>OX578278.1:75774616-76974616 GCA_951217055.1 Gerris lacustris
TTTTTTGTTCAAAATTTGATTTTATACAACGTTTTTGCCTAACAAAGACAAAAAATATACATAAATCGATTTACATGTCCTTTCTTTTGTATATAATCAGTGTGAATTTCATAACAGTAATTTATATAATATTTGAAGAATCAAAAAAGAACAAGATGACCAATTTTTTTTAAAAATATTATTATTATTTTTTTTTTTTAATTTATTTATTATTTTTTTCCGTTGTTTGACTGCTATAATTCTTGTAGGCGAGCTGACAGGAACAATAAAGTTTTTATTTATTGTGATATTTACAAGAGGCAAAGGATGTTTGTCCTGTCCGCCGGCTGGGGTTTCATTTGTTTTCATATGCACAAACATCAGCTGTTTTTATTTATTAATTTACATGTGTATCGTATGATAAACTTTTATGTAACATTGTCACATACAATTACATAATACGATCTTCTTAATGTTGTTTATAATACACAGTTTAAAATTTTAAATTTATAGAGTCTTACCTTTTGCAACAATTATATACTTGTAACAAAACAACATCTCCTTTTTTTATTCATGCTTGTTTGGTTTTTCTTTTTTATATAATAATTTATTTACTTCTGCAATTTACTTTTTTAGTTCCCCTAGAATTAATAAACAACTTGAGATTGAATTACTTTTTTTTACTTATTTTTTTGATTTGTTCCTACTACAGCTAAAAACATACTGATGCTTCTGTATTACAACATTATTAAATTTTTCAGTTTTTTTTATGTTTATTGAAAAGAAGTGATTTTTTTCTCTATAACAAAAAGATTATCTCCTTATTCACTTTTTTGTTAAACGCGATTTTTACCTATTAAAATAATATAAATATTATTAAAAACAAAAACAAATACATGACAATTAAAATGAATTTAATAAAAATTTAATCGATAATATTCTTTTAATTTACGAATCAATTATATTATCAATTAATTTATTAATATCATTTTAATTTTTTTTTTTTCAATTAGTTACATTAGATGAGCGCTTCTATACAAGATTTTTTATATATATATTCGTCTTTTTTTTTGTTGAACGGGTAAACTTTATTTGTATTTGAATGATTTTTTTTAAAATTTGATTTTCCAAAAACAAAAAAAAAATATATATATATATAAATAATTAATGTAAGAACAAAAATAAATAAATAAAAAATGTAATGTAATAATCTAAACTTATATATGAAATGTGTATGTGTTATTGTGTTCATATGTATATATATATATATATATATATATATATATATATATATATATATATATATATATATATATATATATATATATATATTTATATAGTTATACTTATATACATATGTTGTAAAACACAATAATAAAGTGTCAACTGGAACACATACCTTAAAGCTAAAAAGTTATATATATATATATAAATATATATATATATATAACTTACAGGTATAGCAACTAAAAATAAATAACAAATGAATAAATATTATATTTATAGTTTAAAAAAAATTGATATTTTATTCTAACTAGTTTTAGAATCTTAGAGTAAGGATACTCAGAGCCAATGGGAGACCAACAAATATGCATCAAATAAACATTATTTTGTGTTATATATTGATCTTTCTTTTTTTGGTATTTTAATAATAGTGATTGAGGGAGTTATCATTATTTCACACAAGTTTAAGAGTATTTAACAAAGTATATTCTGAATGTTTTTTTCTTATCAGATACTTAAACACTAAAGGATCTGATGAAAAATAGATATACTTTTTATGAGTGGCCCATAAACAATTTTTTTTCTTTATAATTAAAACAATGATTCTCCTCGGCTTTTTATGAGTTTTAAATTTGTGTCTCTCCATTACTCATTCCTCTAAGACTATCAAACATATTTATGATATAAAAAAATAATACAAAATAATACAATTTAAGTTCATTATTTATTTTTTCATTACGTTCTCTTTTTCTTTCAACAATTTATTATATTTATATATATATATATATATATATATATATATATATATATATATATATATATATTTATATATATATTTATATTTTTTTTAAATTTACAATGACATTATGTTTTTGATGGCAAAAAAAGGTAGAATGAAAAAAGTAGTTATTTAATAACTAAATATAAATGTGAGATGAATGAACACAAAAAAATGATGAAAATAAAAATTAAATTATAGGGATGAAAAAAAGAAGGCAATAAGATGGCAGCATTTAAAGCAGTACAACTATATTTTATATTGTTTTTTTTTTTTTTTTTTTTTTTTTTTTTTACTTTTTTCTTGTTTAAATGACTAGAACTATGTAATAATTAATAATAAATATCAGAGGATATCTCCTATTATTTACTAAGCCATTACGAATCTACTTTTAATTTTTTATTATTATTTTAATTTTTTTTCTTTTGCAGGAAAAGGGAATTTTTTTTGTTCATTCTAATTTCCCCTTTTCTCTGCAATTTTCTTCTGCCTCCTTCCATTTTTTCTAATTTCATTTTTTCTGTTTTTTTTTTTTTAATTTTTTTTATTAATATAATATATCACATTATGACATTTTATATATTTCTTTTATTTATAATGTTTTTAAATTATATTTCTCTTAAGTTTTTTTTTTTTAAATTATTTTAAGGGACCAGGGCAGTCATTGCCTTTTACACATATACATATATATGCATTTCTATGGTATAATATTATTTAGAAAAAACTCTAAAATATGTTTTGAACAAATGCGGTTGATAGTAAACGAAGAATCTAGAAAAAGTCGATCCTAAATTACTTTTTTTCCAATAAAGTAGTAATTGAAATTTAACATTTTTAAAACTAATTATATAGTAACAACAATGAATTAGATAAAAACTAATTATCCTGATTGGAAATTTTTAATAATCCTAAATCCAGTCCCTTAATATTTTTACATCATTTGTCCTGTAATACCTTTATCGGAGCCATTGTAATTTTTATTTAAATAACGCAAATAACGGCCGACTCAAAATATAAATATATTACATGTTTTAGGAAACGATGATTTCGGTTATATCAAGAAGTACGATGTGAATTCCGTTTGTTTTGTCAAGCTAATCATTAAGTAATTTATTATTTCTCGAGTTTTCGGTAACTTAAGGCTTTCTTTAATTCATTTATCTTGAATAACATAATAATTAATATTTTTATGTCTTATTATTTATAATACACTCAGAGGCCGGCTCCTTTCATAAATTATTTAAGTAGAATTCTTGTTGTTTATCTTATATAAATTTATTATAATTATAATTTTATTTTATTTCGAATTCTTATCAATTGTCGACTAAAAGTACGACCCTAAGTATATATTGATCTTTCTTCCTTTTTGATTTTTTTTTTTTTTTTTTTTTTAATTTTATATATATATATAATATATACTTTATTAAGTAGAAAAACATGGACACTACGAGACGTTTAATTTATTTTATAAATAACAAGGGGGAGGGAGGGGGGGATCGGAAAACTCCCAAAATAAAAGGGAGTCCTCCAAATATTCTACAAAATAATTTACAAAATAATTGTTTTTTTTTAAATATAAATAAATCAAGTCGATAAAACTTAACTAAAGAATACTTAATGAAAAAATGTTTAGTTAAATATTTTCTCGGTGAGGAATGAAGAAATGTAATACTTATTTTTACTGCATGTTTGCACTTTATTCACTTATTTCTCCTGATGTATTGACTTTATTATGCTTTAGTTTTTTAATTTAAGTTTAACTAAGTATATAACTTGTAAACAAAGTCACTTAGCACAGATTAATATAGTTTTACTGTCATTAACTTAGATATATGTTACTTATACTTAGTCTTTCTCTGGTACTACGTATCTCTTAGTATTTTACTTTGACAACGATATACACGTACCTACTGTTAACAGACCACCTTTACTGTGAACCCTGTACCTACTCTGAAAACAGTAGAATGTAAAATGTTGACAAACAAATTTTATCGAGTAACTCTTTCTACAGGAATCATTGATCTTATAATTAAACAGTTTTGCTTTAATAATAAGTATTTTAAATCCTCTACTCCAATAAATAAAAAAATAAATAAAGTGTTACAAAAAAAAAAAAAAAAAAAAATGTTTTTGAAATACTCAATATTATATATAAAAATATATTACAGTTGCCCTAACAAGTTATGTGGGATCTGTATTCAACAAATTACATAAATCGTTCTTAAGTTCTACTTGAATTATGCAGTTATTTAACCAAAAAAAAATATAATAATGCATTTTTTTTTGTTAAATTAACTATGCAACTTATTAAAAGTAAAATTTATGAACACATTTTTATAATATTAGTTTTTTTTTTTAAATGTTGAATACAAATCTACATAATAAAATATTCATCAAAATGATGCTTTTTTTTTTCAATTACATAATTTTTTTTTAAATTTATTTTTTATTTATTTTTTATTTTAGGTCATTTCATCATAGTATTACCGTACATTCATTGGAATAGTATTTACACAACTGATTTTTTTTTTTTTTTTTAAATTAATTTTAATTAACTTACAAATTTAACAATAATTAATTATATTAAAAACAATCTATAATTCTCAGACAAAAAAATAACAATGATCAGTTGTAACAATATGTGAAGACCTCAAAATATTTATATTATTCGTAGAATGTCAAGAGAGTAATCATTAAACAATTAAGTAAAAAAACATAATATTACTTACTGATGTAAAAAAATAAATAATAATAATAATAATAAATAATGCATATTTTGCACTAATGCTAACAATAAATTTATGTTTTTTTTTTAATTTTATAATTTACTGTGAGCTCAAATCTGAGCCCTCTTAAAGTAAATAACAACACGAAGAAACAAACATTCCCTTCTAATCAGTTGTGTAAATAAATATTACAGTCTAAATATATCCCTTCATAGTAGAGCTTTTTTTTTTCTTTGGTTCCATTATACATATATATATATTTATTTAATCTTTTGTAAAATAAGCAACGAGACTACCTTATAAGTTATATTGTTTCCAAATATTCTTTTTTTTATCTCTAGACAATATACTCAACCGCATTTCTTCCTCGAATATCAAGGTGAAGATAAAGCCTTTTAATTTTTTTATGGTGATTTGAAGTTTGGTTATTCCTATAAATGATTAAATCACAGCCACATCAATTTTTTCCCCCAATTTATTTTAATTATTAACATTATTAAAAATATTGTCCGTTGTAAGAATTAATTGTTGTTTTTATTTTTTTTGTAATATTTACATGATATTATTTACATAATAAGTTCTTAATATCATGGAAAAATATACAAATGGACTGAAAGTTAAAAATTCCAATTATCTCTTCTATACATTGATTGTTTAAAGAAATGATTTTTGATTTGAGTAAAAAAAATTCTAGCGGACTCTGATACATATTTATACGACTAACCAACTTCAAAGTAAGGCTTAAATTTTTTTTTTTTTTTATTATTTATTAACACGCATTTCCATTAATTTATTATTTAATGTATATTTTATATATATAATTTTTTTTAAATAAACTTGTTTTGTACACAATAAAATTTTGTGCTGATAAAAAAAAAAAAAAAAAAAAAAAAAAAAATGTATTTATGAAATTTTTTTCTTTGGTATATTTATAACAATATTTATTTATTATTTTATAATAAAAAAGGAATGTCTCTTTTATTTTCTTTTTAGCAAGATAATGCTTATTATAAATTTATTTATAATTTTTTTAACAGCCCATTTCATTGTATTATAATTATTCATATCCAAAATATCAAACCGTGTTTTTTTTTTTAATTTTTAATATTTTCACAAATTTTTAATTCGTGATATTTTAACAATGAAAAACGAAATAAATCGATTATATTAGATATTTTTATTTTAGGAAGATTTATTTTGGAAAAATAAACAACGATAAATCAATAAAAGTAAAATATGAATATTCTTACTCTACGACAATGAGCCCAGTATACAACATTTATTACATATCTAATTGTACATGGTATTCTATATTATTCCACTTAAATTATTTTTTAATACCTTACACACGCTGAACAGAAATATAGGAAAAATAACCAACAGCATTACAAACAGGTTAAATAATAATAATAATAATAATAAAACCAGTTCTCAACCAGGTCAAAGAAATGATTTTGTTCTGGGTAATTATCATTGTTAAATTAATAAGGCCTGAAATGGGCTATTAATTCATTTTAAAAACACGATATTTAAAAATAAAATACAAATAACAATTTGTGTGTACATTATAATATAAATATAATTATTGCATTGGACTGGTGTCGGTAGTTTTTTTTTATACATATAGCAATTTTTTTAATTTATTTTCAATGTTGCACAGTTGTGATTCGACACGATGGAAATGTTTAAATTGTGTTTTACGGTTGAATCAATTTAAAAAAAAATACTAGACAATGAACAAGCGAATCATTTTAATTCGTTATAACATTTTTAAGGCCATTTTTTATTTTTCAAAAAAGTCGTACTGTTACGTGTTCATAACCCTAGCTTTTCATAAATTGGTTCTTTCTTTTCTTTTTAAAAAAGTATATTATAATAATTTAATAAAAAGATATTCTTATCACAGTGTCGGATCATAACTGTTATTAAATATTTTTAATAAAACTTTTTTTTCTTCTTTTATTTTTTAATAATTTCATAAAATACTTTTTAAGTATATATTATTATTTATTTATTATTTTTTTCTAAAAAAAAACAAAATATATATATATATATTATTATTTTAACGTGAATAGATTACTCACCCAGGTTTGCCCTTAACTCATGAAAATTTCGTAAATAATTAAATTATTTAGGAAGAAAAAAAGCATCGTAATAAATTAAGTTAACGCAAAACTTATTTTAATACAGAAGGGAGATTTCAAGTCGTATTTTAATAAAAAAGAAAATTAAAAAAGTACTTGTTACAATAGTATTTTTGTGTAGAATTGCATTGTGGTGCATCTGTGTGTGAGCACTAAGTCTACAATGTGTACACTTATGTACTTCCACTACTTCCTGTATATTTTTTATATCATAAAAAATATGCATCTAAGTTCGTAATTACTTATTTCCTTTTTTAAGAAAGTATATTTTATTTGTTAAGAAATGTTTAATTTTTTTATTTTTTTATAAAAATTAAAAACAAGAAAGAAATATGTACAACTTAAATTTTATGATCGAACAGCCTAATTTTCATTCAATGTTAAGAGCAGACCTTTCATTTTTTTATTATAGTATTACCTCCAGTGACACCAAAGTCTCATTTCTTCAATGCATAGCGGCAGCCATTTGTTTTTCATATATACATATACATATATATGTATATATATATATATATATATATATATATATATATATATATATATATATATATATATATATATATATATATATATATATATATATGTATATATATATATATATATATATATGTATATATATTGTTCTTGTATTTTGAAAATTAAAAAATGTTTTTTATTTATTTATTTTAAATAAATAAAACAAATACAATAGTGGGTTTGTATCAATGATTGATTTAGGCGTGGTGTGTATGTGTGATTTTTAGTGATGATGTGTTTATTGGTGTATTCGCGTGTGAAAAGGTAACACTGGAGGCAAATTATTAACAATTTATTTTTATTTTATTTATTTGCGATCGCGCGGCAAAATTTTTTGGCGAATTACCCTTCATAAATAAAAATTAAAAAAATGTCGCTTTGATAAATACGTAAATTTTTTGTTTATGTTTATCCAATGAGTGAGCAGGCTTTTTTTATGTGAGGTTGAGATATATTTTTTTTCTTTAATGAAGGGGGTTTTTGTTAATGGTTTTGTCCTTTTAGCGCGTGCGTCATCTATTGTTTATTATTATAATGTGACGAGATAAAGTCGCGCGTGCGGTTGCGTAAATTTGCGCGCGATATTACTGCGTCTAGTCGATCATGATCTCAAAGTGAACAGATCCACGTCGTTCTGCTCGATCATGTACTATGTTCTTAGCCCAGGCCTTGCATTCAATGTTGATCAAAACACCTCCTGTAATTAAATAATTATAACTCATATTAGAATAATTATCATTTTTAAAAATGTTATAAATACGGTAAAATTAAAAACTACAATACATTGTGTATTTACTGTTAAGTACTGTTTGTACAATATATATATATTGTAGTATTACGAGTCCCTGTCCGGTCGCTAAATGTTGTATTATGTGATTAGTCCCTGAGGTGGGACGCTGTCTTACATTTGGGCAGCTCAATAAAAAATGAAATATATATTTATATAAATGAAGGTGAAGTCAAAAAATAAATTCAATTTTAAAATTTGTTGCTATATTAAAAAAATTATTCTTCAATTTTTTTAAAATATAACAACACATTTTATGTGATAAGTCCCTGAGGTGGGACGCCTCAGGGACTAATCACATAATACTACATTATATATATATATAAAATACTTACGTGCAGGTCTTTCAAACCAAATAGCGATAATTGGACTAAGATATCCGTCTTGGTTAAGGAATGGATAGTAAAATCCTTCGAATCCTCTCTTAGGAATGTACTGAATGGAACCAATATTTTCAATATCAGCTGGATTCTCTCCTTCACATGACACCCACACGGTGTTCAACTGCAACAAACCCATAAACTTTGTTATTTTCAAACTCAAAATATTATCTACTTTAAATATCGTGCTAAAAGGGGTAGAATTCAGTTTAAAGAAATTTCTTGTAGTAAACTCTAGTCTTCGAAGGATAAAGTAATAATTTTAAAGCAGGGATACGTAAGGCAGATGTCCTTCATAATTCCTTTAAAGCATGTTTTACAAATAGGACCAGGCTAAACCAGAAGAACTTTCCACACCTTTACTACCTTTAGCTTCACCGTAGCTTTGTGATATTTTTTCATTTAAACTTAAACAAAGTGATGTTACATCTAAGATATATTTGTTAAATAAAAAAATAGAGCATCAGGCCTATATGTGTATTCTAGGACGTAAAATTTAGCAAATTTCAGTATAATTTTAAGATCAAAATGGAAAGTGTACCTGTTTTTTCTGCGTCCGCTCCAAATCTTTGATATGGGCCTTAAGGTCTTCTGGCATGTTCGGCGCTAGATGTTCAGATTGGTTGTAGTAGTCAGGAACCCAGCCATAAATCTAATGGTAAATATATATGTTAGTTAGATACATGTTTATGTATTATTTTAATAGAAATATCTGATATTTTTATCTATTAGCCTTGACTAAAAGGGAAATATGTTACTTTTTCCTACATGGTTTCAATTACTGGGTATTTTAGTTGTAAAACTAGTATTCAGATTACATTTGATTTGGAAGGGAAAGATAATTAAATTTGAATGCAAAAATGGTAAAGACATTCGGTGACTAAAATCTTTTTTGGTATTGAATTAAACATTTAAAACGAATGTATAGTTGCATGCCAAATTTTGTCGTAAAAAGTTAAGGTATTAATCATATTAATTGCTTCTGAGTTTACCAAAGTTAGCGGAAGTATTGAGTTCACTTTTGGGAGATGAATTTTTTTTTCTTCCAAAATCAAAATTTCCACTCACATTTTACGTTTTAGACCTCTCTGAACAAATTCTGTTTAGTGTCTGTCCGCGAATCCTTGCCACAGGCATAACTTCCACAATTTTCTTCCGATTTTAATGGATTACAATTTCAACCCATTAAGTATGTGCTGCTAGGCCCTTGATAGCCCCCTATGATTTTCATCCAATGACAGCCTCTGCGCAGGAGCAAATGTGAAATCCCCAAAATTTCAATTTCTAGCACGATCTTACTCAAAATTGGTCCAAAGATGATCCACCATGAATTTGGCAGACGTTTTTGTTTTAAGTAACTGATAAGTTACCTTGTGATAAGTTACCTTGTTAAGTGATAAGTTACCTTGTTAAGTTTAAGGAAGATACAGGGTGCCCCCTCATGGTAATTATAATTATTTGCCTTGGTACAGGGTGACCACTTATCAACTTCTAACTTGCAAACCTTGTTCGTTTCAACAACATCATGGTCACACTTCACATAATCAATGTTAGTTCTTGGATCGGTGTACGCTAAAAATAACAAAAAAAACATAGAAGTTTCAAAATGTAAAATACAATATATTATCCATAGAGTATAATAATCTAAATATATTGTAACGTGTGAAAGTAGTAGTAGCATGTAATATAAGTAACAAACATCGAATATTAACTTCTTATTAAGATATTAAGGGGGGGGGGATTTTAAGGGGGAATATGAAAACGGTGGATCTTCTTTAAGTAAAATAAATTTAATTTTTCACGTTAGCAGTAAGAAGAAGGCAGTTTAAGAAGTAATGTTGACTTCAAAATACTATTACATAATATATTATTTTAATCAGTCTTACCAATTATAAAACAGTGACGATTTGAGCAAACCATTTGTTGAAGGTAGCTGTTGACCTGCCTTATTGTTCTACTTTGTTGAGCAGAGCACAAGTAAATGAAATAGAGAAAGTTTTGCCTATAAAAAGCTTAATACTCTTTTTTGTAAGTGGTGTAAAAATAGGCCTAACATACAGTTTTACTTTTTAATATTACAAATATTGGGTATTGGGTATATGATATGTATTATTCATTTGATCGTTTGATAAAATCTTTATCAATTACATTAAATTAATTTTAAAACTACTATTACGCGAAACGTTACATGTAAGTATAACTTGGCATCGCGTGGCTCTTTCATTGAAGCGAGCGTAATTCAATAAATATTGAATATTAAGAAAATATTTAATCTTGATGAGTTTATAGTTAAAGAGGATGATTGTAGTGCCGTTGTAAGAGCCGTGCAGTGAGGTTTAAGGAATAGTCTGTTCCTTAACCCTCACGCATGCACCCCGGCCATCTTCACTTAAACTATAAAATGTATCTACTACACTTCGCAAAAACTTCTGCTTGTATCACGTTGAAATTGTACAGGTATGTTTTGACAGTACATTAGATGATTTAAGTGAAGTTTTATTAAAATCGATACGTTAGAACTTAATATATTGATGAAAACGTTGTTTTATTTCTATTTTAAACGTTCAGGTCCGATTTATTAGTTTTAGCGATCTTTATAGCTCTGTGGCTATTGGTTTTACTAAAAACAAAATTTTTGAAAAAAAAGTTTTGTCTCATCGAATAGATGAAGTTCGACTTTTTTCCCGTCTTATAATTTCAATTTAAAAAGTTCACGCGAGCGTTGTGCACGAACGCTTGGGCGGATAACGTTGCCCAACGAACTCTTCCTGGGCATTTGTAAAATGAACATGTGTACCAAATTTAAAAAAAATCGGTTAACTTTTACTCAAGATATCGTCACACATTTAAGACACACACACAGACAGGATGCATTGTTTGTTGAATGTAAGAAGCTCGCTTCAATGTTTGTGTCTCTAAAACAACATTTCACCTAATTATATTTTATGCATCAGTTTCCTTATATAAATACTTCACTTCAAAAGCTAACTAATAAACTTAATTTTTCACATTACATTATTAGATGTTTAAAATTCTTACGTTTCAGGAATTCATCAAGACTGTTGGTCCAGGAAGCGAAATTGTTTTCGGAGTCTTTGTACCATATAAGAGTACTCTCTACATGCGCGTCCGGCGGCATCGGACGGAATCCCAAACCTAAAAATAAATTAATCGTTCTTCAGTAACAATAATAAAAATTAAATTATAAATAAAGATAAAGAAGATAAATCGCATTGTTAAATTACAATATATTCAATATAGTAATATACAGTTTATTCAGTGAACTATTCCAATCATATAATAATGTTTAAAAATAATTTGTCATTTACAAAATATGGATTAAGAATCTCACCTGGATTGCTTCCTATTAAGGAGCTGGATTGCTGCCATTTTGGTGCTTGGTAATCTATTGTCTGATAAAAAAGAGCCATCAAGGCCGAGAAGAAACCTACCAGGCCCAGATAAAATATACAGTAGAATAATAGGATCTTCGCTGTAACATAAAACAAAACAAATTTCTTATTATATATAGAATATCTCGTACATCACATACTTATTTAAAGCTTAAAGTTAAGGCACTTCATTAGATTGTAACTATAAAAAACAGAAGGGAGTAATAATCTAAAGAAGGTGTACGGAATGTTCATCTTTAGAACTGTTATTCCCCTAATAAGAAACAGAAGGGAGTAACAATCTAAAGAAGGTGAACGGAATGTTCATCTTTAGAACTGTTATTCCCCTAATAAGAAACAGAAGGGAGTAACAATCTAAAGAAGGTGTACGGAATGTTCATCTTTAGAACTGTTATTCCCCTAATAAGAAACAGAAGGGAGTAACAATCTAAAGAAGGTGGACGGAATGTTCATCTTTAGAACTGTTATTCCCCTTATAAGAAACAGAAGGGAGTAACAATCTAAAGAAGGTGTACAGAATGTTTATCTTTAGAACTGTTATTCCCCTAATAAAAAATAGAAGGGAGTAACAATCTAAAGAAGATGTACGGAATATTCTTCTTTAGAATGTTGCTCCCCTTTTAAAAAACAGAAGTGTGATATTCCTTTGTCCCAAAGTGCATTGGACTAACCATTTCTTTGTCTTATTAGTTATTTAGTCAGTCATTTATATTCTAAAAAAAACATAAGGGAGTAATAATGGAAAGAAGTACCTTACTAAATAGCATCATAACAAGTTGTTATAGTGCTTTAACTTCATTAAATATAAAATTAAATAGGTATTAATACATTTTATATGGAACAAGTTTATCATGTAGGTAACATTTAAGAATTAAGCTTTATGAATAAATATATCAATTTTTACTAACACCAAGTTAATACACGCACTGATATATTTTAAATTTAACAGATATGCACTTTGCACATATCTGTATATATATTACATATATATTATATATAAGGTTTTGGCTTGGTCAAATTTTCTTGTTTGTTCTCATCATAGGCACTGATGATGCCTTTTGAAGGCTGAAAACTGTTTTATTATTAAAGTAATTTCAAATTACGTGGAGAGACAGTTTGTGTTATTTTAATAGATTCTTTCTTCTACGTTTTTATTAGCTTGCTGTCTTGTTTGTTTGTTTGTTTGTTTGTCCAGTACAAATCTTGCAATCGATTTTTAACTAACTCCCCGAGTAGCTAAACATTTGAAAGTTTTAGAATAGCTTAGAACACGATGACAATGCAGTGGCGTATCCAGCGGCTAGGTCTGGAGGGGACACATTCTAAGTTAGTTTAGATTGGGGGGGGGGGGGGAATTCGTAGTGGACACAAAAAAAGGGAACTACTTATTCAACAAAGCAGCTGCCCCCCCCCCCCCCCCAAAAAAAATAATATCACAATAACTGGTTTATAACGTATTCGTTAGAAAATGTTATGCTGATGCTTATTGCACTACAATATCTTACTGTAAGTCATGGGCGTCGTCTGCAGTTAATTATTGGGGGAAGGGATTTATGGGGGGGGGGGGGTCCGGGAAAATTTTGAAAATATGACCCTTCAAAACAGCGCTTTTATGCATTTCTGAGGAGAAATTGAATATGAGGTGAATGTAAAATATGTATTAAAAAAAAATATGGCGTATTTTTTTTTTTTTTTTTTATTCTATCGGGTCTGGGCCCGTCTGGGGGGGGGGGGGGGGGGGGGGCACGTGCCCCCTGTGCCCCCCCTGGATACGCCACTGTGACAATGCATTATTTTAATACTGCATCTATACTTTTTTACTTGTACACATTTTTCTTCTCTTACTGTCCCTTCACAGGGGCATATCAATGGCACGGTTTAGATTCGTTGTTGGTGAGATCCGTTGTACAAAGATTTGTCCTTTTATAGGTTTAAGATCAGCTCTCTAGATGGTTGTCATTATTATGTGAAGTAAATAAATTCGGAACTATGTCTTTTTTTTCACTAACATTATATATAACATGACAATTATATTATCAACATTACATATGATTCAACAGAAAATTTAAAAACGTAGTATATAAAAAGTTCTTTTTATCTTGTAATTTTAGTATTATTAAATATATATTTATGTTTGATAAATATTATAATTATAATAAATAGTTGATAAATATTCTTATTTCTGAAAAGATAGATTATTATCTAACGCATGGAAGTGCGCAAGACTAAATTCTAATAAGCATGCAGTGTATCTTTACTTGTTACTTGAACTAATTCAACTGGTTTTTCTCACCCTCATATCTCTGCTTCCTCTTAAGATGGACTTTTAAAATTTGAAACATAGATTAAGCTTAAGTAACTTAGGAGGCTGTAAAAAATTAAGCGTTCAATAGTTAAGACTTTTCAACAGAGGAAAGTTTCAAAGTTAATGAGGTACACTAATACTAGCAGGTATTACTTGAGGCCCCGGACAAGGATATAACCCCTAGCTCTCGACAATCTCCTACAGTTCACGTTGTGTCTATCATCAGTACAACATGCTCTACCCTGAAGATGCCTCTAGCATAAGAGGCGAAACGTCGGAAGTGTCATCCACTATGATGTGGTCACCACCGGAAGACCTAGAACTCCATTTTGAAACTAACCGTGGAAGCCTAAGCACCAAGATTACTGAGACATTTTTGTTACTGACTGACTCATCATCAAAATTAGAAGTTACTTCCAGAGCAGTTACAAACTAGAAGGTTGTTACACTTGTAGCTATAACAGTGTAACTGACGGAAAAATTCCAAATAGAGGAAATTTTTTCAACTTCTAAAAATGGTGGACGCAAAGTTAAAGTTATTTGTGAAATAACAGTAAGTTGTGTCGAAAGCTGAGCTACTGAATTTGAACGAAAGTCTGACTTTTTTGGGAAGGGGTCTGGAACTTTTTCTTCTGAATTCTCTCCTTCCCATCTCGCAAGTAACACGTAACTCCTAGGTAAGTACAAATTAAACATGATGCTGATGCTTTATGCCTCATTCAGATACTGACCAAGTGATAAAATAATGAAAATAAAAGAGCAAAGAGCAGTGTTGTTCCAAGTGTTAAATAATGAAAATAATAGAGCAGTGTTGCTCATGAAAGTAGGAGTGAAGTGAGGTTATGGACTAAAGAAAGAGCAGATTTGATCACAATGTAGACATCACTTACTTTGATAAGCTGCATTTATTTAGGATAGATACAAGTATGTATATTTAGGGAGTCTTAAACTTTTATTTAACTTGCAATGTATGTATGTATGTTCGAGCCAAATCTTGCAACTGAATTTTGAAGCAGTTATCCTCAACCTATTGAATTGAAATTTTGCATACACGTTTAGTTTGGATGACAATGCATGGTTAGTTAAGTGACGTCATTATAAATCCAATATGGCGGACAGCCCAAAATGGCAGACTAGTTATTTTTTAAGCACGCCCATGATATGGGTATCAAATGAAAGGGTTTACTGAGAAGAATACGAATAAAAGCTTTTTTTAAAAATATTTTTTTGTAATCAACTTATTTCACGGTTAGGTTTTTATTGGGGATATATTTCATCTACCTATGATAAGTTGTAATTCATCAATCCTAAAAAAATTATAAAAGTTTTTTTATTTTTTAAAAAGGGAGCAAAAACCATCATGGTCCAGTAAAGAATCGATTATAAAGATAAGATATGTGACATACTTTTTGTATGTGTTTCTGGGATGTTGTAGCAAAGATGTACAGTATTAATATTATTTCATGTATTTATATTGATGGTTGTAATGTCATATTCCTTGTAACATTCCATTGTTTACAAATGGTAATTTTGTACACATATTGCTTTTAAAAAGTGTTTATCTAAGATTGATAAGAAATATAAACATTATATCTTTGTTTAGATGCGTAGAAAGTGATTATTTACGTACTTGCATTCATTGCGCATGCGCGTCTCATAGAACTGAACAATTCCTCTTCTTTACCACACAGTGTGCGGTAAAGAAGAGGAATTCTTCAGCTTTACGCACGATTAGCAAGTTTGTTTACATTTAACAAAACTAATTTGCAGTTCTTTTATTAAAATAACTGTTTATATCGAGTTTTTAGTGAAAAACAATAAGTGAATCAAGTGACTTTGACGAAAATGTGGAGAATAATACTCCTCCAGAAATAATTAATTCGGCAAAAAATACAACTCAAGAATTAATCCCATCTTTATCAAGAGAGAGATACGAACTTACATACAGCAAGTTTATTTTTTTCTGTATTTATAATTTAAATCTAACAATCGTAGATAAAGTACGGTACGCAACTCGTGCGAAAACGGCATTTTGCATTGCTCGTGTGGTTTTACAACCCTCGCTGTCGCTCGGGTGCAAACTCCACACTCGCATGCAAAATGCTACTTTCCGCACTCGACGCGTAATGTACTATTATTAAGTTTAAAAAAGAGTTATTATGAATAAATTTCTTTATGATTTAATTTATAACTTGTTAGAACCAATATCCTTCAACTTAATAAATTACACACTACCTAGTAGAATGATATATTTAGAGGATTTGATTCGTTTTACTCTTCTATTTTTAGTTTAATTCAAGTTCTGCATTGAGTTTCTACGTATATATTTGATAAAAGAAAATCTGTTTTAATATTCAGTTCTTAAAATATTGGTGTGAGGGGGAAATCCGGCAGAGATTAAAAAAAAGGGAGGTAAAAGGTAAACAGAATTAAATGTTCAAGTCGAAGGTGATGTTCATCACCGTAACAACCGTTCACTCTCTTGAGAGCAGCTTTAAATATTAAAAATTAAATAATCTCGACTCAACGAGCCAGTAAATGTGATAAAATAAATATACGAAATCCATCTACTGAGATTATTTCTCCTTTTTTTCAAATCCATTCACTTAATCTTGACAAATAAATTAGAGTAAGGTAACATAATTGTACAGTTCATATTTTATTATAGACTATAGATTTGTAAACTATATTTTAACTGGTGAATGGTGTGATAAAGTTATTTATATTCTACGATAGAGGAAAATGTAGATTTATTATTTCAACATTTTAGAGATTGATAATACAGGAATTTATATAATTTCATAATAGAAATTAATTCACGTTTAAGCGTATATATCCCCTAAAACAATCTTATTAATAACTTCGGCTTTCATGTATTTTTAAGAATAAAAATATTAATATATTATAAAAAAAATCGGTCCGAGACAACTCAGACAACCTTTCTCATATACGAGTTTATAATTACTTAGCCCAATATTTTCCATTTATCATTTTTCGTATGTACATTTAATTATTATTAAACATTTCATTAAAATTTATCATAAAAATAACTTCACCTCGGCAGGGAATCGAACCCGGGCTCTCTGACGAAAATTGTGTTTTTTTTATTCTAAATAAGACTATGTCATAGGAAATATTACCAGCCTGAAGAAGCTCTTAGTTCGGGTGAAATATAGCTGTTGTTCGAAAAGAAAAGGAGGAATTAGCTAATTTTATAACCCTAAACGACCCAAAGAAAATATATAATTATATATAGTTTTCTATACACAAAGCAAATGATAAACTTTTAATTTAATAAAATAATTATCTGAATTCTAAAGATAATGCGGAGTAATTAATAAACGTTTAATCAATAAGGCTTAACCCCTGGGAGGTCGATCATTATCAACACATCCAGTATTAAAGTAAAATTATGTTTGGACACAAAAGTAATTTGATAATAAATAACATTATGTGGAAGAGATAAGATCTGTCACGAAGGGGTGTTTCGTATTTTAACTATACAGGCGAGCTATGGTGGTTAATGATCTATATTTAGACCAAATTTAAAATCATTAATTTATTGCAGGGTTCATTAATTATGCATAAAATCTCCCTTGTCCTCTCTGCATACTTAATCCCACCCTTCACCTTTTTATTCAGTCTTCTACAGTGAAGAATTTTACACCGTCACAAGCTCACACTTATGTACATACAGATCGATAAGTCGGTGTTAAAACACAATATTATTCTTCCCGCTAACAAGCTTTAGAATTTCTCACATAAACTCCTTTTTTTAGAACTGTGCCCTAAGCATTTGCTAAATTTGCTGTACAAAAGCAAACTGCATGCTCTATTAACACCCAATATTGTTTAGTGTGTCTGTATGTATTATATGCATTACTTTCTAAAATGTTGTCTTTAACAGACAGCTTAGTGTCGCAGGACACTAATTATTCCACCTAAAACTTCTACTGTATGGTACTATAATTAAAATAGCAGAATAAATCCTCCAGCTGAAGTAAAATTGCAGTATTCAAATCCTATTTGAGGAAAAAATATGCATAATAATAACTTATTTACAAAAGAAAGTTGACTTAAGTTGATTCCACCAAGCTCAAATCATCATTTATATAATCAAGTAGCGTCCCGACGACGCGACTCGAAATGATTTGTTATTGCTAAGCTAAGGGAACCACATTTATTCCAATTCCAATAGAAATAAATGTTTGTTTTGATTTGTTGATCGTCAAATAGATATAACAGCTTACCGAAATAGATATCAAAATTAATTATAAATGTTTGTTTTGATTTGTTGGTCTTCAAATAGATACAACAACTTACCTAAATAGATATTTAAATTAATATAATTATTTTTTCTAAATATAAAATTAAGCCCGTTCCCACAAGCTTAACGACTCTTATAATTTAACACAGTTTGCAGTAAAATAATACTAGTCAACAATACTATTTTCCGTTCTATGTTAGATAAAAACGATTACTATTATATGAACAAGATTTTGTTCAACTTTGCTTATAGAAAATAAAACTTAAAGGGAAAAATTGACCAATTTAATGAAAAAAAAAAAAAAAAAAAAAAAAAAAAAAAAAAAATCAACCACTTAAGTAGTTTTTACAAGTACGAAATTACTGAATTAATTTAAAATATCGACAAATTTTGCTTATTGAGTTTCATTCTTATTACATAAGAGGCTCGTAAACTAAAATACTAAATCAAGTTCAGTGTTATATTAGCTTAATAAATCAGCAACTAAACTGTAATAAAATGTTACAGCATACCATTAAATTATCATAAAAATAATAGGGACTATTTATTTAAGGTTGTGCTTCTGTTTATTACATGAAGGCATTTGTCTAGTATATATTATGCAATATGCCATACTTGATGTATCTTTTTTTTTTTACTGAAGCCGAAGTCATAGAGTCACACTTGTAAGTTTTCAACTTTCCGCAGCTAAAGTAGGAAGGGTTTTAGGTTTATTGACGTAACAAACAAGACGTGATCTGGAAACCGGAGAGCGTTTGCCTTCACTAGGTCTATATAGAAGGGTGAAAACATGAAACATTCATAACAAACGCTAGAGGTTAACGTAAACCAACAAAAATGCACCAATACACCAATATAAAAAAAAAGGAATTGACGCCCTACTTATACGCTATTCTTTTTGTTTTACTTTCGTATACCCCTTTGCCCCTTTTATATTTTATTAGTTAAAAAAAAAAAATCGTCCTCTTCCAAAAAAAAAAAAGGAAAGCGCGGGGCGTCTCGAAACTTTTCCTTACTAAATAATTCCAATACAGCGGCAGATATTAAGTTTTAATATGAAGAACTTATTTATCATAAAATTTATAGGGCCAAGCCAACA
Organism: Gerris lacustris; assembly: GCA_951217055.1. Classification (NCBI taxonomy): domain Eukaryota; kingdom Metazoa; phylum Arthropoda; class Insecta; order Hemiptera; family Gerridae; genus Gerris; species Gerris lacustris. The sequence goes on from OX578278.1 coordinate 75,794,235, forward strand.
AAGTACACGAGGAGAAGAAGATCATCTATGAAAAGTGCATCGAGTTTTGTAAAGATAGGTTTCGAGCTTCTCATGGTGATAGAGATTATAAAGTGTATGGATTGTGGTTTGGAACAAGAGGAACTATACCAGCTAGCACTAAAAACTTCTTTGACGAGATTGGTACGGACCAAGGTGAAATGAAATACCATCTTGGGTACGGACCAAAATGTTTTAAGACTACTGGCAGAGAATATAATTTTGGACTCATTAGGTATCCTTAACCACCATATTTATTCTTAATCGTTATGTTTATAGTTTATAATACTTAGTTTTTAATATTATGAGTTGATGAACTTGATTACTTGTTAGTTCATTATAATATCCTTGACAAAATTATATTATTTTTATTGTGCTACTGTGTATGCATTAGTGTATTACCCTATAATTTAAACTTTATGATTTATAATTTAGCTATTATTAATTTAAAATGTTGTCATTAGATTGATAAGTACGCTGTGCGTGAAAGCAAACCTTAATATAAGGCCAGCCTCACTTGTTTATATTTTGTAAATAAAGTGTTTATATATATATATATATATATATATATATATATATATATATATATATATATATATATATATATATATATATAAAAATCAAAATCCAAATGCGCTGAAATTTGCACAAATTATTCCTCTTAATAAGACAAACATTTCCTCTAAATTTCGTTTTTTAGTATCTCCTGCCATTTTAAAAATATCGACTTTTCAACTTAAAAAATTTAAAACTAAATTATTTTGGAACTATTTCGCCAATTTTTCTGAAATTCACACCAAAAATATATATATCTATATAAATATATATATATATATATATATATATATATATATATATATATATATATATATATATATATATATATATATAAATATAAATTTTATTAAATAAATATAAATTTGCAAATTTCAGCGCATTTGGATTTTGATTCTTGAAATTTTGCTGACTCTTAATGACGTCACAAATTTATTATTTTCCGGTTAGCACAACTGCATGTCATGTAAGGACTGTTTTTTGGTTTTTTGTACTTAAGTTTCAACTCTCTAGCTGAAAAACTGTGTGAGTAATGCGTGACACAGACAGACAGAAGGAAAAACACACAGACAGACTTCCATCTAAAAACCAAATTGTCTTGAAAACATCTAAAACGAATAATTCCGTTGAAATTTCGGTTTCGAATTTTTAGGGTGAAAACAATACTTTTCTTTTAGTTAAGGAAAAGTAATGTTACGTTATTAACTATATTTTCATTAGGGTTGATATTAAGCTATATGTATCAGCAAAAATATTAAGAGTTTTAAGTGAATGAGTAAACGAAGTAGCATATTTAACATCAAATAGATACGTAATGTATTTAAAACAAGAAAGTTTTTAGTATAGGACGCCCTTAGCCAGTGCGCGTGGCAAGGATGGGCCACACCTTATTGTTTTCGATCACCTCCTTTTCCTCTGTTGAATTTTGTCATCATAACCCTAATAATCTATGGTGCATGAGTCCACCAGAGGGATACGAGATGGTTATTTGCTACTATTGTATTGATAGGGTGAGAGGGGGGTCAGCGAATCTGTAATGTGGGTAAAACATCGGTGATTTTAAAAGTTCTTATGGAAGGAAGTGTCATTATGGTTAGTTAAGTGAATCCTAAGTGAATGAGAATGAGTTAAGAAATGTTTGAATTTAAGTTTTGAATAAGTCAGTACTGAAGATTCATAACCTTGTCATTACTTTTTGCTGTCAAGTCGAGATTAATTAATTATCTCTTAATAAATTATCTTCTCCATAATTATTTCATTATTTGCAGCAATCGATTCTGTGAATCACATTGCGGTAATCACGGTTGGTAAAGTGCAAACAGAACCATTACAGCTGTAATTTTATTCCTTTTTGAAACGTTTCGTCAAGCATTACAGTTGATAAAAAGCAGACCTTGTACTCGTAAAAGATTCAGATACCGATATAAAAACACGAAAGTACTTTCTGTGTTTTGTCAATATTCTTTCCCTTTTTTGCCTTGGTGCATAAGCAACGGTGTTGAGTAATCTACAGGAGACATGCAAATCTAGGAGACATATATTTATTTTCCATTCACTCTGTTAAGATTCGGAACAAGAAGTTAGAAGTCAACTTATCTTTTGTAATAATATCGAGATTGTTTACTTCAGCTTCAAACAGAACAAGAATGCAATAGTCATGAGTCATGTCCATGAAGTGAATACGTCGAGCCTTCAAAAGAGAAAATCCTTCAAACTTCAACTCGATACAGTTCCTTTTTTGGTCGAATTTAATATCGTCTACTTGGCCTAGATTTTAAATCACATTAAACTTTACGCTCACGCATACATATTCTGAAGGTACACAGGCAAATATATATAATATTGGCTTATTTTGAAGGCTGAAAGCTGCTTTGGCATTAAAGTTTTTTCAATTTACGTTAAAAGACAGCCTATATTATTCCTTATGGTAACGTTTTGACTCCAAATACAATATTTCAAAAGCTCTGTTGACATCTTATGATAATTGAAATCTTAGTAATAAATTGTTAACTATTTAATTTAAATAGGCGTAATACATTACATATTGTTAACAGAAAACTAAAAAATACACGATAATTTCTAATACCCTGTAATTACGTATGAAACTAAGGACTATTACATTATAATTAAGACTTGAACAAACTTGATTCAAAGAACTTGAAATCAACTAAGCACAATCTCCACTAAAGCTTTAGCAAAAACTGGTTATTAAGTAAATATAATAAATTTCACAGAGTTACTACGAAGACAGGTTATTAATTAAATAGGAAAAAAACTGATTGACAATCAACTTGTCTCGAGGCTTGGAAATTAAACAAGTGTTCATTTCAACGTGTACTAACAATTATTACAGTACTGATAATTATTGAATTCCTATTAATTATAGGAATTCAATAATTTATCTTTACTTTTATAATACTTATTCTGAATTATTTAAATTAAAATTCGTAGTCATTAAAATAAAATTTAAATTGTTCTCCAATTATTTTTATTTTTATGCTCTCGTTTAAATTACTTATTTTTGCATTCGAGCTTACCGAAGGTGACTGAAGCTATGTGATCGTTCTGAAGTACGAAATTTTTTATTGATTTAAAAAATTCCAAGATTTCAAAAATCCGTTTCAGACATCAGGGAATATTTTTGGTTCCGAGTCTGTCTGTCACTCAATTTTTTCGTATCTAACATATCGTAATAACTACTCGTCTGATTTTATTAAGAATTGGATAGTATAGGTCGTGATTAGCCCATTGTATGCCCCATATAAGTTCCAACCTTCTACGCTCATTTGTATCTCTTCCACATGCACACAAACATACATTTATTTACACCTATATCTTTAAAAGTACTCATCTGATTTGTATGAAATTTGGATGGTTTGTCGAAAGTAGCTTGCAGATAGCCCCAAATTAATTGCAACTATCTGCACTTTTTAAATTTGCTTAATTGATAATTTAATTCATGTAAAATATATATTTTTTTTTTTTTCACAGATTTAAAAACCAGGGGAAACAGTAAAATAAATGAAACAATAATGTGTTGCAAAAGCATAACATTTATAAAGTACGTATAATAGGATGCGAGGAAGCTATGTGCCACATTTATTGACAGTCTATTTTTTTCTTTTTACTACGAATTTATAATTAGTCAAGATTGTCATTTTTATGATTATTCACCCATTCTAAACTTTTACTTTGGGCATTTTAATAGATTATTTTTTTATGTATAAATTTTTCTTTTTTCTTCCCCTGTAATAGGTATGTATTTCAATAATAATTATGAGGGTAAAATAAAACCCACAATGGTTTTGAGAGTCTTAACTTCAGTTTGAGGATTCAAAAAGCGCATTTAAAAGTATAAAAATAATCAGTATACAATACATTTCTAGGCTAAATTAAGGGAATATTATTTGAATAGACGTGTAAGCACAAATAATATTAGCTAAGTAAAAATATGTAGTGAAAGAATAAATTCAGCTAATAAATGATTATTGGTTAAGGTAATCTTCTAAGGATTACATAATCTTGAATTACCGCGCGAGGTGACGCCAAGTTTTGAGAGGTTGTAGTTAATTACCATGAGACACGTTTACTATGTTCAAGATACTCAACTATACTCTTTTTACAATAATTATTAACTTTTAACACTCAGATTGGCCAGCCTATATGAGGAAAAAAAAATAAAACAACTTGGCCTGTGGGAGGGGTGGAGCTAGTGACATTTTTATTTGTCCAGTTGGCCCTACCTTCTCGAATTCAAAATCCAGCACTTTCATTGGCTCCCCTCCACATTTTTTCGATTTTCCCGTGTTGTCAAAAGTTAATACAAATTGGAAAACAAATACCAACCGGTATCATATTACCTAATGAGTCCCCGCCCCCCTTACAAGTACAAATTTTTGTAAAATAATGGTAAAAATTTCACAATTTGAATAATATTTTATTATATGTATATATAATACGATAGCTAAAGCTACAATAAAATGGGCGCCAAAGATTGCATGTCGCTTCTAAAGATACACACAACTATAAAATTGCTTAGCTAGAATACTTGCACTTGCTTTCTCAGTAAAAAAAATCAAAGGTGGAATATAATCAAAATTGGTCCAGAAAATTGCATTTTTGGTGTGTCTGCTGACGAATACACCTTCTGAAGCATGATTGCCATATTGTTATTCTTTTAATCATTATTATTATTTGATATTCATCTAGGCACTACGGTGCGGCGCGGCGCCTCACTCATATAGTAGGAGCGGCAGAAGGGGCATCAATCACAGCAATGAGACGATTAGTACTCTTTGTCTTTATGACCTATCTATTGCTGTCTGAAACGTCGCTTACACATTTTTTAAGAAGTGAAAATTGTGCGCTGCACTAATGAAATAGCATATTCATATGAGAAGGTTTTGTTCGAATTGTTGGACTAATGTTTCTATTTAATAATCGGTTTAGCTGCGCTTCGGGAAATTGCCCGTCTTCCCGGTGCTCCATCCGTCCCTGATAAGAAAGACCAGTCCAGTCTTTAGTTATTACTTTTAAACAGTGATAACAGTAGATTAAGAGCCAAGTTTCAAACACCGAAGATGACACCCTGAGCACTTGTTTTACAACGAGAGATTCCTGTATTTTGTTTCTAATAATAATACGAAAAAAATTTCACAAATCGTCTGTCCAAAAATAGTACAGAAAGGATTTGTTTACGTAGAATTTCTGTTTTGCTAATCTATTAACAGAACGGAGAGATATTCTTGTTTGGATTTTTTAGAATCGGATTTGTGACGTTAAAAACACTTAACCACTTCATATTATTTTCATTTTAACTGTTTGAAAATCCACCGAAACATTTAGCAAAAAATGTGAACTGATGTGGGGGAGTTATGGCGCTTATAGGTCATTTGGCAGTTACCCAAATCTCCAGTTAGGACTAATTAAATCCCCCTCTCTCGAGCCAAGTATATATATATATCTATACTTGAGGCAAGTGTAATTAAAACACTTGCTTTCTTTTTATTACTAATAATTAATCATCCAACCTCAAGCTTTCCAGCCATAATGTATACTTAAAGCTGTTAACACTTCGTTGTTTAACCCATCATGCTTTGGCAACTGTGGTCTGGTAAGAATTGCTTTATTGCCTTAGTCACAGTTCCATTAAACGCTTTTTAACTAATTAATAATAGTTATTTACGCATCAAGGATGGAAACAAAGTCATTGTACACCCTGAGCGTTTTTGTTGGTTCCTGAGGCGCAGCCGAGGGAACCATGAAGTTTAATCCCGAGGCATAGCCGAGTGAGTTAATTATAGCAAGGACTGTTTATGACTGTTTGCTCCCGTGGTACGTACAAGAATTTTCCTCTAGAAGGGAGAAAAATAACACAAATACCTAAAGAAATAGTTAAAATCGAAATCTTTGGTTTTTAACTATTTCTTAGGGTAGGTATTAATAACAAAATTTACAAATTTGTATGTATACCTTTAATTTTAACAAAAACATAAAAGTAAAATCGGGTACAGGGTACCTCGGGCCTCGGAAGTTTTCCTCACTTTAGAGGCCACTAAAGTGGCCTCTCCTGCTGCTTCGCAGGAGGAGGAAGCAGCACTGGGCGTGGTCTGTACATGGATGGGTTTTTTTTATACATGGACCGTTTTGAACTGATATTTTTTATTATCATATTTCAAAAACAAAATGCATTATTTTTAATATACCTATTTTATTTAATTACTTGAATTTTGGCGGTATTTTGACAGATGTAAACAAACTTTGACGTCATCAAAATTATCGCACTAAGGCCAGGCGCACATTGGGGGCAAAACAGTCTGCGGGCTGTCTCCGGAAGATGTCTCCCGGCGCAAAAGATTGTCGCAGACTGTTTTGCCCCCAGTGTGCGCCTAGATTAATAATTATATTCGCTTATAACTCTTAAACTAATTAATGATATTCATCGGGGTTTTTTTATATTTCTTTTATATTCATTGTCAAAAACCTATTTATACTTTCAGTATATTAACCGACAAAGTTTCAAACTTCAAAAATTGATAACTTCAAAATGGCGGCCAATATCAAAATGAAATTTGGTGGGCCTGTTTGTCATACAGAGAGGTACATTCGTGCCAAATTTCAACTCGATCAGGACCATTTTCGATTTTTTACATTTTTGCTAACTCAATTTTTTCTGCCAAGTTTCAACTCTCTAGGATAAATACCTTGATGATAACATACACACACACATACATACACATATACATACATACAGACGTCATGCTGAAAACCACTCAGGAGGTCTTAAAAACACCCAAAACGGATAATTCCGTTGAAATCTCGAAAAACAAATTTTGGGTGAAAACAATACTTTTCCTACCCATGGGTAGTGAGGAAAAGTAAAAAAGGTTTTAGAACATCTTATAGTAAAAAAAAAAAACGAAAATTAAATAACAAATCAAACACTGATTTGTTAAAGAAAAATAAGCTGTATACAAATCTTATTATTTCTTAAAATAAAGTCAGTATTATTAACTTGAGCTAATGGGGTACTTACTTTCCTCCCTCAAATTTAATTTTCTCCCTTATTTTCTCATTGTCACAACTAGGATGTAATGGGATCCATCCCTCCCTATAAACTATGGTGGAATGTTAATGTTTTCTCCCTTCTAAAGGAAAAATAAATGTTAGCCTGTTGTAGAGTGTCAAATTTACAAAATCATATCGGACTACAGATTCTTCTTGATATTCGCTTGAAAAAAAAGGTTTTTTAAATAAATAATTTAAAAAAATATATATAGAATTTTTTACAGTTCATATTTTACGATTTTGGTCGTATTCATACTACGGAAAGATTAAATTTTAATTTAAATCAAATTATAATTATTATTAACTACGGGGAACAGACAGAGAAAAATACAAATATAGAGGCCCGTGGTTCAAATCCCGGCGCTGGAGTGTATTTTTCTCTGTCTGTTCCCCGTAGTTAATAATAATTATAACTTTTTACAGTTAAAAACTTTATTCTTGTGCCAAAAATTTTTCCACTCTGTTATTGTTATAGTCCATACATTTGTTTTCCGAAACAAGTTATTTTTGTACAAATACCAATTACAACAGAATAAATGTAATTCATTTGATTTTATAAAGAATAGTTGTGAGACAAACCCATATATAAAAGATACATTAACAATCCCCCCCCCCCCCCAAAAAAAAACTGGGGCATTATGAATACCTACATCTCATTTTTTCTAAAATAATATTTATGACGTTTTAATATTTAATAATCGATTTGCTTAAAAACGATAGCTTCTACAAGATTCAAAATAAACTTTTTACTATAGATTAAGACGTGCCCGGTAGGGCACACTGGAAAAATATAACAGTGTAAGAGGAACTACAGAGCCAGAAGAATGATAGCTACTCAGAATTATCGGTTATTTACCATCTTCATAAATAAATTTATCAAATGTCGTGTGTGTTTCAATACTAATGCATCGAAATCAATTAAAAAATTAATTAATAATAAAATAAAATCAGCTTATTAGCAATAATTAGTTATTTACTAAACGAAAAGTCGAATAGAAGTCTACTGTCGGCCGTAGATTGTCCTTGGAATGTAATAATCAAGAAATAACAAAACTTGTTGGCCAGCTCAATAATTATATTGTAATGTTTGGAATATAAATGAACGCCTAGTCAGTTGATGACTCGTTCAGTCAGGCTACGAGAGCTGAAAACAGATCAATCTGTTGGCAATCGTTTGATGTAACCTAAACTCAAGACCATTATCATGGGTCAAAGATTGAAGCCCGCAGTCCATTCATAAACCGTCTGAGAATCAAAGTGAACAAACCGGCTCGACCTCTTCCGCCTTTAATGTAAACTAACGCTGGATGTTTTGATTACAACTAAAAACTCTAATTGTATTCTTACATTATTTATTTATGATCTTGTCTATGGTAAACCACAGATCATTTTATGATAACATAAAACTTAATCTGTAACAGAACAAATGGTTATTTATTATCAACATTATACATAAAATATTCGATGAAATAACTGAGAATCATCTTAAAACATTAGGTACTCCTTTAGCTTCCGAGCATACCGAAGATAACGGCAGCAAAGAGATCATTCTGAATAACGAAAATATTTTATGACTTCAAAAATTCCAAGACAGAAATCCGCTTTAGACATCGGAACATTTTTTGGTTCCCTGTCGGTCTGTAGTTCAATTTTTGCGAGCCAACATATATTAAAAACTACTCGTCCGATATTAATGAAATTTGCATGGTAGGTTATAAATAGGTCATTGTTGGTCCCATCTAAGTTTCATTCTTCAGCGCACATTTGTTTCTCCTCAACATACGCTCAAACTTTTACACCTATATCTTCAAAATCATCTGAAATTTTATAAAATTTGGATGGTTTTGTCGTAAGTATAGCCAGTAGATAGCCCCAGATTAATTTCAACCGTTTGCTCTCTTTAAATTTTACTTAATTTATACTTTAATTCATGTATAAAATCAAAACAATTTTTACAAATAAAAAAAACAAAAACAAAAAACGGGGACAAATTAAATAAATTTTACAATAATAGGTTAGTAAACGAAACAAAAAGCTCCCACGTGACCTTCGCTCTAAGGCATGGTATATGTGAACCAGTTACCCTAAACCAAATCCTTATTCCTCATTCCAATTCCATCCGCTAACTGGGGCTACACTTAGATCGTCGTCTAACATGGGCACATCACACTAAACATATACGTCAAACATGCAGTACACGGTATAAACTCTTACACAACACATCTGAACTCAACATGCAGAACAAAGTACTTATTTATAACACAATAATTAAGCCCACATGGACACATGGCATAGAACTCTGGGGTTGCACCAAGCCTTCCAATTCCTAACGCATCCAATCTCTCCAATCCAAAATCCTAAGAAAAATAGCTCACGCTCCCTTCTTTGTATAGAATTTTATCCTTCATAACGACCTCAAAGTGCCCTTTGTCCGAGAATTAGCCATATCCAGATACAAATCCTTCCACGATTCCCTTTCCGACCATTCTAATCCACTAGTCCACAGTCTGTTTTCCCGGTCCATTCCTGACAATCCGACTAGACCCCTGAAGGGGCAGTTGCCGCGAGACCTCTTAGATAACTGAAATATATTTTATTTATTTAGTTTATATTATTTTCACTTCCTTTGTATCAATAAAATCTGTCAGTCAGTAAGTGCTATCACTGGATAGTTTCTTACATCATGTTCATTCAAGCCACATATTCTTAGATATTTATTGCTTATAACAATTATGTGTAGATGCAGTATTCAACTAAAAGTTAAAAAAAAAACAAAAAAATAAAAACAATAATAGGTTGTACTAGCATAAAATCTAAAATCATTAAAGTATACAGAATATCCGAAGCTGTGTGCCACACCAATTGGCAGACTATTTAAAACTAAACGCTATATTTGTTACTAACAGAAATCGAGAAACCTAGGTATTAGTAAAAAAAAAGCAAGAGTAAGTAAAAAAATGCAACAAGTTAGTAGATAGCGAATTTATCAAATATATAGTAGAAGAGAAGACATTTTAATGCTCCGTCAGCTCGTCAGCTGTTTAGAAGCGGCAATGAGACTCGAGCTGACGCGTGCGGTATTTTCAGACTGGGTTGACAAGACGAGACTCCGAGACATCTCTGCCCCTAATTGTGATCATTAATTTAACAATGTTCAGCAACAACTAAGGGATGGCATACCATAACTCATTGATTATTTATCAAAAAATTTGCAGCTGTTCTCGTCACTACTTTTTGTATTTTATCAGCTGGTTTTCTTTAAATGCGAATTGCGGCTTTTACTTAAAGCCCCGTTTACACGGTGATAGTTCTCCCACGATAGAACTATTATGTCAGTCTGAGTAAATTGAACTATCGCGGAGGTGTACAGTCTACACAACGAGAGTTAACATACGTCAAAACTTGATGTCTTGTACTCAAAGTTATATCTATATCCTACACTTTTAACTTGAATACAAAAATAGAGGATTAAATATATTATAATACATATACAGTAAACGGAATATTTATATTTAAATCTGATATCAAATATGAAGCAAGCTATCATATTTCCTGCCTTTAGATCTGTTATCACGTGATAGTAAAAGTATAAACAAACAATAAACCAATCAGTAATGAGTAGGGCTCGGATCGATATGCTCGATAAAATCTCCAGATATGCTCGAAAACCACCTGTTTTATGCTCGATAGATATGCTCGAAAAACCCATTATATGCTCGATAGATATGCTCGAAAAAACCCATAATATGCTGTTAAATATGCAGAATATGTTCGAAAAACACTGTTTAAAACTATAGAGAGGACAGTGAAACGAAAAAATCTTCGTATATCTTAAAAAAAAATATGCGTATATGTTTATATCGAGTATTATTTTTAAATTTTATGTATGATACACTGCTATGTCCACAAGTTTTAAATATATGTATGAGAATTTTGATGTAAAAGTTATAGTTTAAAAGTTTATTTACAAAATGTTCGGTATTAGGTGAGTCAATGAAGTAGATTAGTATTGGTCTGTACATGAAGATTTTTTCTATATTTTCACTTTGAAGTGATTTTCTTAAATCGGCTAATAAAATCTTTCGACGTCAATTGACACTAGAGGTAAACACTTAACTGATGCTGCATCTTGTGCAGAGTAGTTTGGAAAATCGTCTGACATTGCTGACTCACCACGAAGCATTCTGCCGAAGCAACTGGTATTTTTTGGCCAGTACGGACTCTAACTTTTTTAAGTTTAGCGACTGCTTTTAACAACTCCATCCCTCGAGATTCCAACTTTAGGATGACCTCAGAAATGACGCTCATGTAGGCTTTTATGAAAGTCAATCATGACATCACATCCTTCATTCTTCGTAGTGGTCAGGGCCCAAATAGGGGGGGGGGGGAGAGAGAATTTGAATAAAAACAAAGTGTTTAGACGAAAAATCACAAGAATATGCATTTATATGCTTTTATGAAAACAGACGTTTTATGCATTTATATGCTCGATAAATTTAAATTCTGTTGATCCTAGAAAGATGAAAATACCACCAAAAGGCTTCTTTCAATGAGTACTATTCAGGAAAAAAATATGCAAATATGCTCAAATCCGAGCCCTAGTAATGAGTGTCTATCGTGGTAGTTCTAAAATCAGCCGCGAGCACACAACACTTAACAAAAAAAATTATAATAAAGGCATGAGCCGTAACAATTACGTTATAAATTTGATCATTTCCAATATCTCGTCAGACGAGATAGTGTGATAGTTGATAGTTCTATCGTGACAGAATCTATCAAGTAGTCTACATGGTGATAGTTGATGCGATAATTACTATCGTGACCGCACCTATCACACCAACTATCACCGTTTAAACGGGGCTTAAAAGAAAGTTACCTTTTGCAAACGGTTAAGATGACAGCTGAGTTGAGACTTCCTAATATATTTCAGGTAAGTATAAAAAGAAGTATATTTTGGATTCCAAAAACATCTAAGACCAAATAAATCTCCCAAGCCATGTACTTTAGGCATTCCGCATTGTAATTAAAATTAAACGAAAAAACAAAACTAATACACATACCTATCGAAAAAAGCAAAACTGAAGATTCTTCTTTTTTTAAAAACTATGATTCACGCGACATATTTAGCCTTAAGATTTATAACAGTCATTAAATTCATTTCTACTTCCCTTTTTTCTCCTCAATAAATCTTAATAATTTTATTTATCGCTGCAAAATTCCATTAATTTTTTTCAAGGATCTTGCCTAAAGTTTAGTAAACTTTACAGTATAGCAGTTTGTATAATAGAAGGTTGTTATCTCATAAGAATTTAATACAATATCAGTAAACGGTGACAAAATAGTCTACTGTTAATGTCACATTTTATATTGAATGACACTTAAAATGAGTTTTCTGTCTACTTTTTATCTATTTTCTTTATTTATTTTTTTCTAATCGCTATAATGATTAATAGTTTTGCTTAATATAAGTTAATTGTTAAGTTTTTCTTCCAAGAATAATAGCTGTTTATTTATTTTTATTTATTTTTTTAAATATTTTATCCTTTATAGATGTATTTATATACAAAAATGGGATTTTCCCTTTTGATTATTGTCGAATTGTGTATAATATAATATCAAATTATAACTCTCAGTTTAATGGTTTTCTTTTTCTTTTTTTAAACAACAAATATGTATAGAAAATAATTTATGGTGGCTCAAAAAAGAAGAATTTAAGATTTTGATTGGATTACCTTTTTAAAGTCTCTTGGGTTGCCGAATGCCTGTTTCTTTTTTGAGAAAGTATTGTAATGGCGCAAAAATTCGATTTTGTGACTGATGGATTTAAACGTTTTGAGGCCCCTGAGTCCAAAATAGTTGTTTTTAAAAAATAATATGTCTGTCGTCTGTGTAGACGTTTGGAGCCTACAATACTGGGATTATGTCGAAATTTGGCTCACATGTTCAGAAAAAATCATATCCCGAGGCGAAATCGAGAAATGAATTCTAGCCCTAATTTTGGAGGCGCTATCCGCCAAAAACTCGATTTTGATTAAAAACTTCTAAAATGTAGTCTGTTTAAATACAAATTAGTTATAAGCCGTTTCCCTGGGACACATCTAGTTACTGAGACAATAGCTTTAAACGCGGACGGAGAGAGGCCGGGTTCAATTCCCCGCCGAGGAGACTTTATTTGTATGATACATTTTGATAAAATGTCAAATAATAATTACATGTACCTACAAAAACTCATAACTGGAAAACACTGGGCTAAAGTAATTATGAACTCGTATATGAGAAAATTTGTCTGAGTTGTCTTGGACTAATTTTTAGGGTTTCGTTGGTAAAACCAAAAAAAGAAACCCCTATAGTTTCGATCCTGTTCTGTCTGTCAAAAATTAAGAAAAAACGTGAACAAATTTGTTTTGTTTTATGAAACCAGTTTCGACGATTTTAATTTTTGAAAAAATTTAAATATGGTCCAATTAAATACAAATATAACTATATAAGTAGTTTTTTTTCCGGGAAAAAATCTAGTTTCCGATATATTGATGAAAATAAATCTCATTTGGCTGAAAACTGAAAAAACAAAATAAACAACCTTAAAATTATATTTTATATATTTCATATACTTGAGTGGTGTCATGCATTAAAAAAGGAGCTATTATTTTAATATTTTTTACTCTTTTTATCTAAGGTAATAAGTGGTTAAATTTGATTATAATCCTCTTTTTTTATTTTCTTGTTATTGTTCTAAACTGTTAGCTCTAAAAACCTTAGTCTTTTCATTTCATCATGAATGATAAATCAGAGAAATAAAGGGCAGTTAAACGACTGAAAGCCGCAGCTCGAAAGAGGGATTTCTCCAAATTATTTTGGAATCCCGTGTTGAAAATCTTCTTTCTCCTCTCTTATAATTTTTTATTTGCTTTGTAGTCTTTTAAAAACGAGTTGGTTGAATAAAAAAAAGAAGAGTAATTAAAAGCCACTGTTATTCATTAATAATGAAAAAAGAGATGAAGAAAATAAGTCTAAAGCTAGAGCTAGATAGTAAGTTGGCATCACTGGCCACAACCATCTGATATTTTGTATTTTAATCCTTTGGGAAAGCGATACGGGAGTGCGGGAAATTCTTCTCTCGGAAGTTTTTACAGTTTTAATTAATTTTCGGGAATATTTGAAAGGCTTTTTGAGCTTTTTCCCAACAAAATATTTTATAAAGAGTTTTTGGTTTTTTTAGGTTTGCCCTCTTCTTAGTTCTAATTCGTTTAATGAGATGCCGACCCTGTTCTACGCCCTATTTCTCTACTCCGACATTCTTCGGACGTTTCATTTAAATAACAACGTCTAGAGCCTCTTGCCAAAAACTCTTGAACTTGTTGAAACAGACTTGTTACTTTTTCCTTAAGTTGTTTTGCGGTTTCATTTAATTTCATAAAAAATTTATATCACTCTGGTTTTTTTTTACACTCTATCTTATCACTGTATTTTTTTTTTTTTAAATAATCGAAACTAAAATGTAGGAAAAAACAACATATTATTGTCTCTAACAATGGAATATTGTTATATTGCAACTGTTTTTGCTATCCTTAAATATCTAACATGGAATGTGTGCACTATAGAAACAAATATGAAATATATATAATATAGTTGGATCCACTTAAGGGTTAAAGAAAAATATATTCAACAATTTATGCTTATGGTGACGTTTCGACCTATCCCGCCATTACCAATATTATATATATATAGATTTATATATATATATATATATATATATATATATATATATATATATATATATATATATAACAATGCGAAAGAAGAAATCCCATTCAATAATGGCGCGTTTAAAAGTAATAAAATTTAAGAAAAGAAACAAGACAGAAAGAAATAAATATAAGATTGTTAAGCTATACTTTAAAAACAAGAGAAAGAAAGACACGAAACGTCATGTCATACAAAACGTTTCAATGTGTCATAAAAATAACTTCTCTCCGGCGGGGAATCGAACCCGGCCTGTCACCGCCAGCGTTTATAGCTATTTTCTAAGGCACTAGATTTTTCCTGGGAAAACGACTTATATAGTTGGATTTTTAGGTATTTAAATGGATTACATTTTTGAATTTTAAAATCCATCAAAATCAAAATTTTCGCACCATCACAATATACTTTCTATGTGATTTTATATACGAGTATATACAGGGTGCGGGCCAAAAATACCCGCACTTTTTTGAACACTTAAAGCTCACCTTCTGTAGTAGAGAGAGATATGGGGTTTGCGGGGTCTGAAAACTACATTCTTCTACTTTAAATTTCATATCTATAACTTTAAAAACTATTGGTTGAAAGCCACGCAATAACGATTTGAAATAGGGTCTTAACAAAAGTCGTTGTCAGGGTAGTAATCTTGTCTAGTATTATTCATTTGATAGAATAAATTACCATATGGTGAAGGGGGGGGGGAACTTTGTAGGTAAGTGGGAGGAGTCCCTCAGTGTTATAACAAACATTGCAGATGTGTTAAGCACAATGTTGCCTGAAGTCTGGGCTATTCTCAATTCTCTTGCAAGTATTGAATTGTTCGCAAGGAGCGATGGGACGGGGTAACATCTTGCATAAACGTGTAATTTAGCATTTGATCTTTAATTTCAGGCAATATTGTGCTTAACCTTAAAACATCTTCAATGTTTGTTATAACACTGAGGGACTCCTCCCACTTACCTTCAACCCCCCCCCCCCCCCCCCCCCCCCCACCCCACCCCTCCCTTCCATCATATGGTAATATATTCTATCAAAACTATAATACCAGACGAGATCACTATCCGGACAAAAAAACTTATTTTAAAAAGGACTTTTTTTAAGACCCTATTTCAAACCGTCATTGCGTGGCTTTCACCCAATCGTTTTTAAAGTTATAGATATGAAATTTAAAGTAGAAGAATGTAGTTTTCAGACCCCACAAAGCCCATATCTCTATCTACTACAGAAGCTGAGCTATGTGTACAATAAAATTGCGGTTTTTTTTATGCAAGGTAATTATACAAAGGATATCAGTGCAATGATAAATATGTTATAAGTTATTATTTTTTAAAAACGTTTTTCTTACTTCACTATAGTATGATGACATGTCAGCCATTCTTAGAGCAAGCGTATGAATTTCTTTTTATTATTAATAAAATTGTATTTTATAATGATTAATTAAAAAATGTAGTATATATTTTTATTTCTCAAAAGCTCTAAAAAAAATGTATAAAAATATAAAATACATCGGGAACTATTAATGCTCGTGGTTGCAGATTAATTGATCGTCTGGTTATATTTAGAAAACCAGTTAAAGATAAAAGAGTTTCGGTTTAGACAGAATAAACATTTGAACGTTTGTTTATCAGGTTTTCTCATTGAACAGTGAGTATTCGATAACATCTTAAGCATTCGAGTCGTGAGTCAGATTCAGACAACACTGAGCATAAATAAAACTTTTCCACATGTTAAGTTTGTTTTGTTTGATAGCCTTGATGATAAAGATTTTTGTTTTTTTTTAACGTTAGTTCAACCTTTTAAAGAGTTAGTAGATCATTGGTCCATCAATGTAATTCCAATTCAATTATTCTTGTCTCATGCAATATATATTATTAAATATTAATTTCAAACTTTGAAATTATTCAAACTCAAAAGTTCGTTTGCTGAACTAAAAAAATGTGACAGCGTTTTTTTTTAACTGGTAATTTTATAAGGCTATTATAAATGAACCTGTTCAAGATTAATCTTAAATCCGGTTTAAAAGAAGAATTATAGATTTGCTACTATATATATATATATATATATATATATATATATATATATATATATATATATATATATATATATATATATATATATATATATATATATATATATATATATATATATATATATATATATATATATATATATATGTATATATATATATATATATATATATATATATATATATATATATATATATATATATATATATATATATATATATATATATATATATATATATATATATATATATATATATATATATATATATATACATATACAAAGATATCAGTTCATGTATATATAAAAAAAAAAATTCTGTTTCTCATAATAAAACAATCAAATAATATAATTTGGTAGGATCTTTAAACATGGAGAATCAAACAGAAAAATTTTAAAACTACTTGGGCTACAAGGGATGATCATTAAAAACTTGGCTATTTTTTAAATCATTTTTATATTTGATGCAAATTTTCGCCTATGCCTAGGCATCGTCAGACCTTTATCTGAGTATTGAAAGGAGTGGTTTAAGGCTCTACCGCCTTTTGAGGTTAGAAAAAACAGTAAAATTAAATTTTTATTGGTTCTAAGCAAGATTCAAAAATCTAAGTACAGGCTTCATTCCCAATTTTAATTTGCACAATTTGAGCCCTATCTCAACTTCCTATGATAAATAGTATAGGCGCCATTTCTATACAGCGATAAAACTCGTTGTATTAAAATAATTGTAGTATTTATTGTAGTAGGGAGTTGAAATAGGGCTCGAATTGTGCAGAATTATAATTAGGAATGAAGCCTGTACGTAGATTTTTGATATCTTGCTTAGAACCAATAAAATATTCATTTTAATGATTTTTCTAACCCCAAAGGATGGAAGAGCCTTAAATAACATTTCTAAATTCTTATTTAACAATAAATGTTATTATGCAGAAGGGGAGTAATCTACTAATACAAGTATTCACCAGTTACTGGCTCAAACTGTAAACTGAGTCAGTAACTGATAAATGCCTAATGATACCCAGGTATGGGCAAAAATGTGCATCAAGTATAAAAATGATTAAAAAAAAAAAATAACCAATTTTTTTAATGATCATCCCTTGTAGCCCAGTAAGAAAAAGAAAAATGAGAAAATTAAGGGATTAACCGAAGAATACAATTTACTGCTACTACAATTAACTGTTTTTCAGAACAATTTTCCTAAGCAACACCCAAAAAGCAATTATATTTTTCTAATGGAATAACTATTCAGTGAATTTTCATAATCAACTGAAAATGATCTAAGTAAACTTATTGTGGATTTATCTACTATCGCTTTCTGAAGATAGATTCCAACGTTTCAAGAAAGTAGAAAACAAAGTTTGAAAAATAAATATGCACTTCGACTGTAGCATTGTCCTTAGATTGAAGTTATTTGCTGTTTTACAAGTGAACTATCGCCTATGATATGTAATTAAAGTTGCTTCTTTTAATATCCTATTCATTTTGAACTAGCAAACCACCGGATCTATGTAAGGTTTGTGAACTTTGAATATGCCATTAAATTAGGTTGTTGGGTAAAGAACACGAGTTACAGGATACGAAGAATTCCACATCCTTGCGTCTTGTGCGGTCTTCACCGGAAAATCTAGATTGTCATTTCACCCTCTATACACCATACTCCATTGGGGGAGCTGGCATATCCAGAAAATAAGTTTATCATTAGGAATTTTTTTATTTTAAAAATATAATAAAAGTATAATTTAACGATTCTAGTTCTTTTAGTCTCCGACAAGGATCTTTTTAATCACTCCATTGAGACACCTTATTATATATCGTTGGTAAGATCTTAAAGCCTGTTTCAAGATATTTTTAAATCCCTGATGTACATATTTTATCTAACGTTTCCAACCCGGTTTGCACCCGTTTTAGTTTACCCGCCGCTGCAAGGTGACCTCGCAGGCAACTTCCCCAACCACAAGGATGTATCTTAAGGGCTCACTCAAACATGAAGCGCACTGTCCTCGCGAACTCTGTGGTTAAACAGAAGGCGGCTTACTGCGGCGGTATAATCTAGTCTGAGGTTCCACAGAGTTTGTGGCAAACTGGAAACATGATTAGTATAGTAACAAATATAGTAATTGAGATTTAGCGTATTATTAGGATGAACTCAATTCACATCATAGACGGAGAAACTCGGCGAACTCCTCTCTTTTTCTTTCATTTACTTCATGCACCCATTTTATTTTTTATTTTCTCGATTGAAAGTCAATCAAGGAACTGCTGAGTTTAAAAAGCAACCCTTTACGCACTTGGTTGTGACTGCTTTCACAACCAAGTGCTGACTTGTAGACGTTCTGTCGACTACTCCAATCAACGTCGGATTGCAGACAGTCCACTTTCTGTTTGACATCCCCAGTCAACGACAGACTGCAACTGGTCCACATTCGGTTTTACCACCCCAATCAACGACCGACTGCAGGCAGTCCACATTCTTTTTGACCACCCCAGTCAACGACCGACTGCAGATAGTCCACATTCGATTTGACCACCCCAATCAACGACCGACTGCAGATAGTCCTCATTTGGTTTGACCACCCCAATCAACGAGCGACTGCAGGCAGTCCACATTCTTTTTATCCACTCCAGTCAACGACCGACTGCAGATAGTCCACATTCGATTTGACCACCCCAATCAACGACCGACTGCAGATAGTCCTCATTTGGTTTGACCACCCCAATCAACGAGCGACTGCAGGCAGTCCACATTCTTTTTATCCACTCCAGTGAACGACCGACTGGAGATAGTCCACATCCGGTTTTGACCACCCCAATCAATGACGGATTGCAGACAGTCCACATTCTGTTTGACATCCACAGTCAACGGTGGACAGTAAACAGCCCACATTCTGTTTAACCACCCTAGACCGCGGTTGTTCTGACCTCGCGCACAGTCGTTTCCTATTTAATCAAGCCTTAAATATACTTTCTGCACTCGATACTGAACCGTTTGCTTCCAATTGGAAGCATATTTGCATATTGTATATTTGAGCATTTTAAGTTATTTTATTTTTACTAAATATAAAAAGTAAACCACAAAACTAAAGTGTAATTGAGAACTGAGAACCTATCAAATTTGTTTAACTAGTTTATTTACTAGATATACATACAGACTGTAGTTTTAGAACATGGCAACCCTACAGACTAATTTAAATTTTAAAAGTTAATTAAGTTAGTACATTTTTTTTTTATCAAAATAATTGTTCATGTCATGAAATATATATAAGCGTTTCCACCCTCCAAGGTTCAATTATTTGAACCTTGCAAATCAAGTAGTCCTGAGTCATGACACAAAGTAGTTAATATAGCCTGGCTCTATTCTGATAGTTAAAACAACAAAAAAGTTTTGAGAAGTAAAGAAAAAACTAGGCGACGAACAAAAGGCCGAAAGAAAGGTGGAGTTTAGTTCGATTAAATTGCATATAGCTAGCTCGCGTGCAAATGGGGACGTCTGTTAGGGACTAGGCGAGGCTGTGGAGGCTCCGCTGTGAAGGCTCCACTGTGGAGGCTCCACAGGGTCCGCCCTACAACCATAAACGATCTATCTAATGACAGCTTTCTCAATACAATATCGAGGTCATCAGGCTCCTCTAACCTTTAAGGGTGAAGGAAAACCCCTCTTATAACCTATTTCTCCGTTTTAAATTTATAATAAATATAGTTTTTATTTATTTCAATAATTTTTCCATTTAGGATATTTGAGATTACCAATAAAATATTAAGCATGTTGAAATGATGAAACATTCATTAATTGTTTACAGTTTTCTTCCCTTATTCATAATTTTTTGGAAGCTAGTTGCTACGTACTTATATATGTAGAATTTTATTACAAAAGTCTGAATATAAAAAAAAGATATGTGTGAGACTCTCACGGTTTAGAAGTAAGACTTCAAGTTCTAGAAACAGTTGATTTTATGCATTGCTCTCTTTGCATTTGTTGACCATTTTAATATTTCAGATAAAGAAATGGTTATGTGGAATTTAAATGAAAAATTCCAAATTTTTTTAATATTTTAGCGAATAATGAAGAAAAAACATGAAAACAACAATTATATATATTGTATTATTAAAATGTATATAATATTACGCTTATATAACAATTCTGTGTATTGAAAAATCATCTACCTCCGTGGTGCAATAGTTAGTACTTATGCCTGCTGAATCAGAGGTCGGTGGCTCTAGACTGGTCCAAGTGATACATTTTTTATAGTTAAATTAACTGCTGACTTAAGTCGGCAGTTGATTTACCAATTAAAAATCTTTTACTTAGACGAGTCTCGAATCACAAACTCCGTTACATGTAATTTCGTTTCATTCAAGCCAATTTACTCTAAGAAGTTTCACTTCAAAAATAAAAGTTTGACTTGGCAAAGGTATGTAGACAGTAACAAACATTTTTGGGATTAATTATAATAACTATTGATCAGAAGATTATCAATAAAAGTGTTCCAAATTTCAGAAGTAAACAGCTTTAAGGTCAAATCGACAAAAGAACATAAAAATGATTAAATATAATCTTTTTGCTGTAATAATAACGTTGATATTATTGGTTAGGGAAGGTGAAATGTAAATATCCCTTTAAACAGTTGAACAAGTAGAAGGTAATACCTATATTGTATTACTTATGTATGTAATGAATGTCTAAGGAGCTCGACTAGAAAGGGAGGTGTTAAGATTCACTTAAAAGTGTACAGAGAGTTGTCTCTATTTCTTGTTATCTCCACGGTCTAAAGTCCTTTGTCCTTCCAAGCCCTATTCCTTACTTATTCACTAGGGCTAAGCTCCAACACTAAACCCTCTTTGACTTTAAACTTTGTTTTCACTCTATTTTCAGAAGGATGACCTGTTTTAATTCACTTTACTTTGATGAAGAAAAATCTTTAATATATAAAAGGACAAATCTCTGTACAAAGGATCTCGCAAAAACTGAATCTAAATTGAGGCATCGATATGCCCCTGCGTAGGGGACGGTGAGAGAAGAAAAATGAGCCTAAGATCGAGGGGGGATTTAAGGTTTTTGCTCTTGTCTTCCTCTCGAGTGCCATGGGAACTTGGTCCCCCGTTCTAATAATAATTCCAAGTACATTCAAATTTATCGAAGCTGGAAACTTGGTAAGGTTGGAACTTTTTCTTGGAACAGAGCGTTTTTAACGCATGGATATGTTTTAGCTTGGAAGGAAAAATAAAGTTCCATGATGCAAAAAACGACATGACAAATGTGACGATTTTATAGTACATTACGCGTCAAGTGCGGGAAGTAGCAGTTTGCGTGCGAGTGTGGAGTTTGCACCCGAGCGAAAGCGAGGGTAGTAAAACCACACGAGCAATGCAAAATGCCGTTTTCGCACGAGTTGCGTACCGTACTTTATCTACGATTGTTAGATTTAAATAATAAATACAGAAAAAAATAAACTTGCTATATGTAAGTTCGTATCTCTCTCTCTTGATAAAGATGGCATTAATTCTTGAGTTGTATTTTTTGCCGAATTAATAATTTCTGGAGGAGTATTATTCTCCACATTTTCGTCAAAGTCACTTGATTCACTCATTGTTTTTCACTAAAAACTCGATATAAACAATTACTTTAATAAAAGAACAGCAAATTAGTTTTGTTAAATGTAAACAAACTCTCTAATCGTGCGTAAAGCTGAAGAATTCCTCTTCTTTACCACCCTAGGGCGGTAAAGAAGATCTACAGAAGAATTCTTCAGAACTATGAGACGCGCATGCGCAATGAATACAAGTACGTAAAGAATCACTTTCTACGCATCTAAACAGAGATACAATGTTTATATTTCGTATCAATCGTAGATAAAATATATTGTCAAGAAGTAAGGATTTAACAGGAGGCCGACAGGTTATCATTTATGGTATTTGTTGCAATGTTTCTTTCTCATATATAACGAGAAAGTATTGTGATGGCGTGAAAATTCGATTTTGAGATTATGATTATACACGTTTTGAGGTCCTTTGAGTCCAAAAAAAAAATGTTTTTTTCTGTCTATGGAGCCTAAACTACTGGGCCGATTTTGACGAAATCTTCTAAGTTTTGACCGCCAAGGAGAAGTTATTTTTATGATTAATTTTGATAAAATATTCAATAATAATTTAATGTAACAACGAAAACTAATTTGTCTCGTACCGATTTTTAGATTCGTTTTCACTTGATTTTGCTGTAGTACCTAACTACCTACTATATATTCCGCCGATAGAACATTTAGAAAGTATAATATAAATAACATCCCTTATATAACTGACAAATATATATCGCATAAATACCATTCGCAGATATAACATTTAGAGAATAGAGTGATGAAGTAAACTTCAGCACTCTATCTACTATCAGAGCTCCTAGCGGACCAAATGGTAATAGATAGAGTGATGAAGTAAACTTCAGCACTCTATCTACTATCAGAGCTCCTAGAGGACCAAATGGTAATCGAAATATGGATTATTGTTTCATAATTTCACGACTTAAGATCCATCTACTATATCAATTAGACAAATGTAAACTGATTTTCAAACAACGTGGATTCAACGTCAAAAAACATGTCCATGATTTTGAACATTACATGACATGAAAATTAGTATTTTCTATGTAAAATTTCGAAGTTGAAAATCTTCCTGAGGTGGAATTTATTTCCTTAAATCTTGGCTTTCCAGCTTAGAAATGTTTTACTGTATTTAACTTTTTATGAAGGGCGGAACAGAATATACTAAAATACTTTGATAAAGAGAAGCATATATAGAACAGAACCTTGATAATAATAAAAGTTCATGTAATGTTAACAAATAAAAGAAAAGCTTACTTCACTCGAGAATCTATTAATCTTTTCGAAGTAAAGTAGAAGAAAGTTTTTTAATATATTTTATTAAGCTGAGACTCAAGACCAACACAATTTTGACTTTAAGTTTCCTATCATTCAACGAAAAACAACCGAAAATTGAATTGCAGATAACTTTAATATTTTTTATATTTAAAGTTAATATGTTGTTTAGCACATAAAAGACAGAGTTAATTATGCAATTTAGATCCGGTTGGAATATTTCCCGATAGAAGGAATTATTTAGGTTTCTTTATTTGACCTTTTTTACACGAAAATCATCACTATAAACTTTGATTCTTATTAGAACTAATATTTGAGGTGAAATACAGCAAATTTTTACTAACGATAATGTAAAGCGTTTTTAAATTTGTAGATCCTTATAGTCCACAGGCCACCATAAGAAGTGAGTCGCTGATTGATAAAGTTTTCTTTCCTTATGGAATCGCTTATTTATGCCTTGTCCACCGATGAATTGGGTATATGGCAACTGGGCGCTGGGCCATTTCTTTTTTGTTGACATGCCAAACTTGCCCTTGTGCGGGAACATTGAAAATAGATAGATAAAATTTTGATTTTCACAGGATCGTTTAATTAAATTATTTAAAAAACAGTGGTAAAGGTGGCCACCGATAAGAGTGAGCCGTTTGGGGTGTCCACCGCCCCAAACATATCGTTCTGCGGGGACGTTGAAAAGAAAACGGCCCACTCATATCGGTGGCCACCTTTACCACTGTTTTTTAAATAATTTAATTAAACGATCCTGTGAAAATCAAAATTTTATCCATCTCTTTTCAATGTTCCCGCACAAGGGCAAGTTTGGCATGTCAACAAAAAAGAAATGGCCCAGCGCCCAGTTGCCATATACCCAATACCCAATTCATCGGTGGACAAGGCATAAATTAGCGATTCCATAAGGTAAGAAAACTTTATCAATCAGCGACTCACTTCTTATGGTGGCCTGTGGACTATTAACGACCCCTACCAGAAAAGTAGATACTAAACAAGGGGCAAAAAAATTATAGTTTTAATTTTTCTATAATTCAATTTTATTTTATCCCTAATTTATTATTGTAGTATTCAAATCATTTTTTTCCTCAATATTTACTGGAACATGCGTCTTTTTTCGATATCAATGAATAAAAAGTTCTAACATTAATAGTGTGATTAAACGTATGATATTAACGTCAGAAGTAAAAAGGTCTTTTTGTCAATTGCTTTTATCACACCTTCTTATTATAATTAATTTTACATTACTTTGGAATTAATTTATCTAATTGTCTATTTGACGTTAATTTAATGTTTATCTGACAAGAATAAGTAAAAAGAATTTTAAGAAAACGAATATTTTTTCTTAACAGTATTTTATCAATAACAGAGTGAAAAGAAATCAAAATTGGAGACGTGGAAAGATTTTTGGACGATTATAATGCCTTTTTGAGTTCGAGAGTACCCATTCGCCGAGGGTGGCTAAAGCAGGCACCCCCTCCCAGGTGCTGGGGGGCCGGCCTGACGTAGCCCTGTGTTCTTATTGATTCGGTGACCTCCATTCTGTTACATAGCTCGATGCCTCCTGGCTCCAGCCTTTTAACTAAACCCCCCCTCTAGAACCCCTGCAAACTACTCCTATATCGTCCGACTAGATCGCCCTTTTCGACTAACCAGTGAAATTCGGTAAAGCTTTTCACTCTGTGATAACTAATTTTAATTAGTTTGTCGTTGGAACTCTGTCTGAAGGGGGGGGGGGGACTGAACGAAAGCGTTTTGCTCCAGTTATGTCAGGAGTAGTTACGATCGAATCTCGCCTTCCCTTAACTCGGCAGACCAATTTCTTCTCAATTGCAGTAGGATAGATCGCTCCCTGCTACCTACCCCTACTTTTCCTTCCCGATAATCGTAAAAATAAGCTCGCCTCGGCTTGTAATTTTTAGCCCGGTTAGATTTCAGTTAATGTATTAGATTTGATCATCACAATTTCCTTCTTTTGCTGACTCACTAACCACATTTCTAATGAAATTCACTAAAGAAGAAAAACAGAATGAAAAATGGTTCTTTTTAGATTGATAATGCAATTTATACCATGGGGAACACAAATAAAATATATATAAGGTTTGTTCCAATCAAGCAGTGTACTGTCCACGGGATCGTCACGGGCATGCGCAATGAATAATAAAGCCGTCCCAACCCGACTTGTCACAGTGACAGTGTTTCAGACCGCCCTCCAAATTGTTCCAACCCGCGCAGGGATTGTTTGCCAACCGTTTACTGTATCCTCCAAACAATCCTCTGACAATAGTACTGGTTTGTATTATGTCAACAGGAAAGTTCCCTAACTGTTAAGTTTCCAAAAATGTTTACGGTGAGAATTATAGTCCTAAACCCGTTCCAACCTGACATGATTTTATTACAGTATAATGATAGCGATGCGTATAAAACTTGTCTTAAACGATTCTCGAACGATCCATGGGATTATATAAAGAACTGTATAAATAGGGAGTTGGAACAAACCTATAATCTACTTTTCATTTAATAATTAAATCATTATTATTATATTTTCCTCAATAAGCTATATTAGTTTTAATTAATAAATTAATTATTCCTATAATTCCATTAAATTCAGTTTAATGTTGATTAGTTTCTTGTCAGATGTTTAACACTATCCTTCTGAGTACTTTTTAAACAGGAGGTGGTTGAAGGGATGATCTCTAACCGCCTCTAACTTTTAGGAAGGGCTCCTAATTTACAAGTATCCATTTTCTGTATTCAGTATGATTACCATAATTCATTTGATGCATTAAATAAATTAAATAATGAGATTCAGTGAATATTTAACCGATTGCTTTACATTCTGGAGCATCTAAACGAAATGCATGTCAATGTCAGCGATGGAAAGAACAAGCTGACGGGAAGGAACGGATCACGAGGTCCACGCCCATCAAGTCAACGCCCCTTCTAGTCCTAGAACTCTACTCCCTTATTTTACACATGATAATTTATATTTATTTGGGCCAACGGATAGATCCGCCTCACTATCGATTCCAACAGATAATTTCTCTCTTCTCTCAGAATTATCTATTTCATAAAATATATTTTGATTAAGAATTCGGTTCTAGAGGAGACATGTATCATAAATAATAAAAATTTATCAAAACACATCATTATGAAATAATAGTCTGCCAATTAGTGTGGCACATAGCTTCCTCTCGCTCTATTTTGTATACTTTAATGATTTTATACTATTAAAACCTATTATTGTCAAATTTATTTAATTTTCCCCCGTTTTTTATAACTGCCAAAATAGTTTTGAATTTTTGCATGAATTTAGTATGACTGAAGTATCAATTTGGAAAAATTTAAGGAGCGAAGACAGTTCAAATTAATTTGGAGGTATCTGAGGGTTACTTTCGATGAACTATAAAAGTTTGGTACAAATCAGGTAAATATCATATCAAAATATCATTAAAATCAGAAGAGTGGTTTTTAAGATAATGTTAGTTCGCAAAAATTGTGCGACAGACAGACAAACAGACACGAAACCAAAAATGTTCCCTGATGTCTGAAATAGTTTTCTGTCTTGGAATTTTTTAAATCGGAAGCAAAATTTTTGGCTTCCGTTACCTTCAGTAAGCTCGGAAGCAATAAGGTTTTATACTACAACATAAAGAGGAAGGGGCACTTCCATGAATAATAATAATAATATAATCAAATTTCACAATTAATTGTTTTAAACCCTGTTTGTCAAATGTCAACAAAGACTATACTCACAGAAAAAAAAAAAACAAAAAAAAAACTGTTAAACCCTGGGGAATACACAATCTTGTGAGGCCCATATTTCAGATAAAACTGTGAAATTTTGATAGAAATGATGCCGATTAGAAGGTAGGGACTTAGGAAGGTAGCTAGTTCTCTTGTTATTATGAGATGAACCAGTCGCTGTCTGTCATTGTACGTGAGGTGAGTACACTTCAAATCAAGGCCCATATTATTCTGTGCCACTTTAACTTGAATTTCATTATTACACTACTTTTAGTGAAGTCTATACACATGATACAAAATATGGTACTTTTATTTAAAACAAATAAAATAATATTGCAGATTTTGTGCTTGCAAATTATGAGACTAAAAAAAATAAATAAAAAAACTCGGAACCAAAAATGTTCCTTCTGAAACAAATTTCTGTCTTGGAATTTTTAAAATCGAAGCCAAAAAAATTATCGTTCTTCAGAGCGATCACATAGCTTTAACTTATCATTGTATATTTAAAAGAGTTAAATCAATAAAAAGTTTAATTAATTAATTGATTGTTGTTGTAGTTGATGTAACATTGTATGTCAATCAAAGCCTATATATTAAATAATAATATAGAAGAGGCGATTTGTATTTTAGTTAGAAAATCAATTTGTATTTAGTTGATGTATAAGTCTCTATAGTGTTATCATATCTATTAGTAAGTATGATAACTGGATTCTCGACATACCAAGCTTATATGATGTCCCCAGTAACGTTATTATCCTATATCGCAGAAGCATCAATATACGATGGCCTCAGCTCATTCTTATTTAATAACTTCAAATATCAGTGGAGAAAAAGGATTTTTTCCTGAGGTGGTAGGGAGCTTCCTCGTATTCTATCACGTTGTTGCAAGCAAGATACTCAAAAAGTTTCTTCGGTCATAAAAATTCATGTTTTATATTTTTTCTTACTAAAATATATTTTGCACTTTTTTTGAAAAGTTGCACTTTTGAGGAGCAAGATGTGCATATTATCCTATAGCATCTAAGGTAAGCACTTATTTGGTTCTTTTAAGGGTAAAATGGCCGCCATTTTGGAAACACGATATATATTTGTAGTCTTCATTTTAATACCTTTAAAATGATCCCCCCCCCCTCAAAAATTACAAAAAAAATATCAATTTTGTGTCACCATAGTTACGGCCACCTAAAATTTGACTTTTTTATGTTAACTCCCGGAAATATCATCGGCCCACTGAGAAGTATATTCATGTATTTTTTCCTCATTTTTTAGGATACTCTCCTCATGGGGCAGCGGGGAGGGGGGCATTTTTTTGTTTTTATTTGATAATTTTGGGGGGCAAAAATGGCCGCCATTTTGGAAACGCGATATATATGTGTGATCTAAATTTCAATGATAGCACTCAAAAATTACAAAAAAATACAAAATGTTACAATCAATTCGCAATTGCTCGCTGAACGATGAAATTTTGAGTTCTGAAGTTCTCTACATTCTTTCTGTTTTTGGGCAAAAATGTTTAACTTGAGCTTGTATACCAATTTTCGAATCTCTAACTACAATAGGTTGGGAGGTAATATCCAAGATGCAACGGAGAGATAGACGAACTACAAAAAGCATATAAGGGTTTCTAGGATGTCCTCGAAACCCTAAAAAGCATCTAGTCAGTGTACTAGATAATACCTTTAAAAGCATTTGTTTTAACATCCGCTTTGTTCTTCTTTATAAAATTAAAATAAAATAAAGAATGTGTAGTGACTGCGCGAGATACGAAGTAATACTTCAAAATCGGCTTAAATTTCTCAAGTAGGACTTATATAATTCTTTCTTTTTTTTGCTTCATTAATCAAACATTGCTAAAGAAGTCTTACTTGAAAATACTTATACATACAGAAATAAAAAAAGCAAAATAACAACTTTTAACTCCCTTGGCATAATTATTATAAACAAGTACATTTTATTCAAAGAAGTACAAACATAATATTGCGTAAATTTATATTAAGTCGATGTTTTATTATATGCAATTAATATACTCGTCGAAATAAGGGTACAAATGAGAATAAGGTAGCTAAATCTAAAACCTCCTTTCTAACTTTTATCTCTCTTTTTTTTCAACAAACAAGAATATTAAACTTTGGTGTCTACATATCGATTTCTTTTTTTATGTTTCATGCTCGTTATTATATAAATCTTTCTTTCTTTCTTTCTTTTTCTCTTTTGTGGATTTCTGTCCTGGATTTTTTTTTAAATCGGAGACATAAACAATTTTCGTTCTTCAAAACGATCTCTTAGCTTCCATTACTGTCGGTAAACACGGAAGAAATAAATAAGACATTTCATTTATAATTTTAAATTAAGAAGATTGAATTAAAATATAAGTCTTAATTTATTTATTTCTCCAAAATAATATAGTTTCAGGTTTCAGTACTCTTCATTTTTTTAAAAAAAATATTATTTTACAAAAATTAAATTTTAAAAAGAAATATTTTAAAAAACAAGCTTTTATTCGTATTTTTCTCAGCAAACCCTTTCATTTGATACCATATCATGTGCGCACTTAAAAAATAACTAGTGCACCATCTTGAACTGCCCGCCATATTGGATTTAGAATGACTTCACTTAGCTAATCATGCATTGTCATCCAAACTAAACGTGTATGCAAAATTTCAATTCAATCGGTTGAGGATAACTGCTTTAAAATTCAGTTGCAAGATTTGACCCCAACATACATCCATACATACATCCATGCATACATACATACATACATCCATACAAACATACATACAAAGATTGCAAGTTAAATAAAAGCTCGTAAAAAAGGAAAATAACATTAATATCGTAGTTAAAGCTTGTGTCAATTAATCTGACACGCCAAACATGTATAATCATAATGATAATTTATCGTGACATAGTCGAGTATCAATAATTAATCGTAAAATATGTTCAATTTTTGAAATGTCAGGGTTTTTAACACATATATCTTTTAGCTAAAATGTTGGACAAATTAAACGCTAGATTACATATTACGTTAGGCTAAATTAGATAGGTGAAGGTAAACACTAATTTGCTTTTCCTCTATTGGAAAATAACATTGTTAAAATTAGGTTACTTTTTTTGTATTTTAAAATAAAAGTTAATAAGGCTTTGATAAATGTTAAGGTTTCTTAAAAGTAAGTTATAGATAAGAATTATCAATAAAGTCAAACTTAGTCGGTGAATATATAGTAAATTATTAACACTAAATTAACTGTAACTACAGCCAACAGAGGGTATAACTGAGAACGCATAACTAGATTACAGTTTAGCTCAACTAAATAAAAGAACTAATGATACGATGGAAGTAAAGTAAAGTTAGAACTATGTTTGATAAAACCTATAGAAAGTCATTTTTGCTTCCGAGCTTACTGAGGGTAACGGAAGCTATGTGATCGTTCTGAACAATGATTTTTTCTTCTCAGATTTCAAAAATTCCAAGACAGAAATCCATTTCAGAGATTAGTGAACATTTTTGGTTCCGTGTCTCTTTGCCGGTCTGTCGCTCAATTTTTGCGAACTGACATCATAAAAACTACTCGTCCGATTTTAATGAAATTTGGATGGAAGGTCGTAATTAGCCGATTGTTGATCCCATATAAGTTTCAACCTTCTGCACTCATTTGTTTTTCATCCACATGAGCACAAAAATACATTTATTTATACCTATATCTTTAATAGTACTCATTAGAACTTTATGTAATTTGGATGGTTTTTCGAAAGTAGCCAGATAGCCCAAGTTTAATTTAAACCGTCTACGCTCTTTAAATGTTGCTTAATTAATTCATGTAAAAAATAAAAACAATTTTGACAGGTTTAAATAAAAGGTGGGAAATTTAATTAGACAATAATAGGTTGAAAAAGCATGGAATCATAAATGTATACGAAATAGGACGCGAGAAAGCTTTCGAATGCGCTAAAGCTTCTATCTATGTACCACACTAATTGGCAAGCTATTTTAAAATTAAAACTTAAATTTTTAAATTAAATTTTTTTAAAAATATAAGTATAAAATAACACACGTAGTAAAATGATCCAAGTTTTCTTCATAATGATAGAAGAATGATAAGTCAGTAAGTTGAAATCGGACGCGGGAAGTGTAGGAACTTTTCCTTACCAACGAAATTCCAAAATTGTGGCTAATATTAAGGTAGAACTTATTTATCTTATAGGAAGGTATCATTGGTGCGAATTTTGGCTCAATCGGTAAAATAGTTCAGAACTTATTGAGCGTTAAATTTTCACAGTTTAAAGTCGATATTTTCAAAATGGCGACAGATGTCAAAATGAAATTCAATGGGAATGTTTGTCTTATAAAGAGGTATAGTATACTTGGTGCAAATTTCAGCGCAATCGATTTTTTCTAGATTTTAAATTATTTTTAAAATATTTGATGAGTAAGCAAAATAGGTTAATGAAATCACAAATATATGATTGTTCGGGCAGCACAAGTGAACGTAAGAACGGATTTTTGTACCAAGTTTGAACTCTCTAGCTTTAGAACTGTGGGAGTTATGCGT
Organism: Gerris lacustris; assembly: GCA_951217055.1. Lineage (NCBI taxonomy): Eukaryota > Metazoa > Arthropoda > Insecta > Hemiptera > Gerridae > Gerris > Gerris lacustris. The sequence goes on from OX578278.1 coordinate 75,826,303, forward strand.
GAAACACACAGACAATATCGGATTCAGATTTTTGGGTGAAATCACTACCTTTTCTTTTGGTGAGAACAAATTAAAAAGTCATACCTATCTAGTCATAGCTTAAATATAGGATAAAAAAATTATTTTATTCATCCGACAGCTATGCATACGGTACCCTTGGCATTAAAATAAAATTGAAATAAGGTCACCCGTCTAAAACACCTATTAATCATTTATTAAGACACTGCTCTTAGGTTTTTGTTTCTTTTATGAAAAAAAGAAAGAAAAGCATGCTCAGAAAACGTTATCATTTTCTGTTATATTGTTTTTGTTAACTTTAAATAGATCAAGGGGCGCAAAAATAAATGGAAAGGATGCCTTGTTTCTTAAATTTTTATATTGGTTCAAGCTCACTGTACTATATGCTTCTATATTTCACAAATGTAAGTTGGACCATAACTTAAGTTGGAAGAGAAGAGTTACAGACTAAAATTATATGAAAAATACATATTTCTATATTTCACAAGTACATATAGTGGAATCATTTAAGCTGGAAGAGTTGTGCTACAAACCAGAATTATATGGAAATTATTTGTCTCTATATTTCACAAGTAGTGAACCATATAAGTTGGAAGAGTTGTGCTACAAACCAGAATTATATGGAAATTATTATATGGAAATTATTTGTCTCTATATTTCACAAGTAGTGAACCATATAAGTTGGAAGAGTTGTGCTACAAACCAGAATTATATGGAAATTATTATATGGAAATTGTTTGTTTCTATATTTCACAAGTAGTGAACCATATAAGCGTGGAAAGTGTCGTGTTAGAATCAAGAATTGTATAGAAATTATATTTTTAAGTTTTTGGTAGTTCTCATACTACGGAAAGTTAAATTTTAATTTAAATCAAAGTATAATTATTATTAACTACGGGAAACAGACAGTGAAAAATACACTCCCGGCGCTGGAGTGTATTTTTCACTGTCTGTTTCCCGTAGTTAATAATAATTATAATTTGATTTAAAATAGAAATTATATAAATTTAACGTTATGCGAGGAAGTGAGAAACACATTTTCTTCTTTTTGAACTGATTGCAATAGCAATTCAATAAAAAATCAGTTACATATAATTAATCAACAATAATTTTAACATAGATGATGCTAGATAGTCGAACACATTATAAATACAATATATATTTATACAACATAAATATATATTTAATCATGCAGACATAATTCGTTTGAGATATGAAAGATTGGGTTACATTGATAACCCTGCTCGGTGGATAATGTTAAACAGCTGTTTGGATTAATATGAATTATGAATGCAGCGTAGAGATTGATAATTATAATTGATGTTATAATATGATATTAATCACACTTATTCAAGGCGAAGTGACCTCACTATTCCAGCATGGGTTTATTGATTTCTCAATCTCCCCTTCAAAGGAACCTTAAAAGGAAAAATATTGTTATCACCCAAAAATACCCGAAATCGAGATTTCGACGAAATTAGCTGTCTTGGTTTTTTAAGAGCCTTCGAATGGTTTTTAGCTGAATGTCTGTCTATCTGAGTGTGCATCTATGTCACGCATAAAACTCACACAGTTTTTAAACCAGAGAGTTAAAACATAATACAAAAATCAATCTATACATTTAGTTTGTGCTTCCTGGAAGATCATAAATTTGTGACGTCATCAACACATTTTTCTGAGTCAGTACACTCAGCGGATTTTCAAAAAAAAATCGAGAAAAAAAATTCCGATTACGCTGAAATTTGTACCAATCCTATCTCTTTATTCTTTATTAGACAAACTTTTCCACTGAACGTTTTAATAATATCTGCCACTTGCCACTATTTTGAAAAGATCTACTTTTGAGATCTACGATTTGAGTGGTTTTTAGCTGGCGTTTTAGCGTCTATGTGTGTCTGTCTGTCTATCTGCCTGTGTCACGCATAACTCTCACAGTTTTCGAGCTAGAGAGGTGAAATTTGATACAAATATCCTTCCTTACACGAAAGTTGTGCTGTCCGGTCATTCATAAATTTGTGACGTCATTAACCCATTTTGCTGAGTCAGGAAACAACTCATTAATAAAATGCCGCTTGCGCTGAAATTTACGCCAATTGTACCTCTGCATAAGTCAAACATTTCCCCTGAATTTCGTTTTGATATCTGCTGCCATTTGGAAATATCGACTTTTGAACTTTGAAACTTAAACGCTTAATACTTTCGGAACTATTTCACTAGTTGAGCTCAAATTTCGCATCTAGTATACCTTTCTATAAAATAAATAATTCCTCCACATTCCAACTTAAAATCTGCCACCATTTTGGAATCATTTAGTAAGGGAAAGTTCCGAGACGCCACGCGTCCAATTTTTTTAACTTTTCTAAATAGGTACGTAGTATGTAAAGGTAACACGTATTGTGATGGCAAAATAAATTCGATTTTGATAATCCAATAGATTTACTCATTACCCGAGAGCAAAAACAAACAACAAAAAACAAAATGGTTTTGACACAGTTTGAAAGTTTAGCACGAGTAGTGTTAAAGACAAAAGTTTTCTTTCTTTCATTCTTTCTTTCTTCTTTTTCTTCTTCTTTACTTCATATTTAGTCATCCTTTAGGTTTAACCTCAACATTTTGAAGCGATCGACAGAAAACGGGATTCACATACCTCGATTAGTTACTGTCTTATTCTAATTACATGCTAAAAGTTGTTACATTTTTACAAGTTGTTACAAGCTTGAGGTTACTGTTACAAGTAGACTGTTTAGTAAAGGTAACACAGGTAACCAAGGCAAAAGGAAGGTTTTGTACAGAGTAAAGTTGTATTTATTGATCCAGACTAAGAAACCTTGTTTGATTATGTCGAGGCAGACTGCTCAACAGAGATCTATTTAGCAATCTAAAGGGCAATTCCTTCATACATTATTCACTCTCTCAGTTCATGTACAACTCTCTGTAGAGACAACTTGCGTAGATCTCCTTTAGTCTTGAGAGTTGATTTGCAACACTCTAGAATCGTCATTAATCCTAAAACATCAATTCTGTATTTATAAATTCTCTACACTTAAAACTCTGAACCTCCTGTTCCTTTTACGTATAGGCTGTATCCTTTACGTTAGTCTGTTTCTTAATTCATGTAGAACGGGGCTCAGTTCGATTTATTTTAGGTCACGAAAAGAGGAGTATTGACTGATTAACCGGTTGAACCTTCATCAGAGGGTGTTCTACTTCAGGGGGATTCTACTTTAGGGAAGTTTTACTTCTGGGGAATTCTATTTTAGGAGGTTCTTCTTCAGGGGCATTCTATTTCGGGGGGTTCTACTTCATGGGGTTCTAATTCAGAGGGCTTCTATTTCAGGGCGTCCTTCTACATGAAGTTCTACTTCAGGGTGATTCTACTTTAGGGAGGTTCTACTTCAGGGGAATTCTATTTCAGGAGGTTCTTCTTCAAGGGCATTCTTTTTCGGGGGTTCTACTTCATGGGGTTCCATTTCAGGGGGTTCTACTTCAGGGGGATTCTATTTCAGGGCATTCTTCTTCATGGTGTTCTACTTCAGGAGGATTCTACTTTAGGGAGGTTCTACTTCAGGAGGTTCTACTTCAGGGGAATTCTATTTCAGGAGCATTCTATGCATGAGCATTCTATGAATGAGCTATTCTTCTTCAGGGGCATTATATTTCGGGTCAGTTCTACTTCATGGGGTTCTATTTCAGGGGATTCTATTTCAGGGCGTTCTTCTTCATGGGGTTCTATTTCAGGGGGATTGTATTTCAGGGGGTTCTGCTTCAGGGGGTTCTATTTCAGGGGGTTCAATTTCAAGAGGTTCAACTTTAGGGGGGTTCTAGTCGAGGGGGGTTCTATTTCAGGGCGTTCTTCTTCATGGGGTTCTATTTCAGGGGGATTCTATATCAGGGGGTTCTATTACAGGGGGATTCTATTTCAGTAGGTTCTATTTCAAGGGGGTTCAATTTCAGGAGGTTCTACTTCATGGGGTTCTATTTCAGGGGGTTCTATTTCAGGGCGTTCTTCTTCATGGGGTTCAATTTCAGGGGGATTCTATTTCAGGGGGATTCTATTTCAGAAGGTTCTACTTCAAGGACACTCAATTTCAGGAGGTTCTTCTTTAGGGGGGTTCTCATCCAGGGGGGGGTTCTACTTCAAGGGGTTTTTATTCGTACATAAGTAGGGTACTACTTCAGGGGGGAGCAAAGTTTTTCTATTTAAATTATGTAAGGTTGAAAGAAGGAAATATCACTATTTTAAATATTTCTCCACAAAAAGGAAATTCATTGTCTGTATACTTTTTACAGACAATATAATTTGTAAAATTGGATCTAAGGACAAATAATGTGGAATCCAAATTTAAAAGATTTTTTTTGTAGTAATAGAAGTAATAGAAAACGGGTAATCACATAAATAGTGCATATACGTAAATAGCTTATGTAATGTATTAACTACGTAATGTCTGGTTCTTTTTTTTATGATAAAATCAAGAATAGTAGAAACGAGACAGAAATATGCACGTTTTCATCACAAGTGTGATGAATTACTTTGATTTTGTATTACTTGAAGACGCAACTTTATGCTTTTTCCTTAGTTTATTTCACTATTTCTCTTTCTTTGTAGTGTATTTTAAAGTAAGAAGTTAGATTTCTGTAGGTCGAAAAAGAAGTTGAAGCCATACGCCAGTAAAATTAGACCTCTGGTTAGAGTCGTGGCTAAAAAAAAGATATTGATCTCTCTAGAGAGGAAATAAGACTTAAAAATACACAGATTTAATATCTATAAATAGTTTATAACCGTGACGATTGTAAAATTTATAAAACTACTAAATTTATTTTATGGACAGGATTAATGAGATAGATAGTTTGTAAGAATTATTATTTCCTCACAATTAAAAAAGCATTATTTCTCTAGGAATTTACGATTTTTCTACGAATATTGAATAATATTAATTAAATGTGCATATTTGCAGTATGAAAAATGTAAATGTTAATAAATTGTATTTCCTTATATAATCAGAATTAACAAGTTTTCTAAGAATTAATTTGAAAATAAAGACAAATAATCGTTTTTTTTTACAAAATAAATAATCAGATGAATTGTGTCAAACACGAATAACCGATTAATAAATAACACATTTAATATTATTTCTGAGAGAATTTATTGTGCTTGGAAACAAAGGATATAATAATATATTAAGAATATATTTTTTTTTTTGCTGACATGTTGGTTTATTTTATTTTTGTTTTTTCAAGGCTACTAAATAAAAGAAAGAATATTGTTAGCGTATGAATCAACTTGGCGTCCCATGAGAATTGTAAGTGTGCAGTCATAGATTACACTATCAGTAAACTATGAATGGAACTCTCCCCTCTCCTTATGACGGTATTAATAGTTTTTTTAAAAAAACTCTCACTGTGATATGACAACAATTTATCCATGGTGGAATATTATTTTTTTAATCAGTTCAAACTACCTAGGTCAAGTTGGTTTAGAAAAGAATGTATATTTATTGTATTTCTTTAAAAAGAAACATTTTTTAATTTAATCTAAAAATAATAACTTTTCTGTTAATATTAATAGAATAAATCCTAAGTAAATATACTGCCAATTAGTGTGGCACATAGCTTCCTCACGTACTATTTCGAATAAATGATTTTATGCTTTTACAACCTACTTTTGTCTAATTTATTTCATCCCCCTTGGTTTTTAAATCTGTCAAAATTGTTTTGATTTTTTTACATGAATTAAAGTATCAATTTAGCGAAATTCCAAGAGGGCACTCAATTAAAAGTAATCTGGGGCTATCTGTAGTCTACTTTCGACAAAACATCCAACATTTCATAAAAATCAGATAAAATCAGATAATACTTTTGAAGCTATAGGTACATATAAATAAATGTATGTTTGTGAGTATGTGGAAGAGAAACAAATGGGCGCAGAAGATTGAAACTTTTATGAGACCAACAATGGGCTAATTTTGACCTATCATTCAAATTTCAATAAAATTGGACAAGTAGTTTTTAAGATATGTTTGTTCAGAAAAATTGAGTGACAGACACCAAAAATGTTCCCTGTAGTCTGAAACGAATTTCTGTCTTGGATTTTTTGAAATCGGAGACTAAATTAAAAAATATTCGAATTCTTCAGAACGATCACATAGCTTCCGTTACCTCCGGTAAGCTCGCAAGCAAATGTATTATATTATTTTAAAAAAAATGTATTTATTCATATAAGTTAATTATTATATTTATATAAGATAATATCTTGTAATATCTGAAATACAACTTATTGTGTCCCGAAATATTTTCCTTTGCTTATCTTAATATTAAACTAATACATAAAAATAGTCTTGTCGAACTAAAATAAATTTGTTATGATAATATCTTGTTTTTTTTTTTACGATTTAAAATATACAACTACCAACTGTAAATTAAAAAAAGATCTAAATCTTATTGAAAGCTTTATACTATTTACAAAATAATAGATATAACTTAGCTAGAATTGAATAAAAGAATCTGAGACTTTATTTTTAAAGATATTTACTTAGGGAAGTGGGTTAGGTTTTCGTGAAAATGTGTTTATTTTAACAAAAAGGGCGCCCAGTACGCTAAAAGGTTCTAAATCCACCTTTTTGTTTGATTTTTTTTCCAAGTTTCCTGAGTAATAATTGGTTGTCTGTTCTATAAAATACATATTTTATTTTACGGTGTAAATACTACTGGTAATAATTATATATATATATATATATATATATATATATATATATATATATATATATATATATATATATATATATATATATATATATATATATATTTGAACATACATTACAAAAATATTAAGAATTAAGGGTGGAAACCCGTCAAAATTACTTCAACATTTTAAAACCAACTTAAATTTTTAAATTAAAACTTAATATGAATTAAAGCTATTGAAGCTGTCTTTTTCCACAAGAAGTTGTATAGCTTGAAAATGACTGTAAATAGGGAAGCAGCGTTTTATAGGAAATAAAATCTATAGACTCAGCCCTTACTACAAGCCTGATATTAATCATTTGTAATATTGATCCAATTTTACAAACCTTTGCGCAAACCCATTCGGTATTAAGTCATCGCATAATAACTTTATAATTCATCTTATGAAATATTAAATCTTGCTTTAATTTTTATTAGTATCATTACTACAAGAATAATTTATATCTTATATATAGTATGAGTAAAATAAATTAATTTATTTTTATATTAATAAATTCGTACTAATTCCCAGAGAACTAAATAAGTATGTTATTACTTTATAGTAATGATATTATTATGAAATATTAAACAATGTTAAATATTTTTCTTACTACGTATATTTTTTAATATCCTTTTGCTTACGACAGTATAAAAGTAAGATATTAAAAGTTTATAACGTTTCATTATTGAGAGAATTCTCTCTCTCATTTTAGTTATGGATCCTAAAACAGTATTAAAAAATATGCATAGATTGTAAAGGGAATACTAATCTATTTTATGTACTGTATACAAATACATAGTTCATTGGGATTTAAAAAGTTTTTCTTAAATTAATTTGCTTACAATAATTACTATTCAATAAATAACGAAACGAACACTCACATTTGTTTGTAGTACAAATCAAAAATTAACGAGGCAGTAAGGAAAATTTTCAAATTCATTAATAAAGTTAAAATTGTTAGCTTCATTCATATTTGACTTTTTGTCAGTCTAATGTATTCACCCACAAATCTACACAACTACTTTTTACATTTATTGCAACATAATACATATATGTACTTTAACAACTAACGAACGAGACATTTTGTAATTCACAAGTAAAAAACACCCTTGATAATGCTTTATTGGCACTTCTTTAGATTGTTACTCCCCTGATAAAACAAACAGAGGGGAGTAACAATCTAAAGAAGGTGTACGAAACGCTCGTCTTTAGACTGATACTCTTCCCTTATAAAAACAGAAGTGTAATATTCCTTTGTCCCAAAGTACATTGGACTAAACATTCCTTTTTCTTAATAGTTATTCAGCCAAAGTCGTTTATATTCTTAAAACAACATGGGGGAGTAACAATATAAAGAAGGTGTACGGAATGCTCTTCTTTAGACTGTTACTCCCCTTATAAAAACAGAAGTGTAATATTCCTTTGTCCCGAAGTACATTGGACTAAACATTCCTTTTTCTTAATAGTTATTTAGCCAGTCATTTATATTCTTAAAACAACATGGGGGAGTAACAATATACAAAGTGTACGGAATGCTCGTCTTTAGACTGTTACTCCCCTTATAAAAACAGAAGTGTAATATTCCTTTGTCCCAAAGTACATTGCACTAAACATCCCTTTACCATAATTTTTATTAAGTCAGTCATTTATATTATTTAAAAAAAACATAGGGGAGTAACAATCTAAAGAAGTACCGCTTTATTTAGTTTCGGTTCAAAATCGTTGACAATTCGGAAGTAAAATTGCTATTCTAACCACACAAGGATGAAATAAGTACTAAAAACGTTATTTTTATTATTTTATTAACTATATTTTATTTTCCTTTTATTATTTATAAAAGTATACATCCTATTGATTGGACAAAGATGTTTATTTGGAAAATGTATATTGAAAATTCACTAATTAAATTCTTTTACTTTATTAATAATAAAATAGTTACGTTTAAATACTTTTAATGAATAACTAAAACCATAATTTTATATACAATTGATATATTATAACAAATAGAAAATTGATATATAACATATATAAAAACTACGTATTGATTTTACTTAGAAAGCGTTCAATTTAATAGGAGTCTCTTCCCTAATAAATTTTGCACTACTTTATTTTAGTATAATTGAATTTTATATGACTATATCATACATTACATTTTATAAATTATAAATAGGAACTATGCATATTGATATTTAGAGCTAGTAATATATATTTTACTATTAAAAGTAACAAACTTTATTATTTTCTGTTACATTCACCCATTTCATTGAATTACATAAATTCATTAATGGAATTTAGTCACTGATTAAACTTAAAATGTATTTCATTAATAAATCATTAATAATAAATAGTATATTTATCTACTTCGCTTCCGTTTAAAAGATATTCGTATTGATTTAACCTAATTTATACGAGGCAAACAGGGGTATAAATATAAAGCCTTTAAAATAAACTTTACTGGTATGATTCTTGATGGTTGATTCTATGGTTGGAAGCATAATAGGGAATTAAGCACATCTTATGACTAGGGCGTGTATCTTAGCTAGAGTGGTGAAAAATCGATAAATCGACTGTTTTCAACTTATCCAGCATTTTTTTCTGATAATTTTAAGCTGATTCTACTTTGTGCCTTTAACTAAATATTATCATTATCTTAAATAAATTATGTTCGTTTTTAAAATATCAATTATAATATATATTTAACTGATTCTAAATTAGTAAAGAAAATATATTATTCGAAGTACTAAAAGGAAATATAATATCAACTGAAAATGTTTACTGAAATTTTCGAATACTGGAGTAAAATATTAGCCATTCCCCCTCTAAGATCAAATTTAATAACAATTTTTATTAATTATTAAAACGTGTCAAGTGAAATTATTAGTAAAATATTATCTATTTAATGATATATTTATATGTATCACTAATAATATGATTGGTCGTTTAGAAAAACAAGTAAATATAGTAAGAACGTTTATCTAGTTTCGATGTTCTAATTTATTTATGATTTCTAGGCGCGGCCAAATGTTCTACCAACATAAAAATTAAGGAAACTCTTACATAAAGTGTATCCAAAATAAAATAAACTTATTCATTATTCAGAAAATTGGATTCGTTTTGGAAAATTTCATTTTTAATCATCTTTTTATTGTCTTTTCAAAGGTATAATTTCGTATTCTTAATACCATAAAGAATTAGTACTTATAATAAATATATTTATTTATTTTCTTTAAAACATTCTGTTAGCTTACTTTGATATCTCTTTTTACCATTAAATGTTTGACATTATATATTTTATTAAGTATGAAAATTGACGATATAAATTCTGTTTTCTTTTTTTTTTATTATTATTATAATTCAAGATCGTTAATATGTATATATATTTTTTTAATCTTGTAATTCAAAGGACGAAAATTTCAAGGGGGGATTTTAGAGGGGAAATTATTTGAACCCCCTCAGGAGCTCTCGTGGTCTAGATCGATGGTTAGTAGAGGGGACTTAGAGGGGGGGCGGACTTTGCGCATCTCACACAACCTTGACTCACATTCCCCCCCCCCCCCAAGTGGGGGCGCCAGAGCCACTGCTATATGGATTGATTTCTTTTTTTTTCTTTCTTTTCTACAACCAATTTTGAAAATAGGACAAGACAATTATAGCTGGTAGTAAAAAATGAGAAAACAAAATTATTATAAGAATTGCTGATCAAGAACCAGTCTTAAAATAACATTAATAATCAACTTAATCCAACGAAAAGAAGAAAATTTCTCAATTACTACACATTTGAAATTAAAAAAGAGCTAAATTATACTACAAAATTTATTTTTCTTCCTTCAAAGTTATTAATTTATGTTTTTAATGAATTTTAGAACTCATGAATTAAGAACGGACTTTATAAGAAGTTTTTCGGGATTTAGATGTCAATTTATTAGAGGTGATATGTTATTTTATTCTAATTATTGAAATCATATGAATTTAGTTCCCAAGATATTATTCAAATACAAGATATGTACAAAATATTAATCGAGACTTCGTTTAGTTATAAAACGAAAATTTATTTCTTTTGAGGTTATAAGTGTTAAAAGTTAATTTTTCTTTTACTACTTTAGGCCTACTTTACAATTTCTAATACGGACATTTAAGGCCAGTTGATTGAGGAAGTAAGGATCAATAAAAACATAATAGAATTAATTAAGGGCTAAAATGAAATGGGAATTTATTTCACAAGTATTGATATTTTACACTTGAGAAACTTAATATGAACGTAAAAAAGGAATTTAAAAACGTCAGGGTAAATAAAAGCGTTTCCATCATGTTGGCGAATTTCATAATTATTAGGGAGAGGCTGTTAATACAATGGTGAAATCGCACGTTGAGCAACTAAAAACATAGAGCAAGTTGCCTTGTTAACGTAATTTTTATAGTAACCCAAATTCTAAATGTAACCACTCGTGTGTGGCTAATAAGAAATAAGAAGTTATTAAAAAGAAACAAAAGACTTAGTCAATCATATTTCATAATAGTTGTTACATTTTTGAAAAGATGGAGAATCATTGAAGAAGTAATGGTTAATAAAAGTTGTTCAACAGATATATGGGTTTTAACAAATTTAACTAATGTTAAGAACCTATTTTTTTCTTATTATAGTCTAGTTTTTTAAATAGAAATATATTTTCCGAGACTAAAAAGTGACCTAGAATTACATATCGACCGTGGTGGCAAAAGAGGAGTGGGGGGTTGAAACCGAAGAGGATATAATCCTATAGGGAGGAACAAGGACCTACTACCAAATTGTAAATTAAACATATTCAGAATTTACGAAATTCGAAAGAAAACGTATTCATACGTAATAATAAAATGGATGTAAAGAAAATGAGAAAGCCTTTAAAGTTGAAAGGAAAAACGAAATGTGTAGGGTTAGTAAGATGGAGGTAGTAGAGAAAGGGATGGGGTGGTAGGTATCGACCCTTGCTTTAAGGCTAAGGGTGAGGATTCTCTATTAAAAAAAATTACGGACTTAATAAAATTTTGAATATAATAAGGATCGAATTTGATGTATTAATACATTAAAATAAAAAAGGAAATTTATACATAAATGAGTACCGAATTCCGTTTCGTAGATTCGGAAGAGAATGGGAAATATTTTATGTGGAAAAATGACTTACCCCATGATGAGAAAGTTCTTCCTAGTAGCTGACTTGTTTCTCCGTTCCACAGAAAAGTCTTAAAGGACTGCCACTTGCCAACGTCCGGTGGTCGTTCATAAAGGCCAGGTTTTCCTGATTTGTCCGCCATGAGCCCCCTAATGTAAGGCAAAGCCTGGCCACACGAGAAGACGACACACGACCAAAAGGCACTCTAGCCGATCTATCGATCTGTCCAACCCCCACCCGTACCGCTACCGCTGCCTCTAGTGGGGGCAGCAAAACCTACCTCGCCCCACCACCCCAACCACCTCCCTACTCACAACACTCCCAATACATTTTATACGGACTTATTATACCACAATTTATTCTCATAATAATTGCTTCATAATTAAATTTTTTTTATTTTTTTTTCTTAAGCAAAAATAATAATAAATCCGAATTTGTTTTAAAAAAATCTAAACAAAGATATTTAGATCTTAAAAAGGGTTGAAAACATAATAATTAGTTTATTATAATTGTATAATTAAAGTAGAAAAATAAATCCTTTCCCAAAAAAAAATATTTTAATAAAACCCATTCGAGTATTAAAATTTTATTATAAATGAACTAATGAATAAATAATAGGTGAGTTGGAAAATGAAGGGGTAAAGGAGAAAGAAAAAAACACAAAATAGAATACTTATAATAAGATTGGCAAGCCTGAGTGCCATGCGTAGTAAAATACTGCAGTTCTAGGGCTAAATCAGGAGGGAAATTTCAAAGGAGATAAAACGCCTCGAAGCAACTTTTCGTGTTTCTAATCGCAGAAACATTACTTAAGATTTTAAATATAGATTAAAATTAGCGTGACAAGAGATTAAATATCTACGCTGGTTTTCTTATTTTTAGAATTTTAATCAGCTGTAAGGTCAAGTTCAAGTTTCAAATTATAATATTGATGATATCACAAGTCCCTTCTGATAATAAGCGTACACGTACACAATACACATGCTAGTTCTCCCCTGATCGTCCTCATTGGAATAACATACTTTCTCTCCACGTACATTTAAAATTTGAAATTTAGTAAAGCAGCTACTTGTTTATTAGTTCGTTAATTAAGATGACCTCCATATACGCCATCATCTTAATGTTAAATGTTAATCTTAAATATATATTATACGATTGAAGTGGTGTCTACATTTATCCGATTGGGCTCAAATTTTGTATTTACACTAAATGAGTAGTCCTGATAGCGAATTATTTAAGTTTAGAAAATTGTATGCCTGTTTTTCTGTGCATCAATCACGTCCAAACGGCTGAACAGAATTTGTTGGTTTTTGGGTACTATGTTATGCACAATTATGTGGGTAATATAGACTATAAAACATTTTGGTAGCTGAATATGGGGAGGAGAACGGGGCTTCTAAATATATATTTTTTTTTTATAAAAATGTATTTAACCTAAGTTGTAGAAAAAACTGCAGACAATATTTTATGTTTTGTGAAAATTTCTGTAGGAAGAACTGTTTAATCACTGTCAAAAAATATTTAGATTTATTTTTTAACAAATGTCACTTATTATATTTAAATAGTTTATAAATCACACCTTACCATGCCTAAACCTTTACTAGCATAATTATCGCCACTTCTTAAAACGCTAAATTAAGATCTACAAGTGTATATGAAGTATAATAATTTCTAAATTATTTTGATATCTCCCAAAAGGGATTTTATAAAATATTATCCTTAAGGGCAACATAGGGACAAATTAAGAAAAGAGGGGGAATTGAGCCCTGACTGGTCTTCTAAAGTTAGGAAGTTAATACTTGAGGAAAGGCTCCTATTTTGGATGTAAGCATATACTATATTAATAAAAGATACTTCCAATTTCAACCCAGGGCCAGGGATGTGAAATGACACGGGGGGACACAGAAGGAAAATACCGTTGCTTTACTTGGAAAGTTCCCTTTTAAGAATTTTTCATCAGTAGTCGGAATTATTTAGTAATTTGGGATATTTGCAAATTATAATATCAAAGGGGAGGGGGTATAGAAATAAGGGGGAGGGATAGAATCTAGATATTCTCGCTTAGTAAAGTAATTTAAATGTTTTTTGATGGTAGATTAAAAATTCATCAAATTAAAAATAACACTCCATAGCGAAACGCGGGTATCCAGCTAGGATCTAATATAACATCTAGTTAAATTTAATAATAATATTTCTACATATTAGTTTACTAGCTCAACTCCATCTAAAACCAAGGTCAAAACTCTGACATATCTGGTGAGTTCGAATACCAGAGAGGTGAAAAATGTTTTAAACTGCTACATCGAGTAGATGAGAAAAGTGCCTGATCTCCCTTTCTGTAATAACATTATTATCCGTTGATCGGGACGTAATAAAAACAGAAAAAAATTATAATAAATTATAAAATTAATAATCAAATAATAAATAAATGTATCTATAACATTTAAATCAGGTTTCACTGTGTTCGCCTAATGGCTTTGAGTTAGTGGTTAACTACAGGACAATTATTTTACATACATTATTTGATTTAATTAAATAAATCTTTACAAATAAGTAAAAATAGTCTAGTCATGCACCATGACTTACTTAATGAGCGACTTTACAAAGAAATCTGCGTATTATTGTCTTATGATAATATAGAAAAATTTTGGTTTAGAATTTGGATTTGTTTGAAATTACTAAGCCTATCTTAAGGGGAGATATCATCTGGAGTGACACATACATATTATATAAATAAATTGTTAAATTTTAGAAATCGATTCAGAATGGTCTAAAACGGATTTCCAGGGAGAAAATTTTCAAAAATTCGCATTACAAAAATTTTGAAGCCATTGCAAAAAGCTTAATTTTCTTCGAAAATTCGCTAAAAGAAAAATAACCCGGACCGAGACAACTGAGACAAACTTTTTCATATACGATTTAATAATTACTTAGCCCAGTATTTCCCATTCATAAGTTTTCATATTTTCGTAGGTACGTTAATTTATATTATTAAATATTTGATCAAAATTGCACCGACGACAGAGAGACCATCTTTTAAAAAACAACTTTTTTGAACTCAAGGGACCAAAACGTGTAAATCCATCAAAATCTCAATATCGAATTTTTGCGCCATCACTATACTTTCTCTTTATATGAGAAAGTAAAATTAAATAAACAAATCAATAAAAAAATATAATAAACCAAAAAACTTAATAAAACGTCGAATTAGCAATAGTAACAAATATATCAACATTACATATAATAAATCAATACTTAACGTAAATTAATATGTTTTACAAACACCTAGACATTATACATAATCTGACCAAAAACCACATGTGTGGTAAAAAAACACGACGCCAAGTCTGTGGTCCTAAAAAGTTGTGAATCAACTTTCTGTCCGCCAAGTGATGTTGACACTTTCTCCTGACCCAACACTGTCAATTTAGATACTTATCAGCTTCTTCTCCTTGACGATGTGCCTTGCCCCAGAAACTGGAATTTTAATATTCTTCAAACACCAATACAATTTCTTGTTTCACCTTCACGTTTGCCACATGAGGTTTGTGTGGAAAGATAGTTCTTCACCTCATAGTCTTAGTTTTAGACAACTAGATCTAATATATGCAGGCGCATATTGGAGAGGAAAGCCTTTTAACAGTGTTGTTAAAAGTGGCATCGAGAAGAGCCTTCTTCTCGATGCCACAATGATTATTGCTGTAAATCTTTCCCATTAAAAAAATCAAATAAAATAGAAAAAAGTAATATATGTACTAATTAAGCTTTCAAGGAATGACCCCATGCAACTACTACTTTCTTTGCAGAGGATGCGTGGAATACAACCAGTTAACTTTGGGTAGTACTGCAGGCACACCGCCAAGGAGAAAAAGCTGATAAGTATCTAAGTTGACAGTGTTGGTTCAGGAGAAAGTGCGAACATCACTTGGCGGGACAGAAAGTTGATTTCACAACTATTTTGGACCACAGACTTGGCGGGGTGTTTTTTTACCACACAAGTGGTTTTTGGTCAGATTTCATGACTTTTTGTACAGTTCCTAAGGAAGGATTCTCTAAACTGATTATTCCTACACATTAGAGTCAAATGAAAGTGAAGTTAAGAGCTTGGAATGTCTATGGAGATTAGAGAACTACGAGACCTGTGACATTGAAAGAACTTACCATTTTGATCGTAGAAGCATAGAAAACATAAAAAAATAAAATGTAATAATAATAATAATAATAATAATAGGGGCCGGTGTAGCCGAGGGGTTAGTGCACTCGACTCTGAAACCAAGGTTTAAACCCCGGCTGTGAGTTCGAATCCCAGCGGGGTACATGTCTTACCCCGCTGAGAGAGACCATCAGATCTCATCGATTAGATGAGTAAAGTGGCTGAATAACCCCCGTCCTGTAATAACCCTGGCAGTTGATCGGGACTAAAACCCAAAAGAAAAAAAAAAAAAAAAATAATAATAATAATAATAAAATAAAATCATAGAAAACAGAAATATGTATTAATAAACAAATTACTCCCCCTTGAACTCAAGAGAGTAAGGTTGAACTAAACCTATAATACTGAGTTTAAAAGGTTCAAAAGATGAACTCGTAAATAGAAGTAATTCAAACGTCATGTGACAAGCACGAAACTACTACACAACACACTGGTGTACCTCTGTATAATTGTCAGGCTCACCACTTCGTATGACACTTACTTGGTTTCTACCCATTTTAAACTGTTCGCTAATCGCTAGCTTGGTTTCTCGCTCCACATTCAGCGTAGGAATGAGTTGAGGGGTTGTAATGGGGGGGGGGATGCACTAGTACCCTAGAAGAATACAAAAAGCCCTAATTCATTAAAATCGGTTCTGTAGTTTAGGCTGTAGGTGCGTCAACGTTAAAATGACTGTTCGCTAGCTTGGTTTCTCGCTCCGCGTTCGTAGGAATGAGTTATCTAATTTTTTTTATCTAGGAATGCACTAGGGCCCTAGACAAATCCAAAAAGCCCATCATTCATTAAAACCGGTTCAGTAGTTTAGGCTGTAGATGCGTCAACGTAAAATGAAGGAAGAATTAGAATAAGAAGTCATCAAAACTACCATTTTCAGACCATTTTTCTCTACTTCTACTTGACCGATTTCGACCATTTTTTCAATTTTGATCTACAGGACACGGCCTTCAAAAATATTCAGGTAGCTGTACGTATTTCACGCTGCAGACGCACAAAAACCCTAGTTTGTCACCTACAGTATATATACACTGGCAGCTTTTGTGAGATTTTGTCTTTTTAACTTGGCGGGGCGGAACGCTGCTGCGTTCCTAAATATATCTATATTTATTCCTTAATTAATTTATATATTTATTTTTCAATGTACGAAGAATCTAAAACATAAAAAAAATCCCAAAGGTTTCAAGCAAAAATTATTATTTATGGAGATATATTATAATACATTTTTATTAT
Organism: Gerris lacustris; assembly: GCA_951217055.1. Classification (NCBI taxonomy): domain Eukaryota; kingdom Metazoa; phylum Arthropoda; class Insecta; order Hemiptera; family Gerridae; genus Gerris; species Gerris lacustris. The sequence continues at coordinate 75,843,629 of OX578278.1, forward strand.
ATCAGCCTGGTTCTGTAGCTGCAGCTAAGTGTTTGAATGGCTTTATGCTTTCACCATAAGATCAGTGTTACCCGTAATAAAAGTAAACTTGGAGAAAAATTTAAAGAATTTAGTTGAAAGCAGTTGCGGGCTGTAGTGCTAGAATGAGACGGTATTATGAATTGCCACCATTCTATTGCACAAATTGTTGAAATAAAAATACAATTCCTTAGCTTTCGGGAATATTTAATGCTAATTGATTAAAATCAGCTTTACTACTCGTGACATCTTTAGACCCGAGTTTATAAATTTTGTATTCCTTAAGAGTAGAACATGGTGACGGATCAAAAATGTCGCATTAAAAATAATATCAAAACTAATATCAAAACCAATATAACTATTTCATGACTATAAGATCTGGGTTTCTTTAATAAAATCATTAAACAATCACCAAAGCGAATCATGATTAGGATGCCTTCCTTATCTTGCAGCTTTGTTCAGGTTAAATCAGAGTTTAACCAAATAATGTTTAACAGCGTTACACCCTGTATAATTACTTTATTACTTTAAATCAAATTATAATTATCATTAACTACGGGAGACATGACTTGAACCACGAGTCCTCCTTAACATGAAACTTAAAAATTTGAATTACTTTATTATATAAAAAAAAAATAATAATAAATAGTAATAGTACATTACGCGTCGAGTGTGGAAAGTAGCATTTTGCATGCGAGTGTGGAGTTTGCACCCGAGCGATAGCGAGGGTGGTAAAACCACACGAGCAATGCAAAATGCCGTTTTCGCACAGGTTGCGTACCGTACTTTATCTACGATAAAGAGATTGTTAGATTTAAATATTAAATACAGAAACAAATAAACTTGCTGTATGTAAGTTCGTATCTCTCTCTTGATAAAGATGGCATTAATTCATTAGTTGTATTTTTTGCCGAATTATTGTTCTCCACATTTTCGTCAAAGTCACTTGATTCACTCATTGTTTTTCACTAAAAACTCGATATAAACAGTTACTTTAATAAAATAACACCAAATTAGTTTTGTTAAATGTAAATAAACTCGGTAATCGTGCGTAAAGCTGAAGAATTCCTCTTCTTTACCGCACTAGCGTGGTAAAGAAGAGGAATTATTCAGAACTATGAGACGCGCATGCGCAATGAATACAAGTACGTAAATAATCTAAACAAAGATATAATGTTTATATTTCGTATCAATCGTAGATAAAAGATATAACGTCTAGAGTCTAGATAATCCTGCGCTTGGCATAAGAATCGTTTGTAAACCTATTCCATTTAAAACTTGTCTGCCAATAAGTGTGCAAAATTGCTTCCGAAGTTAACGAAACGAAGTGATCGTTCTAAAGAACAAATTTTTTTTTATTACTCTGATTTTAAAATTTTCAAGACAGAACATCAGGGAACATTTCGGTCTGTCGGTATGTTCGGTCTGTCTGTCTATCGTTCAATTTTCCTGAACCAACAGATGTAAAATAACCTACTCGTCGTTTCTCTTCTACATGCGCACAAACATATATTTATTTACACCTATATCTTCAAAAGTACTCATCTAATTTTTAATAAATTTGGATGGTTTGTCAAAAGTAGACCACAGAGTGTCCCGCACGTAATTTCAACAGTATACCTTCTTTAAATTTTGCTAAATTATAAAAATCGGTTCGTTTAATAATGTTAAAGCATAACATTACTAAAGCATTATATAAGATAGGACTTGAAGAAGCTATGTGCCACACTAATTCAAGACTATTTTTAAAAATAATAAATAATATATATTTTTTTTAAATAAAGCATTTTTTCGGTTTTATTGATTACGATTATAGGCAAGATATATCTCGAGGACGAACTTTGCTAACCTCCTATTATTGATGGTTATAATAAAATTACCAAACAAAAAATTCTAGCTTGATATATGGACGTTAGTTTGTCCCGCTTATGTAAAACAGCTTCTGAAATAAAGGAATAACTGCGTCAATTTTTCAATACTACATACATTAAATTGGCGATTTGCTATATTGCTATCTACGAAACCCTATGTAGATTATCCTCGAAACCCTTATTTGGCAAAGGGTGATGTGTCTGTCCGTCCGTTGTACTTTGGTTCATATAATCCCTCTAACCATTCAAGCTAGAGAGTTGAAATTTTAAAAACAATTGCTTAACTTTTTGACCCACACATAGAAAAAAATATATAGAGAAGTTAAACATTCAATATGCGCATGCGTGATGCGTAAAAATGTGCTAAGCTCAAATTTTAATTTTTTTTTTTAATTTTCGAGAGGGGTACCAAATGAAATCTACTGAAAAGTTGATTACAAACATATATATAACATTATATGAGTGTAGTAACATTATATGAGTATCATCATATTGTGCTTTTTACAGCTAATATTGCGTTTTTAGCGCCAAAATGTCTCCCAAAAAATATATCCCCCCAACCACCCTATAACGGCAAGTCCTAAAATTATAAAATAATTTATGCTAATACCTTATGATTGGAAGATGAAAAATTCCCGAAAAAAAATTCACAATTTTTATAAATTGCACATTTTGTGTCCACACAAACGGGATGAGCTCAAAATAAATTATTTTTAAAAATTTTTATAATAAGGTATCAAATGAAAGCTTCTGATAAGTAGATTACAAATATATATAATCATTTTTAAAGATTTCATTTCGATAAATACCCCCCCCCCCCCAACTCCCCCCAAAACCCTCCCCCAAAAAAATAAAAGTACCCTCCCCCCCAACCACTTATTAAAAAAAAATCCATTCAATTCATAAAAAAATAATAATGCTAATACCTTATGGTTGGGAGATGAAAAATTTCCGGAAAAAATTTAATTTATCTTTGTGTTATTACCGATTAAGAGCATTGTGGGACCCCGGGGGATCAAACCAGGGACACCTACTCTACTCCTGGTTTATATTAATTTACATTCATACATATCGGGGTGGAAATTAATAAAATGTTATTTCAGAATATAATAACATAAATGCTTAGCAACCTACAAAACCCTAAAAAGGACGAATGAAAGTATTTCCATGTGATTTTTATAATTCTCTATGGTTTTTTAATCTATTGTTCTACTGTCAATCAATTGGACATCTGTAAAAAGAAATTATGGATTTTTATTAATTCCGCATTATTTGAATCTATTGTTCTACTGTCAATCAATTGGACATCTGTAAAAAGAAATTATGGATTTTTATTAATTCCGCATTATTTGAATCTATTGTTCTACTGTCAATCAATTGGACATCTGTAAAAAGAAATTATGGATTTTTATTAATTCCGCATTATTTGAATCTATTGTTCTACTGTCAATCAATTGGACATCTGTAAAAAGAAATTATGGATTTTTATTAATTCCGCATTATTTGAATCTATTGTTCTCTTGTCAAGTATTTTGACAACTATAAAAAAATTATTGATATTTATTATTTCCCTATTTGTTTAATTTATTGTTATTTGTTTTTTGACAACTCTGAAGAAAATGATTGATTTTCAATATTTCCCTTTTTATTTAATCTATTGTTCTCTTGTCAATCGAAAAACCCTCAAAACTATTTTCCTTTTGACACCTTTGAAAAAAAAATTATTGGATTTTAATCATTCTTTTTTGTTTAATCCATTGTTCTCCTGTCAATCATTTTGACTCTTTTAAAGAAAATTATTAGTTTCTATTATTGGCTATTTGTTTAATCTATTGTTTTCTTGTAAATCATTTTGACAACTAAAAACAGTAGTAATACAATATACAAATAGTAATAATAGTAATACAGTAATGGTAATATGATAATTCACTAGATAAGAGGGGACAGTTTATATAACAATAATTGAGTAAGAAGGTTTTATTTACAGAGACAGTAAATATAATAATAAAGATAAAATATAATACCTCATAATGTATCAACAACAACAATTGATAAAAACACCACACAAAATTAAATAAAACTTAAATTGAATAATTAATATGTTATTTTTTAGGAACCCATGAATAGGTGACTACATTAGTTTAATACCAGCTTCTCAATATGAGATGGAGACTATATTGGGTAGATATAATTACAGGATAAAAAGGATGAAAGGGGAGAGAATTGAAGACAACAACATCTAAGATGATTTTTGCACATAGACTCATACGAATATTAAACACGACGATACTAACGAAGATACACGGCACGAATAAAACAACTTAGGATAGATACATATACATATTAACTAAATCATCAATAATCAGAACCAGCCCTTGTTGGAGCATTATTGGCATGATCGCATCACAGCCAGGAGATTCAAACACGGAAAAAGCTTTTTACTTAAAATGTTTCCACATTGTCTGTGATGATTGATAATAGTATCTGCCAAAGCTTGAGCTCCTTCCATAGAAAGAGCAATAGTTGTATCAGAGATGTCAATGAATTTACTTGGATCAGAGCCTGGCATTTGTGTATTTACCAGATTCAAAAGCCTCCTCCTCAGAAGATGTAAATTTTCCTCCAGCAAGCAGTAAGGGACCACTACACATATCTGTCGGTGCTTTGAAGAGAATGCGATGAAATCTGGCCGTCGGAGATATTCCCCCAATATCTGCGCAGTTTTGTGCCTTGTATTTTCTACTGACAGACCTACATTCCTCCCACAGCTCTGGCAAATTATTTCGTTTAGCTTTGTTCAGGATCCTGTTGACCTGTCTTTTAGGAGATTCTACTTTATGAGTCCACTATAGTGTTGATAACCGTTGTGAACGGATTTTTAAAGGACAACTAGTCTCGTAAACTAATGGCTGAATGTTTAAGTGCTTGTAAGTAGTTCTCAGTTTTATTAAGTCCGTTTGGACACGCTCAATTTGTCAAGTTCTTCTTTGAGGACCTTTCCATAAACGACCCAGTCGGTGGTTCTAATGTTGCTATAACGTATCTCCAGTGGAGGGGGAAATTCTATCATAAATAGGATGTGTCTATGGTTATGGTCAGATAGAGATTGATCCTGAATCTCATGCCAATTCTTAACACATGTTAATACATTTCCTGTTCTGAAAGTTATTTCCATCCCTTCTTTTCTTCATGCTGTGAAATAAGTAAGGACAGCCTCGTTATTAAAGACAAAAAGTGTCAAAAAGCTGTGCCAGATAAAAATTCGAGAAGGGCTACATCTCAAACTATAATATCTCGTTTCCCATGCCCTAGCTGACTTCCGTCAAGCTTTACCGCCACCATATCAGTCGATGCGTTAATGTTCTTAATGATAATTATACTTTCGCGCAACCTCACTGTCTGTTAAATGGAAAATAGTACCTCCGGAAATGCCGAACCCACGTATAAGTCCCTTAAGGTAAAAGACTGTTTTTCTTGGAAAGTTTTTAAGGATACCAGGAGCATTATTGGAAGGGAACTTTTATATTATGTACTATACATCGGAGGAATGGAAACACTTTGGGGGGAGGGGAAAGTTGTAAAGCAATAGATAACTATTCTTTCACTTTTTGAAAGTGATTAGGTTTGTAGAGATATGGGGATGAAGAATGAACTGTTCAGAGGAAATGAGCAAAGAAATTTCATCATCACTCTTTGCCCTGGACCATTCAGGTTTTTCAGGGGTGAAGGGATTATCTTGTGTTTATTGATTCTGCGTATATCATTTCAGAGTACTTTATTCTTAATAATGGAATGAATAATGTATAATCTATAGTCTAGTCTATATTATAGTATTTTCTATGAAGGCTTTGGAAACAAAATTATCAAGGTGTTTCATTTTATCGCTTGACCTACATGATAAAAATAGGGTACGTAGTCACTGATTCCTAACATGAGCCCCAGCATGAAGGCAGTATGTAATATTTTTATAATATTCTAATACCTTATTTTAACGCTGCTCTTACTTAAATGATAATCAAAATCTATACCGTATCTTATTTAATGTAATAATTTATTCATCTAATGTTATATTAATATGTGTCAGGCCAAGATGTTATAATTTTTGCATTAAAACTAAGTTACAAGCTAATTATAACAGTATCGAGCCAAAAGATTTTCTCACAAATAACTAATATATTTTTAAAATAATGGGATCAGCATTTTTACTCTTCCTCGACTTTAAAGTATTGCTTTGGTGAAAGCTCCATATTTCATATTTCCTCCATATTTTATCTTAATATATCTGCCGCCATTTTGAAAATATCAACTTTGGATTTTTATATAGTATTTTTATATATTTTTTTATGGTTTTTTTACATTTTTAAATACTTCACTATAACGCACCTAATTATACCGGACTTAACTTTTAAAGGATAAACAAAATTAAAAAAATGTGTTGTTATTTAACAGGTTTATGTTTGGCAAGGACAAGTTCCGAGATGCCTTGCGTCAATTTCTTTGACATTGAATTAAGGGGCTGCGTGTAGATGAAACCAGCAATTCTTAGATGTTAAGCAAGTTTAGAGTAAGTTTTGGTTGCTGTCACCTCACATCTTGTGCCAGTGATTCAACCTTGTTATTTTACTATCAACAGAGTATGGGATAGTGGATGGACCTTACTACTAATCAATACTGTCTAGCCTCACGGTATTTTCTATTTTCATTGCTCCCATTTTCTAAGACAATCGATGGTTCGGCCTGAGCGTTAGATCCTTGAAGCTCAAAACATCGATTCTATATTATTTCTATTTTTACTATTTCTCCATAGATTTTAAACCATCCACAAAAAAATTATTAATATGTTCACTAGTAAATGTATTTTTTGTGCAGAGTTGAATGTTAATTTATTTTTATATTGACATTACTGTGATTTATTTGTGTCTGTATTCTAAATAATTATTTGATATTAGTATTAATTATAAATTAATTATTATTAAAATAATTTAATTCATTTAAAATTTAAAAAAACAACTAAATATATACAGGGTGATTGGCGATATATGTACAAAATTAAATAGGGTGATTCTAAACATCATTGGCTACAAAAAACGTCATATAAACCATGGGTCTATTCTCAACCGTTTTCCCACAAGGTCAAATTTTATGATTTTTTTTAGATCGCATACCTTTGCTCATAAAAACACTTATTGCTCTAAAAGTATAAAAGGTAGAACAATATTTTTGGATTCGTTGTAAAACTGACAAAATTTTCTACAAGAAAAGGGTAATTTTAATTTTCATAACTTCAAATTACATGACGAAACATTTATACAAATATAATTTTTAAGAAAAAAAAATCATTTTTTATTGGTTCCATAACTTCGCAAAGAACCAAGCTTAAACAAGGCGGACTTTAGGGAATCAATATTGTTTCGATCAATATTGATATTATTACCCACTCATATGGCGGAAATTTCAGTAAACTTCCCTGAAAGTAAAAAAGATACATGTTTATTGTTGCTATTTTTGACTTACAGGTGTGTAAATAATTAAAAACACATTAAAATAAGCAAGATTAGTTTAGTATACTTATCTACATGTCAACAATAACAGCAATAAACACGTTTCTTTTTTACTTTCAGGGAAGTTTACTAAAATTTCCACCATATGAATGGGTAATAATACTAATATTGATCGAAACGTAAGTAAATTAGGAAGTTTTTCCTGAAGTCCACCTTGTTTAAGTTTGGTTTTTGGCCAAGTTATGGAACCAATAAAAAATTATTTTTTTATTTTTTTTCTTAAAAATTATATTTGTATAAATGTTTCGTCATGTAATTTGAAGTTATGAAAATTAAAATTACACTTTTCTTGTAGAAAATTTTGTCAGCTTTACAACGAACCCAAAAATATTGTTCTACCTTTTATACTTTTAGAGCAATAAGTGTTTTTATGAGCAAAGGTATGCGATCTAAAAAAAATCATAAAATTTGACCTTGAGGGAAAACGGTTGAGAATAGACCCATGGTTTATATGACGTTTTTTGGAGCCAATGATGTTTAGAATCACCCTATTTAATTTTGTACATATATCGCCAATCATACCCGTATATATATATTTTTTTTTCCTTCTTTTTTTTTTGGCACGAAGTTACTTATGGCACGTTACAGCGTCTGGAGCCCGGGAGTAAAAAAACGACCGTCACAAAATCCACTGATGACGATAACTTGAGTAAAAGTTGACCGATTTAGTTGAAATTTGGTATACACGTTCATTTTACCAATTCCCAGGACGAGTTTATTGGATAACGTTATCCGCCCAAGCGTTCCTGCGGAACTCTCGCTTAAACGTAAGCTTCAAATGTAAAATTAGAATTTTGGGACGGGAAAAAATTCTAACTTTATTCAATGATATGAACAACTTTTTTACAAAACATTTTTACCGATATCTTATGTTGTAACGTAACGATTCTAATGAAACTTCATACAAATTGTCTAAAGTACAATTGAAACAGGCATGTAAAATTTCAACCTGATACAAGCAGAAATGTTTCGTAGTAGTGATATTTAAATTGAGTACCGGGTAGGTACGGAACAGGACTACAGGACTGTTCTACAACTACCCTATTTAACTATCAACTCATCATGATTAACTTTTTTCTCAATATTTAATACATATTTATTGCAACACGCTCGCTTCAATGATTAAAAAAATGATTTTCTTTTAATTTTGTCATAACTAAGCTAATTACTTTTAATTTTGTCTCTTTTTATATTTTTAGCAACTGTGAATTACGTTTCCATGAGTTTTCAAAATTGTTTTGGTTTCAAACCGCAAGTGTTTCCATGAGAAGTTTTTAAAACAGTTTTCACAACAATTTTGAAAACTATAAACTCTTGTTATAGTAGTAAAGACTGGTTATAGTTAAGTCAGGTTATCAAATCTCTGTTCATCATACCTACTGCGCATGTCTCAATTCTGTTTTCAGTCTCAATACAAAACCAAAAATTTACTGTTGTGACCTTAAACTCAAAAGTTTTGAAATCTCCATTTCCATGCGGGGCTTTGAATACCAAAACCGTTTCTATGGGGGTTTGAGAACTGATTTTTTTAAGTTATGATCTGTTGTGTACGAAAATATTTTAATGCATAAAAAATTTAGGCATTTTAGTAATAAAATAAACGTTTGTATTAGTATTGGCATGAAATATTCTTCAACATTGTTATAAAAACTCACCAGAAAGTCTTAAAATGCAGTATTAGCAATCTATTTTTTTCTTTTCTACCCCGCAACCCCGGTGGGCCCTCTTCCGCTCCTCAAAATAATTTTTAATAGTCGGCCCCCATACCAACTAGGTATAATAAATGTTCAAAGTCCGAAGGAGTCATGCTAGTAAAATTATTATATTGAACACTGACGTGCTGAAATTTTAAATCTCTGATAATTTCAGAACTAAATACTTAGCTTTTCCCTTTCGAGAAAAAATTTAGTTTTCTACCAACGTCGTCGTTTAGTTTTATTCTAATAACTGGTCTTGTGAATATATATATGCCAACGCCGCTACAGCTTTCTTATTAATTATTGTAAATACAAACTATAAATTTAACAGTTTAAATTAAAAAGTAAAATGTTCGGCCGTTTGTTGTGGATCGTGTAGATATAGGCTTGTCCCATGTTCGGTTCGGGCCGTTCAAATTGACACCAGAATGCCGAGCCGAGCATGCTCGGCTCGTTTCCAGAGTTCGGTTCGGCAGTCTGGACAAGCCAAACAGCTGGGGTTGCCAGACGTCCCGGTTTTCCAGGATTGTCCCGGTTTTGGACTCAAAGTCCCGGTGTCCCGAAAACACTTTTCGGGACGCCAAAATGTCCCGGTTTTTACTGGAGACGTAAGATAATAATAATTTAGTTGCAAGAAAAAAAAGTGCAAGAAAAAGCTGATAATTTATGTTATAAAATAATTCATAAATGCGTAGTTTTAGAAAGCAAAGGTACAATAGTTTTATTGATAAGAAGTATTTTATAAATCTAAGATTTTTTTATATGATACCGATATTGTACTGTATTGAGGATCCATATATTATATTGAAACTGAAAGATAAAGAAGCGTACGGCAAAATCTATAGAAGTATTCTACATTTAAATACCCTCTCACCAGGGTGGAGTAGGGGTGTTAGATGTTGGATGTAGAAGAGAGCGACTTTGTTAGGTGGGGGTACCGTGTTTTACAATGTTTTTGTAAATTATAAATGGAACATTATCATTAATAACAATTAATAAAAATAAATAAATGTAGAAATTATTTTTCTTCATTCATCTTTGATAATAAATACTTTATTTCACTTTTTATTTTGTTCACCTATTATTATTTAATATTTAATTAGTCCACTGTTGATAAGTTACAACTTACAGCATGGGCGTCGTCACCACGGAGACGCGTGAGGGCCCCCGAACCCCCCGGAGAGGGGGAGGGGGTGTCCCGGTTTTTACATTCAGAAATCTGGCAACCCTACAAACAGCCGATAAACCAATATTTCATCAAATAAATTCTAAAGAGGATGCACAAAAAAAAGTCAGTGTTGTCAAATAATCAAGCATTAACATAAATGATGTGTTGGTCGCTTTTCGCAGGGTGCCGAGAAAGAGCGATCATTATAAACTAAATAAAGATTAAACTGTAGACTGAACAATTCAAGGAATATATAGCCAAAGTAAACACTGCGATTCAAAGTTACAAAATAGTATTAAGATAAAAACTTCGATTGGAGCAAAGAACAATACACTTTAATGTTAATGTGAATCAAAAGAAATACCAAACATGCAGTATTAAAGATCGTTTTGATGCGCACACCAGAGACGGAACTAGACCTGCTGAGGCCCGTGTGCAAGATTTGTTTTGAGGCCCCCCCCCCCCCCCTCCAAGATGACCAACTATTTTTATCGCCTCATTTTTCAGGATACACATAAGATTTGTAATAAATTGCAACAAAAAACATTATTTTATGATAAAAAAAAAATTAAATTAACTGCATTTTAGAATATTTTAATCAAAATCGTCGGAACCGTTTTCGAGAAATACTTTTACATAGTTTTTAAGGAGTAGCGCCCCTAAATTTTAAGGTAAAATTAATATCTACTCGGGGTATGATTTTTCTGAATATGTATGCTGAATTTCGTCAAAATCGGCCCAGAGGTTTAGGCTCCAGGTGTCTGCACAGACAGACGATAGACATTTTATTAAAAAAAGTGTAAATCCATCAAAATCGAATTTTCGCGCCATTACAATACTTTCTCTTTATATGGAAAGTAAAAAGAGAAAAAAAGTTACGAAAATGAGCAAAAAAAGTTGCCTGTAATGGTACTTTTTTACTTTAGCATCCCCCTATATCCCTGTAGGTTGATAGTTATTTCGCAAAAGGAACATTATACAGAGTAGCATATATTCTTAGTCTAAATTACTGTTAAGACGAAGGGATATTTATTCTAATGTATCTTGGGACAAAGGAATATCACATTTGTGTCTTGTGTATATAATTGTGATCATATCCCTCAGTCTAATCAACTATTAAGATAAAGGAATATTAAATATAGAACTTCCCCAGGAGTCTCAATGTCTTGGGGAGACAAACTCACAAACCTTTTTGACTTTTGTAGGGCAGACTATTGTTTAGAACCAAGGGGGTGCTAAAGTAAAAAAGAGCCCTTGTAATTAATACAAAAGAATGGATTTCGAGTTTATGGCTCAAAATAAGAACTCTTTATTTTAAATTTTTTCTTATTGAATCCATTATTTTAGCTGTTAGACTTGAGTTGAATACTCATATTTTGAAACTTTAATTCTTGGAGAAAAAATGCCAAAAGTAAAAAGTTCTTATTTTAAGCCATGGAATCTCATTTTAGCCTTAAAAATATGTCTTCTATTAACTTTTTCATATTTTAAGTACTGCTGCAGAGCATTTTAGCGCTCAAAGTGCTTAGCATTTATTCTGTAAGCGCATTTTAAGTTAACATAGCACACAGCAAACCGCGTCTTTCTTCCTGCAGTAGATTGCGGGGATATTGAGTGGATCGTGTTAGGTGGCCCCTGTGTAGGCATATTTTACAAGTTAAAAATTTATAATTAATTTAAAAACTTACTAAAGATAGTTACATTTTGAATTTTGATGTAACATATGCTGGATAATACAAAACATTAACAGTCTAAAATACTAAAATACCCAAATGTGAATCAAGTCATGTTGTAAGTTAATTTTTTATATTAATAATATTATCTTAATAAGCATTTAACATCAATTGTCTCAATAAATGATAATAATAATAATAATTATTATTATGTGGAAAAGAATATAGATACCTACCACATACAAATAATATAAATAATAACAATGGTAATAAATAAAATATAAACTAACTTCACCTTTTTAGTAAAATTATTCTTTATTTTTATTAATTTATTTTTATTTTATTATTTTTTTATTATCCGAGCGGAAGTGAGGCCCCCCTTACCCCGAGGCCAGTGTGCGGCCGACCCCATGCACACGGCTAGTTCCGGCACTGGCGCACACTGGAAAAATATAGCGAACTCAAAATTATCAGCTGTTCAAATTCAAAATGGCGGATAAATTCATGTCACGCGAGAAAAATATTTTTTTAAATTTTGAGTGGGTATTAAATGAAAGGTATTGAAGAGTAGATTACAAAAATATATAACACTTGTGGAAAGTGTGTAATTTCCGTGCCATTTTGTCAAAAAACATCAACATTTTGCGTGTCACCCCGTGTGTTTTAAGTCCACGTAATGAAAAAATGGATTTTAGCTATGTTTTTTAGGCTCTAAAGTTACTATTTCACAGCCTACCACGGAAAAAATATTTTTTACCATTTTGAGTGGGTTATCAAATGAATGGTATTGACGAGTAGAGTAAAAAAAAAAATATAACACTTGTGGAAAGTGTTTAATTTTCCGTGCTTTATTTAAAAAAATATATATATATATATATATATATATATATATATATATATATATATATATATATATATATATATATATATATATATCAGCAATGTAATACCGTGTTTTTGCACACTGCAATAGGCTACACAATTGTGTATATATATAAATATATATATATATATATATATATATATATATGTTTTCTGTTTCGATGTGTTAGATCTACAAAATGGATGATCTGGTTAAATAAGGAAGTGAAAATTAACTTTATATTGCTATATAAACAAACGATGTAAAACTTAAATCTTTCTTACTTTTTAAATGTGTTACATTTATATTATTTAATGAAAGAGGTGTAGTTCAATAACCAAATTATTCTTTAATGTTTATTATTAGTAGTATTGTCATAGGCGGCCGAAGGTATGGGCTTGGGGGAGGGGGTGGCTAAGCCCCCCAAAAATTGTATCAGCTAAGAAAAATCACGAGAATTTTAAAGGAAAGGCTACAAAAATTTAAAACATAATATGAGCCATGCCTTTGTTGTATTACTAATAGGTAAACTTTTACATTATATTAATAATAGTATTTTCCCAGAAACCATATCCAGTGAAGATGTTGTGAGAATAACAATTTAATTTTTTTAACTTTAAATAAATCGGATTCCACCATTTGAAAGCCATAAAATACTGCTTATTATTTGTATTTTGTATCTTGTATCTAAAGTTTGTGTACGTAACCTACAGTTTCATATGCGGTGGCTTTGTCTTACTAAAGATATTTCCAATGAAATTCTTGGGGAGATTTTTAATTTATCATTATGAATTAGGTTTTTTTCTAACAAAACAGGTTATTTTTAGATACCAAAATACCTTAAAATGCAATTTTTGGTGTTAAATTTGTATGTTTTAAGGGTTATAATGACACATGTTATTATTTATTATGTTATTAACCTTTGTTCTAGCTTTTATACTTTTAGAGCAATAAGTGTTTTTATGAGCAAAGGTATGCGATCTTAAAAAAATCATAAAATTCGACCTTGCGGGAAAACTGTTAAGATTTGCTCCATGGTTTATATAGCGTTTTTGTAGCCCCTAAGACGACGTAGAACAACCTACTTTATTTTTTCACATATATCGCCAGACACCCTGTATAATACATATATAACATAATATATGAGAAAGTAAAAACTAAGAAGAAAAAAGGAAAAACTAATACTCTTCAAGCATAACATAATACTAGTAAAAAATAATAATACTAGTAAAAAACAAAACTGAGTTATGAACTCTAAATCTAACCTTCTTAACTCTGATTTAAACAATTATTTGCGCTACTCCCAAAATGTTTAGATATACCTATATATATATATATATATATCTATATATATATATATATATGTATATATATATATATATATAATATATATATAGGTATATCTATATCTAAACATTTTGGGTATATATATGTATATATATATATATATACATATATATATAAATAATATTCATCATAGGTTACTACATTTTTTAGTGCCCCCCCCCCCCCCCCCCCCCCCCGCGACGCGGTGGTGGAGGGGGGTTATTGACGCCACTCCATGTGGTTAAAATATTACGTTGCGCCATGTTACCTTAAAAATTGCAGTAAAAAAGTAACTATCGGGACAAGCAACTATCGTGACTTATAACTTATAAACTAAAACATGGCGGTCAAGCCACCCTAATGTATTAATGCTTTCAAAGGAAAGCATAAGTTTTCTGTTTACTACTGGGGTATTCCCAAAAAATATTAAAAAGCTTTAAATGCACTTTTAAGTACTAAAATGTATGGTACCTAGTACCTATTGTGACTTTGAATAAACATACGCCCCATGATTTTTGAAGAGAATTGTTGTGTGACCGAGGTTTACATCAGAAGACGCGGAGACAAACTTTAGGTAGGATATAAAGGAATGATTCTTTTATCTGTAAAACACAGAAATCCCGCCTTCAGTCTAACAGTGCAGCCAATTTCTTGGTAACTGTTGTGACGTAACTATCGTGACCGATTGCTTAGACAAACCTTTTTTTTAAATTCCCAACAAGTTACACCAAAATAAGAAAGAAATTATATTTAGTATCGGAAACTACATTATATATTTCCTATCTAGGATCATAATTAGAAAGTCAAAGAAAAATATTTTTTGAATATTTTTGAGCATGGTAACTTAAGTTAAAAGGGGCTGGGACATAACTATCGTGACCTTTTTGTATATATAAATTTAAATTTCTCCTCCCTAAAAAGGATATTAAAGAATCTGACTACACCAAAATGACAAATTTAATCTATAGAAAAATATTTGTGGAGTTGTAGATTTTTACTTTCTCATATAAAGAGAAAGTATTGTGATGGCGCAAAAATTCGATTTTGAGATTTTGATGGATTTACACGTTTTGAGGTCCCCTGAGTCCAAAAAAGTGGTTTATAAAAAATGTCTGTCTGTCTGTCGTCTGTGCAGACGCCTGGAGCCTAAACTACTGGGCCGATTTTTACGAAATTTGGCATACATGTTCAGAAAAATCATACCCCGAGGCGAAATCGAGAAATGAATTTTAGCTCTAAATTTGGGGGCGCTACACCCCAAAAACTCTGAAAAAACATGAAAAAAAATTATTTTTCGAAAACGGTTCCGACGATTTTGATTAAAAAATACTAAAATGTAGCCCATTTGAATACGAATCCAATGATATAAGCCGTTTTCTCGGGAAAAATCTAGTTCCTGAGAAATTATCTTAAAACGCGGACGGAGAGAGCCCGGGTTCGATTCCCCGCCCAGGAGAAGTTATTTTTATGATACATTTTGATGAAATGTTCAATAATATTTAAATGTACATTTGAAAACTAATAAATGGAAAATACTGGGTTAAGTAATTATAAACTCGTATATGAGAAAGTTTGTCTGAGTTGTCTCGGACCGATTTTTTAATTATAAGGAGTGCAAGTAATTAATTTTTTTAACTCGCGGACAGTGAAAGTGTCACTTTTTTTGAAAATGACCCAAATGCACGAAAAAAATAATATAACCTATGTTTACTAAAATATGAAATTATGGGCTAAATCGGATTGTACGTGCCCCAGAAATTTTTCGTACTTTTTCCTACTTGATTTTAGAGAAATTATATATGTATGATTTGTTCATAGGAGAGTTTATATCCCTTTGTCTAAAAATATGTTGGAGTACAGAAAAGGGTACACAAAATTAATGTTTTTAATATAATATACGGGATTTTATCACCTAACCTCAAAGTGGGGGCACGTACAATCCGATTTTACCGAAATTATGTAACAATAAAGATATATTAATTATATTGTTTTAATTATTAATTATTAATGTTATCACTATAAATCTAGTGGTGAAATGTTACCATTGATGAATTGATGCCATTTATAGAGCTCGGTTTAGAACAAAAATAACGGCATATAACCTAGTGAAAGGTTTTGTTTTGTATCAAAACATTGAGCCGAGCCGATTGATTCTTTCTCTTTCTTGATTCCAAGATTAAGCTTTAACGCCAACACCTGTTTTTGTTTTTGTTTTCTGTCATTTGATTTTAGACAATCTTGATAAGGGCTTGCCTCTATTTTTTTCCATTGATAATTATTTTGTGACTTATCCTTGAATAAAAGTAAGTAACCACTATTTCTAGTTTTTTTTGTTTTTTTAAACTACCTGAATGTGAGTTATTGAATCAAAAATACTATCCTATATTATTACCGTACCAAGAATTTGAGTTATCGAAGCGCCTTAAAGATGAGTTTTAGCAATCCGTTGTAGCTTGAAAACTGTGTCTAAAGTCTAAAGGTTGATTTGCCCCAAGGACATTATAATCTAAAAGTTACAGTATGCTATATAGATACCAGTACCTGTATGAGAAATCTTGATTTGGCCAAGGCATTATATGAATATTTATAATTACCTACATAACATTGAACATAACATTAAATTAGCAACTGTTAAATTATAATTAGTGATGTACGGTTTAATTAAAACTAAATAGTTTCTTCAAGTTTGTTCAAGAGAATTGTTTTGAGACACTCAGATTGGCAAACCTATGTGAGGAAAAAATAAAGCCACAAGGCTGTTATCCTGAGACTGAGATATTTTTGTTTGCCAAGTTGGATCTTCCTTTAAGATCTCAAAATCTCAAGCTCTCATTGGCTCCCAATATAGGCCTGTGAGAGGGATTTTTGAAGTACACAATAAAATTCCAAACTTTTGAAAGAGTCACCTGTGGCTAAATAGCGTCTAAAGTCAATTGAAGTTTTGTTTTTGTATCTGATCTTGAAATCAGTATTGAGATGTATTCCTGAAGGTAATCAAACTGATCTTCAGACACTCGTAATAAGTTTTTAAAATCAACACGGTAATTATTTCTTAGTTCTGAATTCCTTTCAATTCAGTTTCTAACCCACCATAGCTGTTTCTTCTTTCGGCTAGGACAGAAAATTCATCCTTTGTGCTTAAATAGTACCAAAACCGAACTCCCCATGAGACAACACTTGATAAGGAGCTTGTTCATGGTCGCTCCTTGCGAGCAGCTGAATAACGTTATCAACACTTCAGTCTGTGTGACGTGTAAACTTTCCCTGATCCAAGACTGGTGAGGTCAGTCCAGCAAATTCACTACATCAAGTACGAAACTGTGGTACGCTTCTATTTTCATGCCTTGTGGGAACCCATCTTTTATTTAATACCTTAATTAAATATAATTAATACAAAAAAGTACTTATTATACTTAAATTTACATAATTCTATAATTTAACATTATAGCATATAGAGGCTTATAAAGTGGAACCTCGATAAGAAGTGTCTCAAGGGGATTAGGGAAACAGTCTTGTTATCGAGATACTCTTTTTGTTGAGGGTCATGTTATCAAGGTTCGAAGGGCGGGGTTTTCAAGTCTAGACTTGTTCAAGGTCGACCCATTCCTGTATAGAGTCGCGTTATAGGGGTTGGCTTCTCAAAACGACTTGTTATAGAGGTTATGAGTTACATTGTGAATTAGAAAAAATCCGTGTTATTGAGGTTGTTTGGATAATAATAGTCTCGTTATAGAGGTTAATTTAACATTGTGTTATGGCAATTTCAAGGGGATTTGAAAATTGCACTTGTAATTGAGGTTGTCGTGTTATTGAGGGTCGTGTAAGCGAGGTTCTACTGTAGTAAGATGAGAATAATTGAATTGCATCCGACCATATAATCTGGCAAATTTGTCTATAACTAAAGACTGCTAAGATTATGTATTTAATTTTTTTTAATGTGTCCTGTTATAAAAGATCTTAATTCATTTTTTTTTTTTTTTTTTTTTTAGCATGAGTTCTGAAACATCTGCACTCAGTGACAACCTACCTCTTGACTCTATATTCTCTCCTTTTGTGTGTCATTTGTGCAAGAGCCCAGCTGACAATCTGAAAACATGCTCCCGATGTAAGTTGATATCTTATTGCTGTATTGAACATCAGAAAATACATTGGCCAGTTCACCAGAATGTCTGCCGTGCTGTCAGTGTAGTTTTGAAGAAATTTAATGCGACTAGTATTTTTGAAGTTGCCAACGATGAACAATGTTGGGTCTCTAGAAGATCTTTGGCTATGTGTCTTACAGAAACTGTACTAACAGACCCTTTAAGTCCACTTGAAAAGCAGATGTTTTTATTTCCCGCTGCTTGCGTCTTATGTAAATCGTCGAAAATTGATAAATCTCTAACCTGTAAGAACTGCTACAGTGTTACTTATTGCTCGTCGAGTCACAAAGCACAACATGAGAAAGAGCATTTTAATATCTGCGGAGAGTTAAAATTGTCTTTTGATATAAGCTGTGAAGTGGCTAAACGAGATTACGATTTAACTTTAGACATTAACAAAATATTGGAATTTAAAACAGAAAATCAAGTATTTCCTCAAGATATCAGCATATTTATCAGTAAATTTGTTCCGAGAAATAAATTTTCTACTGACAATATTAAATTTTATTCGGAAATAGTAAGTGAAATGTTTACTTGTTTAACTACCATAATATATTCTATTGAAAAGGGAGAATTGCTGTCTTTAGTTGATAAAAAGTTAAATATAATGATGATCAGTTGTGAAAGCCATCTTGTCAATTACATTGAAATAATTCCACATTGGTTTTCAAGTTTGGACAAAATAGATTTTTATTTTGTTAGTCCTAAAGAAAATTCACCTGTTGTTCCTGATTTATGTTCGGAATGTCGTAAAAGAGGTATTAGTTTACATTTTTACAATCAGTCGTTTCATGATTTTGTATTAACTTCAGATTATAACCGACCCGATATCATATTTATTTTTAATTGCGGTTTTAACGACAAATCTCATTCCAAAACCGATACTTGGATTAATACAATCCCGAAGCTTTATGATTCGAAACATTTAATCGTATTAACATCGTATAATAGTTACGAAGCTCAAAGAGATTTTAAAAGATTTCAAGAATTGAAACCTTCTCATAAAAACATAAAGGTTTTAATCGAGTCTGCTGAGAACCCTTTTAAAAGTATCCGACCTCATAGAGACTGGGAAAGTGAATCAGTTTTTTATCAAAATAATTTTATAAGCATCGTTGAAATGAAAGAAGACAGCTACCTTAAAACCTCTTCAGGAGTTGGGTAAATTTAACTCTCCTTCAGTAAGGTTGGGTCGGATCAAACCCAGAGCTTTGTTTTTCATGTTATGCGCAGGCTCAAATTACCATAGTGAAATATGGCAATCAGGTATCCTAACAGTCAGTAGTGCAGATATCATCCATGGAAAAAGGTCAAGCACGTGAGTACCCAATTGTATTTACTTCTATTTTCTTCTTTCACATCTCCTTCAAGGGTCACATACACATATGACCCACCTTACTATTTACGCTACTTTTTTCTTGACAATTTAAAAGTCCATTTAATGTTTAAAACCATGAGACTTTTCTTCATATCACTAATTGTACGGATTTGAAAACGACTTACTCGTACTACGGCAAGGCCGCACTCTTACTTCACTTTTTGGAAAGTAAGGTCGCATCCCATCCACCTTACTATTTACGATACTTTTTTATTTCCCTAGGGGATAATGGAGAGAAAAACATATTTTACCACTTATGAAGAAATATGGGCCGAAATCCAACGGCAAAGAGGGGAATCTGATTTGATTCCTTAGAAATAGAAAGTGGAGAAGTCAGAATGTAGTGATTGCATTCTGATGATGACAATGTCGGAGATGAATTTCATACTGATAATATTTCGGACGATGAAGAAATTGAAACCATCAGTGGGGAAAAGATTGATGGCAGAAATTTTGTCCTCAGAAAAAATAATGAAACTATATGGACAGATAAACCTCTTATTTCAACATCTAAGACCCCTGAAAAAAACACTATATTGCTCCTGCCTGGGCCAAAAGGAGAGGCTAGAAGAAATACATCCGAGGGAGAACTCTTTTGCCTCTTTATATGCAATGAAATGCTGGAAGTGTAGTAATTAATACAAATCTGCAAATTCAAAGGGGGGGGAGGGAAATTTCCAGTCTAAACCTGGATTTATTTTGCCTATCAGAACTGGATATCATAGAACTGGAAGCTCTGCTTGGTGTCCTGTTTATGAGTAAGGTCATGAGAAATTCAGGGCTTAACACACAGATATGTTCTCCCCAAAACTTGGTCCTTCATTTTTTAGTCAACGAGGCCGATGCCGATTTAAGAAATACATCCCTAGCAAACCTGATAAATATGGGTTGAAAATTATTTCAGTTTGTGATGCAAAAGCCTTTTATTTTCTGAAGGGTTTAACTTACCTGGAGAAAGAAAAAGAGAGGAAAGATGAAGGATTTATTGGTCCCAACTCAGTATATTTTAGAGCTAGTTGAATCATTCAAGGGTAGCAAGAGGAACATAACCACAGATAATTGGTTCACTTCGTTCCAACTAATTGAAGAACTTGTTTAGTCGTCGATGTCCCATGAGATTTTTCTTTTGGGTCTTAGATCTGACTGTAGTAAACAGTTTCTTACTGTTTAAACGAAATACAAACATTCCTAATTTTTCTTTGTCAGTCAGACTAATTTTTTGAAAAATCTTTCTCTATCTATCAGAACCATTTATGAAAATTCATGCTGATAATACCTACTTGCCAAAAGAACTCAGGGCTTTGATAAAAACTATTTTAGAAATTCATGAAGATGAAGATAACTTTGTGAAGGAGCTTCCCGAAAATAAAAGAAAAAGGTGTGAATTTTGTAAAAGTAAAAAGGACAGAAAAGTCAATTTTAACGGGTTGAAATGTGGGCGATCATTTGTGTGGGGAACATAAAAAAATTGTTTGTTCTATTTGTATCAGTTAATACTATTTTTTTTATTATAATTATTTTATTGTTATTTATTTATTACCTTCTTTTAATTGATATTATTTGTAATTTAATTATGAGATTTCTAAATTACAATCAAATTTGTTTATTTTTTTACAATAATATTTTCTGAGGTGTAAAATATGTTATATTTTTGTACTATTAATTATTTCATTCTAGTTTGCATTATATGATATAAATACATGTAAATGTCCGATTACAAAAATAACAGGAAGGCGGATATCAACACCATAATTGTGTTGGGTCGTATCCGACCACATATTATTGTGTTATGTATCTTACTGTGTTTCTTATCTTACTGAAGGAGGGTTAAAATCTGATTTTAATTGTCCGATCAAAAATTGAAAGTAAAATTTGAACATTAATTTATTACTGTATTGTATTCTCTTCTGTAGATATGTCAGTCCAACATTTGTAACTATTCTCAGTGAGAATATTAATGTTTTATATACTAATTTATTTTGTATGCTACTGAGTGCTTAAAGCTTGTTTTATTTTTATCCTTAAACAAATCCAAAGAAATTTTAAACAACTGTTTGAAATTGATTAAGGATCAGTTCATTGATTGTGATAAACTAAAGTGGTCAAAACTGATCTGTTTAGAAGCTCCTTGGCCTTATAAAACAGACTACACCAAAATCTTACATTGTAACGTATTGGTTTTAATAAAACTTCACTTAAGTCATGCAATGTACTACTGAACATGCATGTAAAATTTCAACATGATACAAAATACAAACAAAAGTTTTTGTGTAGATGACCGGGGCATGATGGTTAATAAGGAATAGATCTGTTCCCTCACTATACAGCTCTTTACTATAACAATCCTCTTTAATTATCAACTCATGATTAATAATTTTCTTAATATTCAATATTTATTGTATTATGCTCGCTTCAATAAAAGCCACTCAATGCCTAGTTATTTAAACATTAACATTCTAATTTAATTCAGAATAAACTGATTAATTTTCCTCTATACTTTATTTCATTATAATTAGGATTTTTCTTCTTGTGTTATTGACTAAATTACATGCCTCCATTTGCTTATTAAGTGTTTAATTGAATTAGTTGAACAAAGAAAAGGGATGGGGAAATAGAAATACACATGTAAATATACTCCAGTGGAGTCAAATTAGGTTTTTACATAGGATCCTGGACTCTTTCTATGAAATAACAAAACATGTTTTTGAATATTATTTCATTGGGTAAATTCTAAATTTTCCGTCTTCCCGTGTTGTAGTCCAATCATATTATACAAGGTTCCTCGCAAAAGGTAGAGTATCTATCATTTTTCGATATGTTAAAGGACCAATGTAGGGTGGTCTAATGCGTCCCGTTTTGACCAGGACAGTACCAGTATTTTAATTTTAAGCTTCTGAAGGTGTACCGTCAGTTTCCGAAAATGTCCTGTTTTTTTTTGGAAAAATAGGGCATTCTCCATAAGGTTTGGGTAATATGAAAAATTTGTTCTATACTTTGAGTTGGAGAAATGTCCAATCTTAGTAAATGTGTTATTTATCTACAGTTTGCTTCTTCAACGTGTGACAATAAACGCAACAAGCTTCTGGGATATGACCGAGATTATTTGAAAAAGTTAGTCTCATATTCGTAGTATATTACCCTTTATTTCTTTTACGGCGAAATGAAGTGAATTTATTAATACCCTAAAGACCAGATTAATTATAAGCATAGCTAGTCTCAATTGTCTCAGACTGTTTTTTTATTTTATATTAGTCCAACTTTTAAATTTTAATGTTTATCAAAATGGATAAACGAAAAGGATTTAAAATAATAACTATGTTATTATGGGCTAGAATTATTTACAATAATTAAATGCAACCCCACTAGTAGTCAAAGTAAATTAGACAAGTTCTTTTTTAATCTTTATTTATTACTTTACAATATTTACAAATATAAAAACATTATATTACAATCAGTGGCAAAAAGAGCACTTGTATGTTCATTTATTTTCTTCAAAATTTTTAAATTTACTTCCAACACTTCTTTCTGTGTTGACTTATTAACTCAGATATCCGAACCATTCTCAAAAATAGCTCTGATCTTACAGACTGACTGTTTGCTGATCTTAAAGACTGTCTGTATGATCAGAGGCAACAATCAAGGCCGTACATAGCAATTTTAGCAAATAGATAGAACATCTTCATAATGTTTATAGCGCTGCGAAGTGACATGCCTTTGGCAGGTGTTGTGCCACGGATTATCATTATGATGTGCTGCCTATGATATCAGAAAAGAGTTTCTGAGGGTTGTTAGAAGAGGAGAATATTGACGCCCAAGCTTTAGGATCTCGTCTGTATGAGCTCAGATGTATTTTATTGGCTATAATACGTCCAAATTGAGATGCAGTCACAACTGATTCCCGTTCATTTAGTGCAGCAGCGGCTTTTTGACGATGTTTTATACCGACTCCATTCCATACAGCATCAAAACTACGAGAACCATGCTTAGAAATAACTAGATCCACTAGATTATCCTGTAAATTAAAATATTTTAATTAGATAAACAATGGTCAATTTGTCATTATAAATTAAATTATCTGAAGTGGTTTGTTTAGTAGAGTAAATTAAAACCAAATCAAACTATATCTACTAATACTCTAACCAGTATACTGGTTGTGAGATATTTAATTTTTAAATTTTGTTATAAATAATTTGATATACTTTTAATATACAAACATACTTCACACTTACTACAAATAACTAAAATACAACTATATATTCTTTTTAATTTGATCAAAACCCTAAACATTTCATAACCAAACCAAACCAAATCCCTTGCAGACACCATGGGGTATCGCCAAGCTTTCTCTACAACTTTACATAAAATCAACCCGAAAGAAAAACGTTTTATTTTACAGTTTGTGCGTAGTGAGTGTTTACTTATGACACTCAGGTTTGCTAACCTATGCGAAGGAAAAAATAAAGCTACTAGGCCTGGAAAGGAGAGAGGCAGCATCATTTGTTAAACAAATGGTCCTGCCCCTCCCCCTTCCAAGCCTATTAGCTTTATTTTTTCCTAACAAAAGAAGGTTATTTTACTCGTTGATCAAATCGCGATCTTATTAATGTGTTTTTTCCATAGAATTTCACTTCTTATTTACAAATATGTTTGTTGCTACTTACATTTAAATGTAGAAATAAACACTGCAACTTGTAAAAGTAATAATGTATATTAAGTTTAGACATAAACTTAGTTTTATTCAAAGAGAACATAAACCCCAATCATACTGAGAGAACGAACGGGGAGTACAATACTTTCTACTACATTTCTTACAAGAAAACCAGACATACATTCAACATATTAGGTAAGGCCCAACATACTCATGTATTCCCAACAATCTTAATACATTTATTCTAAGAGTTTTTTTGCCTTCAATAATCAATAAATATTATGTCAGTAATGAAATTTTAAAATAAGGGAACCAAATGCTTAAAACTACATTTAATAGTTTACTAAACATAGATGACGGATTTCAATATAATTCATTTATAAAGAACATTCATTGATTATTACGTCTATCGATGTTTGCATATTAATATATTTTTACTGGTCTTATATTACTTTGCTTTGTAAGTTTCATCGCACATTTCCGTTTCCCCAATTCCAAACCACTTCCCGTGATTTAATCTTCCCTAAATTTTGCATATAGAAACAACTATGGTGAAGATCAGAAACAAAAAAAAAGGAAAAAAAAAATGGCGTCAAATTTATTTGCTATTTAGTTTCATCGCACACTTATTACCCCAATTTTGAACCACACCATCATTCAATCTTCCCCAAGATTGAAGAATAATAAAGATTGAAGAATAATACAGAAACAAAAAAAAAAAAAAAGTTGAAAATAAGACAGTTCTCAACATTTTCAGATCAGTTTTGAAAAATGGCATTCTTATATTAATTATTTTCCTGTACGGCATGAGAGGAAGTTATAATAATAATTATCAATTGTCGGTAACTTAACAATAAAGCCAATTATATTCCATAGAAATAAGACCAACATTATCCTTTTATGTTGATTTATAATGTAAAACTACTTTTATTTATAGATGCTTTGTTTTTGTTTCCGAGATAATTTAACCAATTAGAGCACAAATTTCTGTCAAAATGTAGTTTTTCCAGGTGGTGAAGGTTACAAAGTGTTCCTGACCGGTTATCCTAAGTGCCTCACCCCTCTACTAATTTGCTTAGTCGGCCCGACCTTCTAGAATTTAAAATCCTGACCTTTCATTGGCTTCCTCACCCCAATTTTTTGATTTTCCCAGCCTGTCAAAAGTCAACATCCTAACGCACAAACTGTAGTATGCATACATAATATGTAATATAATTGTAATAGCAAACAATACTTACTTTGATTTTATGGAATAGCTTGTCTTTGCTTTTTTCTCCGACATACTGAGCAGAGAAGAAAGCATCTGCTATGTGGCAACCTCTTGGGTCACTAAGAATACTCACAAGCTTCTCTGTAGCCATATTAAGCAGACTATTAATCATCTAAGTAAAAACAAAACAAGAAAATTAATTTTGAGATTAAAAATATGATACTAGTAACAGATAAACCTTATATACAGTTTAAATAATTTGGTATTTAAAAAATAATAAAGTTACCTTAATTGGCTTTTGAAAATTTAGTAGTGACTGGACAATAAGAGATCCAGCTAAGGAAACTGAAATATGATCTTCAGCCGACTTCTTCGTACTTTCATCCGAATTTACAAAACTGTCGAGTGCAATGCAACGAGGAACCAAGTCTAATTCATTTTCAGAACAATCAAGACAGCGCAGCAAAGCCTATAAAACAAGAAAATCAAAATGTTCAACTTATGTGTAACAATATAAAGAATTTTGCCACTAGGTAGGGTGACCATTTTTGTCCTTTTTAGGACAGTCCCTTTATTTTAAGCTTTTGAAGGCGTCCTGTTGGTTCCGGAAAATGTCCTGTTTTTTTTTAAAAATGGGAAATTTTCCAGAAGGTCTGGCTAAAATGAATAACTTGTCCCATACTTATTGAGTTGGAGACGTTTCCAATCTTAGTAAATATGTTATTTATCAAGGGTTAGCTTCTCCAATGTGTGATATTTACTCATCATTGAATCTCAGTCTCTTACTTCGATTCCATGTTACTTACTTACTTACTAGCCAACGCCCACTCTTGGCTGTTAAGCCATTTTGTGACGCGCTGACCAGTACAGACGGGCTTCAGTAAAAAGTTCGTTTTCGTCCTTCTGGGAATGGTCTAGGGCTGTGCATACCATGTTACTGTGAATAACTAATTTAGAATCTATGAATATATTTATGAATCTTAGAACTAATGAAGATGGCTACTAAGTAGCCGAAACATGATAGTTGTTATTAGGAATACTTTGGGTGAAGACCTAGTGCTTTTTTTTCCATTTCAGAAAGATGATGAAAAAAGCTAATTATTATGAGGGCACTATATGCACCACCGATTTACTTCGGTTTTTTCAAACTTTTCCTTTTTACATTACAAAAACTATTTCGAGTGTGGCATCTTAATAAATTCAACTTTTTTTTTTTTAATTGTAGGGAAAATTATGGAAGGTTATGGTTAGTTTAGGTAAGGTTAGTACTTTTTGACCTAACGTAACCATAACCTTCCGTCATTACCAAACACGACACTTCTTTTTTAAAAAAAAAAAAAAAAAAACGATTGAATTATCAAGATGCTACAACCGGAATCGTTTTTACAATTTACAGATCCTGTTAAAAGGAACAATTAAAATACACATACAATTAACATACAAAGTAAATCAGACTGTATGAAATCGGTGGGCCAAATAGTGCAGATTTACCAATTGATGTCAAAAAATAAAATTTTATTTCAAGAATGCATATTTTTCTTTGAAATTCCCAAAATATTCCTAGTACCCCAACATTTCAATTGCAATGTTCCGTTTTGGACTAAACTTTATATGGTCATCCTAACACTAGGGCTAAATATAATTTGTCAAAAAAAATTTGATCCTCAGACAATTTTACAAATAAATGAATAAATAATGTTTTTTTAGATATTGTTAACCCTTTGAGTACTGAGTGATTTATTCTAGGGTTGTAGCGCAGGCCTGAGCAAGCTATTGAGGAATGTTCCACCCTGGCCTGAGTCATTTTCTACCCTACACATTACATGTAACACACTTTTTTAATGCCATTGCCTTTTTCCCCTGCCAATAATTAAGCTAATTTGTAATATATTTTTACACATTCACAATATATAAACCTTATTTAACAGTAATATATTTTTTAAAATAATTTTTTTTTAAAAATAATTGTCGCAAAGTGAGTATATACATAATAATTACCGGCAAGGATTGGTGAATGAGGTAATTGTTTATACGGTTATTATTTTTTAATCTACAGTAATGTAGAAAGAATGTCTACATCGTTTTAAGAATTTATATTTTATCGTGTACCCGCAAAGCGCTTACATACATACACAAACTGAGCCTATAATGTACAGATCTTCCGCTCTAGACTCTCTCTCTCTCTCTTTTGATGAATTTGTGATATAATATTATAATTTTTGTGAAAGCAAAAGCCCCATCCTCCTCTTTGATCCGGGCACAGAAATTGGAGCTGAACTAGGCCCCGTAATGTCTTGCTGCCTTTCGACATCAGAAAATTCATCGTCTGAACTCTCGTCGAAATCTTTCTCACTATCACTTCTTGTGAGAATATCTAACAACTCCTCATCTGTCCATAAACGTCTCCTATTCCTATCTACAGGCATTATTCCACTAATAAATAAAATAAACCCAATCATTTATAATAATAACTAAAACCGAAAGAAGTCCAAAAAAGTAAGCCAGGTCAGATCGATAACGTCAATATAAACACAAAAATTAAGATGAGAATTCCGAGAGTAAGCCAAGTAATTTAGGTAATATCAATAAAAGCGAGTTTTGAAGAGGTGTATAAGGTTTGGTGTTCGAACAAGAACTGAGGTTGTAAAAGATTTTTGGCATTTAGCTCCCAACCTAACGGTACAATATTTACTAGAAAATAGGAAAATAGGACGGGGAAAGCCGGTTTGACCCTACATAATATAATAGAGTAGGTAGAAAAGGATCCGTATTTGCTGAGAGATTAGAAAAAAGGGAAAAAGGATTAAGGCCTATAGCTCGGGTGCATGAGGAAGATGCGTGACAGGATCATGACCCCCTAGATGACGACATCTCGTCTATCCTTTCTTTTCTATCAGCAACCCTCGCTCCATCTAAACTACCCTTCATAGAACCTATTAATACCACCGACAACAACTAGAAAGCGCTAGATGTACAATCTCGGGCCTCTAAACAAGAAAGAACTGTCCACGTAAATTTACGTCAGTAGGCCTGATGACATCAAAACGGTTGACGTAAATTTACGTCAGTAGGCCTGATGGCAGTAGGCCTGTTGACGTAAATTTACGTCAATAGTACTCAAAGGGTTAAAATAAATCCTAATACACAGGAAAATAAATGTATTTCAATTAAATACATATACGGTTTTATCCAACCACTCCCCACAGCCATGAATCTCTAACTGGAACTAACTTTACAAAGGGTGAGCAAAATAATAATAGGCCAAGCAAATTTAAAAATGACTTACATGAATAAACTGTCCTTGTCGTGTTGAAAGTCTCTGGCAGGATGAAGCTAAGCTTACTAGTATCCCTGAGTGCCCAGCTCGTAATATATCTTTCAAACCATCAACCAGTTCATCAAATAGGCTTTCAAACTGTAAAGAAAGAAAATACAATGGAAATATATAAAAATTATTAATAAATAGAAAGCTTTGTCACTTAAACTGAGTGTATTTTACCATTTAACACAATTTGAAAGAGGAAATAGAAGGAAATGAATACCTCGGTCTTTTCCTGAGAAGCTTTTATAAGAGCTTGAACAGCCTTGTTAGCAGATCTATCCCTGGCGAGGATTCCCAGTCTGTTAATGAACAAGGCAGCGTAGATTTGAGTGAAGCGTTTGCTTGAACTGCATTCGATAGCACATTCTAACAACCTAAACACACAACATAAATAATCAAATAAATAATTAATCTCCATCTTATCTCTTAAATTAATTTAATCAATAATATTTCATTTAACTAAGTAAAATTCTAAAATATATTATTAGTTATTTTACAAATGCTTCAGAAATTTATTATCACTAGCATTACTCATACACCAAGTGCAAGTAGAAGTAATATTATACAGGGTGATTGGCGATTTATGTACAAAAATAAATAGGATGATTCTAAACCTTAATGGCAACAAAACAAAAAAAAATGTCTAAGCCATGGGTCTCAACCGTTTTCCCACAAGGTCAAATTTTATGATTTTTTTAAGATCGCATACCTTTGCTCATAAAAACACTTATTGCTCCAAAAGTATAAAAGCTAACACAAAATTTTTGGATTCGTTGAAAAGCTGACAAAATTTCTTACAAGAAAAGTGTCATATTAATTTTCAAGCCTTCAAATTACATGACAATAATTTATACAAATTTTATTTTTAAGAATAAGATTAAAAATCAATTTCTTTGTGGTTGCATAACTTGGTAAAGAACCGAGCTTAAACTTGTCGGACTTCAGGAAAAACTTCCTTATTTACTAACGTTTCGATCAAAATGAATATTATTTCCTCTTCATAAGGCGGAATTTTTAGTAAACTTTGCAGAAAGTAAAAAAGAAACATGCTTATGGTTGCTATTGTTGACTTTTAGGCTAGTATACTAGACCAATCATGCTTTTTTTAATATGAATATATTTTGTCATGTAATTTGAGGGCATGAAAATTAATATTAAACTTTTCTTGAAAGAAATTTTGTCAGCTTTACAAGGAAACCAAAAATTTTGTTTTAGCTTTTATACTTTTGGAGCAATAAGTGTTTTTATGAGCAGAGGTATGTGATCTTAAAAAAACATAAAATTTGACCATGTGGGAAAATGGTTGAAAATAGACCCATGGTTTATATGACTTTTTTGTAGCAAATGAAGTTTAGAATCACCCAATTTATTTTTGTACATATATCGCCAATTGTATATGTGTGTATCTGACTCGATGTAATTTTTACCTTATCGAAGGTTGGGTTTTGAACACAGGTGCAACTTCATTGTTAAGTTGCTCGATTTTTTTCTCATCTATATTATCACCCTCTTTGAACTCTTCAGGAGCGAAAACATTTTTTAAAAGGTGATTGACCGTTTTCTGACACAACTTCGGTGCTATTTTATTTAAACTTCTTATAAGAACTTGTAACAGTCCAGAACCTAACTCCATCTTGCAGATATCTAAGAAAGAAAAAAAATACTTTAAATTACAAAAAAAAAAACCTGATAAATAAGCGAGTTAAAAATTATGCAATATTAGTATTAGTCTTGATAATGTGTCTTCAGGGGTTATGTAGAATAAAAAAAAACAATTATTTTTGTAATATTTCGTGCCTAAATTTGGGAAATTTTTAAGGCCAAGTATCAGAGATCAGAGCTTGATCATCATTCAAACTCTAATGTAATTAGAAATAATAAAGATAAATTACATCTCAGTCATTACTTATTAAATGTAATTTTGACAATTAATCATCAAAGTGAGTTTTACAATTATTAGATTAATAATTTTTTTTAAAAAAAAGGATTGGAAATGTAAAATTCACTAATGAAAAGACATAATTTTTTTGTTAAACATAACGTCTGAACACATTAACAAAACTAACAGTAAATTAAAGAGAACAACTCTGCAATATTAGTTTTTGACTATTACTCAGACCTATAAAGAATAAGAAAATATTTTAGTAATAAAAAAAAATAAAAGTACCTGAAAGGGTTGGAGCTTCTATAAGAGTTCCGTAAAACAACTTTGGGAATTCTTGTGGCATTTTATCTTGCATAGCAGGAAGAGCTTCTAGACAACTACGTACAACATGACAAGCACACACATCTGTAAATAAAATTGGAATATAAGTTATTGTAAGTATGTACAGGCAAACCTCCACATGAATATTACACTTACTAAAATAATTTTCGAACTTGCAAAATAATTTTTCTTTAATATATATTTTTTTTAAAATATTAACGATTTAATTATCTTTTATTAGTAATTAATTATCATTCATATAATCGAGTAGTGCTACAACGACTCAACTCAAAATGATTTGTTATTGCTCAGCTAAGGCATCCACATTTATTCTAATAAAACATCCTATTTCGTACATTTTAATGATATTATGTTTTTGAAACCTATTTTAGTCAAATTTATTTCATTCCCCCCCCCCCTTCCTGTTTCTTAAAACTGTAAAAATTGTTAAAACTAAAAAGAGCGTAGACGGTTGAAATTAATCTGGAGCTATCTGTGCGCTATTTTCCATAACCCATCTAAATTTCATTAAAATCAGATGAGTACTTTTTAAGATGTAGAAAAAATTAGCACAGAAGGTTAAAACTTATATGGGACTAACAGTAGGCTAATTATGACCAACCATCAAAATTGTATTAAAATTGGACGAGTATTTTTTAAGATATATTGGTTTTTCAAAAATTAAGTGACTCTAGAGACAGACTACAGGTCGCCTCTAGAAATGTTTCGATCTCCACGAGTATTATTGTTTACCTTTTTCTGTCATTGTATTTTTTTGACATATTACATTATTTGCATTCCACTTTTCTACTTAATCTCCGGTGTCTTTGTCGTATTTATTTAATATAGTTTATGTTAGAAGCAAGACAAACTTCTACATGACTGACAAAAAGCAAAAATGTTCCCTAAATGCTAGATTCGGACGCCTCCCATCTCTAAGTCGCCATTAGAAAGCGTCGATGTGAAACGGCCCCTGCTTTAAATAATTTCCAAAGAAAGGCCAAGAAGGATAGAGGAGGTAGCTGAGGGGGACTCCATGACACTCTGGGATAGGTGTGGGTATGAGAGACCCTGGAACACTACCGACCATCCAACAGAATATTGGCTTAATAAGAGTCCCAAAAGAAGTCCGAGGGCATTATGATCCAGCCTTTTTCAACCTTCTTGAAATCGGCGACATGAATTTTTTCATAATGGTCCACATAGCTTCCATTACCTTTGGTAAGCTCGAAAGCAAAAATTAAATTTATTTTTATTGTGATTTCCTAATAATAACTTTTTTTTTAATTAGCTCAATAAATAACACAAAACTCTAAACTATTATTAAAAATATTTTTTTTTAGCAAAGCAGCATACCACCTAAATACAGGTAAATGTTTAAACACATTATAAAGTAAAAAAAATATCTACTACTAACTTACGCCAAACAAATTCTTCCACATTGTTAACAGCAAATTTGATGCAAACAATTGCAAATGGATCTTCCTCTTCTTCTTCTCCAATAGAAATCTGAAAAGATAGATTTTTATTTCACACGAATATAGAGAAAACGCATAACCATTAAATAATATTAACACTACACAAAGTTAAATGAATATCCAAAGCAGTTATTTCATTGAACATTTTATTTATTATCATCATTTACCAGCATTGTTGAATAGATTGATAATTTATACATTGTTACTTATAAATATTGTTAATCTTATATTAACTTGTGATTTAAAGTTTATGTTTAAGCATTTTGGGTACATATATGGCTGGATGTGTATGAGTAAGCATGTACATATTTATCATGTAAACACAAACACACGTATGTATCATAATTAAAGTTCCATAAAATAAAAATAATAAGGTAGAAGTACAGTGTAGGGTGCCCCTACTAGACATCGAAAGTCGGTATCATACATTGATATATCCAAACAAAAAATATAAAAAAATATGATATGCAAAATTTTACACCTTTTAATAAATATGTATTTAACATATATTTAAAAGGTATCTTTTATCAAATCAACTGGTGTCATTTACTAAATTTAGTTAATATTTTCAAGCCCATTGCCACGGGCTTAAGGGCTCGTAGTAAATAAATCAAATCAATTTTGTCTACATTAAATTCTAGTAAATCTATCTACTAAATTTAATTACCCTTTTAGCAGATGCCAGTATTAATTTCTGAGTTAGATGAGAACAGAAACGGTCGACAAATGCTTTTCGGAGATCCTTCATGAGAGCTGACTCCAAGCATTTAACTTTTTCAGTACTTGCCGATTCTACAACGGTATCAATAGCACGGGAAGTCAGTTGACTTGTTGCTAATTCCATCTCACTACCTTTGGTTTGTTCCAACACATTATCTGCAAACATACCTGCCAAAAAAAAAAAAATATTAAGAAAAAACTCATAAATAATCACTGAAGATTTTAAGTGCTGCCTACAAGGTCTCTTAGGGTCATGTACTGAGTCATGTAACAGTATTAATTGTTCGTTAGAGCTTATGAAAGGATTATCTCCTCTGAGTGTACAGATCCCTCCCTAGATTATTGTAACAGATTATGAAAAAAAAAAAATCCACGCTGTCTTAATACTTAATGTAAATATCAAAATCAAAAGTGGTTCAAATATTGAGTATTAAGTTAAATAATATAATAGATAAAATAAGGTGTTACGGAAATCAAATCTCCTTAATATCAATACTAAATAATTGTTAGTATCGATTATTTAATTGTTATATTTGATTTATATACGTCAAAGAGTTTAATAGTTTAATAAAAATAAAAGAAAATTTGTGTTCTTTACATAAGGAAACAGTTAGCCAGGGCACTATTTATATATTATACTGGGTAGGGTGGGTAACATAGCCAAAATAAAATAGTTTTGTTGGCAGGTTACACCAAAGAATTTTAACAGATTTGTTACATTACAGTTACAACACAAATGGCTCTATTCTATACAGTCAGTGCACAGACAGATTTAAAAAGTAGGCTTGATCATGGCTCCCTGAACAAAACATCTTGCCTCTAGCCCAAATCATAAAGTACATCACATAGCAATGAAAAGGCTAATAATAGTCAGGGAGATAGCGTGCAAAAAAGTGTCTGACTAACCTCATGCTAGAATTTTGTGTATAAGTAAATCTTTTGGCGCCTTTTAAGAATATGTGGTCGGCTAAGTTCGTTTGCAAGACATAGCTTGGCAATAGGCATTTGAAAAAAACAAACCGGTAGAGAGTGGCCATGTCCCGCCGTTTTTGGTGGACAATGTGATTTTGAACTTAGTTAGTAGACCAAAAATCAAATTGATGATAGTTCGTCACTTAATAGGTTAGCTAGTCAAATATTACTCGAAATCAAAGAGTTCGCCCATTAAGTGACAGACTACCATCAACTTGATTTTTGGTCTACTAAGTTCGTACTCAGGATCATAAAAATCACATTATCCACCAAAAAGGGCCTCTCTCCTCCAGTTTGTTTTTTCAAATGCCTATTGCCAAGCTATGTCCCGCAAACGAACTTAACTGACCACATATTCTTAAAAGGCACCAAAAGATTTACTTCAGACACATTTTTGCACGCTATCTCCTGGACTATAAACAACCTATTATAGCAAGTGGTGCCTTTTCAAATAACATAAATGATAATCAGAGGTTTAGGTACTATGTATGTAGTATAGTTTGAACATTCCAAGAGTTACTCCAGTGAATTTGTGAAATAAGCTCAGTTAAGTCAGTTATAGCACACATTTTATGTTGTTTTATTTATTTGTTATAATGATTTGAGGTGAAAAGTCTTTGATTGTGATGGAGTCCACTACTAAACAGATTTTGTCTAATTAGCCGTATTCTTAACAAACCTTAGGGCCCCATACACATTTAGAAATATGAGGGAGACGAGTTGCGAAGTCCAGATTTGAATCAGATATCAAAAAAACTTAAGTTTTAGTTTTTGTACGCATTTATTTTACTTGCTGTTTTTTGTTTGTCTCCCCATCTTGAAAAATCAACATTTGAGCCACTTTCCGACTACCTAGAAAGCTGAATCTTGCACACATTATGTATTTCCCATGTAAATACAATAATCAATAAAATTACAAAACCTTTAAAAGTATTTCATCAACATTTGTTGTATATTTTACTACCTAACTCTATACTGACATGTACTCCATTCAACCCCTGATTGTAGCTCTAGCTATTATGTTATGCAATTAGTTTTTTTGTTTTATTCCCCAGGCACTAGTTGAATTTTTTGAATGAAGAAAATCTATAATAGCGTGCCATTTGTTTTTTTTTTTTTTCTCATATGTGGGCACACATGGTGCCACACATATGAGTGGAGGGCATTGTACCAGAGATTAGTATCAGTTATCAGTGCCAACACAAAAATAGAGAAGGTATCATGAAACTTCAGTTCAGTTTTGAACAAGATACTGTCATGACCTCTCTCTCTCTCTCCAACCAATATTTGAAGCTTTAGCTATTGTGTTATACTGAGCATTAGAAAAAAAGGTTATAGACAAAGCAATGTCTACATGGCTGAAGGAAGTTTATGTATGGCAGGAATTAAAAGTTGATTAACCTACTGACTTATAAAAAGTATTTTCAAATAGATGACCATCAGTTGTTCATGAAGTTATTTAAAAAAGTGAAATAAAAAATTGAAAAGCAGAATACAGTAATGACAAAACAAAGACAATTTTAAGATACTTGGCGAACAAAAATAGGTATGAAGATTTTAAATTTTCAACAGTTTTTTCTACATAGGACGAATATTTCCGTTAAGAATGTCAATTACCTATACAGTTTATACAGCTGATGGTGTTACGCTGACTCTGTGTCATCCATTAACTTACACAGTACAATGTATATGCTCTTTGATAGGTCCAAGCCCTCCACGAGATGTTTCGCCAAGGATTTTTATTTTTCATGTACAGTATGAGAGTCAGTATATCGCGGTAGCAGTTCGGTGATGTAGTGAGCGATACCAGCAAATAACTGATACATCGATACAGATGCAACCTCCAAACAAAGAGAAATCGTACGGCGACACCAAATCCCAATACATGTATGGATACAGATCTCACCCGTGTGTAGGGGCCATTAAAATGACAATTAGTCTTTCCTCCAGACTTACTGCCATCAGCATTACAGTATTCTACTTTTCAGTATTTGGTTTCACTACTCTGAATAACTAATATTCATTCATTTGTGAATACTTATTTTAAGTCAGTAGGTTCAACGATCCGCACATATTATATCACTATCAAGGCAGTGGTAGCAGTAGAAGTGCAGTGATAACTGATACTAAGACATCAGCACAGATAGAGCCCCGCACGCAATGAAATCGGTATAGTGACAACGTCAAACGAGATCTCACCTTGCATGGGATCCTTTTAACTAAAAGAAAACTTCCTTATTAATGGGAAATCTTCACAAGGATAAATAAAAACACATAGAGAATAAATTTAGCCATTGTATTATTTATGTAAAACTACAGTTACCCAGGCGTTTAGGAGAGAAGGTTAAGTGAACGGGGCCTCACTCAAATGTATTCAAAAAGGATGATAATCTCTCAAATATATAAATCATACAGATATAATTTTATTTTTGAATATGTTTCAGAATAATAATTCTTTGTGAAATTTGCTTAAGATAATTGAGGATAAATAAAAAAAGGACATTCAATTTCTAAAAGGGTAAGCTTTAGAATACGGTTGTCAAGCCCGAAACACACTGTTTAGACTAAACTGTTCTGATTACACTTCGAAATTAAAATAGTATTGAAGAGATTATGCCCCTTCCTCTTTAAAGCTTATTAAACAAATGCATAATAATAACAAATAATAGGTGTAACGGAGAATCTGCACTATTCGGCCCATCTAATTGTCTAATTTACTAACACGGTTTTATTGAACTGTTGCTTATTACATTACACCAATTACGGTTGTAGTCAGTGGCGGCGATTAGGGGGAGCGGTCGCCCCCCCACTTTCTGGGAAAAGGTAACTTAATAATTTTGCTTTGAACACTGTTTTTGTTTAATTTACCTTTTGTTCATGCAATTGTTGCATTTACTATTTTGCGTACAACAAAAATTATAGTTAATGTAAATATTTCTATTTACATTAAACAACTTATGGAAAGTCTCAGTTGTATTTCAATGTTCCATTCTATATTTCGTAATCTATAGGCCTATTGGTGCGTTAAACAGAAATATAGTGTGAAATAATTGGTTTATTTGGTTCAAAATATTTTTTTGCTAATTCATAAAATTAAATTAGCCATGTTTTGTTGCAAAACACAATATATTCTAGCAGGTTATTAAAATAATATTGTACTTTTATTATTAGACTAATGGGCCTGACTTTTTCATGACGTTATTATGTTATTTTATGAAGTTATAAGCAATAATTTACTTTTAGTCATGGCCTAGGCCTCCTAGATGAACCATCTAGAAATTTAGCCTCAAATACTCTTAAAACTCACCATTTTGCTCCTAGATTGTAAAAATTTTCCGGGGGGGACCCCCGGAACCCCCCCCCCCCCCCTTTGGTGGGGGAATTTCATACCCCTAAATCTCCCGGTGTTACAAGCTCGCCCCCTCACTTTTAAAGTCCAATCGCCGCCACTGGTTGTAGTATCTCGATGAAATCAATAGGGTTATTTCTTTTATCTATGTATTGGAAGGTAATGGTTAGCAACTTATATGCACAAGAGTGAGAGTGATTATGTTCCTTCGTAACAGCAGTGATAAGGAATATAATAAAATAGCAAGGATCTTATATAAAGGGGATAGAGGGTTGAGGCAAAAAAGTGACCCCATGAAGATATGTAAAATATTAGCTCCAATGGGACAAATTACCTTCCTCTTGGTTATAGGTTTCCAAGAATTTGTTTATAAGTGTCAGGTTATAACCTGTTAAAAAAGGTAATTTGTCCCAGTTCAAAGGTCGTGGAGCATGCGCAGTATGATTTTTTCTCCAATTTCTCTTACCTTCATGGGGTCACTTTTTTGCCTTAAACCCCTTCTTAACATTACATCCGCTTTATATAAGATCCTTGTAAAATAGTGTGTTGCCGGCTATGAAACCGTATTATTGAGCTGTTCCTGTAACTCACGTTTGTCTTCCTCTGAATCGAATCCCTTGTTCCAAACGTCCAGAACTCGGCAAAAATATTGAAAAACATCTTGATCAATGTGAGTTCCGTGTCCACCATGCTTCAAACCGCCCCGCTTTTGATATTTCTTTGCTTTTCTTAACAAGGAATCCTTTCTTTTACGTTTTACTGCAACCTTAACATCCATTTTAAACAATTTATATACTTAACACTGTAACTACTTAATATTATCAAACCAAAAGAAACGAGTTCAACAAAATAAATAAAATAAAAACAAAAAACATGCACGGTCTGATAACCCTAAAATCTCTTTGATCAGGTTCAGGTTATACAAGCCGTTAGAGGTTATAACCCTCAAGCACAATTATTCTACCCGGCTTTAATCCACATTCCATGTTCACTTCTACATTCGTATGCGCGTCAGTGCCGTAACTACCACCGGGGCCCCGGCCCCCCGATCCTATTTCAATTTCAATGGGCAAAACGAAATAATGTGAATTTTAAAAGCCGTTTATCAAAAAAATTAGTTCCAGGAAAGAATAATTATGGACTATTATTAAACGGTTCTTTTTAAACTAGGGGGCCCCTAGACATTTACAGAAAAAGAGTCAATATTTTCACGCAACAGGGGCCCCATGATAAACGTAGTTCACCAGTAAGTATTTTGAGGACTATTACACGGTGAACTGACAAAAAACTGACGCTTACTCAATATATTGTTCACCTTTATCAGAGTTTTTTCCTTAAACTGTTACGAAGAGATCGTATAAGTTATTTATGTAGTAGCCTAACCAGTGATTAATTTCTAAAATTGTAGATGCTGGAACACCCATGTAATATTTGGGGTGATATTAGGGGGGCTAGGAGGTGCCCCCCCCCCCCCCCCCCCCCCCAGCATATCGGGGGTTAAACTAAAGGCATAAAAATAACGTTTTATAGACGTGTTTTTTAAGGTCTAAAAAAAATCATTAAAAAAGTTCCTTCAATTTTTTTGTACAAGGTAAATATACAGTAATATTTACTACGTTCACACGTTTTGAAAGCGTTTAGGATCCGATTCGTTTTTAAAACGCTACATGTTCACTCAACAAAAAATACAGGTGATCGAAATATTTTAGATATTTAATTTTCTATTAATTAAAATTCTAGAAAATTAAATAATTTAATAGTTTTAGTTTTTTGACACATAAATAATTATTTAATGACAATGTGGACTTGCACAGCTAGCAGGAGACTTTTAGTTAAAAAGCCATCACAAGGATTATCTAAATAATAAATAAACAGGAAAATAAAATTAAAGGCCTGAAGATGCCTCAAGAGGAGGTGAAATATTGCATATAAAAGCAATTTGTAGTACTTTATTATAAACCCTATGGACCTTGTACAAGAAAATTGAAGGAATTTAAAATAAAGGGTAAACGACTGGGATGATTCAAATTATCTTCTTTTTTTAAAAAATTACCCATAATAAAACATTACAGAACAATATAAATTATACATAGGTACATTAAAAATATAGTTCTCGGGACGAATATTTGGTGTTATATAATAAATTATTGAGTTAATATTAATTGTTATACATATTATAATTATAGCAAGCATTAGTGTATTGGTCCGGAGAGTTATTAATTACTTGATTAAAAAAAATATCTATATAAACTAGTGTAATGTGTAAGTATTTGTTTAACAATGGAGAGGATCGAGATATTAGATTATTTTACTCTTTTTCTCTTTTTTAGATATTTGTTTTCAGGGGCTTCCGATTCTTTTTTTTAAACTGCAATACGTTTTTAAACAAAAGTTAATACTATAAAGAACCTGTAATAACTTTTAATAACTTGTAAATAAAATGTAAAAATTCGTGGACATATTAGGTAACAAGAAAGAAGTTTGTACTTGTGACGTTACCGTTATGAGATATCGAAAATAAATATTTTGATCACCTGTGATTTTTGTTGTGTGAACATGTATGGTTTTAAAAACGAATCGGATCCTAAACGCTTTCAAAACGATGTGTGAACGTAGTAAATATTACTGTATTTTTTACCTCCACATTTACAAAGCTAGGGTCTATGCCTATTCGTTCGTACGCGAACTACATATTTGTCCCTTGTATGACATTCAGTCAAAACAAAGAATAAGAAGAGTTAAACCGTATTAAATTCCTATTACAAAATATAATTTTTTAATATCATCTGATATCCCAAGAGTGCCTACACCCTCCCGCTCCCATGCCGTTGCGTCATTACGACACATTCACTCTCTTAAAGCATTCCAAAAACCACCGCCGGCTCCTGTGAGGTGTTGGCGTGTTAGAACATTTTTCCGTCGCGTTCCGCCTGAAATTAAGCTCTGGTAAATTAAGCAGGAGGTAGGAGAGGATTTAGCTGTAGAGGCTAAATTAGACATTTTCGATTTTGGGTCATGTGCAAATTAAAATACTTAATTTATAAATTTGATAATTGGTAAATTTGACCTCTAGAATGCATTAAAACACGTTTTGGGGGGTTATTCTTCAAAAAATTTCCACCCAAAAAAAGACCCCCGAACCCCCCTTTTTCTGGGGGGGGGGGGGGATGATATCCCCTCGATACCACGAAGGGCCCCCAGGATAATCTTGCCCCAGGACCCCCAAGATTGTAGTTACGGCCCTGAAGCGCGTTCGGATGGTTCAATTTCGTAGTTCAGTTCAAAAAGATTGAAACAATTGCCCATTGAATAGAAATTGAGCTAGTTCAACTTTTTATACAATCTTAATTGAAGACCCTTTTGCGATTATACGTTATTATATTATGAAATAATTTTTCTACAAATTGCCTACAAAATTTGTAATTTATAAAAATTGCAAAATCCCCCCCCCCTCCCCTTATTTTCATCGCCCCATAATAAGGTCGTTGCATGAATTTTTGTCAAAAATTTAGGACTAGCCATTATAGGGTGGTGGGGGGGGGATTTTTTTAAAATTATCTTTTAACTCATAAAACCAATAAAGAATGCAAAATTTAAAAAAAAAGTCTATAAATATTATTTGTAACCTACTCAGCAGGAGCTTTCATTTGATAACCTACTCAACATTTTAAAAAAAATAAAAATTTTGGTGCAAGTGACCCATGCGTACCCATCAAAATTGCAATTCATAAAAATTGCATAAACCCCCCCTTATGTGCATCGCCCCATAATAAGGTATTGCATATTTTTTTCAAAATTTAAAGACTAGCCGTTATAGAGTGGTTGGGGAGGGGGATTTATTTTGGTATATTTTAACCCATAAAAATCAATAAGAAATGAAAAATTTAAATAAGTATATATAGATTTGTTACCTACTCAGCAGCAGCTTTCATTTGATACCCCACTCGAAATTTAAAAAAATAAAATATTCAATACTTTTTTGTGTGGGTTCGGTCTTTTAGGGTAGATAATAATTGAACATTTACATTTCAAAAACGGCTATATTTCGACCATTAACGGTCATCTTCAGGCCTTGGATTGAAACTGTAAAATTATTAACATAATTTAAAAAACTGGATTAATATCACCTATTTAGGTTCGTCACTATTTGTCAAACAATATATCACAAAAAAATGTATCTTATACAATAATATAACAATAAAATTAACAGAATTAAAAATAAATTAACGACATGGTAATTTGTGGTAACCTGGGTGTTAAACCTCGAACCCACACAAAAAAGTATTAAAATAAATTAGGGACAGAGGAAGAAGACAAACTATAAAATATTCAAGTTTACCACATTTTTGCGAATTGAGCATGCGCATATTTTACCTATGTGTGGATCAAAAAGTTATGCCAGTATTTCAAATTTAAACTTTTTAGCTTTTCGTTAGGGAGATATGAACCGAAGAGCGACGGACGGACAGATTCATCACCCTCGGCATAAGGGTTTTGAGAAGGATCTTCGAAACCCTAAAAAGCCAATCTCAACAGAGAAAGTTAATTATTTATAGCAAGCAAAAATTGAACTTATATCATAGAACATTTCTTTCAACTGATTTAAGCAATGTACTTAAACTAAATTTAACCCAAATAAATTTATTCAAATTTATGTATTTATTTGACTCTTGCTTTCTTAATACATTTTATTGTTAAAAGTAAATTGAGAAACAATTAGAACTATCTTGTAATAAAACTAAAATAAGTTGCCTCATAACCGAATTTGGCTTTAACTTTTTTCCTGTCTGTATGTATATCTATGGACCACTGGTCAGACTTTGTAGACGCACAACTGACTGAATGAAATCAGTTAATTTGTAGGTAGTGGTGCGCCAACATTTGGATGTACAGTCTTCGCACAACTAGAATCGACGCGTTGACAGCGCGGGAAAAACTAGCAAAAGGGGGGACGAGCCAATGAGAGCTTGAGATTTTCCCGGACAAAAGGTCGGGCCAACTAGGCAAAGATAAATGTCTCTAGTGGAGGGGAGAGGCCCTCTGGATAACAGTATAAGAAGGCTTCCTAGTGGCTTTATTTTTTCCCCCAGAGAGGTTGGCCAATCTGTGTGTCACTCAATTTCCCGCGCTGTCAACACGTCGATTCTAGTTGTGCGAAGACTGTAGGCTTGAATTCATTAAAAAATAAAAATATTAAGTGGTCCAAAGTTGTTAAATAAATATAACAAAAAAGTTTTGATTTTTTAAACATTATTACAATCTTAGCTATTGATTTTTTTTATTAAAAAAAAAAGTTTTAAAAATTAATATTTTATACCACTTTTACCATCAAGGGACCTTCTAAACACAACCTTAAGCTAGAATACAGTGAACAAATTGCATTATTTTGTCAAACAATATGGCTTAGTGGGTGACGACCAAATTATTATTAATTTAAATATATTTTTCTTTGGAGGACACGATTGTAAAGAAGTTTGCAGAAAACTGGAAGTCATAATTAAAATAGTTTCAAAGGAAGCAATTATACTGGGATCAATAAAAGTAATAAATTCTGACAGTATGGTAAGTATGACGAGGTATGAGAGCTCTAGATTTTGATGTTTAACCTTCTAGACGCCAAATTTTCAAGCTCTCATTACCCACCCCCCTATTTTTTAAAATTTTCCCACACTGTCAGAATAAAAACTAATATTGGCCCCAGTGCAGTAATTAATTTAAAATGGGTGGTTTTCACTTTTACTAAATTTATTTTTTAAGCTAAGCAATTCTGGTTTCTGGAGGCAATATCAAATAATATAAGTCACTGAGATTATTACCTAATAAAAGGTAAAGTGCCAATATTTCAGTTTTTCTATACAGAACACATCCATCCAACTTTACTAATACATACGAAGTGTGGCAAGTAAATAACGAGAATTTCTAAATAAAAAGTACATATATAATAATATATATACAAAAATAGTCTTATATTCATTCACAGTACTTTCCCCCAAGAGTAAAACATTTGCGCCAGCGTTTCTCCTAGCAGCCAAAACATTTGGCGTAGTCCACTGAAATGAACTCCTTTCACCCTAAAAATGATGACCTCATTATTTTTCATATGGGGAAACAGGAAAAAGTCGCAAGGAGAGAGATCAGGGCTGTAAGGTGGAGGGGGTAATACAGATATTTGTTTTGGGCCAGAAAATTTATCGGAACTATTTTTCACACAGTTAATGCATGTGCAAATTTTCATGAAGTATTTTTCTAATGCTTTCTTTGTTAATTCCTAGTTTGAATGAACATCATTCTAAGCGTTAACCACCGATCTGAATAAATTAATGATCTCAAACAATCGACATTCACATTTGTAGTAGTGATGGGACATGGGACACCTTCTCGAGTGTCGTGCCAGCAATTCTCTTCTCTTCCTTCTTTAAACTGCCGAGCCCAATCAAACACACATTTGCGATAAAGAGTCACTCCCATACCCTGCACAAAATTTTCTGCCGGTTTTTCACCCGATTTAACCAAAAACTTCACCAGTGTTTCTATCACTATATTTTTATTGCTATTCCTATGATATTTCTATCACTCATTTTTCAAAACCGAAATCTAAAACACACAAATTTCAAAAAAAAATCACTGTCACAAAAATATAGGAGATCAGACTTATATGAATTTTGGTGC
Organism: Gerris lacustris; assembly: GCA_951217055.1. NCBI lineage: Eukaryota > Metazoa > Arthropoda > Insecta > Hemiptera > Gerridae > Gerris > Gerris lacustris. The sequence goes on from OX578278.1 coordinate 75,887,899, forward strand.
AGTAACCTAGTATGTATTGTACAATAACAAACCTCAATTAGTGCATTGAGTGTTGCACAGAAACCATAAAATAAAAATTCTCGTTTTTAATTTGCCACACCTCGTAGATATAAGTGCACACCCAAGAATTACGATTAACAAATGTTGGGAAAGATAATCTATACCAGGTGTCATCATACATCTCATCTCCGTAAGAGTAGTAATATTAAGCCTACCTTTAATTACAGTTCTAATAAAATAATAAATAAATAATTCCCACTCATGCATGTTTTTAAAATTAGCTTTATTTTAAGGGTTCTGCATTAACGTTTAAATTATTAAATTTGAACCATATTTAGAAATATATAAGTGTGTAGCTAATTAATCAAAGTATAAATTTCTTTATGTATACATAAAACTAAGGAATGGAATATTAAATTAAAATTATTTTAACCAATTGTGAATGTCCATTAATAATTAATTTACTATCTAATGATAAATGTAGGAATCTAAAAAAAAAAAATCTTGTTTTGCAAATTAATCATTAAAAATTGCACTAAAAACAGATATTTAAAAAAAAATGTTAAAGGCTAAAATCTCCTTAAGAGTGTAAAACCAACTTCACAATTTCCCAGTAAATGTAATCATTCGCTAATTAAAATAACAGGAATACAAATATAATTTTTATAAATTACTTATTATTATTTAGGATCATTGTAGAACCCCAAATTTTTTTTTTTTTATATTAATGTGGAACCTCGATAATTCGGACTAATTGGGACCAGGCACTGTCCGAATTACCCATTTGTCCGAATTTTCGAATATGCTGTAAAACAACTTTTTCGCAGACGAGAGGACCTGATAAAGGTGCGGCTAAGCTTCTTCTTTGGGTATATGTACATCGCTTCTTCTAAAGCGGTATCATTTGCCGTTTGTAACGTTTTCCGGTTTATTGACCCCTCTTCAGAATAGCTTTGACGCGTATTGCAGTATGCTATTGCGTTTTCGTTTTAGATGTCCCCAAACCATACTTTTTTGCAAGAGATGCCCCACTTTCACCTTTTGGAATTTTTTTTATAGAATTTCTAGATATTAAATTTTTCAGTAGGCAGTCCGGATTTTCGAGGCTCCAGATTTTAGAGGTCCGAATTATTAAGGTTCTACTGTACTAAGCTTAGCAAGATTTAAAACAGACGTGTGTGACTAAAAAATCACAGGACTGAATTTTTGATGACCACAGAGAGTAGGGATATTGATTTGCCTGTTAGGTTCCATTCATGAACACTATTCACGTCAGTTACATTATTATCCACACCTCGTAGACCCATAAATAAGAAAACATTGGCCTAAATGGTAGTTTTTAAAATACTTTCTTAACTAATGTTTTTTTTTGTTTCTACAATACTTTTTAATAATTAACGAATTTAGAATGATTGACACAGGAAGTTATCATAAAATAAAATTGGTTTAAAACAGGAATGCCCAGAATCAGAGATTATTTAAGTTTTGGTTAACTTTTTTTAACACATTATATAAAATTTTTAGGAATAATACGGTTTTCATTAATTTAAAGATTACGATAAAATCCTTAACAATTAATAACTTTGAAAATGATTAATTAATTATTAAAAAAAAAAAAAAAAAAAAAAAAAAAAAAAAATGTGGTACCTTACCGTTTTCAGAGCACTCAAATGGCTTTAAGTAGCTTCCGGCTAATTGTTGCAAAAATTGTTTTTATAAGCAGTCGAATCCTCGAGAATTGCTGTTAGTTTGTGAAGGGTGTCACGATGTAATGAAGGATGATGTATTTTAAACTTTTGGGTGAGTGTGTATGCAACAAATTTGAATTTTTAATCCGCCTAAAATTCATATTGAAGAGCAAAAATATTTTAAACTTTTTTTTTGTCTATCAAGATTACATTTAATTATGGATTATAATCATTTATATAATCAAGTAGTGTTCCAACGGCAATGGCTCACCTCGAAATGATTTGTTATTGGTCTACAAATAGATATAATAACTTATCTGAATAGATATAATAACTTAATTTCACTTTTTTTCTATATATAAAATTAACGGCTCTTAATCAAATAATTAGTGTCGTACATCTTTATTCAATTTTAATATTGTTTATCAATTTTTATTTAAAATAAACAAGTTAATAATGATAATTCCGGTTATTTACTTTTGTCGAAAACTACTGTATAATGTATTTTTAGAAGCTAAAGATGATTAAAAAAAATTGGTAAGGCGTGAAGTCTCACGTAAAAAGGGTTTCGTTGGTATTGTGAACACAAAATTAGAAGGAGGGGGGGAGGGAAAAACTTTTTTTTTACAAAATGGCGCGCAAAATTAAACGTCAACCACAAGTGTTATACTTTTTTTAATCTGCTCTTCAATACCTTTCATTTGATACCCCACTTAAAATTTAAAAAAACATTTTTTTTTTGAGTGACGTGAATTATCCGCCATCTTGGATTTCCAGTAAATCAGATCAAATTGCTAATCTTATTTTTTCTATGGCCTAGCAGACCACACATTTTGCATATTTTTCTATATTTTTAGTAACAGCAGAAATACGATTTTAGGGGGAGGGACACGAAAAATTTCGATGTCTTTTGATAAAATGGCACCGAAAATTAAACACTATCCCTAAATGGTATATATATTTGTAATCTACTTTTCAATACCTTTCATTTGATACCCCACTCAAAATTTTAAAAAAAAATCTATTTTTCGCGCAACGTGAATTATCCGCCATTTCGAATTTGAAAAGCTGATAATTTTTAGTTCGCTATATTTTTCCTGTGTGCGTGTCAAAACGATCTTTTATACTGGACAGATCCACGTTTTTATCTTTTTTGGTTCAAAAGTTATCGGAACCGTACAAAGTGACAGACAGACACAGGAACGAAACTATAAGGGTTTCTTTTTTTTTGGTTTTACTAACGAAACCCTAAAAAAGGCTGACAAGGATTTAGAAATATTTAAAAAATTTGAAATGCAGATTTCAAATAATTAAAATTTTATCAAGAGAAAAGTATTTCCCCCACCCAAATTAAAACAGCTCTCTTAATTTGGAAGGACCTTTAATTAATGACATTCTCTGACATTATTTTTTTTAGAAGTATTTTATCAAAACACTTCATAAGTGATGTTATAAACAAGCCAAGATATTATTTTGCTCTTAGAAACTATATCCGTGGCAAAACAATAGTATAAGTACTAACATTACCTATATCTTAAGATAACCGTATTGATTAACTTTAGCAAAAAATATCTTGGATAATGCAGGGGATCATAAAATTACTAAAAAAGAAAAGGGTTTTAGGATATAGAACTGATAAATAACTCCAGATGCAACATAAAGGAATGACAAAGTAAAGCTTAGTGCCTCTCTTTAATTAAAAATCTAGGCCTGGTGCCGACCCCCATGTCGGCAGTAAGGGTCCTCTAAGTTGTTACGAGAATTGGGTAACAAAAGAAACAAAAATAATTTTAAAATGAATTGACTTTACTTTAATTGATGTGATTAAATAATAATTGAACCGTAAGACAATAAGCTGGCACATAACAATGCTTTACTTACTTTTCTCTTTTCCACAAAAAGAATAAGCATGCAACAACTACTAAGTTTTGAAAGGGAATATTTATTGAAAACCTTTCCTATACACAAAAAAAAGTATAATGATAAAATAAATTAAAACAAAAATAAAAACTTTTATTTATGTTCGCATAGTTTTATTGATATAAAAAATGGATTACACGATAAACGTACATTTATTTTTGTGGTCATATCAATTGATTAAAAATTTTGGTGGCACAGACACTTTTTTATGTGGAATAAACAAAATGTTTATATACACTATGAAAAATTTGGAAATGTAAACACGCCAATTGGAAATAAAACAATTTTAGAGCGTCCAAATTTGTTGTGATTTCATTTCTTCAATTAAAAATATAATATGCATCTAACAACAATAAAAAAAAGTAATATTATTTTTTTAAATCATGTTTAACATGTGTTTAACAAAAATCATAATGTTTGTTTTGAAAATAAAGTATTGTTATTTTTTTTTTTATACAACATTTTAAAATATTTAAGAAGACAATATTGTGCTGTTTACTTAATGATCATATTTTTCTATATTCATGTTTTATTTATATGGAATTAGGTTTAATTAATTTAAGATTTTTAAAAGATTAACAGAATACCTAAATCATTAACATAAAATATGCAGCTTTGTTTTGAAACTAATAATAGTTTGACGAAACAATAGTTAACCGTGAAATTTGACAATTTCAAAAATAAATACAAAATACATTATTTAATATTTGAATTTTAAATAAATAACACGAGAGTTGTTCATATAAAATATAATTGATAATTTGTCGACGTTGCTGGAAACAAAAAACTTATTTTTGATTAGTTAACATATTTTCAGTTTACATATCTGTGCCATATTTCTATATTTTTTGAACAGACTTACTATTATTTTTAGGATGGAATCGTAAGTTTGAAAAGTGTCAATTACGATCACGATAATATTTTCAGGAACAAAGTTAACTCATAGTTTAAATATAATGAATACTTTTTTAAACGGCCCTAATGACGACACAAAACATTGATAAAAAATATATATATATTATTTAATAATAGTAATGATATAAAATAACAAAAAAAATTGCATCGTGAAATTTTTTTTTATATACATTGTTTTTAATATTTGAATTTTTTGAAATTGGCTCTGCAATATAATATTCTTCATGCAATTCAATAATAATAATAATAATAAAGAAAAAGTAATGGAAGTATTTAATAATAAGTATACTTCTTAAAGTTTCAATTCATCTACAAAATAAAGAAAAAAGTCTATCTCATTATATTAAATAATAAAAAAAAAGGACAACATAATAACAATATATAATTGTCGATATATATGTTTATATTTTTTTTTAAAAAAAGGATGAAATGAATTTTGTGGAAATCTGTCACTGAGAATTATAAAATAACAAATTGCCTATTAATAAATGATGCACTGAGCAACATTTTTAATATTAAAAAAAAAAAGTTTTAATATAATCGAGTTAATTCATCTTCCGGTAAAAACTCATCATTGAAACAAATTCAACAGGGAATGAAACAATAATATACAAGTAAATAATAGCATCTTAGTAATAAAATATATATTTATGCTGTACCTTTTTCGAAACAGTCATGATAAAATATAGGATATAATCTTTCATTTCAATCTGATTTTCTAATAAATTCAGTTAAAATTTTTAATTAAAAATAGTATAATTTGTCCATAATTCGGGGAGAAGGGATTTATTTTTAAACTATTATACTTCAAAATAGCTATTTTGTATCTATCCAGGAATATACTTTTTATGTCCTTTTCAAGTTTATTACTTAGAACACTTCTATTGTTTGTGTATTTATTTTTTTATTTTTTATTATTATCTCGGTAAGTTAGTGTAAAGTGTAACAACGGAGGAGGTTTGTGGAAGTAAACTTGAATGTTAACAGAATAGTGAAGAGTTAACTGAGAGGTTTTTGTCTTGGAGATAACTAGGCAGTCATTTTTAAAAGACTTACTGGTGGTAGAAAAGGGGCAGGGTAGGTTACAGCAACAGCAACAGAAGTTTACTTTCCGGGTCTCGAGTACGGAGCACTCCTGCTACCGTACCTACCACTGCTTGAACTGCTTCTACCAAATCCTTTCCATCTGCTGCTAACAGGCTCTGCAAACAATATTAATGATATTAGTTGAAAGAGTGACTGGAATCGAGGTCTTGGTGGAGGCAGTTGAAACTTACACAAGTTACGAGAGAACGAGACAAACTCAGTTCATCTGATTCTTTCATTGGAATTATAAACGGTCCCGGCACCATTAAAAGCAGTGATTGAGAGAAAAAAAATAGTCCATAACAAGTAAAACTTACATTTAATGTTTAAGTATAGTTTTAAAACTCTGTGCTATATCGCTAGTGAATTTGTGGTGTAAAAAAAAAATATATATATATTTTGAAGGAATTCTAAAATTATATAGCTGTCGAGGGTTTTAGAAGTTAGCATGTTCCGTATCTCTAACAGAGATTCCACAATACTTTTTTTATCTTTATAAATTCTTGAGTTTAAAAGCAGAATATTTACATAATACAGTTTCAGTTTTAAAACTATAACAAGCTACATAAAGAGAAAATGACTAAAGTATACTAAGAGGAAACCACTAACTAAAATAACTTTTAAAGAGCAAACATTCGTAATTGTTTATCAAATGACACTGTTTAAGTGGTTTGACAACTGAAGAGGCAGTAATCGGTAAACACAGTTCAGTCAAGAGTTCTTTTTTATTGTGATCTAAAAAGCTTGGAGCTATGCAAAAACCAAAGAGAAAGGAATAAAGAAATTCTTAACTATCGAATCCGATGTTTCCTATTGGCATTATTTCAATCAAGTTCTATTCCAATAAAAATTGTTATGTTATATGAAGTAATAGCAATTTTCATCATTAAAATAAGTAGATAATATTCTTCAGAGGAAGGCAACTTACTTGTTTCCTTGTGTTAAGTATGCAATGCAAAAATAGATTATTTTACCACTTAAAAAAATTGACTTTACAACAAAATAGAAAGAATTAAATCAATTAAAGTCAGAACAGTATACTATAACAAAATTGTCAGTGCTCAAACGCACGATAAAAGTCAAAAAAGATAAAAGTCCTTTTAAAGTTGAACTAATTTTCTAACCTTATTCCAAGATGCTGTTATCAAATATATTTTGTTCACACCCTTTTTAATTATTTATCGGTTCGACGATCTTCGAACATTTAAGTAAGCAGTTGTAGCAAGACATTAACAATGACAAAGATAAGAGTACAGAATTAGAAAAACTATACGGAACAATTTCTACTTTCAGCTGAAAATTATAAATATCAGGGTCTTTGAGAATCTATAAACCATATACTGCTCATTCGACAAACCGTAAGGAGTCCAAGTCCTTGTTTGCACAATTGTGACAATGATAAGAGTTTACAGGAACAATTTCCTCGCATTAAAACTTAATCTTAGTACATTATAAACAATAAAATATAAATAAATATTATAATGGATCAGATAAGCTCTAAACAATTTAAACAAGATAAAAACACAATGAAAAGTAATATAAACCAGTCGAGATGGTCCTGACAATCAGTGACTGATAGTTTGCTAGGATTGTCATGCTTTTACAATCGAGAATTTAACTTTAAACATAACATTCGACTTCGATATTCTACACATAAATAATTCACAACATAATTTACATAAATTATTCACACCTACTTTTGAAACTAACAATTTTATAAATTTATACATCAATTAATATTCGGTGAGGGGAGATATATAATGAAGAAGCCTTTGCATACCTGGTGGTGGGGGAGGAGGTGGGTAAGAGTCGTAATAATCAGGCTGGCCGTTGTAATCCGGAGGAGGAGGAGCGTCGAAGTAAGGGTCCTCGGGGTAAGGTTCAGGGTTCAGAGCCTGTCTTGCACGGTCCAGTATGGACAGCACTTTACTTTTACTAGGGTGAGGGTGAGGTAAGAGGGGCCTAGGAGGCAAGCCACCTCGTGGCATCCTACTGCTTCTCATGGGCCCGCCAGCCATACCTCTCTGTTCATTTGTTAGTGTCTCAGGGGTCTAGAAGTAACAAAAACAGAAAAAAAGCTCATACTGTCATTGCAATAATTATAATTGTTTGTTTAAAATAAATAACCTATATCTTTGGCTTTATAAAGCTTTTAACACATTTAGTATAAAAAGTACACATAATACTCAATATATAAAAGGAAAAATCTCTGAACAAAGGATCTCACCAAACCAAATCTAAACTGTGACATCGTTATACCCCCGTGTAGGTGATGGTGAGGGAAGAAAAATGAGCCCAAGATCGAGGAAGGTTGTTAAGGTTTCTGCTCTTCCTTTTAACCCTTAAATGCTAATGGTAATTGGTTGGCTGGTACTACTAAACCTTTGTCGATTTGACTAACATATGCAGAAAATACATTTTTTGGGTTGAAACTACACTTTTATAAAGAGAAAACTATTTAGAACTCATTATTAAATCTTTTAAAGAGATATACAAACTTTTGAAGACAAATAACTTAGTAGGAACATCAGAAGAATCTGAAATTGATTAAACATTAATGCACCAGGTCCCATGACCCAGGCCAAAAGCCCTAGGCCCTTTGCTAAGTGATCCAGGCCCCAGATTATCGGCCATTGGTCTATGGCCCAAGGCCAATTACCCTAGGCCTATTGCCTATGGGGCATGGGGTACCCATCACCATCGCATACAAGCGTAAAAGGTTAAGGTTCAAACTGTGCTCGTCGATTCGACTAACATTAGCATTTAAGGGTTAAGCACCATGGGCACTCAGTCCCCCGGTTCCAATAGGAAACAGCCACTGATCCCTAGCATGGGCCCCACTCGAAGCATGGGGTGAAAACCTATTATATATACAAAAAATAATGTAATACAATTTGTGAGAGACACCAAGGGATGTGCCACGCAAGCGTGACCCATAGGAACTGTTCCAACATCAGACATTACATCATTAAGATGTTGGCTCGGCATTACGCCATGTCCTGCATCGTTTCGTCTCGTCCGACTCATCAGGGGCCCGACGATGCCCACCCAACTCTGGACCTATACTAGATCAAGAAGATCAGATATAGGACTTATTAGAGACGAGCCAGAGTTGGGTGGGCATCGTCGGGCTCCTGATGAGTCGGACGTGACGAAACGATGCAGGACATGGCGTAATGCCGAGCTAACATCTTAATGACGCAATGTCTGATGTTGGAACAGTTCCTATGGGTCACGCTTGCGTGGCACATCCCTTGGTGTCTCTCACAAATTGTGTAGCCTATTGCAGTGTGCAAAAACACGGTATTACATAACTGAAAAAATAATGTGTTTGCCTGTTTTTCCATTTCTTTACTTCGGGCTCCAGATATGCTACATAGACCAAAAAATCTTTTAAGAGTTCTAAAAGTTCTTTTGTGTTACTTTTTACCAACCTCTCTAGTCATAATTAAAAACTCTTCCATTGGGTTATTAGGAACATAATATTTAATTTTTTTTAAAAAAATATAACTATTTAAGTATTACCACTGGTAAGATTGTTAATACTTTGGTATCAAGGTAACAGTTTAAGCCCTCCTGTTCAAAAGATATTTATTTTTCTCTTTCTCTAAGTCTTTCCTCTTGGGTATCTAATTTTTGGAACCACTACAGGAAAATAATGTCTTTCCCCAATAAAAAGAATAGTGTTTTCATTGAAACAGATATACTTAAAGACAGATGTAAACCTAGAAGGTATTTATCATCGATGTCCCATTACCTCTTGTGAAATACAAGCTCACACATCCAATATTTAGGATACACGCAAGGAAATGGACATACTACCAGTAAAATTGTGTATCAGGTTAAAAACATCTTAATATTTATTTACCTTTATTGAAGTTTTAAATACTGAGGACAAACTTTACTTTTTCATTTTAGAAAACAATACATTGACATAAAATTCTTAATGTTAATAAATAATTAATTATTTCTAGGACTAACCAAATATTTTTTAAGTTCAGCAAGGGCATAAGCGAGCCTGGCATGAGCTTCAGCTGGTCCAGCAAAGGCGGCCACCTCAACATGAAGCTCGTCGTTTAAGTGGGAATACTTAGGGTCCAACGAGTTTCTGTATTCTTCTTCCTAAATAAACAACGACAACAAGATTTGATTAATCATTAAATACCAAACTAAAAATACATAGAAGCAAATCCGATGTTTAAAAAATATTTGTTTAATACTGACCTTAGACCTATCCTTCATGGAACCCTTACCAAGGATAGCCATTTTGGTCATAGTCTCGTCTTGTAGCCTTTTCAGTGAGCTACCTTTAGGACCTAACAGCTGACCCATAAAATTAAACTAAAAGCATAGACAAAAACAAAAAATTAATAATAATGACAGTAATATAATTAGTATATTATAAAAAAGAAAAAAAGGAGAATTCAAAGCAATTGAAGAATGCCAAGATAGTTACCTTAGGATGTTCCTTGATGGGAACTATAACCTTGGAAGTAATTCTTACAGGTTTGTCCTTAAGTACATCCATATAGAGTGAAACATCTTTGTTGTACATGCCTTTAGATTGCACATGCTTGATTTCTAAAACAAAAAAATAACACCAAATTACCAATTAACTTATTATTATACACAATATTTAAAACAAAATATTATTTCTAGCTCTAAAATATAAGATTAATAAAATCGAAGTAACTAATAGTCAGGCATTTACATTAATATAGAAAATTTCAAGATAAAAAGAACTTTTTATATACTACGTTTTTAAATTTTGTGTTGAATCGTATGTAATGTTGATAATATAATTGTTATTGTTATATAATATATGTTATGAAAAAAAAAAAAAATAGTTCCGAATTTATTTACTTCACATAAATGACAACCATCTAGAAGCTGATCTTAAACCTATAAAAGGACAAATGTTTGTACAACGGTTCTCCCCAACACCAAATCTAAACCGTGCCATCAATATATTTGAAATAATATAAATAAAATAATCGATAAATAATATAATTGATATTTCCTGTTTTGCTGTCATTCAATGTTTATTTATCACAAATTTGAGACCCATCAAAATGAAGATTGGGTAAATATTGGACATGGCAAAACAAATAAAATAACTTGCGAATTTTTTCCAAACTAACTTTCCGTACAGCAAAATTTGCTGAAAACCAATTAAATTCTGCTGAAAGATGGCTAAAAGAATTAAAATAATGCATTGGCATTGTGTTCTGAGCTATGCTAAAAGTTTCAAATGTCAAGCTATTCGGGAAGTTAGTTAGAAATCGATTGCCAGATTTGTACCGGACAAACAAACAAGAAAGCAAGCTAATAAAAACGTAGTCAAATTATTATCCACAGTTTAGATAAAATAATAATAATATCCAGTTTAGAGAGTTTTATTGATCTACATGCAATTATTTTTGTGAGCTGCCCCCTTGAGAAACAATTAAGCCTAAGTTACCTTTATAATCTATTTTCTGTAACTTCTTGTCTACTATTATACTTGTTTTTAACTATTAGTGTATTTGTTTTGTTTTTAATACTTAATGAATTCTTTTTTAGATTCAGGCGGCTCTTTTGATATATATTAAGAGGTTCCTCCTATAGGGGGTTGGCGATTCCTGGACATTTCTCCATTTTCATCTTAAATATTGCCGCCACCTCCATCCCCTATCCGAAAAACACCGAGAATCGGATGACGTAGGCCACCGAATTGTCTCGGAACCCAGTCAGATAGGCCGAATACTCTCGGACCCCTGAATTGACAGTTTTAATTCTCAATTATTGGAGAACTAGATCATCGTACTTTGAAGAAAGGACTTCGTTTATGAAAAAAAGACACGACTCTGGGACTTGAAGGGATGAGGAACTAGAGCGACGGCCTGTAAGTTAAAATTCGTAGGAAATGTACATCTACTGAACATGGTCAAACCCACGTTCTGCCGTCATAATCAAGATAAGGAGGAGACGCAGGGCCCTTGGTGGGGCAGTCGAGTCTTGTTCGATTCAAATCAAAACATTCAACCACCCCCCCCCCCTCCCCTCTTCCTGCCCTAGTCTTGCCATTAATAGAAACGGCCCTGCTCCTGCATATAGACCAGGTAGAGGTCCAAATCAAAAAACGAAAGAGTTTAACCGAAAATATATATGAAGTCTCAAAAAAGGTCGACAGTGAGATAACGTGTTATCAGAAGGGTACACTGTAGTTTAGCCATTGCTTTTCATAACAAGAAAAGTTTTTAATAATAGGTAATATATAAAGGAACACTTGCAATTTCAAGAAAAATGCAAGTAGGACAAATAAGAAATAGGTGGACAAAATAATGCTGATTTACCGTCATCTTTTGGTGTATAAAATAGTTTTTATGTATAAATTTATGTGAACAACTGTTAAGATACGGGACATCACAAAGTAACTTAGTTTGAAAAGAGACTTTCTTTGATTTCCCAGTATACATGGATTTAACCTTTACTACACTGTAGAATACATAACCTAATTACGAAAAAGAAATAAAAAAAAATGCATTATAATGATCTGGCTTGGCGAATGAACATATAATACAAATCATAAGCTCGAGTAAGTAAAATCTAGCATTATAGAGGACCTGGTGTCATCCCACTAAGCAGAGGCCGGAGGCCTCTACTACTCTAAGTTTCCACTTCTTACGCACTAAAAAATAATAATGTGCAATATTTAGATGTTGGAAGTTAGATAAAAAAATAAGACCAAAACAAGAGGTTAATCGAAAAATTAGCATAGGTCCCTAAGTCGTTAATAATTATTAGATATTTAGGCTAGTTTTTTTACTTCGTCGTAATTTAACCTGTAGAGTTACACACGGTTCAACTTGTCTAACCTACTTTCAGTTAATTCAGCAACGCTATACCAGATCAATCTTAAAATAGTTGTAGGAAAAGATAAGACACTCATTTGTACACTAATCTATAAAAAAAATAATATTGACTTAAAATAACATGCATACCTTCGTCAATTAACCTCATGGCATGGGAATGAGTAGCAGGATCCAATCCATTTTTCTCCTTTAACAAATCCTTGATGTAATTGTTTGATTTGTCGTCTAATCTTACCTCCTAAAAATCAAACAAAAGCTGGTTAATTTAACAGGGCTACAAACAATATTAAACAACTGCAAATACTACGAAACAACCTAGAACGGCAAGACATCGTAATTAAATCGTACTATAGAAGTATCTTAAAATGTTCCATACCTCCTTAATATTTGGCTTTTGCTCTCCGTTCTCAGCCATGATTTTGAAAATTAAAACTGCAATAAAAACTCAAAAGTCACAAATAAAACGTCGTCGGCAATCACCAAGAAACCTCGCTCTCACAAAAATGGCCGAAACCCAAGCTAACCTCTTTGGTTTGGCAGAAAAACCGGCCAGCGTCCCTCCAACAGCGCAGGCTTGTGCCGCGCCCTCCCCCGACCCCCACCATACATGGATGCAGCCATATTTTAACCATAAAAGCGCCATTTCTTTTTCTTTCCTCAGTACTTTCAAATTCAAACTTTGAAAGTATATTTACTGTAAATATGTGTGGATTTTATACATAATATGATAGCTATGAATTTTCCAATTCCCCATACCCTCAAAATCTCCTTGACATCCATATAATTAATCCATGTCCAGGAGATAGCGTGCAAAAAAGCGTCTGACTAAAATCAAGCTAAAATTTTGTATATAAGTTCATTTTTTAACGAGACAATAAATGAAAATCACAGTCCATCAAAATTGACGGGACATGACCACTCTCCACCGTTTTTAGTTTCTTTCAAATGCCTATTGCCAAGCTTGTCCCGCAGACGAACTTAGCCGACCACATATTCTTTAAAAGCACTAAAACATTAACTTGTACACAAAATTCTAGCTTGATGTTAGTCAGATACTTTTTTACACGCTATCTCCTGGACTATACGATTTTTTTCTATGTAAGAGAAATAGTAAAAAAAAAAAATTAAAGCTATTTATTTGAAATTAATTGATTCGATATTTCCCAGTGTATCCTAAACATAAAGAGTCAAAGTTAATAACATTTTAATGGAATATCTTAAAAAAATAATTTTTACGCGACAACAAAATTATTTACGAAATTCTATCATAAGAAAAATAGTTGTTAGAGGTCGACCAAGAAGTCATGGAAATGTTAGGAGTGCGCTAGTGTCGCCATGTACAGTCAGTTTTTATTAAAATAGACCACTGTCAAAAAATACAGTGTTGTTCTTTTGTTATTAATAATTTTATTTTTGATAACTTCTATATTTTTTGCAACAGGCAACACTGTACCTGATAAGAAATCACAATAATATACGATAATATCTTTATATTATTATTTATTGATTATTCACAATGATATTCTATAAATCTAAATAAATTTTCTTCTTTCTTAATCGATTTTTTGCTTTCTCTTTATTTCTGAGTTTGATTTGTTACTTTCCTTATTTCTGGATTTTAGTTATTAATTTTTTGTGAATTATTATTTGTACTATTACCTCTCTCGGATTGTTTTTGGCAATTTTCTCTTTGGTAAATTAAATTTCCTAGTATTATTAAAAACATGGATAATAACACGAATTCAAAATTAGGAAGAAATTATACAAATAATGAGATTCTAAGATAAGTTTTCCTGGTTATTTTATTTATAAAAAATATAATGGGGAAAAGCAAACTATAAATTCGCTAATATTATTTTGATTAATTGTCATGGAGAGCAATCATTTTTATAATAACAAATAAATATTAGGTTTGTTCCAACCCCATTATTTGTAGTGTTCTTTGCATTTGCATCATCATGGTGAATGGTACAAAATCAAAATTGTTGTGTGACAGTTGTGACTCGTATTGTATAAAAACAAACAAAACAGGAAACTAACAGATTGGAAACCTTCTTGTTGTTGTTATTCGTGAGATTTGACGTATCTGCGCATGTCATACAAACTAGAAATGGGTATTGTCTTAGCACCCGACTGTACTGACTTCGGCACTACTCGGAAGTTCCGATTTTAAACGAAGTTAAGCTTTCCGTTTCTCCCGTGTTCATGACTTCTTGGTCGACCTCTAGCTGTGCACACTTTTAAATTGAATCCAGGGCTCTGCCCGTTTTACCCCGCAAATACAATTTTATGTTTAATTTATTGCTGTCCAATACTAATATGACAACGGGTTAATGCGTTGAGCAAATGCAAACCCTCAACTCACACTGACGCCTTTAGAATGGAGTCATGAATTAACCCGGGCTTTATGGTAGAATTCAAATTTCTTATGTTTCTGTTGTTTGTTTATTTTTTGCGTTGATTTTTGTTACATTTCACTTGTTTAGTTTATTATAAATGGTTATTTTTCTGCTATTTCAACTTTAAAAGACATTTTCAATATTCTGAGATAACAAATTTTTACTTATGGTGATGATGACTACCTTGCCTCCTCCTGGAGAAGGTATTAAACATGAACAAACAAATACCCGTGTTATATTTAACAATAAAGACTTGGGCAACGGCACATTATTTATTGCAGAAAGGTACGATAACAAATATTATTTGAGTTATCATTGTTAATAAGTAAATTAGGATATTATTTTTAATGGTTTGACATTGTTATTTTAGTCGGTTATCATGGATTGAAAGTGCAACAGGCCGAGGGTTTTCCGTAGAGTATCCTCACGTTTCAATCCACGCCGTATGCCGGGACCCTTTGTCATTCCCCGAAGAATGTCTTTACCTTATTTTGGATCAGTATCTTAGAGACCCAAGTAAGTATAAACTCCAACAAAACTTCTTCTTCAGCATTATAGTGAGACATGAATGCTAAACTTTAATTTTTTAAAGGTTTATACCTCTTACGAAGAATGCATAAGTTCTTTGTTAGTACTTCCCCATTTTATGTGTAGTTACACTAGTATTTCTACATGTTAATTATCAGTGTAACTTTTAAGTGAGTGAGAATATCTTGGCTCATAGAACTTTGGCATTCAGTTTTAAGAACTATAAAGGATGTCCATTGTTGAGGTGGTTCAAATTATGGTAGGTTGAGGTAACTCAAACCTAAAAATAACTGTTAGTCGACGAGACAGCGTGTAAAAAAGTATTCGACTAACATCAAGCCTTATTTTGTGTACAAGTTATGTAATCTTTTAGTGCTTTTAAAGAATATGTGGTCGGCTAAGTTCGTCTACGAGACATAGCTTGGCAATAGGCATATGAAAAAAACAATCCGGTGGATAGCAGCCATGTCCTGCCTATTATGGTGGACAATGTGATTTTCATGATCCTGAGTACAAAATTAGTTTGTAGACCTAAAATCAAGTTGATGTTGGTTTGTCATGTGATATTAGAGTTATTGAAATATTACTCCAAATCATGAAAATCACTTTGACCTCCATAATGGGGGGGGGGGGATAGCCACTCTCCACCATTTTTTTTCGCCATATGCTTATTGCCAAGCTATGTCTTGTAGATGAACTTAGCCTTATTTCTTAACTTACCTATTTCAAAGTCTTATTATGTCCACTCTTGAAGGATTAATGAGTGCCACTTTGAAAAATTAGAATGTGAGATTATAAACGGACATTCGTCTATTCAGTTGTTATATGATGAGGTAGATACTCTTTTTTTTTTTTTTTTTCTTTTTTGGGTTTTAGTCCCGATCAACTGCCAAAGATACTCTTATAGGCACTTTTTTTACTTTCGCACCCCCCTTGGTTCTAAACAATTGTCTGCCCTACAAAAGTCTCAAAGGTTTGTATGTTTGTCTCCTCAAGACATTGAGACTCCTGGGGCAGTTTTATAATTAATATTCCTTTATCTTAATAGTTGATTAGTCTAAGGGATATGATCACAATTATATTCACAAGTGTGATATTCCTTGGTCCCAAGGTGCATTGGACTAAATATTTGTAGGCTTGATTTCATTGAAAAATATTGAGTATAACCGAAGTTATTAACAATTTTATATATAAAAAAAAACAACAAAAAATTAGGTTGACTAAGTACATTATGTATTAAGTGACAAAACCGAATACAAAAAAAATGTTTGGAAACTTTTAGGTCATCTAGAGACTCTTGGTTGGTCAGAACTTTGCCCAAACTGACTGGAAAAATCAGAAAAGTTAAAAAAAAAAAATTACCCCCTTGAAAAATTAAGATGGTGGACGCAACTTTAAAGTTTTTTGGAGGTTTATTGCAGCTAAACGTTAAGTCGTATCAAAAAGTAGATTCCACCAGCAGTAACCAATTTTAAAAGATCTGCAACTTTGGTCCTATAACTTTTTGTTGTACCTCTATCAGTTCTACCTTAAATAGAGCTAAATTTGATAATTTAAAATAAAAAATTGGACTTTGAGCTCTTATGGCGTCCGCAATTGTTGACTGATGTAATTTCTGATTGGGGAGCTTAAACCTCACACTAATGCTCTTTAAATTGAGTATTTATTTTTTATAATTTGTCCTAGAACCAGAGTTATTAAATATTTACAGGCGCAGCTGCCATATTGAGAAGAGACTGGTAATTAAATGAATGCACCAATGGTTGATGATTGTTCAATTACTTCTCAGTCTAATTGGCTTTTAACCACGTTTATTTTCTCATTTATTATAATATTTTTATATTATCTTATAGCATTGTTATTTATTACTATATTACTTAGTTTCGATTAATTATTTTTTATATAAATAGATATCAAACTACAATTTGGGGAGTATTGTAATTCTTTATTCTTAGTAAAGGAGTAGTCCTGATTCTATTCTTAGAAGGTTTTAGAAACAAAACTATTTAAGCATTTTATTTAATTGCTAAGCCTACATGATAATAATAGGAACCATAGCTACTAATACCTAGCTTAAGACCCACGTGCAGCGAGGGGGGAAGGCTAGTATGTATATGAGTATAGCCCACAAAAGTTTTTTTCTTAGAAGTAATATTTGTATTTTTCTAGCTTATAAATAGTTAATCTGGGATATTAGTTGATCCATCGTAATCTTAGAGCACAGTCGAGTCTTTGTTGCCCTCATATTATGCAAAGAGCAAATGAAAGGGAGGGGGTTAGTTACATCATCACAGAAAGGACTAACTCTCTCAACCCTATATTTTAAGAAGTAATCATGTAACTTTTTATTATAATTATTTATAAGTGAATGTTAATTTATTTCCAGGTGATAATACGAATGGAGATTGTAATGGTAAATTAAAGCAAGAGGAGGAAGATGATGAAGAAGAATTGGATAATGAGTGTGAGGAAGGTACAGAGTTAAGGTTTGTCCCTGAAGATAAGACTTCCCTGACTAGCATGTACGACGCAATGGCCCACTGCCAAGCCTTGCATCCTCATATAAATGATAGTCTTTCTGAAGGTTAGATATACTTAGTAATTTAAGTACTCGACGGGTAGGACATACAACTGGTTCGAACCTAGCAATTGGGCCATATTTTACTAGTCCCGAGGTAGTGAGTTGTCTTTAAACTTCACACATCACCCCTCTGTACAACATACTGCTGAAGCTAGTATGGTGTGATCATTAGTGAACCATATAAATCTGGTATAAACAGTGCTGTGCACATGCGCAAAACGAGACAGTCGGGCAAATGTCATAATCCTTTCAGACGTATAGAGAAAATCAAGAATGATTCTAGTGTACTTGGAATAGGACTTTTGAATGTTTTGCCTGATAAATTAAAATCTCTCAGAAAAAAAAGCTTTGATATGATAAAAAACTGAAATCATTATTAATTGATAAGTTCGTTGAATTGACTGAGATTTTGTGGTAATCAAACATAATGAATCGTTTATTTCACTTGTCGAAAGAAATAAAACACTGTGATTATTAAATATAAGTTTATATAAATCAGACCGGTTTCAGCCTCTAAAATACTAAAATATAACTTATGTTTTAGAGGCTAAAATCGGTCTGACTTACAATAAATTAAAATTGTGATATAGACCAATAAACTTATATTTTATAATTACAGTGTACTTTTCCTGTCTAGGCTGGGACATATTTCCCTGACTGTTTCAATTACTTTCCTACCTGTTTCTAATATTTTAATGACAAATCAACGAAATAGTACTTTCCAGCCTAAAAAAAGTTAAGTAATGCTTAATTTTGCTGCCGTGAGTAGATAAAATTATTTTACTCTAATCTAATCTAGGCAGCTAATGTCAATAGTTTGGAATATATATATTTTTTTTTTCTAAAATTCCATAGTTATGCTATGATTGTCACTATTAGTTAAAATCTGTATAAAACTTCAAAATAAATGTTTAAGAAACTATTATCAAATTAACTTAACCTAATCAAAATTTCTCAAGGCCTGTCTACGTTCATGTTATATCTATGTCCATGTCATGTCTATGTTCACGTCATGGCATGTCTATGTATGAAATATTGCAAAAGTGAGCTTCATTTTTTTATTATAAATCCTTTATATTCATGCATTTTGGTTGAGGGAGGGTAAATATTTGTATTAATTCATTTTAATGTAAAAAATCATTTTATTTTTTTAATTTGTTAGAATGTTTTGTATTTATACAGAGTCTATGTGCCAAGCTTAAGATTGATTGGATGACTGGAAGAGGTAAAATTAGCCCTCCAAAGATTTTGACGATAGGCTCTGTATAACTCGCAAACAAAAGTGATATAAAGGAAGGAATATAAAGGATTTAAAAAGAAGAGAAAAGGGAAGCCTCGTTGTGACTGCCTGATTGTTACAAATATTTGTTATATCTGTGTATCGGAGGTAAAGGGCACTATGCGCCAAATTGTAAATTTTTCGGGAGAGCTATTTTAATGATTTTTTTTTACATATTTTTTAAAATTTTGTACTTTTATTGACACTCTTTTTAAACTTAAACTTTAAAAAGTGGAGTGGGTATAGGGCACTATCTGAACATAGTGCAAATTATTCTTAATTCTTTGGAGGTAAACAGCTACATGTCCATATAGTGCTCTTTGCCTCGCCAGCATGTTGGTTCATAGTGCTTTTTCCAACTGGCTAAATCCGTGATTTTTAGTCTTAGGACATAGTGCCTTGTACCTCTAAAAAAGCAAAAAAAATTAATAGGAAACTGTTAAAACCTCAATTTCGTAAAAAAAATGGAGATAGTGCCCTTTACCTCCCATACACAGATATGTTGAAAGCACTGACGCTAACACACTGTGTTTGTAAGAGATGTTTATAAAGATATTTATGAGTTTTTCTTGAGTTTTCAATCATTTCCAATGTTGGGCTAATTCCCTGTCTGTGAATAAGTACCTTTATAATAATCACATTATATTTTGCATGTTCAATACATGTGTATTAATGTTTAACCTACTTTGTAAGTACTTGCCAAATAAAAAAAATAGTTTTGAAAATTAAGAAATATAAACAAAGTAATTGAAAAGACTGAAGAAAAAAACAACAGAAAGATCCTGTACATTTATTATTACTTTTTTTACACGTAAAATCCATGCAACTAATGTTAGTCTTTCGATAGGTTTCTACATTGTCTAAATTCAGCCCATTTTGTTGTTAAAACATTTTTAAATTAACTTTTAAAGACTCTATTCAGTTACTAAGGTAGGGTTCATGAATTAGATAACGCATTCAATCGGTTAAACTCGGTAACTCTTGCAGGCCAAAATTCCTGCTTTTATCTCAGCCATTCTGGTCCTTTCCACCATTGTGACTCTTGTAGAGGAGATGTTGTCCAGAACAGTAATAGTTCTATCAAAGTGTATTTTTATTTTTCTATTACAGATTCCAGTGTTGAAGAAGAAGAAGAAGATGATGAGGATGGCAACGATGGGGGTCCATCGAGAGGTAATTAAAACATATTGTTACTAACAATTTCTTAATAGACTTTCTGGGGTGGTGAATCCCAAGATTCTATGGACTACAAAGGCCTAATTGGACAATTTCAGGTTCATACATAACAGGAGAGGATTGTCTTCTTTATATGATCAGTATGAAACATGTCCCACCTCTCTATAAGATTTATATCTTATGGAGACGGGGTCGGCAACCCATTTGCCTCCAAGGGTGCAATACTAGATCAGAAAATTTCCGGCAAGAAAAAAGTCAACACTTCTAAAAAAATTAAAACTATCATGCCATAATAAGTTAAAGATAGCAAAAAAAAGGCAATTTGGGTCCTATAGGTAGGGTTACCATACGTCCGGACAGTGCAGATTTGAAACATCAGTCCGGTTTAGCGTCCGGATTTGAGAAATGTCCGGATTTTACTAAGATGAACGGAAAACGCTGCAAAAGCGATGATGGGGTCTATTTGGACGCCTGAAAGAGGAAGATTATCTCTTTCAGTTGTAATAGAGCTTCTTAATATTAAAGCAAATTCTATTATGACATGCTCAAAATTCCTTGACAAAATCAAAAATGTCTAGCCTTTTCTAAGTAAAATTAGTTCATCAAAAAAGTATGAAGAACTAAAGAACCCATCCGTGGACCCAGCAGAGACTAGCAAAAGTTGAATATGATATTAATAAATACATATTATCAAATATTATATTAATAAATATATAACGTAATAATTAAATATTTGTAACTTATTTATTTTCCTAATTTCGCAAAAAAAAAATATACGTATTACAAGGTGCTGGGAAAATGGCCCACGTCAAAGTGCCAAATTACAAGGCTCTCAGGGACTGACGTGGGGGGGGAAGACTGAAATTTAAAATTGAATAAATTTAATTAAAATGGTAAATTACCTTTCTTCCACGTCACCTTGCTGATGACTAGCTTTAAGAGCAAAGAGAATCTCAGGATGGGTCGCCAAGTTTGAACTTGCGTTCGCCCCTGGACTTGAATCTGTCTTACCCACAGATGCAAGAAAATTTGTATTTAAATATTAATTAAAATTTGTAAATAAGGTTGTATCGTCGCATTAATAAAAACAATTATTAAAATTGATTCGCTTTATTAAAATATACCTTTCAAAATTCTAGACTTAGCAATATCCTTAGAGCTCAAAGGGTCAAACACTGACTATGCTCAGGTATAAAATTTAAGATTTGAAAATATCTTTAATTATAGAAACTTTACGATATTATGACCAGTTACAGATTTGTATCGGAATTATATTTCCTACAAATTAAACTTATCTGTACTGAAGAGTAGAATCCTCGTTGATGATCTCGTAGTCTGTACCTCTCAAGGGAAGATGGCGCAGACGGTTCACTGATGCTTGTCGGTTAAATATTCCAACGTAGATATTTTTAAGACGGAACTGGCGTACACTGAATTTACTTGATATAAGACTTGATTAACTACTTTAATACTTTACTGGATATCCGGATTTCGAAGAAAAGCTAGTATCACGGATTCCACTGGTCGGAAAAACTACGGGTCCCGAATCTGGGTTACCCTTACTGCAACGAGTCTCGCCTCCGACTGACTTTTCCCTCGACAACCACCTGTTCCCTCTTATCTCCTGGTGACGTCACAACGTCTCGTAGCTTTAGGCTGAAGACAGAATTTGCTAAACTTATTTATTAAAGTCCGTGTCTTCTCTCGGTTGGTTCCAATCGTTGGATTAGTACTTCCGACGATTTAATTACCTCTTCTTCAAGTCCCAGGAGCTTTTATATACGAGTAATCTCCTTTGAAAGATATTAGGCGGCGGCTCCGAGAGTATGCGGTCGAGGGGATCTGGGTTCCGAGACAACTCGAGGTTTCCAGGCTGCATCCCCGCCAAATTCAAATATGCAAATCTAACATTTTACTAAATAAAGGGTATCCCTATATATGAGGATCCTCTTATCTGCCCCCTCCTGGAAAAATGAAAATTGGGGAATCAATTTTCATTGGTGCGCTTGAAGCTCTTGCAGAGTACTGTTGTAGTCCGCTCCTACCTTAAGTTCCCTATCTGTATAACAATAACATTTTATTCCTAATTCCGATTACTAAGTCCTACCATCTACATAACTACAACTTGAATACTATTTCTGGTCATAATAAATTTTTAAATTAAATCACATTACATTGTCACACAAATAAAATTTACAAGAAGGATAATTGCTGTGTCATCTACAGTTTTGCAAGTCGTGGCAAGCATTTTCATTTTTACATTTTCTGATTTTTATCAGTTTGTTTTTCAATAAATTCAATATGTATCATTCATGGTACACTTTAAGTTCCATAGTAAAGTAAAACTTTTTTAAGTTCAATAAAATAAAATAAAATCCATATAGATTTTAGTCATACAAACTCATATATAAAAAAATAAAATTACATTTACAAGCATTGCATTATGAATATCTCACATTTTAAATTATATTAACATATTTTCCTTTTTATATTTGAAACATCCCTTGTTCATCCCTATAATAAGGTTTCATCATTGAACCATGGAATATCCCCCTGATTTTGTCAATTTTTACCGGATCGATTAATAAATAGGATCCCCTGTCAAAACGTTTCTTTATTACATAAGGTCCTTCATACTTAGGAAGAAACTTAGCTACAATTCTACGATTCTTGTGACTTACATTAAGTGCCTTTACCAGTACTAAGTCCCCGAGGTGAAACCTTTTTATTTTCTTGCCTCGATCATAAATTAAATTTTTATTATTTCTACAGGATCTAATCCTTTCTTTTACAAGTTTGTTAATTTCATTATTTTCTTTAATATTATCTCTAACATACCTTAATAATGGGTGGTGTTCCCATGGTCTAATTGGCTTAATGCCGAACTGAGCCTCTATAGGAGTCATCCCCGTGGTTACACATTCTGTGGCATTTAGACTAAACTCTACATCACCTAGATGGTGTGCCCATTTATAATGGTGTCCGTCCAGACATATTCTCAGTTTTTCCATAATATCCCTAATGGATCTTTCTGCCCTATTTGACTGAGGATGACGGATTGGAACGAACCTGGGTTTTAAATTGATTTTCTCCCTACTTATTTTTCTTTCAATTTGTAATGAAAAACTTATAGGACTGACTTCCTTTTCTGATGAAATTGTCTCCATTGGGTGGGGATTACCTTGGCTATTTGCAATGTGAATAACTTCCCTATTAAAATCGGGTTCGGTTGCCAGGTTTATGCTGCTATCATTACTGGGCTTGGGGAGGTTTAAATTAACGTTGTTATTATTCATATTTTGACATGATCTGTCGTTATCAATTAGGTCACCCTTATCAGAATTATTATTATTAACATTAGGAGATTCATATGGCACATCGGGAACAGTATCGTCATTAATTTTCTTTTTCTTATCCATTAACTCGGTTAATTTAGTCATGAGAATTTTTTGATTTTCGATGTTTACATTTTGCCGTTCCTGATTGGATCTTATGACCTCTTGATTTGATTTTATTAATTCATTAAATTTACTTAACAATTCCTCCATATTTTTGGAGTCGTTTTAATCTTAATCGATACTTTGACAGGTTGATAACGATAAAATAAAATTTAAAATAATATAGTTACACAATAATTTACTTAATAATTGAGTCTGTGAGATCACTCTTTCATAGATACTTATACACAATATGATATACTCCGTACGTTTCGATCTGGTCTTAATATCTTCTTTATTCAACCACACAAAAAAAATTTTACAACAACCTTTCTTTGATCTTATCAACGATCGTATAGGGCGCCACTTGCATGTATGGGTAGACGATGGATAGCGTAAATCTGTCATATACTCCTCGACAGTTGTTAAAATAAATTTTACACAAGTCGTAACGAAATTTTTTTTTTTTTTTTTTTTTTTTTTTTTTTTTTTTTTTTTTTAAACAAAAGGGGTACTAGTTCGTTATGACGATTTGGAACGTACTAAATCGTAATGACCCACGTTGGGGAGCCAAATTACAAGGTAATTTGGGAAAATGCCCCACGTTTGGACGCCAAATTACAAGGTGCGGGAAAATGCCCCACGTTGGGGGCCAAATTGCAAGGTGCTGGGAAAATGGCCCACGTCAAAGTGCCAAATTACAAGGCTCTCAGGGACTGACGTGGGGGGGGAAGACTGAAATTTAAAATTGAATAAATTTAATTAAAATGGTAAATTACCTTTCTTCCACGTCACCTTGCTGATGACTAGCTTTAAGAGCAAAGAGAATCTCAGGATGGGTCGCCAAGTTTGAACTTGCGTTCGCCCCTGGACTTGAATCTGTCTTACCCACAGATGCAAGAAAATTTGTATTTAAATATTAATTAAAATTTGTAAATAAGGTTGTATCGTCGCATTAATAAAAACAATTATTAAAATTGATTCGCTTTATTAAAATATACCTTTCAAAATTCTAGACTTAGCAATATCCTTAGAGCTCAAAGGGTCAAACACTGACTATGCTCAGGTATAAAATTTAAGATTTGAAAATATCTTTAATTATAGAAACTTTACGATATTATGACCAGTTACAGATTTGTATCGGAATTATATTTCCTACAAATTAAACTTATCTGTACTGAAGAGTAGAATCCTCGTTGATGATCTCGTAGTCTGTACCTCTCAAGGGAAGATGGCGCAGACGGTTCACTGATGCTTGTCGGTTAAATATTCCAACGTAGATATTTTTAAGACGGAACTGGCGTACACTGAATTTACTTGATATAAGACTTGATTAACTACTTTAATACTTTACTGGATATCCGGATTTCGAAGAAAAGCTAGTATCACGGATTCCACTGGTCGGAAAAACTACGGGTCCCGAATCTGGGTTACCCTTACTGCAACGAGTCTCGCCTCCGACTGACTTTTCCCTCGACAACCACCTGTTCCCTCTTATCTCCTGGTGACGTCACAACGTCTCGTAGCTTTAGGCTGAAGACAGAATTTGCTAAACTTATTTATTAAAGTCCGTGTCTTCTCTCGGTTGGTTCCAATCGTTGGATTAGTACTTCCGACGATTTAATTACCTCTTCTTCAAGTCCCAGGAGCTTTTATATACGAGTAATCTCCTTTGAAAGATATTAGGCGGCGGCTCCGAGAGTATGCGGTCGAGGGGATCTGGGTTCCGAGACAACTCGAGGTTTCCAGGCTGCATCCCCGCCAAATTCAAATATGCAAATCTAACATTTTACTAAATAAAGGGTATCCCTATATATGAGGATCCTCTTAGTATATTTATATATATTTGCAATTTTCCCTCCAGACCCCCCCCCCCCTCCCTCCGAGTTACCTCTGTCCGGATCTAGCCTTCATAAATTATGGTAACCCTACCTATAGGATATCAGAGAGCATATTTGAAAGTGTGCTGGGCAAGTAAGAAAAATAAGGTTTCTAGGAGATAGGTGTAATTCACAGAGTTAAACAGACATGTGTCACAAGAGGGGGGGTTATTTCGATAAACATTATCGTCTCGTCTTACCAGTGTTGGTATTTCAAAGCTGGGTTATAGGGCTTTCGCCTATTTAGATCCCTCTAACACTTTAAATAAGGTGTATTTATTTTGTTCACTCCGAGAAGCGAAATATTTTTGTGTTAAGCGAAGAAAAAAAAAAAAAAAATTTAAAGATTTTGTCGGGACCGCAGTATTATTTCGTGTTAACTGATTTTCGTGTTAAAATGTATATTTATTTCTATCTAATATTTTCCTAAAACTAATTATGGTTGAATACGTACCATCTGTTTTCAGGATCAGGTTCAAATGCAGAAATGGAGATGGAAGTTGAAGGACAATTTGATGATGCTTAACTCTGGTTTTTTTTTATAGAAGAAACTTCTTTTATTTTTGTAATTATTAATTTGTACATTCTTTTTATTATTAAAAAATAAAAATAAAACACGTTCTAATATAATTCTCTTGTTTATTTTGTAATTTTTTTTAATGTCATTAACCTTAATAACTATGATTATTTTATTTATTTTTATGTACAATAAATAATTAAAATAAAAATGTTTATTAGTTATTGCCACAGCAACTTAATTCATGGATACTTCTTGTTTTATTTATACTACAAAAAAACATTTTTACTTAAAAAGAAAATAATAATAATAATCATAACTTATCCTAATTCAATCACATAATTTGATACTAAAAAAAAGGTTTTACAAAAAAAAAAATTAAATAATTCTTATTAAATCAAAAAGATTTTTCCCCCCGTCAATAATAAACCCCATATTACTAAGATTAGTTCTTAAAAGTTAATTGATAATTAACTTACATTAATAATAACATTTCAAAATTGTATTGTTATTTTCCTTTACATTTTAACTGAACGTATTCAAAATATGTATTGTTACACATTTATTGATTTAAAGATGCAAATAGTATTTGTGAATAGTAAGGAGCTTTAGGAGACATGAGTGGTTTTAATAACAGGAATTCTTTTTACTTTAATCAACTTATTCCAACAATTCATAGAAAATGTGATTTAAATAATTTAATTGTTAAATTTAACTGAACAGAAATAATTTAATATTACAAGGAAAAGAAACACTCACTGTATTGTTAGGTAGAAGTAATACAAAGTGTTGGAAGAGTAGTGTCTTATCCTTAAGGCGGAGATACACATGCCTATAGCTTGAACAAAAACATGCCACCTACTTGCACGTGTATATGTTAAATGGCATGCCAGTACCTGGCAAGCAAGTAGATTGCACGAGATTTGATTTTTTGGCATGCAACGAGCAAGTGGTGGGGTGGGGGCTACAAACAGCATGCCAAAAGGAATGTGTAAACGCATTTGACAGCTACAAGGGCGGGCGGCCGTTCCAGTAGCTGGCACTGATTGAGGACGTATTTATTTATTGTTTTGTTTTGAGTGTTAATAGAATTTATGACAGTTCTTAAAAAAACTTCTGAGTTTGTGTTTAAATAATGCCACGAATCTGTTTGCATGCAATTTTACTTGCAAATGTATCTTCAGTTTGCCATTTAGGCATTGCACAATGCAGGTTGCATGCAATTTTACTTGCTACTGAATAAATAAAAATCTTTAGCATGCCAGTTACTGGCAAATACCCTCTTTTGGCATGCAAGCTACTTCCCCAATTTGACGGCATGTGTATCTTCGCCTTTATAATTACACATATTTCTTTGACGATGCATGCAACTTTACTCATAAAAATGTTTTTAAAAAAATCATACTGAAACAAAGCTATGAGTTCCATTCACCAATCCTGTGTCATCTTATTACCAAAGCAATCATGGTGAATAAATGGAGAGATATCTTAGTAATTTTAGAAATAAACTAGAAGGGGGTTCAGTCTTGGTGGTTTTTAAGACTTTAAAGATAATTTACAGTAATTTAATGTAAAAATCAAATATACAATATAATGAATTACAGTATATATATATTAATTAAAATACATTGTTTTCTAAATTTAATTCTTGTTGGTTTTTTTGTATTAATATTAATAGGTTAAACATTCGTTTACACATTAAATACTTACAAAAATAAAATTTAAAAAAAATCATAATAATAAATTTTTATATCTATATAAGGTTATTATATTATGTGCATCAAATTAATAACCTTTATTTATGAACAAATTATTTACATTACACTATTGTTGGTTTATTTATTTAATTAGGATTTTTTTTTTTTTTAATATCAATTATAAAAAGGGAGCGAGGGAATATAAGAAAATTATTATTATTTTTTTATTTTTTTTAAGTTAGTTTAAACTATTAAGGCTATTATCATCTGAAGCACATTAATTTATGTATAACAGATAAAAATTCTAATTAAAAACAATGGTATCTAGAATAAAAAATGGATATATTTATCAATTATTTATGTCTGAATTAAAACAGCTTCTAGACTAAATAGATCATGTTTATTTTGAGAATCTAATCTACAGGAGAGTAATTTCTAAAAGGGTATTTAATTAACAAGTTATTTTAAAACCTGAGTCTCGTGACACTTATAGCTTGCGATAAAGTCCTGTAGAAACGAAATTGAAGATAATTATTTTTAAGAGGGGCGGAGTTGTGGGAAAAAATGTGATTATAAATAATTTTCTGCAGGATATTACTTGCATCTAGTGAGCACTGAGTAATGATAATATTAACTGTACAAACATTTATTTTAAATGCATTATTATATGGAAAATATTCTTTTAAATATTATAATTTTATGTGAGGAATAAAAAATAGTTCTGTTCAGAATTCAGTTCTTTTTTTGTACATTAAACTAAGTTTAGAGAAGCCTATTAGGACCGATGAATATAATTTAGGGCATTATCAGTATAAAATGCTAGGGCCGCTTGAGGTCTTAATCGAATCGTACTTAAGTTCATTGATGATCTAATTCCTGCCCCCTCTTTTATTTCTGTTCCACCGCCCCCCACCACCACCGGCACCACCTTGTTTATTACCACCTCCTGCATTGCCCCCGGCACCACCTCCACCTCCTCTACCCTTGTTTTTCTTTCTCTTGCCCCCTCCTCCTCCTCCTCCTCCTCCTCCTCTTCTGTTACCTCCGACACCTCGGCCTCTAGGACCTCTATCGTCATTTCCTCTCCTGAATCTTCCTCCGTTTCCGAAACTACCCCTTGAATCGTCTCCTCTAAAATCCTCTTGGCTGTAATCTTCGTCTCCGAAGTTGTCGTCGAAATTACCTGGACCGTTATCGTTTTCCATGTATTCTCCTTCTTCTCTGTAATCCTGGTCGTCGAAGTTCCCACCGTCAAATTTTTCTTCATTATCGAACCTACCCTCGTTCCTGAAATTATTGTCTCTTCCTCCGAAGTTGCCTCCTTCGTTCCTGTTAAAACCTCCTACAGGACTGTTAAAACCTTCATTTCTATTAAAGCCGCCTCCTTCGTTCCTGTTAAAGTTGCCTCCATCATTCCTGTTGAAACCCCCTCCTTCGTTCCTGTTGAAGTTGCCTCCATCGTTCCTGTTGAAATTGCCTCCTTCGTTCCTATTAAAGCCGCCTCCGTCGTTCCTGTTAAAGTTGCCTCCTTCATTCCTGTTGAAACCCCCTCCTTCATTCCTGTTGAAGTTACCTCCTTCATTCCTGTTGAAGTTACCTCCTTCGTTCCTATTGAAGCCTCTGCCTTCGTTTCTGTTGAAACCTCTGCCTTCGTTTCTGTCGTTCCTGTTAAAACCCTCGTCGTTCCTGAAATTGTCCCTGTCTCTCCTGTTAAAATTTCTTCTTCCTTCATTTCTAAAGCCCTCTTCCCTGAAATTTCCCTCTTCTCTGAAATCGGTATCCCTGTCCTCCCGGTCGCGGTTCCGCCTAAAGTCGTCCTTGTCTCTATCCCTTTCTCGCTCCTTATCTCTGTCCCTGTCTCTGTGAGATCTGTCCCTTTCCCTGTAACCGTCTCTCTTGTGGCCTTCTCTTCTGTCTTCCTCGGGATCATCCATGTCTTCCATCCAGCCGCCTTCCTTAATGCCGTCCATAGGATAACCGCAATCGTTGACATCGTAACCGGGAAACAATTCACCTAAAACAAACATTCCATTATAATACAAAACCTCTAAATTTATTTAAATGTGTTACTATCAAGTTTAAATTAGAATTACAGGACCCGATAAAGTGTTATAGCGATGTGACTTACTTAAAGGTGGGAATCGGTCTGCAGCCTCTAAACTCCTCAGAGGTATATTTTTATTCTGAAAAAAGAAAATATAAATATTTATAAAACAAGTTTAGTTTATTTTTCCTAAATTAATATAACTAACTTCCAAACTACTAATGGCCAAAAGAACGAAGAAACTTGAGTTTATTCTTTATTTTCTCAAGAGTTCATTCTTTAACATGTTATGGTTATGTTTGGTCAAAAAGCACTAACCTTAACCTAATTAACCATAACCATCCATAATTTTCCCTAAAATTAAAAAAAATAACTGGCTTTGGCTACTTAATAGCCATCTTCAGATTCTAAATTAGTCGTTAACAGTAACATGGTATCGAAGTAAATGACCGAGATTCACTGATGAGTAAATATCACACATTGGAGAAGCAAACCATTGCTTGATAAATAACATTTTATAATAATAATAATAATATAACATAATTATAATATAACACAACTTATAATAATATAACATAATTATAATATAACACAACTTATAATAATATAACATAATATATTAACATGCCATTGCCATTTAATAAATAACATATTTACTAAGATTGGGAATGTCTCCAACTCATTAAGTATGGGAAAAGTACTTCATTCTTCTGGAAAATGTTCCATTTTTCCAAAAAAAGGACATTTTTGGAAACCAACAGGATGCCTTCAAAAGCTTAAAATAACGGGACTGATCTGGTCAAAATGGGACGTATGGTCAACCCCTAGTTAAGGAGTAAAACTCAACATTTGTTATTTTGATTTAGGTTGCAGGTAGAGTGCCTTTAGTATTTGACACACTGATCCTTTATGTCCAGAATTATTTTATATAACTTTAAAAAAAAAAAAAAAAAAAAAAAATGGTTACATTGAAATCATAAGTGATGTAAGGCATCGTTTGTCCATCTTCAGTTTCATAGTGTGGGATCACATCTTCTAATTCTTTGACGGCTCCTGAGTGAATGTACTTGATCAGTCTCTCCCCTCCTTCAGATATCATTTGAGCTAATTCTGATCCAGCTGTATAATAAAATAATTGTGCATCAATTTTATATAATACTATTATAAATATATATCATAGAAGTTAAAAAATAAAAAAACATACCAGATATTAAAAGTTAGAGTCCGTTAATATGTATTTATCATCAACCATAATTAGATACAGTAGTTACATAAAATTATTATGCAAAAAAAGTATTTACATTGGATTTGAATGTCTATCTAAGAAGCTAAGTTCTTATTATATCAACTTCTTATTATAAAAAACAGTTAATTGTTTGGTAAAACCAGTATCAAATTATCCTCATATAATCAATAATAATTATTGAAACCCCTAATTGCCTCAGCTAACTTTAAATTTCAAAATAGCAAATTGTAAAATATTCCAGGGATTTATTCATTCTTGGAAACACTCATTAAATTTAGCAGGCACTACTTTATTGAGTTTCTGTTTTAAATACAGTTGAGCCTCTCTAACCCAGCACATGGGGCCATGCAATGTCGGATTACTGGATGCTTGATAATAAATCATTATTAAATTATTAAAACAGAAACAGGACACAATAAAACTTGAGTTTATTACGCAAGATATGAGTGTAGACGTGCAAGGAACAAACAGTGACTGATGGTTTGATTTTGTTTACCCTATTGCCCTTGTGTTTCCAAGTTTCCCTCTTTTTTAGTCGTCTTATCTTACACTGGTAAGAAGGGAGGGGGGCCTCAATCTCAGTGCCGGATTACTGGATGTCCCGGATTGGCGGAGTGTCAGACTACAGAGACTCAACTGTACATTTAGATTTCTTCAATTAGAGTTAAATTCAAATATTTCAATAGAGTTTCATTTTAGGGAGCTAAAAAATATCTGTCAGGAGGTCCCTTATAAATAGTGTAGGGTTTCTTAGTCATAAAAATTATTGTCTGCAATAATTTTTGAGCTTTTTTTAATCTACCAGAGGTATCAAAATGGATTAACATATTAATTTCAATTGTTCAAACAACAAAAAAAAAAACAGGTCATGGACACCTTCCTGGGGCCCGCTCTTAGACGTCCGTTTTAGGGGCTTTTTCGGGGGCGTGTATCTTTTTTCCTATTCACTTTTTACAAAAACGGTTTCCATGACCAAAAAACATTGCATTGAGATGAAAAAAATAATTTTTTTTTTTTTGATGATCAACTAAATGTTTCTATACATCTGTCACAAATTAATTTTTCTTGACACCTTAAAATCCTTTGAGGAATCAATTCATTGAAAGGGGTATTGCTCGCTCACCAAAAAACCTCTTTAACCTTCAGTGGGTTTTAGCTCTTTCTTGAGCTAGGAATAAAATTGAATGCAGAATTCTTGCTCCTAAATATCCTCCATCTTCAAACCTACATTTTTTGTTTTCTGGAAAAATTATTCATTATTATATGGAAAATATTCTTTTAAATATTATAATTTCATGTGAGGAATAAAAAATAGTTCTGTTCAGAATTCAGTTCTTTTTTTGTACATTAAACTAAGTTTAGAGAAGCCTATTAGGACCGATGAATATAATTTAGGGCATTATCAGTATAAAGTGCTAGGGCCGCTTGAGGTCTTAATCGAATCGTACTTAAGTTCATTGATGATCTAATTCCTGCCCCCTCTTTTATTTCTGTTCCACCGCCCCCCACCACCACCGGCACCACCTTGTTTATTACCACCTCCTGCATTGCCCCCGGCACCACCTCCACCTCCTCTACCCTTGTTTTTCTTTCTCTTGCCCCCTCCTCCTCCTCCTCCTCCTCCTCCTCTTCTGTTACCTCCGACACCTCGGCCTCTAGGACCTCTATCGTCATTTCCTCTCCTGAATCTTTCTCCGTTTCCGAAACTACCCCTTGAATCGTCTCCTCTAAAATCCTCTTGGCTGTAATCTTCGTCTCCGAAGTTGTCGTCGAAATTACCTGGACCGTTATCGTTTTCCATGTATTCTCCTTCTTCTCTGTAATCCTGGTCGTCGAAGTTCCCACCGTCAAATTTTTCTTCATTATCGAACCTACCCTCATTCCTGAAATTATTGTCTCTTCCTCCGAAGTTGCCTCCTTCGTTCCTGTTAAAACCTCCTACAGGACTGTTAAAACCTTCATTTCTATTAAAGCTGCCTCCTTCGTTCCTGTTAAAGTTGCCTCCATCATTCCTGTTGAAACCCCCTCCTTCGTTCCTGTTGAAGTTGCCTCCATCGTTCCTGTTGAAATTGCCTCCTTCGTTCCTATTAAAGCCGCTAAAAAATATCTGTCAGGAGGTCCCTCATAAATAGTGTAGGGTTTCTTAGTCATAAAAAAAATTGTCTGCAATAATTTTTGAGCTTTTTTTAATCTACCAGAGGTATCAAAATGGATTAACATATTAATTTCAATTGTTCAAACAACAAAAAAAACAGGTCATGGACACCTTCCTGGGGCCCGCTCTTAGACGTCCGTTTTAGGGGCTTTTTCGGGGGCGTGTATCTTTTTTCCTATTCATTTTTCACAAAAACGGTTTCTATGACCAAAAAACATTGCATTGAGATGAAAAAAAGAAATATTTTTTTTGATGATCAACTAAATGTTTCTATACATCTGTCACAAATTAATTTTTCTTGACACCTTAAAATCCTTTGAGGAATCAATTCATTGAAAGGGGTATTGCTCGCTCACCAAAAAACCTCTTTAACCTTCAGTGGGTTTTAGCTCTTTCTTGAGCTAGAAATAAAATTGAATGCAGAATTCTTGCTCCTAAATATCCTCCATCTTCAAACCTACATTTTTTGTTTTCTGGAAAAACATTTTGAAACTGAGCATACGGAGGTGGCAGACTAACAATTGAAATGCGTTGTGTCTACAGATTAATGTATAGTAATCATATTCTCAACATTTTAGGAAATAATTTGTATTTTATGTAGTACGTTCCTCAATTAATAAATGATACATACGTATTAAAAATGAAACATAACAATTATGTTGGCGACAGTTTCACATTGAGTAGATAAGTAAAGTGGTCAATCCCCCGCCCTGAAATCACCATGTTGGTTCATAGCGGCAAAAAAAGAAAATATAAAGGTACAGTAGAACCACAGAAATACAAACTAATAGAGACCAGGGTCTGTTCGAATTTCTGAATGGTTTGAATTATTGGGGTTACAGCTTTCATTGTTTATTACCATTTATAAAATGTTGTCTGGTATAGTTTACAGGAACCTACGTTCGGATACAAGGAATACCCGGTATTTCTGTTAAAAAAAAAGATATTTAGAAGAATTATGAATGAGGTAGAACATTGACAAATCAGTTTCATAGAAATGTAGGGTGGGAGGAATAAATGTAGCTTATTAATAGAAATACAATATATACTGACATTATGACTGAGAATGGGAGAGTGCTTTAAGAACACCTATAGCGGTGGCTCAACTCAGTCCCAGGAAATTTCACCAAGTTGTCATTGTATATTGTATCGTTTTTTTTTTTTTGTTTTTTTTTGCCCCAGATTTTTAGGGATCTACATCATTTTAATTTTTATAATTATTCTTATTATTAAAAATTATTTTATTATCATTTGAACTTAGTGTGCTCAAGTTTACTTTCACCTTAATCTAAGAAATAAGGAAAGAACTGTAACGAGAAATGATCTAGAGACTCGGCAATATGTAATTACTTTAACAGATTTAATATTTTTTTATTAACTGGATCTCAAGAAATTTCACTGGTAATAATTTTAATAATTACAGCATTGACAAATAAGCAATTATTTCATAAGAAACACTCCAGAGTTGAGTGGCATACCACTTGTTTTTTGTAAAGATTTAATTCTATATAAAACACTGTACTCAGTTAATATCCTTATTACTTTTAAGTGGATCAATTTTTTTTATACATATAATATGTATACACACAAAATATTTTTCCATTCAATAATATTTATAACAACTTGTAGTTTTAAGTAAATGGAAATGCCCTTTTGGATATACTTAAAAGCTGTGACACTACTCAACTTCTTTACGTTATACATATATAACATTAACAATTACATATTATAACAATACACACATACTTTTCACTTTAATCACCCTTAAAACAATGGTGGTACATAATAAATTATAACAAGATATTAAAAACAAATTCATGCGATGAAAACTATAAAAGTAAGAATAGATGCTGTCAATAAAGGCCCCTACACACAATACAGTCAAGAGAAGGGTTGTCGGTCAGGTCTAGGTATTTTTGCCGACCTGTCCAGCTACCATTTGGAGTGTAGGGCGTCTGACAGACCTTTCTGGCCACATGAACAAATCTAACTTTTGCCAAACTAGAAGCAAATTGTATAGTGTGGATTTCAGGAGTCTGGCCCACACGCAAATCTAAGAAAAACATCAATATAGAGAAACAACCCAGAACGTCTGGGTGGCTGAGTCAACAGACCATACAACTTGCCATAAAGTGAGTATGCACCATCAGTTTTGGCTTAACCGGCAACCATTCCAGCAACCATATAGTGTGTACAGGACTTTAGCTCACACAACTTTCTCCATTCTTTACAGAAATTTAAAATAAAATATAAAATAAAGAAAAGAAAAGAAAAACATCATGCAGTAGGAGAAATTTTTATTGAAAACTTACAAAGTAATACAAGAAAACAGACAGAAGAAGCAATAAATGAATTTAAAATAAAAAACATATATTATATAAACTGCTGATAAAAAATAAAATATAACAATGGTGTGGGATAAATATTTAGAAGAGAAATTTGCAAATTATTTTTGGTTAAGTAGCTGTAGAAAATCCCCTTGAAGAGGGAGGAACCAAATTCATCGAGTTATTTTAATTTACATAAGAATAATTGACTCCTAATAAATAACATTACTTTTAAGAGCTTCTTTTACGGTGGAATTTCTGTATTTAAGTTGTCTAGTTACCTCTAGCATAAGCTCTTGCATAATACATGTTCCATCGAGCTGCAAATAAGTGTTTAATGACAAAATCTTAAAAACTACATAAAAGAAAATTTTAGGAATACAATAAGATAGATATAAAAAATGGGTTAGCAAAGCCATGAATTTAGGTATGGTTCTTTTTTCTAATACAAATAATACAGTAGAACCTCGCTTACATGACCCTCAATAACACGAAAACCTCAATTAATCCCCTTGAGATTGCCATAACACATGATGTTAAATTAACCTCTACAACGCGACTATTATTATCTAAACAACCTCAATAACACGGATTTTTTCCAATTCACAACATAACTCAGAACCTCTATAACAAGTGGTTTAGAGAAGTCAGCCTCTATAACACGTCTCTATACAGAAATGGGTCGGCCTTGAACAAGTCTAGATTTGAAAACCCCACCCTAGCCGCTCTAACACCTCTATAACACGACTGATAGCCAAAATAACCTTGATAACACGACCCTCAACAAAAAGATCACCTCGATAAAAAGACTGCTTCCCTAATCCCTTTGAGACACTTATTATCGAGGTTCTACTGTATACTGTATAAGGTAACATAATTCAACAAATTTATAGTTCAAGAATTAGAGAGTTCGTTGATGTCATTAGTGGACTCAAACAAACTGTCTCTCCAAGTGAATAAAATACTTGTTACTTTATTAAATCAGCTTTTGGCTTTATAAACGCACAAAGCTGCTTTGATAAATAAACAGATTATTTTTTTTTTTTTTTTGAGAAGAGGCAATTTCTTTGGATCCATCAAAAATATAGCTGATAGCTTGTTAATCCTCGATTATTAATTCTATTTATATGACAATCATACTATAATTATAACTATATTAGATTCCCTGAGTGAAAGCTGTAATGCAATAAATATTTTACCTCTAAAACCACGTCTAACTAGCTATTACCATTTGTATTTTGTTTCCACCTACTATTATTTATATAATTATCATCATCATATATTTAGTTATAATTTCCAAATATTATAATAAAAGTAATAATATAACATGCAATATATTACTGTATATATTACGTAATATATTAAGTAAAAATATTACTGAGCAATAATAAATACACATGAAAGAACAATTAGTAGTGGATTACCCTTTTCTCCTTAATTTTGCCTTTATTTCTTTTATATGGTTTATAGGGTATTAAATAAACAGTTACTTCTATTTGCGAAGTTGCTCTTATTGAGTTATCTTCAGGCCTATAAGAAGATTATTTTAACTATTTTTCCATAATTCTTTTAGGCCTGAAGATGCCTCAAGAGGAGGCAAAATATTGAAAGTGGTAGTAACTGTTTATTTAAATATAGCTTAGGTGTTGAAAACCCTGGCATTGCGCCCTCGAAGAGTTTTCTGATCTGATAGGCAAATAGGTTGCCGACCCCTGCTATAAACCACATAAAGGAAATTGAAGAGCAATATAACACCAAAGAAAGAGTATTTACAAGGAGAAATAAAATAGAAGGAAGTGGAGATATTAAAAAAACCAAAATTATTTACAAAGAAGAAGTGTACCACAGGCAGAACTCAATTGGATAGTAGACAAAGACAAAAAAATCGATAAGTTAAACACAAGTTAAGGAATCCTTACTGCACAAAGTCAACATTACCTGCACAAAACACATGCAATGAGGGGGAGGGATAAGCAAAAACCGGGAATAAATTCTTGTAATATTACTCACGTTCGACAGCTAAAACTTTGCCATAGATATAAAGAGCCTCAGGTTGTATTTGGCAAATAGGTTTAACACCGGGATGATGCTCCAATAACTGATTAAGTAAACCGGCCATGTCCACGTCTTCATGACTCTCGTCATCTGGTCCAAAATACAAGTTTGAAACAAACATACTTAGTCAAACCAAAATAAAATGATAAATGTTTAGGACAGGAGTTTATAAAGAAAAGGAAGTAGGGATTGATACAAAAAGCATTGCTGGAAGGAAACATGAAAAAACAGTCACAGGTGCACGAGCAGAGATAGGAAGGAGTAAAAAGAACTCAGGATAAGGAAGGAGGGAATGCTATGTCAACAAATTCAAAGTGAGAGAGGAAAATAAACAAATAACATAAAAAAAAAAAATAATAATAATAAAAAAAATAAGCAGAATGGCCATAATATAAACCAATAATCTCACACCATTTGTAGAATGATTACCTTGGTATTATACACTATTACAGTGGTTCCCAAATAGTGTGGCAATGACATCTTAAAGACACTGACTTATACTTACCTTGAAACCGGATATTAAATCAGAATTAGTGTGTGTAATTATTGTGAAGCAACTTAAAGCAGTGGCAGCTAGAAAAATTCTCACTCGAGAAGGAGATTTTGAACTGGAAAAGGTTTAGGAACCACAGCTCTCGTATGATATAGCCATATAGCCAATATGTAGATAAAAATTAGAGTTATGATTTAGTTTCTCACATAACTAGGATAATCATTTAAATTCAGCAAAATATTTTTATTCCATCTAGGTAATCCCTTGATTCTAGGAAAACTTTTAATGAAACAGTAAAATAAATAATAAATATATATAAAAAAGAAATACCTGATTCAATTACAACGGTATCATTCCACTGAGCTTGGAAATTTTTTGGTATAGGCTTGGAATATGGAACCTAAAAAATTAACAAAATTAGTGATTTACATACAATACATCTTGTAAAATGCATCTTTACTCAAGAGGAAACTTTTCATTTTTTAAAGTTAGATTAGTTATAGTCCAGGAGATAGCGTGCAAAAAAGTGTCTAACTAACATCAAGCTAGAATTTTGTATACAAGTCAATCTTTTAGCGCCTTTTAAGAATATGTGGTCGGCTAAGTTCGTCTGCGGGACATAGCTTGGCAATAGGCGTTTGAAAAAAACAAACCGGTGGAGAATGGCCATGTCTCACCACTTATGGTGGACAATGTGATTTTCGTGATCCTGAGTACAGAGTTAGTAAGTAGACCGAAAATCAAGTTGATGTTAGTTTGTCCCTTGACAGGTGACCACGTTGATTTTTAGTAATACTTGAATAACTAACCTATCAAATGTGAAAATAATATCGACTTGATTTTTGGTCTACTAACTAATTCTGTACTCAGGATCATGAAAATTACATTGTCCACCATAAGTTGTGAGACATGGCCGCTCTCCACCGGTTTTTTTTTTTCATATGCCTATTGCCAAGCTATGTCCCACAGACGAACTTAGCCGACCACATATTCTTAAAAGGCGCTAAAAGATTGACTTGTATACAAAATTCTAGCTTGATGTTAGTCAGACATTTTTTGCACGCTATCTCCTGGACTATTAGAAATTTTAATTATTAATAATTTAATCTATGATTGATACGAAATATAAAGCATATTTCATCAACAACAGCACTTGTTTTAGCACATTTTATCGCTGTTTAAATGCGTAGAAAGTGATTCTTTTCGCAGTTAATAATTCTTCTTTATTTCCACCCTAGGGCGGGGGTGTTTGTTTCCATTTAGCAAAACTAATTTGCTGTTTTTTTCTGTATTTATTATTAAAATCCAACAATCGTAGATAAAGTATGGCACGCAATTCGTGCGAAAACTGCATTTTGCTTCGCTCGTGTGGTTTTACTACCCTAGCTATCGCTCGAGTGCAAACTCCACACTCGCATGCAAAATGCTACTTTCCGCACTAGACGCGTAATGTACTATTAAGCATCTCATTTCTTAAACTCTTTAGAGTTCTATATTCTTCTACTGTCTACAGCATAGAAGTTCTATATTGTTCTAGTGACATTCTTCTGTAACATAGAAGCCAAGGTTGAGTGACCTGTACATTTAGCATGTGTCAACAAGATAAGCTTTCTTTTACTTTGGCTTTTATGGATAATAATATTCAATAAAAAATGGGTTTGTTCCATCAGACAATTTGAGAACGGTTCTAGATCTAGTCCAGCATACATAAATGCGCATGCGTCCATGAAGATTTGGTTTAGAACTGATTCAAAAAGAGGAGCCTGTTTAACTCTTTCAGAACTGTAACCTTTTGGTTACCTCCACCTTCCTATTTTTATTTATTTATTTATTTTTTTTAAATTTTGGCCTTGTTTCCCATGAAGAAACCCTGAGTAATATTTTTCTGAAATGGTGGTGGTAGACCAAATAAGTTAGGGAACAACTGGTTTAGTGTGTAAATACTCCATTTTTAATAATCATTTTCCAAATTTTTATGAATTTTTTTTTTTATGTAATTTCTTCCAAAACTCCAACTTTAAACAGCTGAATCTTGGAAGCTATTTACAATATAAACCGTATGGTTGCAAATTATAGGTTGATCTTTATAAATTATGCTGAAAAACCAAGGCTTTACGGTGAACAATGGCCAAAACCTCTCCCAGTTTTGACAATCAGATTTCTGGCAAAACAATCTGTAAACGGTTTCTCTTCTAAGCATGTCATAACAGTTGTACTCAATGAGTCCCTGCTTTAACACAAGAACTGTTTTCATGGCTCTAAGACTGTCTCAGAACAGTTCCACTTTTTGTTCGAACATGGGACTACAAGTTGCAGAATTGTCCGAGAAGCATATTGGAACAGCCTATTGACACTGCGCATGATCCAGACAGTTCTAAAACTGTCCGAGGCTCTGTTGGAACAAATCTTATTATAAGGAGAAATGATTATTAATATTTAGTATGCGTACATAAATTATTACTATAATATAAAAAGTAAGAATGAAGTACTGACTCTCTTTGTTTGAGCTTTAGCTTTCTCATCAGCCAACATATCATTGATATCATCTAAGCCAGGTATGTTTCCCGGGGCAACAGGTGTACTAATTCCAAGTATACCAAGATCCTTATCAACTTCAACTTTATCTTCAGGGCCCATACCAGGAATAGCAGCCATTCCATCATCTGAAATAATTAAATATAAAAACATTTATTATTTCCATATGAAACGATCCAATCACACAAGATATTTTCATAGCTTTATGGTATAGGTAAAGCCAAATACACACTGGGATTCTTTGAACGGATTAATTATCTCACAACATTGCTCAGACTCAAAATGACCATCTCATTTTGGTGGGGACTCAAATATTTAGCCGAGCGACATGCCAGATTCCAGATTCAGTATCGTAGACTCAGCCAGGCAACCCAGTGAGCTGAGAGCCAGCATGGCCGAGTGGATTAAATAACTGACCATGACTGCTCGGCCATCAATGAATCAAGGGTGGCATGAGTTTGAGGGTTTGATGCTTTGATGAATGTGGCTCACTAATGATCACACCATAATCGCTTCGGCAGTACAATGAACAGAGGTATGATGTGTGAAGTAGTTGCAACTCTCTATCAGTAGGGGGCAAGTAAAATGGGCCTAAAAGATGGCCTTATTGCTAGGTTTGAACAAGTGGTTTGTCCTACCTGTCTAGTACTAGTACTAGCACCTTACTACTACTACTGCTACTACTGTGACAATAAATCTGGACAAAGATTCTACGACAATGATTCCGAAACAAAGAATACTACTTTCTCCAGTCTTACTCAGGTCTATGGGGCATTAATAAATCTTATTTCTACTCCATGTTTGGCTATTCATGCCAAAAATGGAGAAACAACAACATGGACATGGTTCATTTCATCTCCTTTGAGGCATCTTCAGGCCTTTATTAATTCTTTCTTTTATATTACAATACACATTTTTCCTTTAAATGTCTTACTACCAGTAATTCTATCTGTGCGTTGTGCGTCTACACTTTTTTTCCTTTTTAATGATCCACTGTTCTCTATTTAATATTACTTTCAATTAAAACATTAATTTTCTCATAGAGCATAATTACAAGATAAAAAGAACTTTTTATATACTACGTTTTTAAATTTTCTGTTGAATAATATGTAATGTTGAAATATAATTGTTATTGTTATATATAATGTTAGTAAACAAAAATGGTTCCGATTTTATTTACTTCACATATAAATGACAACCATCTGGAGAGCCGATCTTAAACCTATAAAAGGACATATCTTTGTACAACGGATCTCGCCAACACCGAATCTAAACCGTGCCATCGATTTGCCCCCATGTAGGGATGGTAAGAGAAGTAAAATGTGTACAAGTAAAGAAGTACAGATGCAGAAAAATTAAACCGATACCTAGGACACAAGTGTAAACAACCCTGGT
This sequence comes from Gerris lacustris, assembly GCA_951217055.1. Taxonomy (NCBI): domain Eukaryota; kingdom Metazoa; phylum Arthropoda; class Insecta; order Hemiptera; family Gerridae; genus Gerris; species Gerris lacustris. The sequence continues at coordinate 75,930,106 of OX578278.1, forward strand.
TGTCACACGTCAATTAATTTATTTCTTTGTTTACTTTTCCTTTTTAGCTGTCATTCAATGTTAATTAAAATCACAAATTTGAAACCCGTCAAATGAAGATTGTAAATATGGGACATGTCAAAACAAATAAAATATCGTGGATTTTTACCGAACTAACTTTCCACACAGCAAAATTTGCTGAAAACCAATTAAATTCTGCTAAAAGATGGCTAAAAGTATTAAAATATTGCATTGTCATCGTGTTCTGAGCTATTCTAAAAGTTTCAAATGTTTAGCTTCTCAGGAAGTTAGTTAAAAATCTATTGCAAGATTTGTACTGGACAAACGAACAAACAAGAAAGCAAGCTAATAAAAACGTAGTAAAATACATCTTGAGTGTGAGTTATAATATATATAGAATAGAATAATATATACAATTAAAAGTAACAATGAAGTTGAAGTCTTTATAAAATAACTAACTGACATTTCAGAAGTCCTTATTCTCTTTATGTTTAACACCATCTTTTTATGAGGATTATTTAAAATTCCTTATTCAGATTAACTTAACAATTTTTTATTAGTGTTTATTACCTCCGATATCATTATCCATAGACTGGTCGGCAGGAGTGCTATTGAGAGTGTTAAGATTATATTTGTCCTTCATAGCATCACCAGGACGATTTCGAGTCCAAAATTTTGAAGTGTGATCATTCGACCCACTACACAAAATATGTCCCATGGGATGCCACGCTAAAGTCCACACAATACTGTCATGCGCCTGTTCAATTACTCCAACTTCTTTATCGGTACTAAAATAACAGACGCATAAAAAGTTTAGGAAATAATTAGCAATAAGTTAAAAAAAAAAAAATAATAATAAAAAAAATAAAATAAAAATACAGAACTATTAAAATTTGACAACCTCAAAGTTACTTACCCAACATGCCAAAACAGTATGGCACCATCAGAACCTCCTGAACAGAAAAGCCCTTCATGAATCGGATGCCAAGCAACAGACGACGATTCCTTTTTATGTCCTCTAAAAGTTTGAACTTCATTTGATAGGTTTCTAATGTCAAATAGTTTAAGTAAATGATCCCTACTTGCTGTGATGAACCAATTACCGTTGTCGTTCCATTTGATATCCATTACAGTACTTTTATGAGCATGTCTAAAACAAAAATTTAATAAATAATTTACATCAATATCAAAGTTCCCAAGAGCAATATTGTTTTTTTTTGTAGACAAAGAGGTTTGTATAACAATAACACTTTGTACCAATTAAAATACTGGTAAACTTTTAATGCATATTTAAATTAATTATAATGTTTTCTCTCTCTTTTGCCTTGTTTTTTTTCATAAATACTTATTGTATTCAAGGCAGTTGGTTGCCTTAAAAACAATTTTTATCCCGGAACTTCATGCTTAACAAAAAGGCGACAAACTCTTCGCATATTAGTTCAGTTCAGCACCTGAGACAACCCTGATTTTGGATGGCTTGATATAGCCAGTTACCCATAAGTTTGAGAATAGTAAAAGCACAGGGTTTGGGTTAGAGCATAACCTTTAGAGACACAGAATTACTTGTACGGACTTGCAGAACTTTATGCATGTGTATATTTCACTTACATTGTGGCGAGAGGATTGCCAGTCTTTGGATCCCAAAGTTTAACAGGTTGTTGATTGTCTTTACTTCCAGATATTACAAGACCTTTATGTGGATGCCAGTGTACACATTTCACATCAGCACCATGACCTTAAATCGATAAAAATATTTATTTAAATAAATTATTATTAAAAAAATTACACAACATAAGAAGTATAGCCAGAGTTCTCAATTTTCCAAGATGGTTGGAATGGTGCCGTACTCTAACTTAGTGAACACGTTTGGATCCATTGTGGTTCCAAGCTAAGGCTGTTAATGGTTGGACCCCTAGAGGATCCAAGCACACCCTTCTGGCATTCCGCAGCACTTTTGCTCGTGTTTCTGCCAATAAATAGGCCCACTTACGTTTGTATCCACCACAGAGAATTCCAACAAAAAAATTTAAATTTAAATCGTGTAATCTCATTTGGTATTATTTAAACCCCCCACGGGAGGTACGTTCCTGAATTGGAAAACAATTTGAATGGATTAACAGACCTTAGTTATCAGAAGCAGTCCAGGATAAAAACACTCATCTCTTTCAATTTTAATTATGGCAACAAGTCACTGTACGACACTAATCACAAATATGTCTTGCCACTCTGGTAATAAAACCCACGTTATTTTAGTTTATTTCCATTGCATTAAAAACCGGTTTCTAATCCTCAAAATAATATAATTGCACATAAGTAATAATACGTATATTTTACAAATATAGAATAAAGAAGCTGCAACTTTGTGAAAGAATGCCTTTCCCTAACTAAAATTAAAACAAGTTATTTTACTCAAGATTTTAAAGCACTTACGAAGAAGTTATTCAGCTCAATTTGCTTTTAAACCACAATCACAAGTAATAGAATGGGATGACCACACACAATCACAAGTAATAGTATGGGTTGACCACACACAATCATAAGTAATAGAATGGGTTGACCACACACAATCACAAGTAATAGAATGGGTTCACCACACACAATCATAAGTAATAGTAGGGGATGACCACACAAGATCACAAGTAATAATATGGGTTGACCACACACAATCACAAGTAATAGAATGGGTTGACCATACACAATCAAAAGTAATAATAAGGGTTGACCACACACAATCACAACTAATAGTAAGGGTTGACCATACACAATCAAAAGTAATAATAAGGGTTGACCACATACAATAACAAGTAATAGTATGGGTTGACCACATTCATTTTGACCACTTGAATAATATCAATGATTCATTAGATTGTTTATCGAATCCACTAGAGATTAGATGATAAAGAATCACATGAGAGCTTAAACTCTCACAGAATCAATCTAAGATTATTATTATTAGTGTATTGAATTTTGTGCTGAAGAGAGCTACATGCCTCTCACATCCACTAATACCCTGGCAATTCTTGTCCTCCCTGATTGCTTGTCAAAAATAAACCCCATAATTAGTTCCATTTTAACTTTACAGAGGGCACAACCATTTAATATAATAATAATATAATATAATAATACTTTATTCCACCATATACATATTACAATTAATTTGGAATTCACATTCATTTCTAAAGCCCTCATAAAGCATATATACTTAATCTCTTGAATGTAAATGATGTATATTTAGTAATTAAGATAAATCTAAAAATTATACTGCTGACAGGGGAGAAACGTTTACGTTTGCCCTATTCATGTTTTCCTGGATTTTTTTTTTTGTTTTAAACAGAGAAGGCAGAGAATCAGAAATCAACTTATCTATAATTTTTTGAACAAACCATCTCAAGTTTAACCATATTAGTTGCTTTGGGATTAGATTATTTCTTGATAAAATGTGGATTAGATTTTGATAAAATGTTAAATATTGATTTAATTTAACAACATAAAACCCATAACAACTAAACAAATAGATAACTGTGAATAAAGTGATAATTAATACGGAAAAGTTTGATACAAGTAATCCCTAAAACATTTACCTTGAAAATTTAAGTAGATATTGCAATGAATCTAATATTGCTGTTATACTTGTGTTATGCAGGATCGTTACAACATGCTATGTACAAATAGTACTTATACTGCATTAGATCTTAAGAAATGGTTAGTCTATTGAACATTGTGAAAAGCTTTATAATTGCAAGATACAAAATTTCACTTTTTTATCCAGACACAACACAATAGATGCTGATCTGTGACGATTCTGACTATCTTTGTATTCAGAACATTCTTTGCATTATTTGTTATTGCTCGAGTGAAATAATTATTATTTGTGTTTAAATTACATATTTGATTGAGTTATATAATATTTTTAATTGGATTTATGTGATTAAAATTAAGTTCTTATGTAGATTATTATTACATGAGATTTTTTATTTTATGCAATTATTACTATACAAAATTTATTTGATTAATCTTTAAATATTTTGGGTATTAAACTATAATTTTTGTTTACATTACTTGCATCTGTTTTATGGTTGACAGTAATATCCGAGTGTTTATAAATATGAAAGGCTTCATTTATCTGCCTTTTAGTTGTATTAAATTCATAAGCTTAATATTTTGGTATTTTTAAAATCAAAATTGTGACCTACGTTGAAAGCATGAATAGCTAGAGCTGTTTTTTTTATTTTTGTTTTTTAAATAATTGATATGATAGTATTGTCTGTTTTTAAGTTTTTGACCAGACGTATCACCTAAGCAACATGTTTTACATTGTTTTTTTTTCTTAAACTACAAAATCTATAATTCTGATAATCATCATAAATAATATAATGGAACCCTGTAATATAATATAAATTTGATTTAAATAACTGCACAGCTTTAACAGCTGAGAGTGATGCATGTAACTGAACAAAGTGTTATTAATGATTTAACTACTTACCACGAAGAGTTCTTTCTTCCACACAGCGGTAGAAATCCCAAATCTTGACAGTTCCATCATCAGAGCAAGAAGCAAACTTAGCGTCACTCGCACTAAAACTGAAGAGAGCAAACAAACTCTAGGACATGACTTCTAATGCATATACAAACAGCTAGAATCAAATTAAATGTAATCACTAAATAATTATTTCATATCTTCAGCCCAACGGATAAAAACTTGAACTTTCCTCCATACTAAATTAAGAAAGGATTAGAGAATTTTTTAATTTATAAAACTATATATTTATAAGGCTCTGCAGTTATCCATATAGTCGAGAATCGCTTGGCGGCCCAATTTCGCACTTAAGAGATTATATCCCTTTGTCAAAAGAGTTCATTTTATAAGAGTTACACATTTTAAAAATTATATCTATATAATTAATACATTTTAGAGGTGATATTCCTTTGTCCAAACAATACATTCGATTTAGGGAACATTCATTTTCTAACCTCTTTTCCTAGGTGGCTGGATAACTGCAGATTTACCATTTATAAACCTAATATTTAATTAAAATAAGTAATTATTAATTAATTAATGACAGAATGTGATTATACTCTTTTTACAATTAGTATTACCTTTTGACAGTGCAGGAAAATCGAAAAAATGTGGATGGGAGCCAATGAAATCACTGGATTTTGAATTTGAGAAGGTCAGGCCAACTGGACAAATAAAAATGTCATTGGTCCCAACCCTCCTACAGATCTAGTAGCTTTATTTTTTTTCCTCATATAGGTTGGCCAATCTGAGTGTCAAAAGTTAATACTAATTGTAAAAAGAGTATAAGAGCTGAATCACCATGACTGATAAAACCTCTTTTTTCACTTAAATTGACTTTTATAGATAACGAACACGTGTTCACAAATAGTAAGAAAGGTATTCAAAAGGAATAATTAACATTAGACCAATTAAATAATGGTCTCTAGGAGTCAGAATGAGGATAATATGAATTATTATTTCGGTTAATCCCTTATTTTTTTAATTATTCTTTTTCTTCTTGGGTTCTAGGGATGATCAATGTAAAAAAAAATAAAACTTTTCAATTTTTTTTTAAAGCATAATGTGTGCAAATTTTCACCCATACCTGGGCATCATCATACCTTATATCTGAGTAATAGAGTGGTATTAAATTAAAACTCCTATTTAGATGCAAAAAAAAGATGAGTAACACCACTCTTCTATAAGCAATCAACTGTTACTCAAACTACTCTTCTCATTCCACTCTTATTACTCAGATATAAGGCCTGATGATGCTCAGGTATGGGCAAACATTTGCACACATTATACTGCTTAAAAAAATGAACTTTTTTTTTACATTGATCATCCCTAGAAACCAAGAAGAAAAAGAATAAGAGGATAATATAGCAATTGGACCATAGAAAGAATAAATCTATTAGAGGTCGACCAAGAAGTCATGGAAATGTGAGGAGTGCGCTAGTGTCGTCATGTACAGTCAGTTTTTGCTTTAATAGACCACGGTCAAAAAACACAGTGTTGTTCTTTTGTTATTAATAATTTTATTTTTGATAACTTCTATATTTTTTTAATATTTTATGCAACAGGCAACACTGTACCTGATAAGAAATCACTAATAATGTACGATAATATCTTTATATTATTATTCATAATAATATTCTTTCAATTTAAATCAATTTTCTTCTTTCATAATCTATTATTTCTTCCTCTTTATTTCTGAGTTATTTGGATTTAGGACAGGTGTGACTATAATTCATATTGTATAAAGACAAACAAAACAGGAAACCTAACAGATTGGAAACCTTATTGTTGTTGTTATTCGTGAGATTTGACGTAACTGCGCATGTCATACAAACTAGAAATGGGTATTGTCTTAGCACCCGACTGTACTGACTTCGGCACTACTCGGAAGTTCCGATTTTAAACGAAGTTAAGCTTTCCGTTTCTCCCGTGTTCATGACTTCTTGGTCGACCTCTAGTAATGGATTACTGTAGTAGAAATCCTAAACCTTGACTCCATCATGACAGAAGTAAATTTGGTAAAAATAAAATAATCAAACTTGGTTTATGAAATAGCTAAGAAATTCAAGAGAATGAGGAAGGAGAACATTGGACAGATAAACTTGAAACCAGATAGCTAAAAATAAATTCATCAAGAGAAAAATAATGATGATTAGAACAAGTTTTAAAATTTTAAGTACCTTGGAGTGGTGGAAAAATGATTGATGGAAGATAGCAACATAAAAAAGGATCGAAAAATAAGGAAAACAGCCACGTTTTCAGTTACAACTGTTCAAACAGCCACGTTTAAACAGTTGTAAGTTCTCTGGTGCTTGTAAACCCAGGATTCATACGCTAAGCCAAATTCAGTAGTAGACTTATCAGTACTTAAGATAATGAATTTAATTTATTTTTTATATATTTAAAAAACAAAAACATTGCTAGCATGCGATACCCAAGGAGCTGTTAAGAAAAATCAGAGGGAACAATTAAGGAGAACCATCATACTTAGTTTGGATCTACACAGCAAAACATAGAAAATCCTTAATTCCATTGCTATGACCCTACTGGTAGTGGAGACTAGTGGAAAAGAATGGAAAGAATATTTTCCTGAACGATTTATAAACTATTGAAGAGAAAAATAATGCAGTATGTATAAGAATACAACCAAAAAATCATACTGGAAGAATCTTTTTCACTCGATAAAGTCAGAGATGAGAAATTATTAATTGCTTTTAATAACCTGCCATAAACAACAAAAAAAAAAAAATCGCTGACACCTTTCCTCCTCCTCATAAAATGTTTGTTTATAGTAGTTATTTCAAATTATCAGTTCACGAATCAATCAAACAGCTTAAGTAAATGATGCTTATTGAGTGGTTTATTCTCTATCTAAGTAAGCTGTTTTCAAAAACATTCCAAGAAACAAAAAAACAAAAAAAAAAAAATAGTGATAAGAGAAATGCAAATAACGGAAGAAGCAGGTTTTCAAAAGAAGGCTAAGGATAGATAAGTATGGTCAAGTCCCAAGAAGACCTACGCCCAGGAATGGGCCGGACCTCAATAATCAAGTATAAACAAAAGTTTCAAATTATTGTTATTGATAAAATAAAAACATATTATTTATATATTCTTATTGCAACAGTAATTGTTTCAAACTATACTTCTATTTAATAAATGTAAAATCAAATCTAAAAAGCTTAAATCATAGCTGATTCATAAAATGATTCACTCGTTGCTTAAACTAATGTTGCTAACTTTAAAAAATATAAGAATCGATATTGGTTTAAAGCATTTCATCCGACCATGTTTTAAAACTATTTAGTTTGAATAATTAGCTTCAAGCACCAAAAAATCAAGCTAGATTTTCCACTTAGTTAAATTTGCTGTTTTTTAAATCCTAAAGGTCAACCAAGAAGTGACGGTACTTGGGAAAAACTATAAACTTAGCTTCCTTTAAAATCTCAAGTTCCAAGTATTGCCGCAGTACAGTCTGGTCCTAATATTTTATAAATAACAGCTCTCAATTAATGATGATTAATCAAAATAAAAACAAAAATTGGAAGTTACGAAAAATACATTTCTTAAAAACAAAAAGAACAGTGTTTTTTCCAATAAAAAAAATAACTATATTCCAACGTATATTCACTAGATTTGATTTTGATAGTGGTCTAATTCTATTAAAAACTGACTATACATCACGCAAAAAAAAACAACACTAGCGTCTTTCTCAGATCACTTCTAGCTGGATCTTTAGTGTATGCGATTATTTTGTACCAATAGAGGATTATGACAACTAAAACATTTATCGAAGTAAAAAAAAAGAATACAATTACTTAACTGTAAAATATGATAAAATAAAATTTAGATTGGCAAATTTCCAAAAAATGTACAAGCTATATATATATGCCCTTGTGCACACATGGCAATTTAACTAATTTTTAGTAAAGGCAAAATCGAGATTTTGAGACAAGCACCGAAAAAACTATGGAAAATAATAAAAATTAAAGCAGAACCCCAAAATTTAAGATAATTATATATTTTTAGGACAGTAACAATGTAGAATGTCCAATGGGGATAGGGGCGGATGGGGGCACCGGAAAGTCGGGAAATTTCCCGAAGCACCGCTAATAAGGCGATTATAAAAAAGAAAAATTGGTCCAACAATTAAAAAAAAAAACTTTCTCATACCAATATGGTATTTTATTAGTGCGGTGCCAGTGATGCAATAGCTCGATTTTCACTTCTTACAAAATGTGTAAGCGACGTTTCAGTCAGCAGTAGATGGGTCATAAAGACAAAAAGTACCAAGCATCTTTATGCTCTAATTGGTGCTCCTTCTACCGCTCCTACTATATTAGTGAGGCGCCGGAGCGCTTGTAGGAATATAAAATAATAATATGGATAAAAAGAATAACAGCACGACACTCACAGGCGGCAGAAGGTATCTGTTGGCAGACCCCAAAAATTTCTGGATCAAAATTGATTATTTTCCTCCTTTGACTTTTACTGAGAAAACAAGTGTAGGTATTCTACCTTAGCAATTTCATAGTTCTTTATATCGGTGGAATCGAAATGCAATTTTTGGCGCCTTATATTTTATCACACATTTTTACCACTATTTTAATTTAGCTTTAGTTTTTAGGGAGGGGCCCCTGATTGTGGGGGGGGGGGGTACTCATTAGATAATATGGCGCCGCTGGTGTGTTTTCCAGAGCCGGTTGGTACCTCCCCATCCGCCCCTGAATGGAGAGATTTCAAGTTGTTATAAGTTGATTATAAAGGGCCAATTTTTTAACATCTACAAAAAAAAAAAGAAAAAAAGGTCTCCTGTGTGTAAGATCTACTTATTTTAGTAACAAATTAAGATAACAATGATTATTTAATAAAAAATACTTTACAAAGTAAAATACATGTCTGGATGACATGAGAGTTAACTATATTACATGCCTCTCCTGGGGACACAGAGCAATGGCACAGCCAGTAGCATGTTGCCTCACATGCTTACCCTGGACTTCAACTAAGTAAGAAAGTGGCCCAGTTACATTAGTTGTTATACCTTCTTCATGTCCTCTTTCAGTTGGCTTGTCCACCCAAACTTCCTCCCCCTCTCTAAAGTCCTTTCATTTCTTCCCCTCATCGCGGAATAACTTTGGCTTTGCTAAGGCCACTTATCTCTTGTTATCTGGTTTTAAGAACGATAATCTGGTTTTTAACTGTCGTCCCATTAATACTTTAGCAGGAGACCAGTTTGTTTTGTGCATCACCTATCTGAAAATCATGAGACACTAATAGTCCGATGGCTAAATTTTCATTATCATATTTGAAGCAATGAATGTTCTTTCAAACGTCCAAACTGTCCTTTCAGCTAATCTGTTTGTTCGCTCATTTTCTTAGCAGTAAAAAAAAAAGAATTGGAAGTAAATTAAGGACCGTTATCGGAAACAAGTTTGAGTTCGGAAACTTTGTAAACATGTCTGACAGAATATTAATAGCTTTTCTAGTTGTAATTTGAGTCGTGGAACTACCTCAAGCTATTTAAATGTAGCATAGTCAAAGGGCCCAGTGAAACCTATATACAGCCTAATCAAAGGTTCTGCTGGTATCGTCCATGAGTAAAGCGGTTGATTCTTGTCCCGGCCTAATTTTCTTGATAAATTATGTAATATTTAACATGTTTTATCATTTCTTCATCCATATTAGGCCACCACACATGGAATCATGTATAGTAACGCATTGCTGCAATCCCTAGATGTCCTTCGTGTAGGATTTTAAAAAAGCAATGTCTTGATATTTTGGGAATAACAAAGGTCCTTTCCAAAGTAACGCCTTATCTTCAAATGAAAGTTCTGATCTTTTATCACAGAACTGATTAAATTATTCCGAGAGCTGTTTTTGTTCAGCCAACCTCACTCTCGCACTAAGGACCCAATTATTTGTGCAAGAAGTTTGTCTATGTTGTTCTTTTCTGATAACAGCGATATCCTTCAGTCTTAATTGTACTTTGAGCTTTCCATTTCACATGTTTTACTTGTGGTTGTGTCTTTGATTGGAAGGCGTGATAATATATCAGATGCCTCACTGTCTGAACCTCGTATATACTGCATTATATAGCAATAGAAGCTTAGAGTAAGTGCCCAAAGCGTTAATCTGGTTGCTGTCATTTTTGGTAGCTCAGTGTTCACCAAACAATCTCACAAGAAGTTTGTGGTCTCTTTTTAATAAAAATGTTCAACCATACAACCTGCCTTATTTCCATTGCTTGAATATTTTTACTGCATACACTAGTCCTAAAGCTTCACGATCAATAACAGAATATTGTTTCTCTGCTTGTGAGACTGTAAATAAGAGAATGGAAATGGGGCTGGATTGGTCATACACTAAGGAAATCAGAAGATTTAACAGAGCGATAGTCCTTAGATTGAAATTTGGATGCCAAGAAAGACGTAGAGACAGATGATTAATGAAAAAGTAAGGCACAGTGGGAAAAGATGGCAAGAAGTCAGGATCGAAGAAAGTGGTGTGACTTTTTAAAGGCCCTATGCTCCAACTCGAAGTCATAGGAAATAAGACAAGTAAGTCTGCTTGTGAGAGAAAAGGCAACAGGTTAGGTAGCCATTAGGAAATCTGTGACTAAGAACTGCATCTGAAGTAACGATTAACAGAAGTTCAGAGTTAAGTGAACCAGTGTGTCCGATTATGTCAATGTCCATTTTAATTAGTAAATTATGTCTGTATCATTTTGTGTCCAGCACCATTTAACACATTTTTTTAATTTGGTAAAGTGGTGAACGCAAATACTGTAAAATTGGTATAAACAAACTTTTAATAGTAATTAATAGAGCCAGAAAATTATTATAATTTTTTTATGTGTGTTGTAGGTAGAGCCATTTTTTTGTTAGCTTTACAGTATTGGTTTGTTAGATGGATTCCTTCATAGTCTACCACAAGTCATATACAGTTAAATGGAGATTTTAAAAATAAACAATTTTCTAATTGAATTCTTAACTCAGATGATCTTGACTTAACTTCCCTGTAACGATGAGTCCTGTTAAAATATAATCCATACTTTTCTGAAAAATGGCTGGAGCAGTATTTACCCTGAATGGCAGAAGTTTATATTGAAAATAAGTCTTCTTTGACTTGCATCAGTAAATAGACGTTACGGAGGTTTATAGTAAAATATTCTTCTCCCCAGTAGGAGCTTTGACATGATATCTTCAAATCAAGACAAAGGGTTTTAGAAAATGTGAACATATTCAGATTTTTCCTATTGGTTTGATTAGTATTAATACTTCTTATTTCAGTAATCTCTGTATTTCTTCTTTAACTCTGGATCTCAGGGCAAAGGTCTTGCTTTAAATAAACCAGGCCCTGTATTATCTTTTAGGTGTATTGTAGCCTGATGACTTTTAATTGTGTCCAATACTGTTACATATGTGGGCACCTGGAGGTAATTTAAATTTTAATACCCGATTCAGTCCAAACAGTGGGATGTCAACTTCAGTACAATAACTGATGATGTCTCGTTTTCCAAATGCTTCAACTTGTATTTTAGTTTGACCTAGAGAGGGGATTTTAAGACCAATATTACAATTAATTTCGGTCCTACTTTCATTGAGGCGAACCCATCAATTTTCATACATTGCTGATAACTGATTCACTTACCCCAGGGTCATAAAACACAAAATTTCTGGCCTTGTAATTTTACGTTTAACAGCACTTAATCACTCCCTTTGACCATTCTGACCAGCCATTGGTCTGATGTCTTAATCCTCTGAAGAATAAGAATGAGCAGATGAAGACTGACAAATTTTCAGTTATTTGTTTCTGGGCTTTGTCAGCCATGCATTGTTGTACATGCCTAAAATTAGTTGATTAGTTCAACGGTTCTTCTAATGAATTCTGGAAGTTGCATTCACCTGTGTCTTCTCAAGACATTAACATATTGGGTGAAATATTCCTCATTGTCCCCTATTCTTCGTCCAAATGTCACAAGCCCAGCCAAAGTAGAGTATGCTTTGCTGTAGTATGTTCAAGAAGGATTGAAAATAAAGATTGATCTCCTACCATGGCTGGTCTAAAATTGTCGGTTAAGTGCTTGTATGCACTGGCACCAATTTTAAACAGCTAGAGATCTCTAAAATTTTCTTAAGCCACAGATTTCAATTTTGAATTAGTAATCTCTCTTCATAATTGTCTCAATCTTGAAGTTTATTTTGAGAAGTTTCAAATTTAAAATGTCTTAATTTGTCACTTTCATAATTTATACTATATTCAAGATGTTCATTCAATTCTTTTCTTCTTAGCCTTGACATGGTATATTAATTATTTTTTGGTAGTGCAGCGCCAAAATAAGATTTTGTTAATTTTAGTAACAAGCGGATTTCACATCATATTCTAAGATAGCAATGATTCGTTAAATACAAAATACTTAACAAGTAACATACATATGCCATGCCAGGATAACATAACAGTTAACTAACACTGAGATTAAATAGTTTTTTCCTAAAAAAGTTTATTACTATTAACTTAATTTAAATAGTAGGGTTATACCTCTTATCAGAAATAAATCAATTGAAGGAAGCTCTTACTTTTGGAGCACTGGTCCCCGAAAAAATGATCAGAATAATGAAAAATGATCAGAGACCGTTCTGATCATTTTTATTTAAAAACTTAGTAATGTTGCTTGCTTGAAAAATATAGTTTCTGAGATAACCAAAAGAAAAAAGGGTCATAATGATATAAAGTTTGTTTGAAACCTATTTTTTTTTTTTTTTTTTTTTTTTTTTTTTTTCTTCTTCTTTTTCTTCATTAATTCAAAAGTATAAAAAAAAAGTTAGAATCAGTTTAAATTTATATCAGTAATTAGTATTGATAATTTTTAAAATAAAAATAGACATTAAAAATGTATTTTAATAATATAAAAGTAAAAAAAAGCAGATAGAACCAAAGATCTTTTAACTTGTTGAATTTGAGGGTTTCTTATAGCAATAATAAAATAACTTAAGAAAATAAAAATGTTTTATTATTAACATAATAAAACAATGTTTGTACATACATGTCCATAAAACTTAAATTTAACATACCTAATCTTATTCCATATTAAGTAATACAAGTATTTTTTTTTAAAGCATTAATTTAGCTGAATCGATGTATATATTTTTTATTTACATCTCATAAAATATTATTAAAAACATTCTAGAGAACACCAAAATGAACATTTCCTTTTAAAAGGGAGAGGGAAATAAATGAAGGATATTAAGTTGATAAACCACAATTTTTCCACGTCCAGTCCTTAAAATGATTTTTTTTTTTTAAGAAAATACCTAAGATGGGATTAGAATAAGAAAGAAAAATAACTATTTTAAGTCGATATCATTAAACAAAGATTGGTGTAAAAGTAATTATGCCAAAAAACAATATTATGACAGTAAAACTGTATAAAAAAGATGAGTTTAATGTCAATAGCTTTAAATGGCCTACACCTGTTTCCTAATGAAGCTGATAAAAACATTAATCAATGCAGTTAAAATAGCCTTATTAAAAGAAATGGGGTTAATAGAGTTTGACAAAAAGTAATCATTTTCACTCAGAGTTTTATTGACTATGGAAAAGACAACAAGAGAAAACAACTTTGGACAACCTCAATTAAACACAAAAATATTTTGTTTGAGGATTTAGAGTTTTGAAGCAGGCCATCTTTTAAATTCAAACAAACTGTCTCTCCATGTAGAACAACATTTCTTTTAAGATCCTCGACTGAATTTTTCTCCAATTTGTGATAGCAAATAATTATACAGGTGTAGTTTAACAAGCAAACATCTAATACTTTTCCAAAACTGTTTTGAAAATTTTTTGGGTATTCAAAACCCCATGGAAAGGGGACTTCACAACAGCAAATTTTTAGTTTTGTATTGAAATTGTTTTGAATAAAATTGCATGGAAACGAGTATTAAATATAGAACAGAATTAAGACATGCACAGTAAGTATGATGAACGAAGATGTGATAACCTGACTTAACGACTACTAGTCTAGGAGTTTATAGTTTTCAAAATTTTTGTGTAAACTTAAACTGTATTGAAAACTCATCTTGGAAACATATTTGGTATGCAAATAAACCAGTTTTCCAAACCCAGGGAAATGTAGTAATCTTCACACAGAATGATTGCATTTTAAAAATTGACTGGTTTCAGATGTTCTAATACAGAATGGACTTCATTAAGTCAAACAAAAAATTACAATAAAAATCACAGGGAAGTACTTTTTAGGGTTAATTTTTTTTTTTTTTAGGGTTAATAATTTTGTAGATAATTTTATTCGCCATATAAGCTATTTCATGCTAAAATAACATTTTAGTATTTCCCCATCTGCTACATGAAAGAAGCATGCTCAGGCAAAAACCAGCTAAGAGGCCTTAGAGCCTAGGAACGGGCCTAGTCTGAAGTAATGTGATAAACGGTTTGGCTCAAGAAGAAAGGGGGATGTTTTTAGACGGTATCGTAAACCGGCAAGTCCGACACTCTGTCACACAAGGTGTGCAACAGGTTAGCACGAAACTACATGAAAGTAAAAAAAAACAAAAAAATTTAAATGGGTCCCCGCAAAAGAAATAATAGTGTAGAGTAGATGTCCCTGGTTCGATTCCTCAGGGGGTCACAATGTTGTTTTTTTATCAGTAATAACAAAATGTTAATTTTTTTTCTGGCAATTTTTATCCCCCTGTCATAACGTATATGCATAAATTATAGGACTAGTTGTTATAGGGTTGTTGGGGGCATTTTTTTGAGGTGAAATTTTGGTGCTAAAAACGCAATATTGGCGGTAAGAGGCACAGAAGTCGTATATATTTGTAATCTAGTCTTCAGTAGCTTTCATTTGATACCCATCTTGAAAATTTAAAGAAATAAAAATTTTGCCTCACTGCGCATGGGTGCACACAAAATTTGCAATTTTTAAAAATTAAAAAATCTGCCCCAATAATATCATTGCCCCACCATAAGGTATTGGCATGAATTATTTCATCATTTAAGACTAGCTGTTATAGGGTGGTTGGGGGGCATTTTTTTGGGGGTGAAATTTTGGCGCTACAAATGCAATATTGGCGGTAAAAAGCACAGTAGTCATATATATTTGTAATTTACTCTTCAGTAGCTTCCATTCGATAAACAATTTGAGCTGTGCACATTTTTGCGCATTACACATATTAAATGTTTAACTTCTCTATATTTTTTCCTATGTGTCAGTCAAAAAGTTATGCCAGTATTGAAAATTTCACATCTGTAGCGTGAACGGTTCTGGGGATATGAAACAAAGTACGACAGACAGACAGACTCATAACCCTCGGCTTAGGGTTTCGAGGATGATCTACGATACCCTAAAAATGAAACAGGTAAAAGTATACGACAAACTAATGCAAAAACTAAAACAAATTAAAATTACTTTTTTAAAAAAAAAATATATTTTACTAATAAATGTAACTCTAGATCTTCGCGAGTCTGAGTAGGCTTTTTTAATAACCTATTTATTTAACTTTATTTTACTTAATTTGTTTTTATTTATATAATTTCAATTCAAGTTTTGGCATTATAGAAGAGTTTATCGACGGGATCTTTGAGTAAATTGGGTAGGGAAGTAAACAAAAGGGAAGTGGCCGATAGAAAAGGTGCAATGTTGTCTTGATCTGATTAAAATATAGCTAAAAGTAAACAATAAAAGATTTGGCAACATAGCAACCCCTCTCCGTTTTCCTCAGATTTATACATACAGCCAATTTCATTCCTATTATTAGTCCATTAAATTATTATTGATTCATTGTATGTTACTAACAAATCCACTGAAAGACTAGGTTTTTAAAACTGGCTACAATTATTAACAGAAATTGCCATTAAATTGCAAAGTAGTTAAATTATGAAGTCAACTAAAGGATCGTTACCGCAAATTAGGATATAAAGAATTACCTACCATCCAAATACTGGATCTGAAGATCACTGGACCAGTTTCGGCTAAATGCCATTATCAGCAAAAGAATATAAAACGTTAAGATTCATAATGGACTTTACAGGTCCAAGTTCTATATCCTTCTACTTATGATGGGGTAGTCAAAACTTTAGATCCAGCTAGTACTGATGATAAGTAATTCTTCATTTCGCAATATAATTTATTGAAAAATATGGTTAAAGCTTAAAATGTGTTTCAAGTAAATACAAGTGGAGACTGATAGATTTCTAAAAGCAAAAATATCTAATAAAAAAAAAGAACCAAACCACAGCAAGCTAACCCTAAAATGAAAAAATATTAGAAAAATGGATACTCAAGACAATCCTTCTGTAGTACTAGCAGAGGGGGGGAAAATTGTCATTTAAGGATCTACCGTGGATCATCTAGCGTTTAAAATAATAAAAAACAATAATTAGGGGAGTAACTCATCTGTTAAAATCAGGGGTCAGCAAACGTAAATCCCAAATTGTTCTATTAACTCATTGAAACCCTCTTTTCTATAAGTTTTACGTTTTTTTTAATTAAGTTTTTTCAAAAGTGCAAACTTTTTTCTGCTTATCAACACTGGCGCGGGCACCCTTATTGATTTTCAAATCTTTAATTGCACCCTTATAGACAAAAAGGTTGCCGACCCCTGGTTCAAATAAACATTTGAAAATTCTAATTTTGTCTCAAACGATAGAATTTGATCACGCCAGTCCAAAAACTATCGTGGCAAAAGTAAAAAACAGAATCTATTATTTTGTTTTCATATCTATGTTAATACGAGGTGTGGGTCTGTCATTCGGATAGGAAACACTTTCATGAATTTATTAGGCCTGAAATATCAAGTTAAATTATATTTATTTAATGGAGGAAAAAAAATTATGAAAGAAAATAAAATAAATGATAGCTTACGAAATACCTTTAAACAATTACTAGATAAGTACTACTTTTTAAAAAGAAGAACCAAAGAAAATATAAAATAGTAAATATTCAATACCGGCTGCTTTTGAAAATTTAATAGGTCATAATCATTTCACCGATAATAAAATGACATCAGATTTTCAAAATCAGCCTGTAAGGATATGGTTTTTTTTTTATACCGCTTCGAAAGCACGAGGGTCATTAGCAGTTTTGAGAACTCAATTAAGTAATTATCTACACTCGGATTTGTTATCGTCTAGTTGTTGGATCAGTTATTATTCTGTTTTCTCCTTTTCCCTCTATCCTCATTATACAAGAATGTGTGTGGTTCAATTATTCATAGGTCTGTATATTAATTTAATTTATTTATTTACTACTATTACTATTATTTATTTGTTTATTGTTATTTTTATTATTATAGATATGTTATAGAATTTAAAATATTACTTATTGAGCATTCTGTGCTATGACAAAGTTCACATCACAATTAAAACCCATCAACTTAGTGGAGATTGAAAAGTAAGAACAATATTTAATAAGAAAAAACAAACTATACGAGTCTTTATTTCAATTTCAAAACCTCTAACTATACTAATCACAACACATTCTACGAAAAGATGATTTATAAAGAATAAAATAGGAAAATAGATGCAGTTAACCACAAAAAATAAAAATCATATACATCAACACTGAAGGAAACCAAACGATACTTTTACATAAAAAAATTTGGAAGACATTCAGGGAGTAGACCATTTCAATTAACTTCCTGCGAATATATTGCCAACACCACTTTGGCAAAAATGGCAAAAAGCACATGATAGAGCCTGATGAAAAAAGTTCAGAATCCTCGGTCATCAGAAATGTGGTTTTTAAGGATCCTTTAGTGAGAGGAAATAGGAAAGTGTTCATTTTATATTTAGCACTTTTTTATTATATAACAATTGTCTTATGATAATTTTCAGCCTCGTATACATACAATTTTATTCATACAGGCTTTATAATGTCTAAGATATACTTGCAAATTAAAATGTAATACTTTTTTTCTTATTTTACAAAACAACATTTTATATCATCACAGTAATATCACAGATAAATAAAATAATTGTATATAATATGAAGAGATAGAGTGTAGAGGAAAGGGAAAAGGTAGCATTTTATTTGTTATATTATATACAGAATATTTACTAACGCTAAATGTTTCCCAACAATATCACAGGCGTATAATTTAAATGAAAATAAATAAAATTAAATACTGTGTAAAGAAAGGAAAGGGGAAAGTGGACTATTTTTTATTTCTTTTCCTAGTACAGTCGTTAAACATTTGTGTTTTTTTTCACCATAAACCCGTTTCTATATAAAATTATTAAGACATAATAATAATTGTTTTAAAAATAGTACTATAAGTAGAAATATAATGAGAAGGTTGGTAGATGGATACCTGATGCCCCTTATGGGTTCCTGATGAGCCATGAACATTTTCACATTGTTCATATTGGACTGCCAATATTTCACATATCCCGAGTGATCTGCTGTTACCATCCACATCTCGTTGTGTGACCACACCATAGTCCTTACAGGCGATTCGTGAGCCTTAACAAATAAATAAGTACAGAAAAAGAATAAATAAAATATCAAATTAGTCAGGATTCAAGTCTAGTATTAGGGTAAATAAATAGAAATTTACCCCACAGAGGCCATGATATAAAGGTAGCCGGATAAGTGAACAACCAGCAGGACTGAATTTATTATAAATACAAATGATACATTATCCTGAAAATAATAAATAAATATTTAATGATGATCTTAAACATTTTGATCTATATGGGTATAGACTAAAATGGTGAATGAAATTTGTCCTAAAAAAGGAGAACAAAAAGACAAAATAAATATTATTGGAAACACAAAACATGTCTCTACCAAAACTCTTAACAAGTTTTTTTTCTAATAATGAAACGTTACACGTTGGCTGCAAAGCTATGTAAGCATTATAAATATAAATTTATTAAATAAAATCTCTAGTTTTTAACCAAACTTTTTGTCTGTGAAAACATTGTAAAAAAAAACTACTAAAAGGACCAACTCTTTGAAGTAAATTAAAATGATACTGTATATTTATATGCAAGACATTATACTTCAATGCACTTCCGACACAGCCCCTAAAATTCCTATTATCAATACATATTTTGTTGCTCAACCAACTAAAGAGTAGACATTGAAGTTACCTGCAAAATGGTTTCAAAGTTAAATGTCAAGCCGTTCCACAGGGTGAATTCACCGGAAGACGCTCCTGTAACCAGTCGTCGACCTTCAGGTGTCCACGCCATGCAAAAAATAGGACAGCGCATTTTGTTGGTAGCAGTCTTAACAAATCTAGTCGTCACAGCGTTTATAGGGTTGTCTTCGTAAGCCGAAGGTGGAAGAAGTTCTGGCGTGTACATGGCATCGGGTTGTAAACCATACCTGTCTCGGAAGTCTCTCTGCCATATCCTCGACTGTAAAACAGAAAAATAGAACAAACTGGCAATTTTCAAACTTGTTACTAGAAGTCAAAATACATGATAATATTTTGGTAGATTAATTTTAAAAAAACAAACCTCCAACATTTTAATAATGGATGCATTATAATCCACTGTCTTTCTCATGGCAGACTTTCTCAACCTTTTGCCATCGAACTCAGGGTCGAAGATAACTGGACCATTACCGACTTGACGATAAGCTCGGAAAGGTTGAAAGAACTGAGGTCTAGGTGGAGCTTGAACCCTTGCTTGAATAGCCCCAGGTGGCGGGAACCTCATTTGACCACCTAGGTTTGGAGGTGCCAAATTGGGTGTTATAGTAATCATTTTTCAGACAATTGAATGGGAAGACGAAAGAAAAAACAAGCCGATCTTACACTTGGAACTATAAGTATTTAAATTGCATTACCCTAAATTAAATATGAGAAAACTTCGGTCTGTTTAAAAAAATAACAGAATAACTGGTTACGAATATAAAAGAAAAAAAATTAAATCGGTTCTCTTCTAAGGATTAAAAAAACTTTCTTGATTGTTAATAAAAGTGATTAGATAACATAATAAATTATTTTTACAGAATAAATAATCCCAATAAAACTTCATTATGGAGATAGCACAACTGTCATAGAAACGACAAAACGAGGTGAAGGATCGTGCTGTGAAAGTTAACCGAAAGAAACAAATGGTCAAGAAAAGAAAAGCATTTTATTGATTAAAATAAATAATTGTATGTGAACTAAAAATAAACAACAATAAACATTTAAAATGGTAGTAAAACTAAATCAAATCAAATGAGAAAAATAAATAGCGAAAGGCCATTTTGCACAAGCATGGAAGCTTTCATCAGTTGAGTCGGAGTCGAGGGTGATCTGAGATGGTGATGTTTGTTGAAGAATTGGCTTGGCGCGTCTTCCAACATGTGGTAAATAAACGAAAGTGCTTTACTTCACTTCCGTTTCTTCTTCTTGTTCAAAATGGCAAAACTGCTCCAGATGTCACAATCCTTATCAGCATTAATTCGATTTATTATTTTGCATCAAAATATTTGTTAACAATTATTGTAGAACAGAATAAAAACATAAAAGTAAATTACGGCGTGGATAAAATAACTTGAAGAAAATGTAGCATTCCTAATACATTAAACGCACCTATCAAATAAATAATTGATAAGAAATAAAGTGTAGGTTGTAGATAACGAAACTTTCGGCCGAATATATCTGATGGCGCTGCGATCGTTTTCCGTAAAATCAACATTTGAGTCTGTGTCTGTTCTTGTTCTTCTCATCTCAATTAACTTCTATTTTCTATTCTAATAAGCGCAAACGCACAGGTCCGGTCAATTACCGCAATTGTTTCTGTTTCGTCAGAAGTTTTTTTTTTTAAATTTCAAACTTGGTTTATTGATCAAATAAAATATCGTGAATTAACTTTTGTGTGTTGTGGTATAGTGTACCTATGGCTTCTAGCAGTAGAGCTGAAGAAGTCGTAGTGCCTTCGAATTGCCAGTATCCAAATAGAAAATGTCATCAGGCTGTGATTCCGACTTACAACTATTGCTTGAGACACATTTTGGAAGACAAAAACGCACCCTTTCGTCCTTGTTCTTTTACTTATCCCAACACTAATAAAAAATGCCCTTTGGCAGCTCCCAAAGGAGACAAAAGAGATACAGGGTAAGCCAAGTATTTCATTTTATTTTAATAAAATAAATTTAGTATTGGTGATTTTAAAATCAAGAAATATAGCTCTTAGGCAAAGTTATCCTTTAGACTGTGTCTTAATTTCTATATATTAACTGAAGTGACATGGATTTGAAGCATTTTATGAAATAACGTCAAAATGGTTGTATGTCCAAGTTTTACATCGTTCCTAGATTTCTAGAATTTTCTACCAAAACAATTTCCGACATTTATCTGTTGATAAATGTCTGTTGTTTTAATTCCGAAGCTAAATTCTTCACGTACCTAAACTTCTATCTTAAATTTACATCCTTATAGAGTTACTCATGTCAATATCCAAGTATTTAAGATGAATTAGGTAGGTACTTTCAAATGAAATACCCCCTTATTGATTTCTTGGCTGAACTGAAGGAGATGATACAGTCGAGAATCACTTGGGCTGCACAACTTGGCTTAATTTATACACTTGAGAGATTATATTCCTTTGTCTAACAGTACATTTGTATGATTTAAACATTTGAGGAATTATGTATGATTTGTTCATAGGAGGGTTTATATCCCTTTGTCAAAAAAATACGTTAGATTCCGCCATCTATTCTATATTCTTCAGTTCTACCGATTTTTTAAACTGTATGAGTTTTTTATGCGCGCGTTTTTGGCTACATTTATAAGAATACATTCATGAAGCCAAAGAGACGTCACTGAGTGTTTTCTCTCGCCCTTCCTTCCTTGTGCAGTGTTCCGTTGAACTTATAAACAAAGTTGAATATATGTAAAATAAAATGTAAAACAGGTTTGCATTTAATATTTACTATGTAAATGGAAGTACCTATAAACAAAAATATAAACTAGAGAGAAGAGGACGGGAAGGTTTCATTCAGGTTGGCTTCTTAACTGTCCACTTGCTTTAGCTGCTCTCTCTTTACAGCTATCCTATGCCTTCAGTCCTCTCGAGCTATTACCATCCTGTTTTCATACCAGTTAATGTTATTTTGAAGCTTGGCTTTGCTGTCGGCAAGCAGAGCTATGTCATCACCATTGGCCTAGTTGTTTATTTTTGGCATTTGGAGTTTTCCAATTTTGTTAAATTTCAGATCCCAAAAATGGGGATAATTTAGGCTGGAGTATTTAGTAGTAGTTATTAAGTTTTGTATCCTGCACTACCTAACTCGTAAGAAAACGAAGCACGAGCACTGGAGGGTTAAAAGTTAGGGGCTTGAGATTTGTTGTCGTTTGCTTGCCATTTGTAAAGTTTAACTCAAGCAATCGGATCAGTTCTTTTTCTAATTCCAGCAATTCCTCACTCAAGTGTTGTTTTTAACTCCAATTGATTTAATTTAATGATCTATAGATTTGTACTGAATCTAATTATACTTTTATAATTATAATTTATTTGCTTTTTCAGGTACTGTCAAATGCATCTTTGGAGGCTCCTTCTGAAGAGGCAGAAGAGTAGTGCTAAAAATATGCCACCGATGACAACGGAATCTCTTCTCACCGAACTATCTCACTATGTTCGACCTGTGCGCAATGCTTGGAATAAAAATCCATCTAATGAAAAACAGGACCCTAATGTTACAACTGCACTTAATCCATTCGGTATGTTTTAGGATTTCGTTAAGTTTGTCAAGTTTTATATTATTTATAACTAGTAGAACTTACTTGGACGAGGGGAGACTTGGCTAAACCTATGATCTCACAACTTTTTACAATGTAATAATTTAGTTTATTTGATATGTTTACTTTAATTTTAGTTGAGGTGGATGTTTCTAAGGCATGGCTGAGGAGGGCTCATGTTCTCGAATGTGCTAGTGAATCAGATAGTGATGTCGAGCCGGCCACTTTGGACAATGTGTGTCACGCCCAACATGAAGAATCATCAGATGCAGAGAGTATCGACAGTCAAATGGACGACCCTCTAAGGTTAGTTTACAAACAACTTATTATTACTCCTTATAATAATAATCATTCCATTTTTTGCCTTAAATTATTAAAACTCCTGTCTGTCTGTCTGTCAATAACGTTTACGTGTCCGACTAAAACTTGAGTAAAAGTTGACAGATTTAGTTGAAATTTGTTATACATGTTCCTTTAACTAATGCTCAGGTTAAGTTCGTTGGACAGTGTTATCCGAGTTAAAAGAGTTCGCGTGCAACGCTCATGTAAACGTGAGCTTAAAATGTAAAATAGGAATTTCAGGACGGGAAAAAATTCTATCATCATTTACTAGATGCAACTATAATTTTTTTCAAATAAATTATTTTAGTAAAACCAATATCGACACCGCTAAAAAGTGATAAAGATCGTTAAAATTATTAAAGCGGACCTAAACATTTAAAATAGAGAAAACAACCTTTTTTCCTATATCTTACTTTCTAACGTAGCAATTTTAATAAAACTTTGTTTACATCGTCTAAAGTACATTTGAAACTGGCATGTAAAATTTAAACTTGATACAAATAGAATTTTTTGTGTAGTGATGTGATACATTTTATAATAGTGGAGGAGAGGTGTGGTTAGTGGAATAGTAAGAATGCAGTGCCCCCCTCCCCACTACTAGACTCTCTATTACAATCATACTCTTTAACTATCAACTTATCATGATCTATTTTCTCAATATTTAATACATATTTATTACTATACACTCGCTTCAATGGTAGAGGTGCGCGATGCCTAGTAATAATCCGTTGTGGAAGAGCCCTTGAAGTGCATGAAGGTCCGTCAAAGGACTTATTCAACTACATATTATTCATTTATTAATCTTTAATTGCGTTTTTTTTTTCTTTTTCTTTTATTCTTTTTGATGGTAAAATGTGTGCTTTGTGTTGTACTATGATGTTACATTTTGTGGTGTAATTACAGGTATAGCGGCGTTTACACAGCTGAAGAAGCCGCTTTATTAGCGAGGAATAAAATGATGAGATTACAAATGCTGTACCAGAAACAGTTTGACAAAGTAATCTCTACTCTCAAAGAGAAGAGAAGAATTTATCTTGCAGCGCTAAAAAAAGAGAAGGAAACACTCTGTAAGTTATTCTATTAATGTATCTGATTTTTGATGTGACTTTGGCCTCTTATACAGTAGTGTAACCAACTAGTGATGCGGTTCATAAAGAAATCGCCTAGAAATTTGATTTTATATCGGCAATATTTTGCACCCTGAGTGCAATACTGGTGTAAGTAAAAGATTAGGGAAAATCAAATTTCGGTATTTTTTTTCTGTCCCAACTGAAAGGTAGAACGTAGGAAGAAAAGCACTTTGCTCTTACTTATGCCATTTTTTTAACACCCTTGTGTCAGCCATAATTTTTTAAAAAAAATTCTGTTAAAATTTTTGTATGTAAATTTTGTAACAATAGTTAATTCTTTTCTTACTTTTCAAACCCTTCAAAACTTTATATAAAATTCCATGGCCATGCTGACTAAAAACTGTATCTGTAGCCGTCCACCATATTGGTCACCATCTTGAAAATAACAAATTTGAAATTTTAATAATTAAATATTTTTTTCCTACTCTTCAAAACCTTTAAAACATGTGTAACATATCATGCAGAATAAAAACGTTTTTTTTTTTAGTCGTTTGCTATACTGTCAGCCAATTTGAAAATATTATGTGTAAAATTTCTAGATACTATAAAGTTTTCAGAAATTATGAGATGCACCTGTGTGCCAAATGTTCAAATCGGTTAATTTTTGTACGCCCATTATCGTTAGACAAACAATCACACAAACTTTTCAAAGCCCAAGACTCTGAAATGAAGAACTAACTACGTTTGTTTAATTAAACAAAAAAATAAAACTACATATTACTATTTTTTTTTAAATTTCTGAAAAGAAAACTTGGGATGACAGAAATGAGATTATTACTGTAAATTAATTGAAGCTAGCTTCTTACGTTCAACAAAATATGCACTCTGTCTGTCAATTAGCAACGATCACGAGTGTGATAATAACTTGAGTAAAAGTTTAAATTTGGTATACATGTTATTTTTACCAAAGCTATGGCTTAGTTCATTGGACAGAGTCTACTGTCCAAGCATTCGTGGACAACACTTACGAGCTTCAAATTTACAATTAGAATTTTAGAATGGGAAAAAACTTTTACCTTCATCTATTCCATGAGACAAATAATTTGTTTTAGTTAATGCAATGGCAATACCTCTATTAAAGTGATAACGATTCCTAAGTTCTTATTTCAGCTAAACATCTAAAAAAGTTTTCACCAGTATCTTTCTTTTTAATGTATGAATTTTATTAAAAATTCATACACAGCGTCAGACGTATTATCGAAACAGGCTTGTAAAACTTCAACTTGATACAAGCAGAAGTTTTTGTTTAGCGAAGTGATACGTTTATAATAATATTTGAAAAGGAGATGGTGTGGATTATGTACAAATGGGGTAGGAAGGCACCCGTTGTTGGTCTGTGCCCCCTCAACTCTACCTTATATCCAATCATTCTCTTCAACTATCAACTCAACCACCAATAACTATTTTTTTAATATTCAAAATTTATTGAATTACGCTCGCTTCGCGTAGCATAGCCATGCAATGTATAGTATAGTTTTAACTTTAAAATTAATACCTTGATAAGGGAGGAAGGATGATAAGCCACAATTAATGAAATTTTACTCACATGCTCGTATTAAAGGAAATTTGATATTTCTTAAATATAATTTAATAAAAATTATGTATTTTTTTTCTCTCCCTTAGGTTCAATTGCTGATCAGACCAAAAATTCAACAAAGGATAGAAAAACCTATGAAAAATTGAAGGCTCTTCACCGATATCACAGGAAATCGAACAGAGAGACAATAGCTTATCTCAGTAGCATTGAAAAACGATCTAGGGTAAGAAAATTTATTTAATTGAAAATTAAAATAATTGCATTTTGTTTATTTAATTACTGTTTAATTGAACATATTATGGTTACGTATGAACCATATTTATTTTTTTTATCATACATATAAATTTCACTTTAATTAGCATAATAATGAAATTTAATGAAGTAAAATTAAAAGTGGTGCAAACAAAAATATAAAAAGTGTGAAAAATCCACACATTTCATTCGCCCTTGATCCTCCCCCTACAACAAAATCATTTTTTTTATCTTAAATTTGGGCTTTATAGGAGACCCCACCTACCTCTGGCTTAAGGAGTCTAAAGCTTTTAGTCACTTATTTTCTTTACAAATTTTATGCACCTGAACAACTGGGAAGATTGATCTTGGAAACATTCACTAAGTTGCTACGTACACTAGTCATTGCTTTTTCTGGATTTAGCAACTCTTATTTCTTCCTTTCGGGCTATTGCCAAAGAATAATTTTAAGACAATTCATGTGAAAAGGAATTATATGATTTGATTTGTCACTCCTTTCAATGCATTAAAAACTTCTTTACCCACCTTGTACTCTGTACTTCCATATATAGTACGGTGCAATTAGACCAAAACCCTAACATCCAAAGTAAAAGTTTCCCTCCAACTTCAAGTTGTTCTATGCAGTCCACATATTATTTGGTAAAAAGTTACACCATTTTAAGCGTCGGGTTTGGCGGGGAGGGGGGGGGGTCAAAGTTGGAAAATTAGTAGTTTTACCCGTTTTTCTTAAATATTTCGAAAACTATGCGTTTTAGAGCAAAAAGAGCTATGTACAAAAATAATCTACATTAAATTTTGAACAAAAATGGTCTAGTGCATAATCTTCCCAAAGTAAATGGTTCCAAAGTTACATAGAGTGTGAAAAAAGACATTTTTAGTTTTTTTAGATTTTTGGCAAAAAAACGAATTTAAAGTGATAACCACTTAGTTCAACAGTATTTTAAAGACTAACACTAATAAAAATAGCAGCACAACTTCACTAGAAATAACACTCACAAACGCATTTAACGGATCTCCGAATACAGCTAATGGAAAGTATATATAAATAAAATATACATTTCTTAATTTCAAGATATAGAAATAATAAATTTAAATCAGAAAAGATAGATATGGGACTCTGAAGTATTATATAAAAAAATAAATAAAATTATTATTATATAATATAGTTAAATAAATAAAATATTATATATATATATTAATTTGAAGATATATTAATTACAAATTTAAATCAGTAAAAATAGATATGGAACTCTGAAGTATTATATAAAAAATAAATCAAACAATAAATAAAATTAATATTATATAATGTATAATGTATAGTCCAGGAGATAGCGTGCAAAAAAATGTCTGACTAACATCAAGCTAGAATTTTGTATACAAGTCAATCTTTTAGCGCCTTTTAAGAATATGTGGTCGGCTAAGTTCGTCTGTGGGACATAGCTTGGCAATAGGCATTTGAAAGAAACAAACCGGTGGAGAGCGGCCATGTTTCACCAATTATGGTGGACAATGTAATTTTCATGATCCTGAGTACAGAATTAGTTAGTAGACCAAAAATCAAGTCGATATTATTTTCACATTTGATAGGTTAGTTATTCAAATATTACTAAAAATCAACGTGGTCACCTGTCAAGGGACAAACTAATATCGACTTGATTTTCGGTCTACTAACTAATTCTGTACTCAGGATCACGAAAATCACATTGTCCACCATAAGTGGTGAGACATGGCCGCTCTCCACCTTTTTGTTTTATTCAAACGCCTATTGCCAAGCTATGTCCCGCAGACGAACTTAAAAAAAATAAAAAATAAATAATATATATATATATATATATATATATATATATATATATATATATATATATATATATATATATATTTGAAGATATTATAGAAATAATAAATTTAAATCAGAAAAAAATAGATATGGAACAGGGGAAATGTAAGTTAAGAACTTAGAACCGTTTCACGAGAGCTGTTAACAATAGAGGACTGTGTGACAAGACAATCAGAAAGGAACTGTTTTGGGGGAGTTCTTTAATATTAGGATTAGAAGGGGAAGGGGCTAGTAGGCTAGGGCTAGCCTGAGTTGTGTTTGTGTATGTGTTTAATTACAATATTACAATATAGAGGCCCGTGGTTCAAATCCCGGCGCTGGAGTGTATTTTTCTCTGTCTGTTTCCCGTAGTTAATAATAATTATAATTTGATTTAAATTAACATTTAATCTTTCCGTAGTATGAATACTACCAAAATCGTAAAATATGAATATTATAATAGTAATAGTTTAAATAAGTGTGAGTGGATATTTGCGTGCGCAATAAACTCACACATGTACAGCATAGTAGTATAGTATAGAACACTCAAACATATACATACTGACTGGGCATAAAAATGACTTGCACATTTACATGGTAAGGTCCCCTGTCCCACACACTCGCACTACTACTATACTACATTATATTATTCCACCTTCAATCTCTACTCTCAACCTCAACTACTTCCTTCCCTTAAAAATAAAAACTCTGTTGTCATTCCAATTCCAACCAGTTCTTAAAGAACTGCTTAAATTAAAGTACGATTGTACGATTCTTTTGGGAACAAAAATTCTTTGGGGATTAAATACTGATGAATCCTTTCAAAAGCTGCAGTTTTAAAAATATTAAGATTAAAAATGATACAATTAGATATCATAATTATCACATAGAAAATATTATTATATTTGAAAGTTATTTATGCTGGAAAGACATTCATAGTCCAGAGAAAGTTCAGAATGGTTCTCCGTACCACAGGTTTACGTGGCCTATAGGCCTGTGGAAGCCTCTTCTCCCTTAAAAAGTAGCGCCCCTTGAGATGGTGGTGAAGTTGTCGTTCCTTCAAGGGCTTATCACTAACATACCACCGGCCACTAAATCGCAATTTGTTTTTACAATTTTTTTCAAACCTGTAAAAAAAAAATTAGTTCCCTTAGGGAAAATTTCATTTTTTTGCCAAAAATCTAAAAAATACGAAAAATGTCTATTTTTACTCTCTCCGTAACTTTGGAACCATTTACTTTGGGAAGATTATGCACTAGACCATTTTTGTTCAAAATTTAATGTAGATTATTTTTGTACATAGCTCTTTTTGCTCTAAAACGCATAGTTTTCGAAATATTTAAGAAAAACGGGTAAAACTACTAATTTTCCAACTTTGACCC
Organism: Gerris lacustris; assembly: GCA_951217055.1. Classification (NCBI taxonomy): domain Eukaryota; kingdom Metazoa; phylum Arthropoda; class Insecta; order Hemiptera; family Gerridae; genus Gerris; species Gerris lacustris. The sequence goes on from OX578278.1 coordinate 75,959,776, forward strand.
CCCCTCCCCGCCAAACCCGACGCTTAAAATGGTGTAACTTTTTACCAAACAATATGTGGACTGCATAGAACAACTTGAAGTTGGAGGGAAACTTTTACTTTGGATGTTATGGTTAGGCCGTTTTTTGGTCTAATTGCACCGTACTAATATTATGAATTGTTTGTATTGCTAATTTTAAAATAATTTGTTTGTTTTATAGCAAAATGGTGTGGTGAAAGCGGTGGGATCTAAATGTACTTATACTGAAGGAGGTGTCCGCTGCTGTGGACCCACATTACCTCTCACTAAATTCTGTTTCAAGCATATACTTCAGGTAATCATTTAATTGTATATACATATTACCATCTGAAATTAAAAAAAATATATAAATATTTATTTCTACGTATAGATTTACCCTCGATATTTGATGGTGGCACAAAGGATTTAAATGAATGTTTTTGAAGAAACCATGTTTGGTTGCAGGATTCTAACCAATGTGTATTTCGAGCTTGTGGCTGCGTCAAAGCCGATTCTCTTTGTCAGGAGCCAGTTATCGATCTGACGGGTGATGAAGCCTGCCTTCTGCACTATAAACTCCCATCTTTGCCTCACTTACCTGTAAATATTATGCAGTATTAAAATTACTTTTAGTACTATAACAATTGTAATTTTTTTTTCTATCTTTGTGTTTGGCTGTAATTAAATTAGTCTTATTTTTTTTTATCAATGTATTCAGATATTAAATTTTAATCATTACTATTATAACTTCTGTTGTAGTCTACATCAAATGATGATTATTGTAATCCCGATCCTGAAAAAGCTATGGAAGGAGAAAGCGAGTTAGACGCTAGTGCGACCGAAAGTGCCGTGTCTACTGATAACGGAATTTCTAACGAAGAAACTGTCCATTTGGAAACACAATCCGTCGTCCCCGATCGGAAATCCGAACTGTGTGCAAATGGAAATAGTATCGACTCTTCTCAAATTACAGATGGGGGATACAAATCAATTATAAAACCCGATGTCAATATGAGAAAAGAGCAGTTGTATTTTAAGCAAGATATGAATTCTATAAGACAGATCCCTGTTCTAAAAATGAAACCGGATAAGATTCAAACCAAACAGGAGAGAATGTCGATAAAGCTCGAGTCGATTCCTATCAAACAAGAAGTGAAGGAGAGTCCTCTTTCTATACCCGACCCTATTTCAGAGACGGAACATTCTAAAATGGAATTTCCATTAGGTATCGAAGGAGACGAAAATGTAATTGAAGAAACAGTAGTTGAAGATGAGTACGTTGTTGTTGGTTGAAGTTATCTGATTATTCGATCAAAACATTTTCAAGTACAAACAATATCAAGATTATTAATAATTCTCGACCTTCCTTCTTTGTAGATTTTATTACTTTCTAGTTGAAGAAAACCTTCATTATATTTCTTCTGTTTCTCGTTTAATATGCCTTACTGGAGGATTACATCAATATTACTTCAATATCTCATGTAAATTTTCTAAAAATATTACTTATTAGCATAATTGCTAAAAAAAAAAAATACTATTTGTTATGAACCAGTCATGTTTTTTTTTATCCAATTTTTTTGTTGTTTTGTATATGTATATTTATGAATGTATAAAGAATAGAGGTACTGACCTGGGAACATAAAAAGGTTTATTTTCTTAGCTATTTTAATAAGTAATGCTTGCTTAAAATGTTTGCCCTTTTACAAAATCTTAAATGTGCATTGTATATTTATTTATGTCGACCATTTTTTTTTTTCTTAGGTTGAGAAAGTTTACGACTAGACAATATTATATGAATAAGTTTATAAAATCAATCTTAGGAAATGAATTTAAGCCGTTGAAAAGTAAAAAGTTCTGTAATAATCTTTGTATCTATTAGGATTGTTGAGATTGCAGGCGAGGGACTAATTTTTTATTATCTCAGTTCAACCTGTATTTTGGACTTTTATATTTTTCTTTACTCTTTAGTTATTATTTATTATTTGGCATAAATAAAGCCTTATCTACCAAGATTAATTAAGAAAGAGAATACCTCCACTCACAATCTAACATTTTAACTACCAACTTTTGTGACAATTTGATCAGCACCTGATATATTAATCTCAGAGTAGGGAAGGGATAGAGGTGACAATACGATTTGAAAAGTGGTTAATTATTCTCTCCCACTATACTAAATCTCCCTAGCGAGCTTAAGGCGGCTTTCACACTGCGTGCGAGACCGAGCGAGACCGATTCCGCTTGAGAAGCAAATACATGTATTAGCAATGTATTAGCATGGGTCTATTCACATTAATCGCTGAGTGAGACCGGGCCGAGTGAGACTGAGCGAGACCGCTTTTCGGCGGCCGAAAATGCTTAGCTAACAAAAACGCTCGAAAAAAACGCCGAGTCGGCTCGGGCCTCGCACCGGCCCGGTCTCGTTCGGAGTTTAAAGTGAATAGACCCATGCTAATACATGTATATGCTTCTCAAACGGAATTGGCCTTATTCGGTCTCGCTCGGTCTCGCACGCAGTGTGAAAGCCGCCTAACCCGAACTAAAGTGACAGACTTATGTAAAATATAAATAAAACCTTTAATTCCCAGCACTTATCTACTACTTATTATAGCCTTTATTTGTCTAAAATCATTTTAAATTAAAAGTAAAGAAAAATATCAAATATGTATAGTCAAATCTGATGTGATTGCTTTAGATGACTTTTGTTTTATATAAGATTTATTTTTGTTGTCAAGGAACTATAATATGTTTATTAATGACGTTATTGCCGTTATATACTTAAAGTAAAGTAATAAGGTTGACAACAAAAATGAAAGTTTATTTATAAAAAAAAAATTTGAAATTAAATATTTTATTGAAATATCACTTATTATAATGAGCTGATAATAGATAAATATCAAGTTTTTATCAAGATATCGATATTGTTTTCATAAATCTGCTGCTTGAGAGTGCTAGTATGAGGGGAGTGTATAATGAACCAATTTTTGCTATCCAGATTATGCAGTATTGTTCCCTCTACCCCTTCCTTACTGTGAGACATTAATATAATGAATTATTGTAACAGCCATTGTTGTACCATCATTATAACTTATGTACATTGTTGTTCCATCATTATAACTTATGTGCATTGTTGTTCTATCATTATAACTTATGTGCATTGTTGTTCCATCATTATAACTTATGTGCATTGTTGTTCCATCATTATAACTTATGTACATTGTTGTTCCATCATTATAACTTATGTGCATTGTTGTTCTATCATTATAACTTATGTGCATTGTTGTTCCATCATTATAACTTATGTGCATTGTTGTTCCATCATTATAACTTATGTGCATTGTTGTACCATCATTATAACTTATGTGCATTGTTGTTCCATCGTTATAACTTATGTGCATTTATTTGTATCTATGTAAATAAAGTTTGTTTTTTAATTCTTATTTTTTTAAATAATCTTAAGATTTCATTTACTTAACTCTCCACATGTTGTATTTCAGAGATGTAGATGGTAAGGTAGGTCAACTTATTTTCATGTAATTTATGACTTAAGAACAAAATAGTAATGAAAAATCCATCTTATTATGATAGTAATGGGAAATAATAATAAACGACTAAAAATATGAGTTTAATTATATTTTTTAAATAAAAAACAATACAAATTATATATCAGTCTCAAAATACAATTTACTTTGAAAGTGTTTTAATTCTAACTATTATAACATTATCAAAATCCATAATCTCGTAAGAAAGTAAAAAATGAAAAGTTAAAGTAAAATAGTAAAAATTAATGCTAATAGGTAATAAGTAAAGTAAATAATATTGTTCTCATAATTCGTCAAAACAGAAAAAAAGTTAAAAATAAAATAAGAGGAAGTTGTTGATTAAATTTAAATGTTCTTCGATGTTCAGTTCTTGAGCAGGTATCAAACATATCTTCATTATTGAATGAACCATCATCAAAGGATACATTATCATTTGATTCCTCCTTCTTTACGTAAAAATTCTTCTGAAATTTCTTCGGGGGTTCTGAAAAGTCGTTCCCTATTCATTTTATTGTTGCTTGAAACCCTAAAAAGGGTTAATTTTTGTAACTTTGCTCGTTTGTGAGGCACGCAAGACTGACTTCATAATTAAAAATAAAGGTTCTGTGCCTTCTCTCTTAAAGAAGATGGCATCTCTTAAAGAGATGCCATCTTCTCTACTTCTTGACAAATGACACTCCATCAGATGCAGATGACATCTTTAGGACAAAATTGACCTAATAAAACTATAAAATTTTTGTATCTTGCTTAGAACCAGAGATTGGGGTAATTAGGTTAACACATGGTCAACCCTAAATTGCGATAAAATAAAAGTATGAATAATAAACTTTACTTTTATACGCAAAGAGAAATATAAAGGCGTAGAGGATTTTCCAATTGCGCTGAAATTTACCCCAATTTTTCCTCTTTTATAAGACGAAAATCTTCATTGAATTTCATTGGATATCTGCCACCATTTTGAAAATATCAACTTTTTACCTTTGAAAATTTAACTTTATATATTTTTGAAACTATTTTGCCGATTGTTTGACTTATTTCCTTTAATCTTTAGGAAGATGATGTAAAGCGAAGTACTTGCACCTGACTCCATTTTCTTCAATATTAAGCTGATAACTTTATCATGAACAATAGCATATTTCTAACCAAGTGCATAGACACTGGCTTTTATTCATTTAAACATCAAATGAGGAAGAATAACCCTTTTTTTTTTAATAAGGTCTATGCGAGAAAGAAAAATAAATCCATATTTATCCACTCTTTTGTCAAAGATTTTAAAGGTTCTATGGACAGGCATAAAATATTGAGTGAAACTAGACTATCTTGGTACACAAAAAAATGAAGACAACAGCAACTATTAATCAAATGATGGGAACAGCACAGATTGACAGAACAGAAGTATGCTTTAGTCACAATAAGGGGTGGATTGGGAGATAGTGACTGGCACGGGAATATATATCAATCAGTGTCATTATAAAATGACCCCCCCCCCCAAAAAAAATCATAATTTGTACAAATTTTTGTTTGATTTGTCAGACTAAATTTTCTCATTTATGGCTTGGCGGCGTTTCAGAAAATTTCCTGTCTTCCTGGTGCTCCCATCCGTCCCTGGTCATAATGACTTACTGTTGACACTAATCAAGCTGAAATTATAAACAGCTGTAATATTTATTCAGATCTGCAGTACAGCATTTGATTTTATAACCGATGAACTTTACACAGAGGAGGGCCAAGGGGCCCTGGTACTAAATAGAAATAATGTTTAAAATAAAAAAAATATATTTAATATCCATAAAGGCTAGTATAAACTGAGGAATTATGTTCCGAAACATTGTGTAGTAACTGTTGAAAAATGTTTTGAAACAGTCCCAGTACAAAGTTCCCTGTATCTGGAACGTTTCTACACTGTTCAGACACACCATTTTTTGTTTTCTAATCAAATGGAAAACATAATACAATGTTAAGCAACATTCACTAGTCCGGACGTGTTCCGAGACAGTTCCAACAAGTTATACTCGTCTACGAGTGTCTTCTGCCATGTGGAGAAAACACTTAAATTAATTGAAGAATTATATTCTTATGTTTTATTTTAGGGATATTAAAACTATTAACTAATTAAAACTGGAGTTCAATTCTCAAAAGAGACATCCTCAAATTTGAGGAAACCTGAGCCATCCTTTAGCTTAAAAATATCCTAAATATTTTTTATCTACTCACGACAGCAAAATTAGGCATTGTACTGTTTTCAATCTGCAAAATGTAATTTTTCTTGATTCTTTTGTAACATGTCAAAAAAACACGCAGCAAAATATCAAAGTTTCAGCAAAATAACAAACAGGCTGCCAAATTTTAAGAAAAAGTTACTACATCTCAGGTTATGAACTCTCCCACATAGTTCATTTTTGTATATTTAAGCGTAATATTCTGCTAAATATTTATGTTTTTTGAAAATACCTTTAAAAAATATAATAATAAAACTAATATTATTATTTTACAGTGATTATTTTTAAAAAATCGCTAAAAATTGAGATAAAAAAAACAGCTGTTAATAAAAAAAGTGGCAACACTGATTGTTTTGTTTTAACTTTCGAGTCATCAATTCGATTTTTACAACTTTCATTTCTTTAAATCTTTTATCTATCAAAAAAAGATTATAATAATTTAATAGTTTTCAATTATTATTTTGATAAATTTGTTAGTTAGGCTTTTGAAGTTTAAATAAAAATATGGATGATAATGTTGTGCAAGACGTTGAAGACTTGTTTGATAACACGCCACCCGAAATTTCAAATATTGCAACATCATACAAGGAAAGTTTATTGCCCTCTAAATCAGGTACTAAAATCTTTAGTGTAATTTTTCTGCCGTTAGTAGATAAAAAAATATTGTATGTAACTATGCAGCAAAGGAAACATTCCTGACTCGTTTAAAGATTACCTGCTTCAGTTACACCTTAGCAGGTAATTAACGTTTTCCTGACTCAGCTTCGCCTCGTCAGTAAAATAGTAAATTTCCTGCCTCGGCTTCATCTCAGCATTAATTAAATTTGTTTAGCCAATCCTCGCCTACGGCTCGGAACTAAAACTTAAAAAACTTGTCAGCAAAATTCCATTTTGCTGCCTAGTGACATAAATAACTATTTGTGGGCATATTTCTAGCAACAAAAAGTTTTCTTGACCACCATCTTATCCTTCTATCAATTAAAAGAACAGAAGCCTCAACTGCTGTGTGTCAAACAATGTTTGACTGGTTGATTTCAGCTCTAGTTAGACGCAAAACATTTCTGATACAATATTCGGAGCAAACTGTTTTAAAACAATGTTTCAGATACAGTAGCCTAAATAGTTTAAACGTGTTATTATTAATTGACTTGAAGGGATTTTCTAAGTATTCTGAAAGCACCACTAACTTTACTCAAATATTGACACCTGACAAATAAAACCAATGGAAAAGGTAATTAACATACTTCCAATACTTAACGAGGGAATTATTTTTCTTTAATAATTATCGATACAACATAAGTAGAATAATAATATGACTGCAATATTCAAACAAGGTCATTGAAAGGGTTCAATGACAAATTTGCTAAATTAAACAGTTGGAACAATTACAGTTAAAAGAAAAAAAAAAAAAACAAATACTACTTCTACATTAATTTAATATAAAATAGGATAGCACAAAAATATTACAATTCAAAAAATACAAGAATTCATATTAAAGCAAAATTTTCCTAATTAAAGTCAATTCATTGACACCTAACGATTCTACATTAAAACTAATTTTGGCACATATAAAACAACCTTTAAGATTTTATTTATTTATTTCAAGCAACCTGTCCTTATCACATATATTTCATTAAACAAGAAATAAAAAAATGAGAGTATTTTAGAACAGTTTTTCTTTCCTTACACCCGAACAAAGCAAGTCTCTAAAAAAAAATAATAACCATTTTTATTTTTCTGACCACGATTTTACAATTATGATACATTGAGATGTTTGGAGCCAGAGTGCATCCCGCAATTTTTCGTATAGAAGTTAACCATTCTGGGACTGCCATAAAGGGCTCAATGTAGACCTTAAGCAAATTTTAAAAAAAATTGAGTATCTCTTGATAATAAAATAAACTCATACATAATTAAATTAAAATAAATCATAATAAAATTCTTCAAAGGATTCTTTAGGCTCTAAACTTCTCAATTTAAAAACAGCAGTTATAATTTAAAATTCATAATTATTCTGCTAGACATTAGGTATTTTAGCATCGTTTACTTGCAGAAAATGTTTTGTTATGAGTTATCAAGTATAAATATAAAACAATAATGTTAATAATTATTTAATTAAACTATAAGCTTATTATAACAATAAAGACAACCATTATTATTGCGATAATTTCATTTAAAGTATTATCTAACGAGATACAAAAAACAATAAATAAAAATGTTAGTACTAAATAGGAAATTACAAATATTTGTACTCTAATTACAACTTCTGAGGTCTTTAATGCACTAGCGAAATATCTAAAATGTTGAGACCTTAAAATTTAATATAAAAAAAAGATGGAAATAATTTTTTTCCTCAAGATAAAAGTCTAAGTACTAAAAAAAAAGAAACCGGCAGAAGTTATAACTTTAAAGCCAAACATACGAATGTTACAATAATATAAAAAATACAACCATTCTTTTAGTTACAACATGCAGCACAACAAATATTAAAAACATAATATGCGTTTTAACAAATAAATAATTTGACTAATCTTATACTTGAGCTCTCTGGGTTATAAAAAAGGTACAATGAAATTGTACAAAATAAAATAATTACTAGGCATCACGTGACTCTATCATTGAAGCCAGCCATAATGATAGTTGAAGACAATGACTAGAATAGAGGGTAGTGGAGTGGGGATGCCGGGCCGCATCCCCACTCCACAACCCTCTAATAATACAGCGGTTCTTAACCTCTGGTACGCGGAAATGTGTAAGGGGTACGTGGTGAATTAAAAAAAGTTGTTTGTTTACTTTTCTGTCTAATAAATAAAACCTTTTTAGTAAAATGTCAATTAAAAATCTTGTTTGGAATTAAAATTACCTTTTTACAGCTGTTTCTATGATGTAGCAATATTAGCAATAGTTAAACAACACTTCATCTAATATAAAAAGTATTTATAAAAATAAGGGGTTGTTTTTAGGGGGTACGCTCAGTTAATTATACAAAAAAGGGGTACATGGGTTGAGAACCGCTGCTCTAATATAACCTTTCTACATTATGCCTGCAGCTCCTTTTCAAAATGTATCACTTCATTACACAAAAACTTCTACTTGGACCAAATTGAAATTTTATGTTGAAAATTTACATACCTGTTTAATAGTACTTTAGACGTTAAATATGAAGTTTCATTAAAGTCTATACTTTAAATTTTAAATATCTTTAATTGGAATTTTGGTAAATATCAATAATAAATTAATAAAAATAAAAACGATTAATTGTGGTTTTAATTTTTGAGTAATGTTTATACATTTTACGTGTAATTTATTTGATTTATTATTTAAAAAAAAAAAACAAAAAAAAAAAACATCAGTACATTCTTTATTTAATAAAACTAACAAACTAAGAAAAACAACAATTATTTAATAAAACTAACTTAAAAAAAAAACAAGAACAGAAAGCAGCAGAAAATAAACCAGTTACAATTTAAACAAGGCATCGTGTGGCTCTATCTATATGAATTAAGAAAGTAGTGAGTTATTAGTTATTAGTATTAAAGAGAATGATTAGGATAGAGGGTAATGCAGTGGGGATGCTGAATGCCTTCCTACCTCTTTACTAACTTACACATTAACTCCTTTAACTATTATTATAAATGTATCATTTCACAACACAAAAAAATTTGGAATTTGACATGCCCGTTGCAAACGTATTTATGTTTATTTAGACAATTTATATGAAGTTTAATTAAATTCGAAGTTAAAACTTATATTGTTATATTGTTAAAAATGTTGTTTTATCTTATTTGAGTTTGGATCCGAATAATAATTTTCACAATTTTTATCATTTTGTAGCGGTGTCGCAGTTGTGATAGATGAAGATAGAACCTTTTCCCGTTTAAAAATCTAATTTTGAATTTGAAGCTGACATTTAATATATAAGTGTTGTGGGGAAACTCTTGGACTGATAGCACAGTCCAATAAGCCTGGGCAATGGTAAAAGGAACATGTATACAAAATTTGAATTAAATCGGTCAACTTTTACTCAAGTTATTGTTGCGTGCGTCAATGTTACTGACAGACAGACAGACAGGGTGCATATTTTGTTGAATGTAAGAAGCTTGTTACGATCCATTTAATAACCACAAATATACATATCTATAAATAATTTATCAATAAGTAATAGATTAATTCTCGATACATCATAGTTCATCAACCATAGATGATCTTAAGATCATTTTTATACTTTTTCACAACATTTACAAAACAAAAGTCAAAATTATAATAACTTTTCCTTGATTAGTAATTAATCCAATAAAAACACTTTAAAAAAATTGTACACTATTTAAAAGTAGGAAAAACTAAATAGGTGAAGTTTTAACAAAAACATACATACAGACAATTTGTAAAGAGAAAAATCCTCTATTATTATTTTAATTTTAACTCCTCTTTAAAGTGTCATAATATGATTCTGCATCAGAAATATTAATAATATTTCCTTTGGTTTTACTAACAAGATGTTAAAGCACAAGTTAAAAATGAGTATAATACCATATAACAGCAAAAAAACTCAATTGTAATACATAAATAAATAAATTTACAATTCTAGATCTTAATATTTTTTTTTATTATTTATTTATTTTTACATTTATCACCTAAATAGTTCTCCAGTGCCTTTTTTTCAACTGAAAATTTATTAATTTTTCTTAAAAAAAAACAAAAAAATAAATTATAAATATGGGAGCAAAAAAAAAAAAAAAACAAAAGCAGGTAAATGATATCTATTCTCTACTGAGCTAAAAATGATTAGGAATAGCAAAAGGGGGACAGCATTGCCTAATGAACATCCCTATACTTCTAGGGATGAAAAAAAAACGAATTAAACATACAAAAATCTAAATAATAATAATAATAGTTAAAATATCCCCAAAATGGAATTTTACAATAAAATGATAACAGCGTTTATTCCTCTACAATATTATTAGATACATCTAATTCATAAATGATAATCATATACTTATAATATAAAGATAAATATCTCTCAGGTCACACTAAAATAAAATCATAATAATCTACATAAACATCTAATTATTAAACCAACAAAGAATAATTATATCATGCATCTACAATAAACCTATTTACATATTACTTAGTTTAAAACATTTCATCCGTCTTTATACAATAATTATCGAGGAACAAATATATATTAAAGATAATTTTTAAATATGACACATTTTTTTTTTCTTCCAAATCGGTCTGACCATTTAATAAGCGTAAATTGAATTTAATTTTCTTAAGGAAATTTGAACCTTAATAAATATTTTATTTTTATAATTATTATTACAAATTATTTATAATGTTTTAAATTGTAAAATCAGAAAAACGTGTACTAAGTAAACACCCCCTATTGATTTGTACTAGAGAAATACCTAATGTCAGACACGTTGTCTGAAAACACCCCATAAACTTAATATTGCAAGTGGAATAGTTTGAAGAAAATCCCATATAGCTTATTTACAAATCTAATAACATACTAACACGAATACAACTCAAAATATATGATTATCCATTTTTTTTTCTAAAGAAGAAAAAGAACGGTTACTACTTATATACTAGAGGGGGAAAATGTACAAAACAAATCTATGTGCTAATTTGGCTAAAATATCTATGTTTTAAATAAAATTTAAAACATGTTAAATAACTTTGTTAAATAACTTTTTAAACTTAAACTTATTGTACTTAACATAGTATTGTAGAAAAGAAAAGTAATGCTTTATGTAAAAGACATTTAAGATAACTTTACTGTCACAGTAATGATACAACTGAAGCAAAGATATAGAGGGTAGCGGGCAATACATTAGTGCAGCCTTAAGTGAATAAATTATCAATAGAGAGATCGTATTTCACTCTTAAAGGCATAAAACAGATACAATATTACCTCGTAAAAATTCTGAGGTGTTTAACTCAATGAACAGAAATTTGACATCATAAGAGTAAATTAAATTAAAAAAAAATAAAAATAATAATAATAATAAACAAGAAATAATTTTAAATACTTCAGAATTTATAGCCAAAACAATCGTAAAAAAAAAAAAAAAAAAAAAAAAAATCAAGAGAAGATGAAACCCATTAAGTTTATGAATAATTTATTTACATAATTATTGCTTTATTAAATAGTCAGACCGTCAGAATAAAAATTAATTAACTATATATAAATTGATTTAATAATAATATCTAGCTGTTAATTTTTATTTTTTATTTTTTTGTACAAAATAAAGAGAGCTAAAAAAAAGCATATAAGGAAAAAAAAAAAATCGATAAAATGTAATCGAATTGTAATAATAAATTAAATACATAAAATTGATAAAAACAGAACAATTTTTTTATCTACAAATAATGAGATTAATAAAATTAACAGACGACAAAAATTTAACTTTTAAAAAATATATCGAAACAATCAGTTTAAACCCCAAATTAACAAATAAATCAATCGTATTAAAAATAGTATAAACAAAATACCGTCATACAGTATAAAAATAAAATCAAAATAGGGTTAATATGTAAAATCAGTAGGTGCACCGAACTTAGGCATACGAACTGATAAAAGTATTATTACTACTATAAATATATAATTTTGTCCTCTAATTTTTTTCATCGATGAAGAAACAATCTCAAACTCTTTTTTCATCTTTACAAATAATTAATTTTGATTTGACATTTGTGCATGTTATAAGGTAACTAGAGGAGTCGGAGAGGGGAAGAAGTCGGGGCCAAAGCGACATCAGTAGGTGTCATTTCTTTGTACCGAGATTCTTCAGCAGTAGGGATACAGGCGGTGAGAACTTTATCGCTGTCAAAACAAGACGCCATTACCTTACTTATATCACAGTGATAAACTAACATAATCCATAATAATAAAAATAAAATAGAAATATGGAAGCGACATTTATACAGTGGGCGGAGCTCATTGATTTAAATAGGATGGTATAATTGTTAACAATTCCATTTTCAAAATCGTCGGTTTTTTGTCTGTCCCTTCTGAAACATTTAAAGAAATGATCATAAGTTATAACAACAATTAATTACAAATAAATATGGATTTAAGCTGACTAAAATTATTATAGCATTACACCCTGCATATTTTCCACTCAGTGCCTATTAGTGTAAATTAATATCAAAAAAATATGATTTATTTACCATGTATCAGAGTATAGAGGGGGAGACGGGGGTTAAAGATCAGAGATCATTGCCATGGCCATCTTCCAAACCGAGAAGGTTACGCCGTTCTTCTTCTTTCATGCCTCCACCACCACTGCAGTTATACACGGATTCGTACACAGGATTACCGAAGTTTGACTGTAAACAAAACGACACATAATCTATCAGTAATATTATCATAAGAAGAATTATATTTTGTGGTGCATGTCATAGTCAGACATGGGGGAAAAAGTGAATGAGATATAAATAAATAATTAGTTTTTTTTTACAAAGATTTTGTGGTTACATTAAATAAACATTTATTAGGAATGTGAACAAATTTTCAATAATATAGTAATTTTACATTTCAAATTATTCCCTAATTAGCTGATTGCTGTGGTTAATCTTATATAGTAATATAAGGAATTATTGTCTAGCTATAAGCAGTTGAAAAACAAATATGTTACCTGAACCATACCTTAACTGGGTTCCGCCTTGGATCTTAACTCCATATCCCTTACCTTGTTCCTTCCATAATCCTTCTACCCACAGAGCCCTAGTTTACCCCTACCTTGTACTGTTAGTTTGTCAAAAATTTGTAAAATAGTTAGCTTAGTACAGAATTACTACACTCACACTGAAGATGATATTATATGACAAAACGTGTTAGTGAGTTTTAATATAATATACATTTTTCATATTAGGCAAGATTATTTAACTAATATTTCTTGCATACGAGTCCGCAAGACAGTGAGGCATTTTCATGTCTTCGCTCTGTGTAAGCTACCGACATGAAATAATGTCCCCAGGTTCGCTTTGTGGGTTAAGAGTATTGTCTACCAGCCCAGTCATCACTGTAATATATTTGCGTAGAAAATTATAAAATCTAAAACATACTCTGAGTATTATTTTAATTGAAAGCGGTTGGTTTGATTTTTGCAACATAACTATTTTTTTTAAATTAAATAATAAATAATATGTTAAATATGTAGGGTATTCAGTTAATTATTTATCATATTCAAAAACATTATATTAATAATTGGCAATATGAAGTATGCATTAATAATAATGCAGTGCATAAAATGGAATATGCTTTAAAATATCACAAAAAAGTGTGTATAATAAAAGCGATCTAATTATTATTAATTTCGTAAAAGATAAATTAGTTATTAAAGATGAGTCTTTATGTTGGTTCATAATAATTAAAGAGGACTAGATAGTAAAAAAGTGCGAGTTTAAAGATGTAGAGGAGCAAGAAAATGTAGTAGTAAATGTAGACTCCCGAGTAAGTAGTAGAAGGGTGGACCCGATGATTCCCAAGTGAGATTCGACTAAGAAGCGTGGTAGGGCAAGGATGGTGTATAGTCCTTGGCGGTAGGGGTATGCCGAGAGAGGGAAGAGAAGAGAGTTGATAGCACACCTTCTATACTTTCCTAACTTCCTGATATACGTACAAATCTTTTCAACTTTCTTCGGCCCTACGAAGCACGGCAGAGGGAGGCCCTACAGCTGGAGACAGACTGTGCACACCTCCTATATCTTTCTAACTCCTTGATACACCGGGTAACGGTGTAAAAAAAGTTTTAGGTAACACTTTCGACTTATGTAGCACAGCCAAGACATGAAAATGTCAAAACTGTGGTGACAATATTGATGTGTTACTTTCTACCAACCTCTCTAGTCATAATGAGATATAAATATGCTGAGCTTAGCTTAAGTTACTTTAGAAATTACTTGATACGTTAAGAAAATGTATATTACATCAATTTTTATTCTGATTAATATCTTGATTGAATTTATTATCTTCATCTGCTTAAAGCATTAGCATTATATTGGGTGTGAGCAAATTAAAAGCTATAATTTATTTTTCTGAAACATGAATTTTATCAAAATCGGTCAGTAGTTGAAGCTTCATATGTCTACATAGGCCATAGATACAAATTTTTTTAAAAACAAAAAACTTTTATTTAACTCAGGGTAACGTGTAAATCCATCAACATATTAAAATCAAATGTTTGCATCACTTCAATACTTTCTCATTAAATAAACTATGTATAAGAGAAAGTAACAAGGGGCTTTCAATTAATATTGGATACACAAACAATTATAAAAACAATTTTACACGAGGTAAATAAATGCTACTTACATTATCTGGATCAATTGAAAATTCAGTAGCAAGATTATCGACATCGTTAATGAGCTGGCCAGGTTGATACATGGGATTGCTGATTTCAACATTTTCCAACATTCTTACATGACTAAATGGTCTCCTAAATAGACAAAAAAACAACAACAGATAAGATAACATTTTTGCTTTAAGATTTGTCAAAAGAACAAATTCAGAATATAATTAAATAATATATAGAACTAAAAGTTATACCTTCTTCTCTGGATTATAACGCAGTAAGTAGTAAATACAGTGATAAGAAGAACAAGCAGTAGAGAAACTGCTGTAATAAGGATTTTAGTAAATGATGAAGTGTCATTTTCAGAAGTGCTTGCTACTTCTGAAGGAGTATAACTTGCATCAGTATTACCGATTATCGAAGTCTTGCATTGCCTTCCAGTAAAACCTGCGGCACATCTAAAACAAGAAATTATGATATTCAATATATTCAATTACAGTAAAGTAATTAGATAATACAATGGTGTTTAATCCTTTAAATTTGTAAGGTAATATCTGAATCCATCAATTATAATATATAAATGTATATTGCTGTTTCTTTTACAACCTGATCAACAGATCATTTGGTTACACAAGATGGGATAAGTTAATTTACTCATCAACTCAATGTTGATTGATCAGTGTGACACATTTTCACTGTGGCGCTCACTCGACATGTTCATGTTTAGACCTAGATTTCACATGAGTTGCGTGAATGCTAACCACCCGGTTATGCATGTCCCCATTATAATATTATTAGTATTAGTAATGTTTGAAAATAATACTTACTTGCATGTAGGTGCCTTATCGTTACTGGAAGGCTTGATACATGTACCACCATTGTAACAGTAATTTTTACATGAGCTATTGTTCTCACATCTAAGTCCATGCCAACCTGAATAAAATAAATTAACTCTTAAATGTTTAAAATATAATTAGCATACTAAAACTGTGATATAAGTACAGTCAGTGATATAGGGTTTGTTCCAACCAAGCAGTGTACCGTCCGCGGGATCGTCACGGGCATGCGCAATAGATAAAAGGCGTTCCAAGCCGACTTGAGACAGTGTTTTGTACCGTCCACGAAACTGTTCCAACCCACGGAGGGATCGTTTGCGAACCGTTCACTGTACGGTCCCAACGATCCTCTGACAATACCATGTACTGGTTTGTATGACATGAGCAGTTATGTCAATAGTCACAAATATCAACAGGAAGGTTCCCTAACTGTTAGGTTTCCTTGAATGTTTTCCATGCAGTGCGAATTATAGTCCTAAACCCGTTCCAACCTGACATGATTTTATTACAGTACAATGTTAGCGCATGCTTATAAAACCAGTTCTAAGCGATTCCCAAAAGATCAGCGGGACGATACAAAGGACAGTACAAATAGGGGGGTTGGAACAAACCTATAGTATTATCTTGGTATTGGGTAAAAATATAATTAGCATGGATGGATGGATGGCACTGCATGATGATATAATTAACCAGGTATGATATAATAACCAAACAAATGTTTGTCTGTAATGAACGTGTTAATAATTTATAAGTTTTGATTGCCCTTGTTGACACTTTCCCGCACCCTTAAAATTTAATGGCATTGTTCTACCTAAAATTTGAGTTTTAACCTACTTTGATTTTTTGTAAATCATATAAAATTATCATCGATAAAATTATAAAAAATATTTTATTATAAGTATTAGTTATTAATTAAACTCAGAGTTTTCCAATTTTATCGAATTTCAGACCCCAAAAATGGGGAAAATTTTGGCTGGGTTAGTTTTAAATACCATCTGACCTAACTCGAAAGGAAACGAAGGATTAAATAACTATACTACATTACAACCACAACCAAACATGGAAGTGCCTTGAAAATGTAGCTTACAAAAGTTCAGCAGAAAAGCAACGGTGTTTAGTAGCATAAGTATTAAAATATTTCTTACCATTAGGGCAGTAGCAGTAGGTGACATTACCAACTAAAGCACAAACTCCACCATGGAGACAATAATCAGTGCAAGCATTCGGGTAAGTAGACTGAACTTCACATTCTGTACCTTCCCATCCATGATTACACCTAGCAAAAATATTACAAAATACATTTACACTGAAACAATACATTAGATCATATCAACAAATACATGAATTTTTTTTAATAGGAGTGTGGGCTACAAATCTTTTACTCTAAAGCCCTTTGAGGACTTTTAAGTGGAGATCTCCGCAAATAAAAGAAAACAGTGCCACCAGTAAGCGGACATCTCCGTGATGTATTATTTTCTTAGTTGGCACATATTTTACACTTTTTGGTTTTATAGCCTGCCTAAAGCCTGAATATTTTGGTTTAATGGAATTGAGAAATAAAAACCATAAACATTATTGTAATTTATAAATATAAAATAAAATATAGGTATAAATCATTTAATCTTTTTGGAAAAAAGTTTTCATGACGAAAATTGAAGAAGATACAATCTAAATAGTGAGATGAATGTCAAAGAAGGGATAGTTTTGAAGAATGTTAACAAATGAGTCCATCCAGGGAGTTCTTCATTAAAAAATACACTCCTTCCACAGGGCACATCTTCAAATACACCACTCAGTCCTCAAAAGATTGCTAAGATCAGGATAAAATTGGGAGTTTGGCGGCATTGCGATGGCCCTGGTGTAGTCAGTGCACAATGCTCTGAAAAACATAGTGTGCTCTAGGGTTGGGACATCAATTCAGATATATCAAAAATATAGATATATCGGACCAAAAAATATTGATATTGACCTTTCGATATATCGGCAACATCGATATTTTTCTAAAATATCGGAAATTGGAAGTCGGTGACCTTTTTTTTGGCTCATCGGGGGAAAAACTTCAAAAGCTGGGTCATCGATATTTTAACTAATATCAAAAATACTAAATCGATGTTGATATATCGAAAAATATCGATATTTTCTTTCGATATCCCAACCCTAGCGCACTCATGTTTAAAACTTACTTGGCACATCCCTGCAAGATGAGCCATCTTGTCATTAGCAATGAAGGGTTAATAAATGTTTAAGTTAATTTTAAATATATTATGAGGTAGAATTGTTAATTTACCAATAGATAAACTATAAATACCTGCAGACAGGTTGGGATCCTACAATGACACAGGTAGAATTATTATAACATTTGTGATGGTGGCAGACGTCAGAAGGTCTGTCGCATGCAGCAGGTCTCGTGTTGTTCAAACAAGGGCAGCCAGCGTCTCCACAGTGACACAAGCACAGGTCTATTTCACAGTTATTTCCAGCCCACGGTTCCGAGCAAACACATTTCACTTTATCTGACTCTTCAGCTATACATTTCCCTACAAAATTAAACACAAATTAATCTATATGATTAGAGAGAGAAAGAACCATCTGAGCTCTAGAAGTAGGGTGGTCATAAAAAGTTTAGTTCAAAAAGGACATTGGAATTGGAGGGAGCTGGGCTGAGGAAAATTTTGAGAATTTTAAGGAAACATTTGCACTATTTAGATAAAATTTTTCTCTTTTAGAAATCAATTGGTAAATCAGCACTAGTTGGCCCACCTATTTTGTACTGTCTGTACTTTTATTTTAAACTGTTCCTTTTTACAGGATTTGTACCGTATACAGGATCTGTACATTATAAAAACGATTATGATTGTGCCATCCCGATAAATCCAATAGTTTTTTTTTAAACTACAAAAAGTGTCACATCTTAGGGTAATGTTGGAAGTTATGGTTAGGTTAGGTCAAAAAGTACTAACTTTAACCTGAAATAATTATAACCTTCTATCATTTTCCCTGAATTTAAAGAAAAAATAAATTAAAAAAAAATAGATTGAATTTATCGAATTTAAGCTACAATCGTTTTTATAATGTAAAAAGGAACAGTTAATTGCACATTTGGATATTTGGAAATAGGTGGGGCACACAGTACAGATTTACCCCTCACAATAAATAACATATTCGTTATCATTTTGAAAAGGGGGGAAAAAACGCTAGGTCTACACACAAAGTATTTGTAATAACAATAAAAAATAACCAGTTTCACTTAATAGCCATCTTCAGATTCAAAATTAGTTTTTCTCAGTGGCATAGTATCAGCATAAAAGTGAATAACTGAGATTCACTTGATGATGAGTAAATATCATACAGTTGATAAGCAAACCGTTAATAAATAACAAATTTACTAAGATTGGAAACGTCTCCAACTCATCAAGTATGGGACAAGGTTTTCATTTTACCCAGACATTCTGGAAAATGTCCCATGTTTTCAAAAAACGGGACGTCTGGTCACCCTATCTAGAAGGCACATAGAAGTAACAATAACAAGTAAACATGAAAAACAAAACATCTATACAATATAAAGTAGGTTACCTGAGTTGTGACATAATCCAGAACATAGATCCCTGTCACATCTTTTGCCAGAAAAGCCTGCGGGACATTTACAAACAGGACCATCGGTACTTTTAGTGCAACTTCCCTGAAAAAAGTAGTTAAATAGTTTTTATTAGTACATATCAATTGTTTGTCAAGTCAAAATTGATTTGAAGTAGATTTTGCAAAGTTAAGGAGAGACTGTATATATAGACTGTCGGTAAAATTTATAAACTTACATTATTTTATTTACAACTTATTATTATTTTATTTATATTTATTAAATTTGTTTATCTACGATTGTAACAAAATATAAACATTGTATCTCTGTTTAGAGGCGTAGAAAGTGATTCTTTATGTACTTGTATTCTTTGAACATGAGCATCTCATAATTCTGAAGAATTCCTCTTTTTAAAGCCCTAGGGTGGTAAAAAAGAATTCTTCACCTTTACACACGATTAGTGAGTTTGTTTACATTTAACAAAACTAATTTGCTGTTTGTTTAATAAAAGTAACTGTTTATATCGAGTTTTTTTTTTTTTTTAAATCAATGAGTGATTTAAATGATTATGACAAATGTGAAGAGAATAATACGCCTCCCAAAATAATTAATTTGACACAAAATACAACTAATGAATTAATGTCATCTTTATCAAAAGAGAACAACCGTAGATAAAGTACGGCACGCAACTTGTGCGAAAACGGCATTTTGCATTGCTGGTGTGGTTTTACTCGCTGTCGCTCAGGTGCAAAATCCACGTTCGCATGCAAAATGCTACTTTCCGCACTCGACACGTAATGTACTATTACGTATTATTTTATTGCTTGTTTTGTTTCTCACTATGGAATAATTTACCACAGTACAAATCAGCTAAAATTGAATCTGTTCAGCACAATGGTTATATTGCCATCATTATTTGTTTCGTCGTATTTATTATTCTTATGACCATTCATGTAAGCACCTATCTAGAGTATCTATCTAGCTTTAAGACAAACGGCTTATAAAATAAATTTTATCTCAAAAGCTTTGTAGTTTAAACAATTCTGCAGGGAAATCTCACAGGTTGTAGTCCTTCCCCTGTGAGTGACCGAGCTATATATACGAGATTTATCTACTTCTAGTCCTCTGGTTCGCTGTGCTAATTCATTTAGTATGTTATCTATCCCAGTAAAAAGTTTCCGTAGCCATATTGACTATTTCTCCTGTCTTTCCTCTATACTACCCTTATTTTCCCCTTGTATAACACATCCTACCCTAGCCTTACTTAATTAATCAAATAAATAAGCTTTAAAGTTTTGTCGTTATTATTATTATAGCATTTAATTTTTGTACATATATTTTATTCTTTTTTAAATTTTACTACTTAAATTGTTTGTATTCTTATGTTTATATTATACTCAACTTTGTTAATTTTGCCTCAAAAAGAGTGCCTGGTGGCGTTATTGCTGTTGAGATAATTAAGATATTTTGAGATCAATATGCTTTATTCGTTTCGTATTTTTATAATTTTGAAATATAGTCTTAAAAATATAAATAAATAAGTTAGTTATTGTACAATTTATCTAGGTAAACTAAATAAAATTTGACATACCTTGATACAGTAATTATCACAATCGATTTCAGTACAATGAGAACCTTTAAAACCAGCAGTGCAGTTGCAAGCAAGTTCACCGTTCATATCTCTGTAGCAAATGCCATGTTTACATTCTCTCTCCATACAATATTCACACCAAGTCCCTGTAAATAATATCAATTTAATAAGACTAAACTGCAATGAACTCATAATTTCTGTGAAAGAACACTCAGGGTTGTACATACAGTATGTCCATGGATGGAATTGCCTATACGTGTAAATTCCAAAAAAATTTAATTTTCGAAGAAATGTCACTCTTCATAAAATCCCCTGCTTCTTCTTAAATGGCACTTCTTTAGATTGTTACTCCCTTTATAAAAAAAACAGAGGGGAGTAACAATCTAAAGAAGGTGTATGGAATGTCTTCTTTAGACTGTTACTCCCCTTATCAAAATAGAAGTTGGATATTCCTTTGTCCAAAAGTACATTGGACTAAACATCCCTTTTTCTTAATAATTATTTAGTCAAAGTCATTTGTATCCTAAAACAACATAGGGGAGTAACAATCTAAAGAAGGACCTCTTAAATGAAGATTTATAGTATTACTTTTTGTTCAAAATGTACCCTGTACCCGGAAAGCACAATTTTCTAAAACTGTACAAGAGGAAACAGGTCCAAATTTCGATTAATCAAGAGAAAAGTATTCTTTATAATTTCTTTCAGATACTATTTTAAATTTCTTTTTCGCATAAAAATATTGATAATCAGATTCGCCCCCTCCTCCCTGTCATTTAATAAAAGTCAAATTTGTCTGATTCTAATACAAAGGTCTCATTGAGTGCTTTAAAAGTTGTGGTATTGCTTTTTTTATAAAAACAATATGAAAGCTTCATAGAGAAAATCCTATTTATTATTTAAATATTATTTATTTCTTAAATAAAAAAAATCTTTATTTTCCCCTTTAATAGCTTTTATGTTGTTTTTATCAAAAAAGCAATAATACAACTTTTAAAGTACTCAATGAGACCTTTAAATAGACCCCTCATGTATTAGTTCAGTTACACGTATAGGCAATTCGATCTGTGGCCATACTGTATATTAGAACCTCACTATAATGGGCCAACCTATAATGGACAACAAATAAAAATATATACATGGGGGCTAGTGTGTTGCTCCATCAGATGCAGTAACCTTATAATTGGCATTGGCAACTACTCCTTTGTCGGTGTTCCTTTGTAGGCAGCACCTGCCCGATTGCGTTATCCCGACAAAGGATTAAAGGATTAACCTGACTCTAGCAACCCCCGGGGAGTCCAGGTATAATATACGTTGCAGAGAGCTAAAAAAAAAAAAAGAGTTCTCTCCAGTCATTAGTATGTCTTGTTGTTGCTTCAAGTAAACATCACGATGCGCCACACCCCTGAAGATGCTTCCAGTAGTGGAAGCAAAACATTGGACTTCAACGGAAAACCAAGCTGTTTATTAATAGTTCATTATGTTGTGTCATAGTTGAAAATAATTAGAGTGAAATCCTTAGAACGGGACGGTAGTGGAGTGGGGATGTCAAGCTAATCCTCCCCATCCCACAGTATTATAAAATGTATCACATCACTACTCAAAAACTGCTTGTATCAAGTTTAAATTCTACATACCTGCCTTCAATATTATATAATATTACGAGTATATAAAATTTTATCTAAATCAATACATTACAATACAAGATATTGGTAAAAACATTGTTTATATTTTTAAAAGTTTAAATAAAATAAAATAATAATAAAAGAAATTTTAATTCTTAAAAATGGATCTAGAGTAAGAAGTAAAATTTACCAGAGAATCCTGGAGGACAGAAGCAAGTAGAATGACTAGATCCAGCGCCGACTCTACACACTCCTCCATTCAAGCAGGGATTAGTACACGTTTCCTTTTCACTCTCCCTGCTTTCAACACTGCAGTCTTCTCCTTTCCAATTACCTACACATTTACACTAAAAACAAAGTATGTATTTAATTAAGAATGCATATTTCATTTATATAAAAGATATATGCAAAGCAAAAGGTTCAGGCTTTATAACTTTAGTGTAAATAACTTTGGATATACCTTGAGAGTAGGAGGCTCGTAGGAAGGTGAAGTGGGTGTGTCTGTGTAACAAATTCCGTTGTTTTTACACTTATTTGCACAGAGGTATTCTTGACAACGGGACCCGTTATAGAGAGGAGGACAGGCGCACCTGGGCCCAGCTCGAGTCATAATGCAAGTACCTCCTGCTAGACAGTTTAGTGGGCAGCCTGGTTTCACACATTCCAACTGAAATCATCAATTATCTATTAGATTTTATAATTATCTTTAATAAATAAATGATTACATCCTAAAGGGAAGCCTTTTCCCAAGTATTAACTTCTAAACATCAGAAGTTTCCCTCAATTCCCTGTCTTATTTTTACTTTGTCCCTATTTCCCTCCTTAGAGATAAAATTAAAAAATTCCTTATTGGCAGACATCAAAATTTATTTATAAACTAGGCATCGCGTGGCTCTACCATTGAAGCGAGCATATAGTAATTAATATATATTGAATATTGAGAAAATAGAGCCTAGTAGTGAGGGAGCCACCCTTCATCGTTACTATTCCACTAACCACACATCCTTTTCAAATATTATAAAATGTATCACTTCGCAACACAAAAACTTCTGCTTGCATCAGATTGAACTTTTACATGCCTGTTTTAATTGTACTTTAGACGATGTGAACAAATATTTATTCAAAATCGTTAAGTTAGAACGTAAGATATCAGTAAAATCATTGTTTTTTCTATTATAAATGTTTAGGTCCGCTTTAATAGTTTTTTAAGGGTATATTTTAACTCATTAAACCAATAAAGTTTTCGTAACATTTTACAATCCTCTTTGAAAACAACTGTAGTTATTATTAACTAATACAAACGTTTAAATGAACCCTACAAGATTAAAAAGATAATAAGATAAAATGCAGATAATAAGATAAAATGCAGCTGCTTTTAAAGTCACAATTGTTTTGAGAGGGTGCAATCTAAAGAGCATTATTAATTATTGTTTTGAAGTCCATAAGCTGAAATATGGAGAAATCCATATACAAAATGTGATTAGTTAGTCATTTCACCATTTCCACATCTATGACAAAAAAAAAGCTTTCATATGTTTTTAATAATAGAATAAATACCTGTTTGCTTGTTTCATTGTGATATGATACCATATTATCAGGGCAGACACAAGTATAGTTGGATCCTCCATAAGTAAGAAGGCACAGAGAAAATGGATGACATGGGTTACCAGAACACGGGGAACTAACTGAAATAAGAAATAAAAATAAGTTAGAAATTTACTCTTGCAGCAAGCTTATATGTATGTAGTTTTGAGTGACCCCACACAAAACTACACCATTTTAGGATCATATAGGAAATTTGGTGCGGAAACACAAAAATTCCTATGAACATGGGTCTGGAACAACTTCATTTTCAAGATTTTTTTTTGTTCATCATTAAAATTCTTTAATATTACACTTCCTACCATAAAATACCTTGAAGCAATTCTGGGTGGAATGAGACTAATCCCAGCGCTGCAAACAAAATCCTCACCTTCTGCAAAACAACAAAATTCTACATCCCTGCTACTCCACTAAGATAACCACATTCAACGCTCTAATTCCTGAAGAATTTCAAATTTACACGTCAGGATTTTGTTGTAATGAGCTGGGATTGGTCTTATTTGACGCAGAATTCTCTACAAGGTTTCCTTCAAAGTGTTTTATGGTTAGAAGAGAATTATTTGAGAATTTAAGGATGAAAAAGAAAAAAAAAGATTGTAATAACAAAACTATTCCAGACCCATGAGGATTAGTTTTTTCAGCCTAAATTTCAAATAAAATCCCAAACTATATATTCTATAAACAGTTGTAGTTTGTAATATTCAATATATGCAAATGAGTCAGTGAATACTATCCCAATAAATGCGACCAAATGTATGGGTACTTCTTTAGGCTGTTACTACTGTTATAAAAAACAGAAGGGAATAACAATCTAAAGAAGGTGTTCGGAATGTTCTTCTTTAAACTGTTACTCCCCTTATAAAAGAGAGGTGTGATATTCCTTTAACCCAAAGTACATTAGACTAAACCTTTGTCTTAATAGTTATTTACACCAAGAAATGTATAAATCATTATATCCATTTATATTCTAAAAAAACATAGGGGAGTAACAATCTAAATAAGTACTCATATATGCGATGTAAATTATACATAAGTAAATTTATAATTACATTAATAAATTTAACATTGTTGCAGAAGGGGTTTTCATGCAACAACTTTCCTTCCCTCTCCCCAGCTTGAAATCCATTAAGTAGTTATTGATGCTACTTTGACTGATCATATAGGGTTATATTCTCAGAGCGAGTACTTCATTATTAATAATTTTTTTAGCGTTTTTAATGCAGGATAGCATTACGTTGTGTAAACTCATATGTGAGGAAAAGTTTTGAGATTACACACATTGGGTATTTTCATGTCATCTAGTTAAATTATACGATATAGGTTTACTTTTGCATTTTCTCCAGGAAACCTAAATTGTTTCAAAAACTAAGATGTCCTGGGAAGGGAACTCCCTTTTGATCTATCTACACTAAATTTCCTTTTGAAACTGTTTTTTGGGAGGTGCCCCCCAAATTTAGTACTGACATTATAAAGAACAAAATAAAAACTTACGATTAGAAAATTTATGAGGATGGACGAATATGAGCTGAGTAGGAAGAACTTCATCGTGCTCGTATTTGATTTGATTTCCAGATATACCCAGTTTATTCACACTTATAACACCGGGTTGAGACCAAAGACTAAAGAAAACATTGTCGTCAAATACTTCTATCCTATGAGGCCTCACATCAACTTCACCTGCAATACAAAATTAACAAATTAACAATAAAAATAATAATTGTTTCCCCTGATCAAATAAAAACTCTTGAACACTTTTTAATGACGGCCAATATCTTTAACCTAATACAGGAAAGTTTTAGTCTGTCTATCTAGTTAATTTAAAAAGTTAATAAAGGAATAGGATGTGGATAAGTGAACTAATTGAAGCACTTTCATGGATTTAATAATGAAACGTAAGCATAATAAATAATGGGCTTGGCCTTCCAAAGAGGTTATACAGATATCACTCCACCAGGGGTAGTAACTGTGTTGGAAATTACAGACATGTAATAATATTTAATTTTAGACATAGTTCATTGACCAGAGTGTTTTTATGTCTGTTGTTAATAAAGAGTCGCAAGAGAAAAATGTGTATGTATTATTGAGTGCATTTTGCACTAAGTGGTGACAGTGACAGGACCTGAACCTGCAATCTTCGAATTCAAAGTCCGATTATGATGACACCAAAAATAATATTATATTAAATTAGGATGGGACACAGAATTAACATAGTTAATTAACATGCAAGTAAAGTTGTTTATGGTACTTGATGCGAACATAATTTACTAATAGATATTTTTGTAGTTCAAGCAAAATGTAAAATCTGTCCGCTAAAATAGAAAATTACAATTCCAAGGTTGGAATTGTTAACGTGTTGGATAGCTGCAAGGTTATGTCAAAATATTATTATATGTCTGTCAATATCTGTCATTTTCAACGTACTCCCAGCCCATGACAGATTAAGAGTGAAAGTGAGGAAAGATTCAAATTTGCACAAACTGTATAATTGGCACTCAGAACTGGTGGCACTATTTGCCAGATGAAATATGCAAATATTAATATGACTAAATTTACCTTTAAAAACAAGTGTTCTTCGAGGGTCGTTAACATCACCAGGTTGTTTAGAAAATGGTCCTGTTAGATGAACATAGAAAACAGCTTTCTGTTTAGGGTCGGCCCAGTAAAGACGTTGAGCTGGATGATCGATAGCAAGACCTGTAGGATGAGAGAGCCCACTTCGTACTAGTACATCCTTTCCACTTCCGTCACATATACCAACCATGATCCTGGCTACTTCACCGCCTTCACTCCAGAATATCTCTCTGAAATAATACTTGGTTTAATAAAAAAACAACATCATAATAATGATAAAATGTCATCAAATACAAATAAAATAGTTTACCCCTTTTGAGGAAAGACAACAATGTCAAGTGGATAGGAAGGGTCAGTTCGAGCGATAGTTTTCTGTAATTTTCCATTAAGGTTAGTGACAGATATCCTTCTTGAAACTGAGTGTGCAATATACAACTTTCGTCCTATCCAATCTACTGATAAGCCTACTACATCGCCGACATCCTTCAACTGAAATAAAGTAAATATAAGAATTAAAACAAAGTCAATTTATTTTTATGCAAGACTTTGTATGTATGTTACAGTTGTAATATACACTGTATTTTTTAAATGTTATTTCTTCCGACCATGAAAATACGAGGGTCATCTGTAAAGTAACTTCTGTTAGCTCATGGCGGGGAAAGTATTAGCGGAGTTATTTCTAAACAGAATTGTGCACTAACTCAGTAGGGATCCAGCCGTGCTTGAAGGAAGGTATACGATGCCTGCTTTAGCTTCCTAAAATGAGTGCAATTAAAAATTCTGCCAAGTTCGAAGTGCGCACAGTTAATAAGGTTTCTGACAGCAAAACAAATTCCAGTGATGAAAATGCCCAGAATCAACGGATTCACGTACATAATCTAAGTTTCATTGCCGATTAAAATTCTGTTCAGAAATGGTTGTCCTTCTTCATCGTAACATGTAAGAAAGTCCAAAGCAGAGCCCATTCTTTTTGCATTTTGATTCTAGAAAAGGAATGTCAGGACCAACCCAGCACAGAAATTTTAATACCCTTTATTTCTGAAACTACTTTGTGCAAAACAGTCCTGGAAATATGTGGGAATTGATTGGAAAGCTCTGAAATAAACAAACATCGATTTTCATAAACTTTTCAATCAATTTTCTGAACAAGTTCATCACAGACCACAGATGGCCTGCCACTTCTTTCCTCCTCATACAAGTTTGCTCTTGCTCTTTTAAATGGACACACTCACTGGCATAAACCACTTCCGCTCATAATATGTAGTCCATGTACAGCACGAAGTTAACGATGAATCTGTTTTGCTGTCAGAAAACTTATAACAACGTGCACTCTGGGGGGATTTTCAATTGCCCCACTAATATTGAGAAGCTACAGCAAGTGGATGAATGATTGAACGACCTACCTACAAGCACAACTGGATCCCTACTGAGTTAGTGCACAAGTTTGTACATGAATAGTGGTACTAGCACCACTACTTTCTGCGCCAAGTACTTTGACCTATATAATACATTATATTATTGCATAAACAACTTTTATACGTTACTCTTCCTTTTGTATTTGATATAAACAATAATAAGAAATAGTAATTAAGAGCTGTTATGACAGCTAATAAACTGTGGAATTACTTACAATAGTTTTAACTTCAGCAGGGGATGAAGTATTTGAATAGATGCTGGATATAACGATATTATTCTGCTGAGCAGCAAAGAGAACCACACCTCTGTTCATATATGCAATATCCGCAGCTCGACCACCTCCTCCCTGAACTTTGGTATACTGTCTTCCTTTCACTTCTTTCCTCCATTCATATTTGAGAGGATCAAACTGAAGAACACCTATTTCACTCACTATAGCTAACATTCCAGTATCTCCTGAAAAATATTAAATATAAAATACTCCTTCAATAAATTATATTTAAAAAATATAATATATACAATTTATTTGTGTTTAATTGTTTAATTATATCATGATACCTCTTAAAAATAATCTCCAAATTAGTGACACATAGCTTCCTCAAATCCTATTTCGTATATTTTAGTTATTTTATGATTTTACAACCTAGTTTAGTCAAATTTATTATCAATTTAGGAAAATTTAAAGAGCGCAGAAGGTTCAAATTAATCTGGGGCTATTTACAGGCTACTTTCGACAAACCATTCAAATTTTATAAAAATCAGATGAATAGGTACTTTTGAAGATATAGGTGCAAATAAATGTATGTTCGTGTGTATGTGGAAGGTAAACAAATGGGCGCAAAAGGTGAAACTTGTGTAGGACCAACAATGGAAGTCCATTGTTGGCTTATCATCAAATTTTTGATGGTAGGTCATAATTAGTCCTAATTATGACCTACCATAAAAAATTTCATTAAAATTGGACAAGTGGTTTTTAAGATGAGTTAATTCACAAAAATGGAGCGACAGACCGATAGACAGACACGGAACTAAAATTGTTCCCTGATGTCTGTAACGGATTTCTGTCTTGGAATTTTTGAAATCGGAGACATCTCTGTTACCTTTGGTAAGCTAGGAAGCAATAAATTAATTCTTATGAATTTATATTTCTTAAAGATAAATCTGTCCAGTACAACTTGGAATAAACTTTTCATATACAAATGCATAATTACTTTGTCCACTATTTTCCATTTGTTAGTTATACCTTATTTTTGAAGTTACAGTTAATTTTTATTGAACACTTTATCAAAATATAAAATAAAAATAATACTTCACCGGCTAGGAATTGAACTCAATATCCCT
This sequence comes from Gerris lacustris, assembly GCA_951217055.1. Lineage (NCBI taxonomy): Eukaryota > Metazoa > Arthropoda > Insecta > Hemiptera > Gerridae > Gerris > Gerris lacustris. Next base: position 75,989,386 of record OX578278.1, read on the forward strand.
TAGCATTTACATTAATTTTGATCAACATCTCGTAAATTCAGTTTTTTTCCTCAAAAACGAATTATATAGTAGTATTTTTGTTTTAATGGATATTTTAGTTTTTATTATTAAAATAAAAGAAAGATCTAATTTTTTCAGCTACAAATTTAAACCTTAAATAAATTTCTTAATTTTACCACAAGGTATGATTTTTCTGAACATGTCTACCAAATTTCATTTAAATCTGCCTATTAGTTTAGGCAGAAACAAGCAAGTCTGCACCAACAACAGAAGACAGAATTACATTTTTTGCTATGATCTTAAAAAGTGTAATCTATCAAAATCTCAAAATCAAATTTTTGAGTCATCACAATAATTTTTCTCTCCCTATTTATTTATCAAAGAAATAAATAAATATAATATTTCTTCAAATAAAAAAGTAAACACAAAACTGATATTGAATAATTAAGTAATTACCGATAGCAGTGCAGGAATTGTTGACACTAGTATAACTTTGATCACATGCACATTTGTAGCCCTTTAAGTCGTGTTTTGGCAAGCACAGCTGTGAGCATTTGAGTAATGTGCATTCGTGTGATGGACAATTGTGCTCATCTGAATTATCTAAACAATCATTGTACCCGTCACAAACGTTGCCCCTGTGTACACAAACAACATCATTCAAATAAGTCAAGATTAAACAAAATAAATAAAAAAAAAATACATTTCTAACATATTAAATACATATACACCGCCAATTTAAACCTTAATTCAGGTAATATTCATTAAGGTAATATTCAGGATAAGCTGAGATGGCAAGGTCATGTTGAGAGAATGCCAGAAAATAGAGCGGCTAAGAAGTTCTACGATGGTAAACCTGGCAGAAAAAGACTTAGAGGGCGCCCAAGACTGAGATGGCTAGATTAGGTCGATCTGAGGATAGGGGTAAGGAGATGGAGGGCTGTTACACAACAGCGGGATCTCTGGAGGAGCAAAATGCTGCAGGCCCAGCCTCTCCGAGAGCTGTAGTGCCCAGGATGAACGAATGAATGAATATTTAGGATAAAATTGGTTTAGTTTAAAAATAAAAGTGTATACATCTTTAATTACAGTTATATTGGTATACAAACAATATATATTTGATATTTTTTGGTAGAATCAGCAAAATTATCAAGAATGTTAAGAAAAAATATAACTTTAGTGTAAGATCTACCATTCGAACTTTATTACAACCTTTTTACTAAGTAACACATGCATGCATAGGAATTATTCAATATACCTGATTCATTTTTTTTTTCTTACAAAATATGCGACATATGAAAATTTGACACAGAATAAATGTTTTAATTTGTAACAAAATAAAGGGGGACGAAAAAAAAAAATCACCTAGACAATTCCAATAATTTTCATTAGGTAAACTAAACTCTTTTATCATTAAAAGGGATAAAATGGTTTATTATAGTGATGAAAAGAAGGAGTGGAAAATTGAAGCTAAAATAGGAGTAGAGATTATCGCTATAAACAGAAATGTAATGAAAAAGCAGGTGTAAAGTATATTATATTGAAGAATGGTTTAATAAGGTAATATACAATGAAACTGAGATATTTTAATTATATAAGAAATAAGTGCATATTTAAATAGGTATTTAATTTTATTATATTATATTGTGTTGTTCCCAGTTATATTTTCAATGCATTTATGCTTTTAATAAATAAAAACAGTCTGATAATAATTATAAAAAAATAGACTTACTTGCTTATACAGTGGCCATTCTTACACTTAAAGCCTTCAGATGGACAAGCTTTTTCATGCTCACCTAATAAAAAGAAAATATTAAGATAAATTAACAGAAACATAATAATTTGAAATAGAAAAATCAATATATAAAGCTATTTATGAATTAAAACGTAATAAAATCATGACTAGTATTTTATTATTGGTACATACATGCTTCTAAAGTTTCATCAGAATTGTCTCCACAACTATCTACTCCGTCGCAGACTAATGACAGTTGAATGCATTTGAAATTAGAACACCTGGAACAAAACATTATAAATACAATAGTACAAAATTTCAGTCAAACTAAAATTAAGATTATTAAATCAGAGGGTATCAACAGTGAATTTAATAAAAATTAAAAATAGTAAGATGGTCATAAGTAAAAATAAAAAAAAAAAAAAAAATCCATTTATCAACATTTCAAAAAAATGTATTTGCATTATCAAGTTATAACACTTGACTTATATTTTAAACAGTAAAAATAACAGATGGTTTTTTGACTTATTGGGTACGGTTTAATAGACATGAGGACTTGTGCACCCCTGATAGGACTTTATCTATTTTAAATTTCCACACAACAGGTAAAATAAATGTAAACATGAAAACATCTTAAAATAAGATAAAACAAAATATTGTAAAACATTATTTGAATTGGTTAAATCATTTTATTTTTTTAAACAATAAAATATTGTTCTTTATCTCATAATTTGCAAACACAATATTAGTCTACAAGCACAATTGCCAGTCTCAATATTAATTTTCATATTATTATTTTTTTTTATGTAAATTTTTATTCCCTTTTTTTTTTTAAAAAAAAAAAAAGTGGCGCCCCTGTCAGACAATATGGACATAGCATTGACGTACACAGGGTTAAACAGTAGGTTTTTTATGTAGTAAAGGGTTTTTTTCTTGTGAGTTGTCTTGGTTGACATTTGACAAACAAATGTATGTGTTGAGTTTAAAGCAATTATGTAATTTGATTATATTATACACACAAGCTGAAGTGCTCCTTCATCGAACAGGATATTTATGTTGTAAATATAAACTTTATTTGTTCTTCCTTCAGCCTTTATGTTAACTTAAGAGGGTTTAATTTAACTAATCGAGAAGTAATCAACTGTAAAATCCAAAAAAAGGTAACTTCTAAGCTGAAGTCACCAAGTACCATCAAGTTGTCACAATTATCAAAACAAACATGTTTTTTCAGTGAGCTTCTTGAGAGACAGACCTTAAGTTGATTTAGTTAGATCAAACACTTATTTAAGAAAAAAAAGCAAATCCGTGAATTTCCAACCTATGGAAAAATGGTCCTGTTTTTTTAAAAAAAAAAAAAAAAAAAAAAAAAAAAAACTATGGAAGTCAGAAAACCAAAAATTAAATGAAATGGGTACTGCAAATTTTTAGATAATCCTTAACATACATTCATTATTATATTTTTTAAGAAAAAAAAAAAAAAAAAAAAAAAAAAAAAATAGCATGGACTAATCAATAAAAAGTAGATAACCTGATTTATCTACTTATAGTTCTCTGGTCTGCTGTGTTAATTCTTTTAATAATATGTTTCCTACCCCTGTAAAAAAATGTCCACAGCCATATTGACTGTTCATCCCTTACTTATCTTTCCTCTACACTACCCTTACTTTCTCCTCCTATATCCCGTTAGGACGGGATATAGTAAGCCTTGGACCTATCCAAGGCTTACTTAATAAATAAAATAACATTAGCTTTAAAGTTTTGCCTTTATCTATTATTATAGCTTTTTTTGTACACATATTTTATTAGTGTGAAAACTTTTTGTTATTACTTAAATTGTTTATCTTCTTGTTTCCATTACACTTGACATTGTTAATTTTGCCTCAAGAAGAGTGATTTTTACAAGATTAAGATTTTTTGACAGTGCTCCTATAGTTGGTCCCCCCCCCCCCCCCCCTCTTAATTGAATTTACCTGAAGTGGTAAGGAGAACAAAGAGTAGCAACACAAAGAGCATGGGATTCATCACTTCCATCAGGGCAGTCATTATCATTATCACAGATCCAATGAGGAGGATTACACGGACCACCCTCGGAGCAGCGCCAGAAACCAGAGAGAGGGCACTTGTTATTGCAACCAATTTCATCTGAGCCATCGCTACAATCTACATCACCATCACACCTCAACTTCCTAAAAATAAAAGAAATTAACTATAAAACAGAAACATGATTAACCTACCTAACGATGACAAATTCAATCAAAATAACCATTTTTTTTTAAATAAAAATATAAGTATGTACTTGTATATGCACTGCTTAGGTTTGGTACACATGAATTCCTGCTCGGTACATGTTTTATTGCAGTTCTCTTCATCAGAGCCATCCATGCAGTTCTCTTCACCGTCACATCTCAAGCCACCAGGAATACATCTCTGATTGTTACACCTAATAAAAGACATTAACACAGTGATTAAAGTCGAGTACTTATATTTCACCTCTTTACTAAATGAAAGAATCACAAAAAAGAAAAAAAAAATAAAGATTAATAACCTAAATTCAGATTCTGAGCAGTTCCTAGGTGTACAGTTCAATTCATCTGAATTATCACCACAGTCGTCTTCAAAATCACACCTCCATCTTCCTGGCAAGCATTTATTGTTATCGCACCTAAACATAAACAGATAAAATTGAGTATAAAAAGTTATTTACTAACACTAAATGATTTTTTACCACTAATGGATGGATCATTTTTTAAAAGAAAAAACAATAGATCTTCACACAAAGTATTTTCATTTCTTCAGAATGGGTGACCATCACATTAGAGGATGTTAGAAAAGTAAAATTATATTTATATAAATTTATAAAAATCACAGGAAAGTACTTGCATCCAAGTAATTTTTAAGGTTTTGTAGATAATTAGGCATATACGTTATTATATGCTGAAATAACGTTTTAGTATTTCCCCATCCCGCCCTATATGAAGGTAATAACAAAATGTTAAACTACATTTTTTCTTGCAATTTTCATCACCCTACCATAAGGTATTTGCATGCAATTTTTCATAATTTTAGGACTAGTCGTTATATGGTGGTTGGGGGAAGACACTTTTTTGGGGTGAAATTTAGGCGATAAAATTAAAATATTGGCAGTAAAATCCACAATAGACATAAAAAGTCATATATATTTGTAATCTACTCTTCAGTAGCTTTCATTTGATACCCAGCTAGAAAATTTAAAAAAAAAAATATTTTGAGTTTTGCACATTTTTGCGCATTACACATGCGCTTTTTTTATGCGGATTTTTCCTACGTGTGTGTCAAAAAGTTACAGGAGGATTTTAAATTTCACATCGGTAAATTTCAGGTTCGGGAGATACGAATCAAAGTACGACGGAAAAACAAACACATCACCCTTGGCATAAGGGTTTCGATGATGATCTACGAAACCCTAAAAAAGTGGAAAGAAGTTTTCAATGTTCACATCGATCAACCATTTTTATTTTTACCTGAAGGTAAGTTTACTTTACCTGAAGTAAGTGGGCTGACAAGGTGTTTCAAGGCAAGTATCAGGCTCGTCTTCACCTTTTGGACAATCGGCTGTTCCATCACATTTCCAAGAAGGTGGTATGCATCGTCCTGATGAACAGCGGAACATACCTTCAGCACACTCCCTGTTGTTGCATAGCTCTGGAGATTCATCCCATCCACTTGTACCACAGTCACTAGCCCCGTCACAAGCCCAAACACTAGGAATGCAGTGTTTTGTACCTTCACACATCATCTAAACAAACACATCAAAGCCTACATTATTTTAAAAGCTTATTTAGTAAAATTTTACAGGCTTGTACCTCAGAATATTAACCGAAAACTAATGGCACTCTTTTACTTAGTGCCCTCTACACCAATTTACTTTATTGTGAAAATTCTCCCTTAAATACTATCATCTTTACGCACAGAAGTATGATGTTCCTTGGTCTCAAAATTCGTTGGACTAAATATTCCTTTTTCTAAATAGTTACTTATACAAAGAAATAATTTAAAAGTGGAAACAAATATGGTTAACTAATACCAAACTAATTTTGTTTTGAGATGCACTTAATCAGAAGAATGCAACTGTCGTGTGGGATGGGTGAACATTGCTCAACCTAAAGACCGGACTCTTTTATATCTGATGCAATAAAATATTAAAAACTAATAAAAAAGAAGAAGCATATATTGATATGATGACTGACCTGGTTGAGAGGGCATGTCTTTGGTATACATCCTTCTTCATCTTCTCCCGACGGGCAGTCTACTGTACCATCACAGCGATTAGAAGATAATATACAAACATCAGTCTGATTTCCACTTCCTTTACATTTAAACTGTGTGTCCATACAAGTGTGCTAAAATAAAATTTAAAAACAATTGTAGTACCTGTAAATGTTACAAAACATTCTTACAATAATACTGTTGGTTTTAGATAAGATTTGATTTTAGTATTACTAATACACTGGTGATCTCAAAAAAGAACAGAACAAAAAGGCTATTGAGATAGAAATGTCCAAAAGATAGTGGAAATGGATTGGCCAAACAGTCAGGAAAGATCCTGGAGCTTTGGAGAAGCAGGTCTTAGATTGGAATCGGCAGGGCCAAAGGTGGAAGAGGCCGGAGCAAAAAGGAAATCTTGGGGCAAGCTGAAGGCTTTGTCACAGAATTGTAACAGATAGCCCTGCTACAATTTTTAAATACAGTTACCATATTAATTTATTTAGTATATGTACACATTTCACAAAAATTAGCGTAATAATAAAATTTAAGTGAAAGTGGTGGGGGTGCCCAGTCAGGACAATATGGGCACAGAATTGAAGTATAATCAGCCACTATGTCAAAACAGTGACTGATTCTCCTGATAAAAGCAAGAAAAATCCCTATCTTCCAACTGCTCCCATTTCTATCTAAATTTCACAGGTTTATTTTAAATTTAGGCCCCAGGGTTAAGTAAATTCAGTACTAGGATTCATACTTTTTATTTAAAGTTGACAGATGAATTGATAATATAATAATAATAGCCATTTATTGAAGAATATTTACAATTACATTTTTCTATAAAATACATACATTTTGTTTTTTTTCCTGTTTTCAAATCGGTTTTTAGAACCGTGGCACCCTTTAGAATTGATAATTATCTAAACAAAATTCTAGATAAATAGCCCTAAATTTAAAATAATAATGAAAGTTCAATCAACCAATAATTTGTAGGTATTAAAGGTAATTTTTAGGTAATTATAAAAGGTATTGTTCTCTTCACATATTTACAAAAGTGATGTCAAGGCTCTCAAGAACACTTGAATCCTTTTTTTACACAAATAAAAAAACAAAAATGCTTCTTTGATAAAAAATAGGTTTTCTACCTTTAAATATTTAAGTTAATTTAACAGTCATATTTAAAATGCCAATGTAAAGTATGGAAATATTAAATTTAATGTTACCTGGTTACAGTTAACTTCGTCAGAACCATCATGGCAATCATCAATACCATTACAGAGTTGAGATGGATGGATGCACAGCTTATTATCACATTGAAACTGGCCGGGAAGGCAATCAAACTTCCTACAATCAGCTGGCTCATCTGATCTATCTCCACAATCGTCCTGTAACATTTTAAAAATGAACAATCTATAATGGGGGAAAAATTGTGCAAGCGTTCATCACAAATATTTTACAAGGTATTTGCACCTAAAACAATCTATATATTTTATCGAGTATAATTAAGAGTTATTTTTTTCTTTCTTTTTTTTCTTTTGGGTTTTAGTCCCAGAGTTATTAAGAGTTATTATTAATATTATTATTATTATATTATACATAGTTATTATTATTAAGAGATATTGAATCTTGGTTTAAACAACTGAAGAGTGCGGACAAATAACGAGACAAGCGGCACTTAGCAAATTGTGCTGGGGAGCCATTTAAACAACTCCAACTCATTTTGCACTCTCATGGGACGGAGTGGGCACGAGTCTCGTTGTTGCACTCAATTACTCACATTTAGGTGTTACGTGGATGGCTTCTGTGAGATATGAATGATAAAGAAAATTATTTTATTATTTTATTTACAAACATATTTTTATTTAGGAGGCCTAGATCTCATTATTCCACTGAAAATCCTAAAATCGCTCAAGTGGTGCTTGTCTTGTTATTCTTTCTCTCTCTTCAACATAAAAAGAGAGTTTGATGGATTTTAAATATTGTAACTTTCAAAAATAATATTATTCATAGTCATAATATAAAAGGGTAATACTTTCCTAGACAATATCTTAACTACAAAAGTCTCTCTTTTTTTTAAATACTGATATATTATTAGGTTTGTTCCAAACCCCTTGTTTGTACCTCGTCCTTTACATCGTCCCATGGATCATTCGGAACTTGTTTAGGACAGGTTTTATGTGCATGCACTTCCTTAGATGGGTTTGTGACTAATTATTATCACATCATATTAAAAATATTCAAGAAAACCCAACAAATAAGGATCTGTTTGATGATATGTATGACGATCAACGTAACAGCCCTTGCCGTACCAACCAGTACTTGGTTTTGGCTGAGGATAGGTTGGTTGGAATAACCTAGAGGACAGTAAAAAACCACAGTGTCCAATCGCTTTGAAATGGCTTTTATCCATTGCTCATGCCTGGATGCCACGGGCTCCCACCAAGGTTTGATCAAACTTATATATCACCATAAAAATACTACAAATTATTTTAGCTACAAAAGGGGTTTTAAAATTTAGAGTTCAAAACGCGTTTGTTCTTTAAAAGACTACTATCACCTAAAAATCTAATAAATTACTAGCTGGATGGATACCTGGGCTTCGCTACGGAGAGAGTTATTTTCAATTTGATGGGTTTATAAACTACCATCAAGAAACATTTAAATTATTTTACTAAGCGAGAATATCTAGATGCTATCCCTCCTCCTTATTTCTATACCCCCTCCCCTTTGATAAGATAATTTGAAAATATCCCCAATTAGTAATTGATTTCGACTACTGAAACACGACTTCTGAAGAAAAATTCTTAAAAGTTAACTTTTCAGGAAAAGCAGCAGTACTTCCCTTCTGTAACCCCCTCGTGGCTTTTCACATCCCTGGGTTTAAATTGGAATTATCTTTTATTAATATAAAAATAGGAGCGCTTTCTCAAGTATTAACTTCCAGACTTTAGAACAGTCAGGGCTCAATTCCCTTTTTTTCTTAGTTCCTATGTTCCCCTTAGGGATAAAATTTTATGAAAACCTTATTGACAGATATCAATATAATTTAGAAATTATTATGTTACGTAAACACTCCTAGATTTTATTTTAGTGTTTTAAAGAAGTGGTGATAATTATGTTGGTAAAAGTTTAGAGACAAGGTAAGGTGTGATTTATAAACTATTGTCTTCTTAATGATTTATAAACTATTTAAATAATATTTACGACAGTTGTTTAATATATAAATCTAAATATTTTTTTATAGTGATTGGAAAGTAATTTTTTTAACAGTTCTTTTTACAGAAATTTTCACAAAACATAAAATGTTGTCTGTAGCTTCATCTGCAACTTTGGATATATACATTTATTATAACAAATAAAATTAGAATTTTTAAACCTATTTAGATGCCCCGTTCTCCGCCACATATAGAAAAACCAAAAAGTTTTATAGTCTATATCACCTGCAGAATTGAGCTTAACATTGTACCCAAAAACCAAAAAATATATTCAGCTGTTTGGATGTGATTAACGCACAGACAAACAGACATACAATTTTCTAAACTTTAATTCGTTATCAGGAATACTCATTTAGGGTAAATACAAAATTTGAGCCCAATCGGATTAATGTACAGACACAACTGTAATCTTATATATATTTAAGACGATTGAAAGTAAGTGTAGTTCAAACCTGAGTATCACATTTCCACCAGAAGGGTATGCACTTGTAAGTAGATTTACACTTGAATTGTGAAGATGTACAATTGGGATGGCATTTCGGCGGCTTTCCAGGTTCTTCAAATACTTCTATGAAGTTTTCGGGGCACGCACATACCTTGGAACCACCTGGTCCCAGAAGACAAAGAGTAGGGCATCCTCCTCCATCTTCACAAGGATTGTCCAACACTAAGAAAAAAAAAAAAAAAAAATTAATCTTCTCGGGTATTCTGATAACAATTTCTAATAGCTTAAATAAATGTAAAATTAAACTTGACTTAGTTTCTATATACTAAATTCTACTTATGGATAAAATTACTTGGTTTCTGTCGTAACTGGTGGTGTAGTCTTATATCCATAGGACGGTGAACTAGTTTGATCAGAGTCTTGCAGTCCCCCTTAGTGATTCTATTACACCTAAAAAAAAAGGAAATATATTTTTATAAAATTCACTTCTGGATATATTTTCTAAAAGAGAAAATAAATTACATTAATTCTTAAAGTCAATTGTATAAAAAAAAATGTGTAAGATAGAGTGAAAATATTGTTTAGCACACATCAGACCAAATACATGTTTACAAATAAGATAAATGTCTGTATTTCAAGAATATATTTTAAGCTTGATAATAACCCAAGGAAGGGTTGAAATATAGCAAACATTTTATAGAATAATGAGAAAGTCTTTTATCTACAATTGATACAAAATATAAACACTTTATCTCTGTTTAGATGCGTAGAAAGTGATTCTTTTCGTAGTTGTATTTGTGTTTCATAATTCTTCACCGCATCGCACAATTAGCATGTTTGTTTACATTTAACAAAACTAATTTGCTGTTTGTTTAATTAAAGTTACTGTTTTTTCTGTATTTATTATTAAAATCCAACAATCGTAGATAAAGTAAAGTACACAACTCGTGCGAAAACTGCATTTTGCTTTGCTTATGTGGTTTTACTAACCTTGCTGTCACTTGGGTGCAAAATGCTACTTTCAGCACTAGACATGTAATGTACTATTATGAGAACCCGTTAGACCAGGGTTTCCCACACTATGTGCCTAGACTTACAGTAGGCAAACTGTATAGTTCAAACAGAAATTCAAAGCTGTCCGCGCAGAAATATTACGTGAATTTGTCTTTTGGATTTACATTGAATAAACAGATACCTATACTTCAGTCTATCATTTGCAGAGAATAGATGTCATGTCGAATGAGGCCATTGTTCCAATAAAAAATACTAAAATTAACAGCGTCAAAGTTAAATAATAAGTGCCATACTATCATGTATGTATTAACCTTTTAATATGTGTTTCCATAAAAATCATGTTAACTATTTATGATGGGTAAAAGCCAGACTAGCGTAAAAAGTGATTTCCAGACATTTAAATTTCAAAAATTTTACGGGAGTCTTTCTGGGGGTATTCCATATCCCCCAGACCTATTGAGATGGGGCCCAGGATGGCTCTCGGCGGCCCTGAATAAAGTAGTATTGGCTATTTTTTTTTAAAAGCCATGGGCTAAATAAAAATATTTGGGAAACACACGCATTAGACCAATTGAAAGAAATACTTAGTGAAATAATAAACAGAAAGGGTAATACAACTACATAAAAATATATACAATAATAATCTTTAATGTAAAACTTTAAGTATAAAAGAGAAATAGGATTGATTGTTGAGGGTGGTAAAAAAAAAAAAAAATAAATAAAAAAATAAACCCTCTAAACAAAAAATATATAATTATTTTTCTCAATTTGGAAAGAGGTGTGATAACAAATCCAGTATTATAAACAATCATTATCAGTCACTATACAAAAAATTAACTAATAAATATAAAACTGAAATTTACCTCTCAACAGTCATAGTTTCCCAATCAGTCCAGTAAATGTAATCTTCCCAAACAGTTATGGCAAACACATGGTGTAGCTTTAAGCCAGGCATGGTATCTGAAAAATAAACGTAGCAACTTAATACAAGAATCAGTAACTGGTAGTAAAAAGATACATACAAATTAGTATGGACACATTAATAGTGAAAGACAAATCTAGAGTTTTAAACCCAACCAAAAGGTCAATTATTTGATAAGGTAGGTAATGTTAATCCATCAAAAGAAGAGTTAAATAAAAATTCACAAGTTATACAGTCATAAACACTATACTCTTCAACTGACTCACTGGCATTTGGTTCAACAGATATTCAATTTGTATATTCAACAGATATACAAATTACTGTGATGCATTAGGAAATGTTCAAATTTAAAGCTCAACCTTTAATTAGGAACAGAGGTTGCTTCATTATTTAAAATTTAATGAAATTTTAAATAATGAGACAAGTTTCACGTTAATGGTTGCACCCAATTCATTTTTCAAGTAATCATAGTGTAAGAAACAATTTAAAAACAAATAATTAATGTTCAAATTAAATTTAAAATTAAGGCAACTGGTGCAATAATTTATACATAAAATATATTTAATTTAATTACCTCTATTAAGGATATGAACGACATTGTTTCCTAGTAAATCAGAGCGAGCGATATAATCCTCTCGTGCATCAGCCCAGTAGAGTGTGTCGGTTTCATAATCTATAGTAATTGCATTAGGCCAGCCTAAGTTAGTATAGACGATTCTTATCTGCTCAGAGCCATCCATACCGGCCTTTCCTATGTGAGCATCTTCTCCCCAGTCGGACCAGAACATCACACTATACAAATAATAAAAATTAAAAAAATAGTCGGCAACTAATAATAATTAAAAAAAGACAATGGTGGACAATGGTTAATAAGTCACAGGCAAAAAAATTATCATTTTCATTGAAAGAGTCAAATAAGAAAAGAAAGTTTTTATTATTAATAAGCTTACCCTTTTTGAGGATAAAGAGCAATAGCCCTGGGTTCACTAAGATTATTTTTGATTAGAACTTTCCTATATGAGCCGTCCAGTCGAGAGACTTCAATAGTATCTAGACCTTTATCACACCAGTAAAGATTTCTACCGACCCAGTCCACTGCCAAGCCATCAGGATTCTGCAATGTTGCACTGTGAATAACCTAAAATCATTTGATTAAAACCAATCAATCATTGAGTAGAATAAAATAATTGAGTAATCAGGATGTAAAAATAAGCATAAAATCTTTTCAAAAAGCTCACTGTGGCAGAAAACTTCTCCAAAAGACAATTCATAAAGACCTTCCTTGCCGAAAGCGGCAAGGAAGGTCTACAGACTATGCAATTAAACTAGTGATGGAGTATGCAAGGGCTATTGAAAGGAGAAATCACTTTTTGAAACCAATCTGTATCCCTGTTACCCTAGATATCAAGAGAAATTTTAAATATCAACGAGCAAGTAGTCTAAAAGAGGGTCTATTTATAAATAATTTGGATCCCGGGAGACTAATCCCAGGATTTTTTAAATTCTCTGAGGAGGGAGACTTTTAGTGCTGTCTTTGTGATGCAACGTGAGATGCCCACAATGGGTTTTAGTTGAGGGGGTTGAACCAGAACCTGAAAGAACTCCCCATTGGGGACACCCTCTCTTAACAACTGTGTCTCGGCTATGCTTCGAGCGAGTGTCAACAACTGTGCCTTAGCTATGCTACGAGCCAGCATCATCGACTTGATCCAGTAATGGATCCAGTGCGTCAAAACTTGGTTATTACCGTGTTTTTAGGTGCCTTGACACACGCTTTCGACTGGGACGCAATTAAAGCTCCTTCTATGTTTAAAAATAGATCAAATGCTAAAGATTGGTTATTTAGGGATCCTTCTATTTTCCTGGCAAGGAAGTGAAGGGCTGCTTCACAAGATTTATCCGCCTGATATGCATACTTTGATAATTCTAGGGGCCAACTTGTATACCTCTCATACTATCACGGAGTTAGTTCTTTTCGCTTTATTTAAAGACTGTTTTACATGTTTGCGTAATGACTCTAAGTGTTGAGACCACCACAGAATTAAAGGTGAATTTGGCCTAAAAAGTTCCCCATAAAATTATGGCCACCACATAAAATTAAACTGTGCCAGTAATTTTACCAGGGAGATGACAGATATGAGTGCCTGATTTGGTTCAGATACCTCAAAAAATGAAAGAGCCAATAAAAAACATACACATAAACACAGCCACATTGACTTTTATGTATATAAATAAAATTGAATTTAATAATAAAAAGAGGTAGAATTGATTTGAACCTGGTGTGTTGTACTTCCATTACACCAACGCTTGATTGATGAGCGAAGAGCAGTGACGTCCGACCAGTAAACACAATGCTCAAGCCAGTCAAAGTCTAGAGCTACTGCATTAGTAAGATTCCGAATCAAAATATTTGTTTCTCCCAGCAAGCTAAGCTTCCTAACGTAGTATTTATTTGAAAATATCAGCTCGGGCTTTTCACCTAGAAAATAAAACATTAATAGTGTCATATTTTAATAAATTCAAACAAAAAATATATTAGCAGGAGGTTCAAGCATTTTTCTCTAAACAAAAGACAAAAATACTGTGATTCCAACAAAGATTAGACGAGATTTTAAGACTACTAAAGATAAAGGTAGAGAAGTGACTGATCTAAAACAAAAAGCAATAAAAAAAATACAACACTCTTTAAACATAATAAATCTTATAACTTAGTTTGTGATAAATAAATTATCATGATTTATATTTAATTGTGACTAGAAGAAAATTAAGGTATTAACTTACTAAAATTTTGTTTGCATGTATTATTATGAAGCTCATAACCATCATTGCAACTGCAGGTGTAGGATCCATGAGTGTTATTGCAAATCTGTGAGCAGGGAGATAATTCGGAACATTCATCTATGTCCTCACAGGAGTAGCCCTGGAAAAAAAATTATATATTAACCATTTTATCGTAAAGTGTCAATTGTCTATTTTTTTCAGATGATCCCATATGATTTTATTAATTATTATTTTAATTGGGCTTATTATTCCCCCTCATTGCTTTTTCTCCTTAATTTCTATATAAGACTTCCAGCACTACACATGCTTCATTTAAAAGTTTTTGTTAAAAAAGAAAATATGATTTGTTTTTTCTGGTTTGTTTATTTTGCCACGACTGTTAACTTATTTGTACACAAGTATATCTGGGGCTTAAATTAAACAATACTTTTCCTTTAAAGGTAAGGAAAAGTACAAATAATTAAAAAAAAAAAAACATAATATATAAATAAGTTCAATGGAATTGGAGGTATATAAATTTAATTTAATAAAATTATATCAATAAATTTATTACGAAATGATAAAAACGAATACTGGAACGTTTGACAAAAATCAAGCCGGCCAAATAAGGGGTATTGCAACGAGGAATAATAAAATTTCCTAGAAGCTTTTAGATCGCTTCTCTTTAAGAAACAGCCCAACTTTATATAATGCAAAACTAATATAGGTCATTCAAAACAAATACACTAAAAAAACAAAACAAATCAAGCAATGCTATTAAAGGTCGACCAAGAAGTCATGAACACGGGAGAAACTGAAAGCTTAGCTTCGTTTAGTCGGAACTTCCGAGTATTGCCGAAGTCAGTACAGTCGGGTGCTAAGACAATACCCATTTCTAGTTTGTATGGCATGCCCAGTTTTGTAAAATCTCACGAATAACAACAGGAAGGTTTCCAATCTGTTAGGTTTCCTGCTTTGTTTGTTTTTATACAGTACGAATTATAGTCACAACTGTCCTAAACGATTTTTGTACGATCCACAAATCCACGGGATGATGCAAATGCAAAGGACGCTACAAATAACGGGATGGGAACAAACCTAATATGTATTTGTTGTTATAAAAATGATTGCTCTCCATGACAATTAATCAAAATAATATTAGCGAATTTCTAGTTTGTTTATCCCCATTATATTTTTATTAGTGATTTCTTATCAGGTGCATTATTCTTGCAGTGTTGCCTGTTATAAGAAATATTAAAAAAAATATAGAAGTTATCTAAAATAAAATTATTATTAACAAAAGAACAACACTGTGTTTTTTGACAGTGGTCTATTTTATTAAAACCTGACTATACATGACACCAAAACAACGACACTAGCGCACTCCTCAGATTTCCATGACTTCTTGGTCGATCTTTAACCGTTTTAAGATGGTCAGTGTGGTCAGTTTTTTTAAAATAAATAAATCTGCCGGCAGCCCCTCCTGCCAGTAATGATAATCCAGTAATGATTATAGCAGAATTCAGGCTCTTGGAGCCATGCATATCCCTTCAATCCTTTGAGTATGCAATATGCAATGCACTATATTCAAGGTAGGGTCATGAAAATGTTAAGGAGGAATTTATAGGGTCGCGGCGTCAGAAAGGTTGGGAAACGCTGGTCTGGAGTACTACAAACATTCTACGAAGAACCAAGAAAGAAGAGCGGGGGGTAAAATTTGGTTTGTATATTGTCAATGTGCAATAATTTGGTGTTTTAATGCTTAACAAGACGGAGATGTCTTTAGACAACCCAAAAATGCCATGATGGTGTAAAAATATATTTAAAATGTTTAAAAACTATTTATTACCTTTGATCGGAAGCCAGGATTGCATTCACATCTGTAACCAATGGGGAGGTCGACACATTCATGCCTACAAACTTTGTCCATGCATTCGTTGATATCTGCAAACAAATACATAGGGATTTAAACAGAAATTTAACAATTGTTTAACAAATTATACCTTTAAAATCACAAAGAATCTCATAAAGATGTTTAAAGGTATTATGGTCCACGAGAAAAGAATTACAAATTTAATCATCTTTCCAGATTTTTTAGGCTATTTAGAGGTAAAATTAATTTCTTAATTTTGTCACGGGGTATGATTTTTCTGAACATGTAAGCCGAATTTCATCAATATCTTTCCGGAAGTTTAGGATCCACATGTCTGCATGGACAACAGACAAAAGACGACAGGCTACAATGGATTTGATGTGGAAATCCATCATAATGAAAATCATCACTCAATGTTTTTCATATACCTAAGTACTTTTTACTGGTCTTATATTACTTTGCTTTGTAAGTTTCATCGCACATTTCCGTTTCCCCAAATTTGAACCACTTCCCGTAATTCAATCTTCCCCAAATTTTGCACATAGAAACAACTATGGTAAAGAATACAGAAACCAAAAAAAAAAAAAAAATAATAATAATACAAATAAAATGGAGTCAAATTTATTTGCTATTTAAGTTTCATCTCACACCTATTACCCCAATTTTGAACCACTTACCGTCATTCAATCTTCCCCAAATTTTGCACATAGATACAACAAAGGTGAAGACTACAGAAAAAAAAAAAAAGTTGAAAATAAGACCAGTTTTGAAAAATGGCATTTTTATATTAATTATTAATCATTGTATTGCTAGCTATAGTTAGTATTCTAAGTAAATCTTGTTTCCGCCAATCCGTCTACCTGACATACCTTACCCCTTCCTATTTTCTGGATTTTCAACCACACCTCCATTCATTCCTTTATAACTTGTTGTAGAGTCAACCTCGACCATTTTGTATCATTTCTATTTTATACTTTGTTTCTTGCTCTGATGATGCTAATAAATTTAGCGAAACATTAGCATAAACTTTCTCACTGTGTTTTATTTGACAGCATCTCGCTAACATACCCTCTCATTATACTTGAACTGTCACGAACCTTCTGAATTATCCATCATAATCACAAAATCTTATTTTATTTTTTAATCAGAATTAAAACAAAAGAAATAGAGTAATTACTTACTGCATCTATCTTCGTCGCTGTAATCACCGCAGTCATTGTTACCGTCACACAGCAATGTTGTGTTAATGCAAAGTTTATTATTGCATTCAAATTCATACGATGCTGAGCAGGTCACATTGCCTATAATAAATAAGCAAAAAATGCAATATGTTACATTTGAGATTGGTTAATTGGACTACTCACACTGTAAAATATTTTCTAATATTAATAGCTCAAACACGTAAATTACTTTTATCTACGATTGATACGAAATATAAACATTATATCTTTGTTTAGATGTTGAAAGTGATTATTTACGTACTTGTATTCATTGCGCATGCGCGTCTCATAGTTTTGAAGAATTCCTCTTCTTTACCACGCCAGCGCGGTAAAGAAGAGGAATTCTTCACCTTTACACACGATTAGCGAGTTTGTTTACATTTAACAGAAGTAATTTGTTGTTCTTTTATTAAAGTAACTGTTTATATCGAGTTTTTAGTGAAAAACAATGAGTGAATCAAGTGAATTTGACGAAAATGTGGAGAATAATACTCCTCCAGAAATAATTAATTCGCCAAAAAATACAACTCAAGAATTAATGCCATCTTTATCAAGATAGAGATACGAATTTACATACAGCAAGTTTATTTTTTTCTGTATTTATTATTTAAATCTAACATCGTAGATAAAGTACGGGACGCAACTCGTGCGAAAACGGCATTTTGCATTGCTCGTGTGGTTTTACTACCCTTGCTGTCGCTCGGGTGCAAACTCCACACTCGCATGCAAAATACTACTTTCCGCACTCGACGCGTAATGTACTATTAATATCAAAAATAATTGGTAAAGTAGTTAACAATTTATAACATACTGAGACAAACAGGATTCAAAGGTTTTTCATCTGAGTTGTCACCACAATCGTCTTTTTGATTACAAGCCAAATCCGAGCGTATACAGCGAGAATTAGCACAGCGAAGGTAACCGGCTCCACAAGACTTAGAACCCGATGGAGCCATTGGACCACTACAGCCTTCCGGTTCATCAGAATTATCTCCGCAATCATCCTCTCCATCACAGTAGAACTCCTGACACATTAAATTACACATTCATTTTGTAAAGATTAGATGTTAATATACTCTGCAGCCAAGAGGTATCACATTCTCCTAAAACCACTGAACCAATACTGATATATACCATGAAGTATGAAGCTTATTTCACATTGAATAGATGGATTAGGTAGTCCATAGCTCTAATCTGTAACGATCTAACGGTTCATTGATTTGCGCTCTTTAACTTTTGCTTAATTGATACTTTAATTCAAGTATAAAATCAAAACAATTTTGACAGATTAAAAAAATGGAGGAAACAATTAAACAAATTAAACAATAATGGCTTGTAAATGCTTAAAATATAAAATTAATAATGTACATGATAGGATGCGAGGAAGCTATGTGCCACACCAATTGGCAGTCGATTTATATAATAACATAAAAAGAACAAGGAATAATTTAAAAAGATAAATATTTTATTAAAAAAACTTCATAAAATGCTCATAATAATTGTTGCTGCGATTTTTTACATAAAAACTAGTACTTTTAAAGAAAAAAAAGAAGATAAGTTTTTTGTGTAGTTTTGATTAACTTGAATTATTATCAAGGGAAATACATAATGAGTGAAAGTTTGATGAGTTTCCAAAGACTATCTATAGGAAAAAGAAAATCTAACTATGGTTTCATTTTTGTTGATTTGATAAATAAATTGAGGGGGATATGAAAAACCCAAATTTTAAGGATACACGACACAAAGATGAATTGGTACAAAACCTCTCATTTAACACCCCACAAGATTAAATTAAATTCATTAAATAAAAATTGTTATCCCCTCAAATTTCAACCCATTGGTTTTTAGGGATGATTTATAAGGTTCCTTGGTTTTATCAAAGACCCTAAAAATTAAAACAATAATGGCTCTTAATAGTTTTATAGAATCAAAAGTTATTATAATTAATGAAATTAGTTTGATTGAATAACACTTATAGTCATATGAAACATTATCACAAAGAGAAATTGAGAGACTTTAGACACAGTCTCTATATTTTAATTGAACACAAATTGATTAATCAAATAAATTATAAACTGTTTTTTTTATTTATTTATTTATTATTTTTTAAAATGAGAACCTTGTCTAAGCAGCGAGAAGTGTTGAGACATTGAAACTGATCCTGACGCCAGCAGATGGCAACACTGCAGTTAGCTTCATCGGATTTATCAGTGCAGTCACCCATTCCATCACAAACCCAAGACTCAGGAATACACCTGTCGGATCCATCACATCTAAACTCAGAGCTGCTGCATTCACGCTCCTCTGAAACATTCCATACATATTTTTTTCTTTATTTTTATTTATTTAAGATCACAGAGAAGTACTTGCATCCAAGTACAGGAGGAAGATCCACGAAACCCTAAAAACTAAATAAATCACAACTATTAATAAAAAAAGGTACTAACTACAGTTCTGATGTTCATCAGTTTCATCGGCACAATCAGGAGAGCCGTCACACACCCATGTGTGTGGAATACAGTCTAAGTTCTTACAAGCAAATTGATCAGATCGGCATACATAAGCTGCAAATATAATGAATATATAATAAGTATTAATTCAATACATAATATAAATAAAATCCAAGGAAAAGTGTGAAAGAGAGGTCACAAAGCACTCACTCTTGGTTAGACAATGTTAATTTATTATGAAATAACAACATTACCATTTATATAGATAAATAACAAAGTCTCTATACCCTAAACTAACTCTCAAAAACAATAATAATAACAAAATAGTAATAATCAACTATGTAATTGCAAGGATATGTGGTTTATTGTAGATTAAAAAAAAATATAAAACCCATGATCTTGTCCTTTCTGTATGATACTACGCATGACTGTGGTCAAATGCTCTATCACAGTGCTAGGAACATAGCAGTTAGTGCCACAATTAGATTATTTTATGTTAATAAAAGCCCTAATAGAGACAATATGATGGGCTCAACCTTTTAAGTCTTGACCTGCTTTAATTGACCACACAATAGGTAAAATAAATATAAACATGAAAACATTATTTAAATTTGATTTAATTTGCTTTTCCTTTTAAATCATAAAAAATCAATTTTTAGTCTCGTAATATTTTTTAAACAAAAAAAAGTAAGGTGACATTTTGATACATACTGCAATCTTTCTCATCCGACCCATCATTGCAATCTTCTTCTCCATCGCATTTCCAGTTTAATTTGATGCATTGACCATTTGCACATGTAAACTTAGTAGAAGAACATTTAAAATCACTGCTTCCTACAAAAAGATAATTTAAAAAAATAATAAAAAATTAGTCATAATTAGAAATAATGATTGTTATTTTATCTTTAAAGTAAGCTCAAAAGTTTTAGACAGTGAAAGTAATGATTAAAATAAAATAAAAACCTGGTTTAGACGCATCAGGACAGTTCTCTTCATCAGAATTGTCCCAGCAGTCGTCCTGGCCGTCACATATCCAGTTTGGATGGATGCAAGCTGTTGTATGGTTACAATGTATCAGTGGACTCTTGTTTCCATCGCCCATGCATTCTTTCAAAGCTGAATCAAATGTAAGAAAAAAATATTTATTATAGTAGACAAAAGAGCATTCTACAAAGTAAGACAAAAAGAGAATAAGCCAAACATAATAATTAGATAAAAAATTACCTAAAAATAAATTTTAATAATAAAAAAAAATGAAACATTTTATTTTTCTTTTTTTTTTGTATAATCTACAATTTATTTACCAAAAAATATGAGAGACAAGATCTCTGTGTTAACAACACATTTGATTCAATAAATACAAAATTTAAAATAAACTTACGACAACCAATTTCATCACTGACATCTGGGCAGTCTGGATCCTGATCGCATCTGAATTTTATGGGTATACATTTGCCTGAAGCACACCTAAAGTTTCCAACTGTCAAATAAACACAAAAATAAATTATTAAAAAAATAAGTAAAAACATACTTCACATAAACATCACTGTGAAAAAAATTGTTGTCACACCCTAATATTCTTATTGCACACCACCAGGTGGATTTGAATATAAGAATTCATCCCTAAACTGCACCTTTAACGCTAATGGAAGGTCCAACAACAGAAGAGCTGGATGAAAATTCTGTTAACAATGAGCTGATGACACGAGAGTTCCTGGAAGGAACCACTAGACTTAAAAAACAAGTTACCTTCCTGAAAAATGTTTGCTCAATTCTACAAAAAGGGAGCTGCTATTGAGTAGCTAGAGTGCTTCCGAACAGTATTCACAAGAAAACCATCCAAATCCTCTTCTCAGGGCTAGCTTACAACTTCTCCAACCTATGCAAAACCAAATTTCACACAAGTAGAACTAAAGGCTTATGCCCTGGAAACTATATCGGAATTGTAGCCATCACCTTTACAGTTTCATGTTCACACAGATGGATCTGCAGACGGGCAGGAGTAATCTGAGGAGTTTACGTTGAATATTTCCAGCTATCTGAGTCTGTTAGACTTCACGCATCAAGTTTTGATGGCGAAGTAAAGGCTATCCTTCTGGCCCTGGAAACTCTTTTCAGAATAAGTAAGGAAAAAGCTGTTCTTCTGGTCGAGGTTGAGTCCCAAACTGCAATTGCTGCCATTTATAACATATCATGCATTTTGTTGGACGATGTTAACAAATGTAGGTAGTTGAGTAAAGACCTGATTCTCTGAGGAATTGAAATCTAGCTGCAGTTGATACCTGCACACAAAGAGCAGCCAGAAAGACCTACTTCGTTTGAAACCTCAACAAAAATGTATAAATAACTTAAAAGAGAAGCGGAGATTAGAATCGGAGGGCAAGCAATGGGCTAGATTGTTAGAAGAGGAAGGACTAGTGCCACCAAATATATCAAGAAGAGAAGCAGTAGCTCAATTAAAAATGAGCACGGGGCATGACTATCTACACAGCCACCTACATGGTATCGGAGTTGTAGAGTCTGCAAACCATCCACTATGTTGATAAGGGGACATGACATCCCTGCAACCTTAACACATGCCAAGCATTTGAAGATGTGGAAGTAACCACAAATAATTCAAGTACAGTAGAACCTCGATAAGAAGTGCCACAAGGGGATTAGGGAAACAGTCTTGTTATAGAGGTGCTCTTATTGTTGAGAGTTGTGTTATCAAGGTTATTTTGGCTATCAATCGTGTTATCGAGGTTCGAGGGCGGGGTTTTCAAGTCTAGACTTGTTCAAGGTCCACCCATTCCTGTATAGAGTTGCATTATGAAGGTTGACTTCTCAAAACGACTTGTTATAGAGCTCCTGAGTTATGTTGTAAATTAGAAATAATCCGTATTACAGCAGAGGTTGTTTGGATAATAATAGTCGTGTTATAGAGGTTAATTCCGTTGTCTTGGACAGTTAAAAAACCACAAAGGAGAACCCATTGTTTTGAGCAGTTAAAAAACCACGAGGGAGGACCCGTTGTTTTGGACAGTGAAAAAACCTCGAGGGAGGACCCGTTGTTTTAAGCAGTTAAAAAACCACGATGTGCAATGGCAATCTCAAGGGAATTTGAAAATTGCACTTGTAATTGAGGTTGTCATGTTATTGAGGGTCGTGTAATCGTCGAGGTTCTACAGTTATATTAATTGTCAAAGTAGCCTTGGACGACAAAGGCAAAGGATCATAAAATAAAATAGACTGCCAATTAGTGTGGCACATAGCTTCCTCGCATCCTACCACATACTTAATTGATTTTATGCTTTTATAAGCCATTATTGTCTTATTTATTTAATTGTTTCCCCCGTTTTTTTAATATAACATAATGGTTTTGATTTTTACACAAATTAAAATATCAATTAAGCAAAAGTGAAAGAGCGTAGCCCATTGAAATTAATCTGGTGCTATCTGTGATCTACTTTCTACAAACCATCCAAATTTCATAAAAATCAGATGAGTACTTTTGAAGATATAGGTGTACATAAATGTGATTGTGCGCATGTGGAAAAGAAAAAAATGAGCGCAGAAGGTTGAAACTTATATCGGACCAACAATGAGCTAATTATGACCTACCATATAAATTTGACAGATCAACAGACAGACACACGGAACCAAAAATGTTTCCTGGGGTTTGAAACAGATTTCTGTCTTGGCATTTTTGACATCAAATACTTTCGTTCTTCAGAACAATCACATAGCTTCTGTTACCTTTGGTAATCTCAGAAGCAAAATGATAAAGATAAAAATATAATAAAAAACTTTAGTTATATTAAATCAATAAGAAATTAAACTATACCTGAAGAACAAGTGCAATTAGCTTCATCTGCACTATCACCGCAATGGTTTTCTCCATCACAAACATGGGAATTTGGAATGCATCGTCCATTATAACATCTAAAGAAACCATCTTTACAAGATCTTGTAGCTGAAACAAATATTAATGATGGACTTACTTAATAACGCGATTTCCATCGATACTTGCTGGCTTTGGACATTATTATATCCAGGAAAAAGAATGACACTCATCTATCATGCTAACTTTATACTTGATGGTGATATTTTTTACCGAACTTAAAAATAATAAGATAAATAAATTAATAACTAAAAATCAAGTTACATTTAAAATACATACCACAATAAATGGTTTCTTCGTCAGAACCATCAGAACAATGGTGAATACCATCGCAGGTCAGATGATAGGGAATACAGCCTAAGTTTCCACACATAAATCCTGAAACGACACCATACGTTAAACAAATTTGGGATTGAGGTAGAAGAAATATTTTTTTGTAACACCCTAAATAATAACAGTCTTTATTTCACAATAATATTAATAATAATACTTTCAAGTACTTACAAAGTGATCTTTGTCAAGCAAAGTGAATTTTTATTTTAATACAGAGTTGCATTGCATCTGTTTAGATCTGTAATCGATAAATCTTACCTTGTGGGCAAGTCTGGTTGTCTCCAGGAGGTAACATAGGTGAACAGGTATGTAAATCGATGTCTAATTTTCTTCCAGGTTTACAAGTACACAATGGGTGGCCATTATCATCCTGAGAGCAAACATCTGAGCATCCTCCGTTTAGTGATAGACAGCCATTCAAAACACCTAAATCATATAGAAAATATTTGTGTAGAAACAATAAGCTTTAATAGAAAATAAGTTTACATGGTATTTTTTTTTATAAAGAACTGGCTTAAATTTGGAGAATTTTTTATTTTATTTTAATTTTTTTGAGACGGCTTGTTCATCAGAACTCAAGAAAAATAGGATGGAATCAGCCAGAAATCAGGCTGATTTGGAGCCTAGTGAATCATTGAATTATAGGTTGTGTAATTAATAATAATATCAATAATAATAATACTATAAATTGATAGTTGCGTAAAATTGGCACCTGGGTGTGGTATCGTTGTATGTTTTTTTAAAGTTAAATTTGTTTTATTTTTTTACTCCATACTTTTGGTTACTTCTAATACATATGTACAAGTGAGATCATATACATATGAGTACATACACACACACACATGCATATACATATATGAGCATCATTTTTTCTTTAATAATAATTAAATAACGGGGTATAGTATAGATGAAAAGAAAGGAACGGTGAGAATAGAATGAGCAAAAAAATAAAACTAATTTAGAAAACAATATTAACAAAACATTAATACAGTGATAAAAATTGATTAAATTATTATTTCATAATATTGATTGATACATGATTATTTATATATTTTAAAAAACTTCATTTCTTTAAGGCTCTACCGCTCTTTGAGGTTAGAAAAATCATTAAATTGAACATTTTATTGGTTCTAAGCAAGATATCAAAAATCTAATCACAGGCTTCATTCCTAATTTTAATTCTGCACAATTTCATAGGAAGTTTAAATAGGGCTCAAATTGTGCAGAATTAAAATTAGGAATGAAGCCTGTGATTAGATTTTTGATATCTTTCTTAGAACCAGTATAATTTTAATTTTACTGTTTTTCCTAACCTCAAAGGGCGGTAGAGCCTTAAGGCCTTGTCGCAAACCATTCCCAACTGTTTCCATATTTTTTTTCTTTGTAGAGCTACTGTCTTATCTATGGCATGCCTTTACTTATCTTGTGACCTCCAAGGGTTTCAGACCAATATTGTCTTTGTCTGTCTTCCGACCAGATAATATGACCAGCTCATTTCCACTCTTCATCGCTTATTATATTTCTAATTTCTTCTAATTCTTTCTTATTAATTTTTAACATAGACCTTTCCATGCCCCTTACTGCAACTCTAAACTTGTCTATACCTTTCTTTTCGCTCCATGTAATACTTATTTCCTTGGACTATTGTTGGAGTACTACAGTTGGACTACTGAATTCCATAGCCAATTTTTTTCCCAACAGTTTCTACTTCAGATTTAAAAAGTTGTCGTCTGAATTTATAAAATGCTCTCTGTTCCAGGCCAATTCTTTTTTTAATTTCTTCTGTGGTGCTGTCCTCTTTAGATATAATTTGGCCAAGGTACACACATTCATCTATTTCCTGCATCTCCTTGCCGATATTGCCGACAATTACCAGTAATAAGTAAAGTAAAATAAAAATAACTCCAGCAAGGGTGACATTCTAGCACAGAACTATTCCTGCCTCCCATAACTCTTTTGTAAAAATACGATAAACTTAAAACAGATGGTTTTTTTTGATAATTTTCAGAAACATTTGATTCTAATTTAATAATTTAATTGTGAGAAGTACTTTGTCACAACTCATAAATCAGGTGAGTAAAGCTATTAGACCTGTTAGTTAAAAGTAAATACTTTTTGGACAGCAAAAAGATAGAAGAAAACATATAAATATTGAGCAGTGAGATTTTATATTACTTACACTCGTTAGATATGTTAGCAATAGCAACAATGCCCATAGGCCGAGGGAGCTCTCTACGTAACCACACTTGATCTTCTGTAGTGTATTTATTGGCTCTTAATACAGCACGCTGAACCCAATCTGTCCAGAATATGAAGTCCCCGTATACCGCCATAGAGAATATGTGCTCAGTTTTAGCATGAGTCAAAATCTAGGAAAAAAAAATTTCATAGTAGTCAGATACTCTGTTGTCAACGTTAACAGTGGAAGAAAAGAAAGGGTAATAATGCACTAAACATAAACAAAATTGCATGCAAAAAATAAATCACCATAACATAATAAATTCACATAATATAGAATCATTAAACCGTTAGAACAATCCTAGAAACTATTGTAACAATCACCAAACAGTGCACATCAAAAATCAACAAATCATAAGGGTGGTACCGAGCTTAACAGGACGAATGGTCAAATGAGTCTCAAATAAAGTATAATGAGGTACAAGTATAATAAAAACCAACGCCTCTCCACAAAATAAATTTATTTACAGAACCATCTTTCGGTCACTCGGCCATCACTAGTGCCAGTAAAAGGTAAGACTACATCGAGGTATATTTCAAACAACAGTAGGACCTAGTTAGTTCGGAGAAATTCAGGCACAGGGTCATCCGGATTGGCAGGATTTCTGGCATTAGCTAAGTTTTTAAAAAATAGCGTAAAAAACTTAACAAAAAATTGCATATATAGGTACTGTATGTGAATTAACATATGTATGGATAAATTAAATGTACAGCATGAAAGTGATATGTAATTAAATAATAAGTATGAATGGACACACATATGTACGTTCCTAACAAGTTCCAAAATTTAGCAATGCTGAGCACAGCATCTTTTATGTTTCAGTGCATTTTCTAATTTTTCATTGTACATAGGGTCAGCGAGAATGTTTTTAAAAAGCCATTTGCGCTATAATTTTCATTTTTGCAAACTTGCATTCTCTATGAAGGACCATCCCAATTACTGAGGATTCCAGATAACCACGTGTCCGGATTAACAGTCCTACTATTAAGTGTTTCTAGGTTGATGTGGTACAGGCAACTATAAGCAATAGTTCGGTATTAATATGGGACCATCTGTGGGCTAACTCAATTTGACTAAGGGCGAACTAATGGGTGGTTTGACATACCATATTTTTATACAAATCAGACAAGTAGTTTTTATAATATGGGGATTTACAAAAATGTTGGAGGACACGCTGACAGACAGACATACCACTCAAAATGATCATTAAGGTCTGAAACGCATTTTGGTTGAGGTAATGTTAAGACATAAAAAAAATGTATTCTCCAGAATGATCACTACTACTACTTCTACTATACTTCCATAACATTCAGAAAGCAAGAAACTAATATTACATGTACAGTGGAACCTCAATAATTTGGACTAATTAGGACCAGACACTGTCCGAATAACCGATTTGTCTGAATTTTTGAATATGCTGTAAAACAACTTTTTCTCAGCAAGAGGACCTGATAAAGGTGCACCTGAGCTTCTTCGTTGGGTAAACCGTATGTACATCGCATCTTCTAAAGGGTATCATTTGCCGTTCGTAACGTTTTCTGTTTTTTTGACCCCTCTACAGAATCTAGCTTTGACACGTATCGCAGTATGCTATCTCGTTTTCGTTTTAGATGACCCCACACCATATTTTTGCAAGAGATGTCTCACTTTCAACTTTTTTTTTTATAGAATTTCTAGTTATTAAATTTTTCAATAGGCAGTCCGGATTTTAGAGGTCCGAATTATCGAGGTTCTACTGTATTTGCAATTATAGTGTATAAAGTTACAATACTTCAACATAAAATTATAACAACATGTAAACTATTAACGCATATAATATATATTTTAAAAGGAATTTTGATACACAGTAAGCTTGCAAGTAAGAAGATATTTTCTTTGACCTATAACATTTCAACTCTTAATTACATCAAAATAATCATAAGGGTACTATTAAACTAGGCATCGCATGGCTCTATCATTGAAGCGAGCATATAGTAATAAATTGTATTGAATATTGAAAAAATAGATAATCATGAATCATGATGAGTTGATAGATAATGGGTATGATAGTAGTACAGCGGCGTAAGATATCAGTAAGAACATTGTTTTTTTCTCCATTTTTAGGTCCGCTTTAATAGTTTTAACGATCTTTATTAATTTATAGCGGTGTCGCTGTTGATTTTACTACAAAATGTTATTTAAAAAAAAGTTTGTCTCATCGAATAGATAAAGTTAGCATTTTTTCTTGTCCTAAAATTCAAATTATAGTTTATAAGCTCAAGTTTACGCGAGCGTTGTTGCTTAGGTGATCGCTTAGGTAGACAACAATGTCCAACAAACTCGTCCTGAGCATTGGTAAAATGAACATGTGTACCAAATTTCATCAAAATCAGTCAACTTTTACTCAAGTTGCGTCGTAGGTTTCGGACGCACACACACAGACAGACACAGAGCATATTTTGTAAAATGTAGGAAGCTCGCTTCAATTAAAAAACAGGATGAATCTATCATTTATATCCCCCCCATCAGAGACTGTAAAAGTAATATAATGTTATATATCATAAGGGTAATATTTACCATTCGATTTTGACCATTGAGATCACACCTTTCTATTTTATCAAGACGAGCATCTCCCCAATACAGCTTGGCTTCTGGTTCGTCGAGGGCTAAAGCATTCGGCATCTTAATATCAGTTGTAATAATCACCTCTTGTTGATAGCCAGATGTAAAAGCACGATGTATGCCAGGATGCTGAGAATTCCAGTTGGCCCAATACATATGCCTTATAAAAATAACAAATAATTAAATAGCAATACTTTTACTAGTATTAGTTAACTTAGAGTAAAGTGGCAAATACCCCACCTGCCTTGTAATAAACAGGATGTGCATTATTATTATTTTTTTTAATGGACTCACCTACATCAGTACAACTACCCTATAACAGCTAGTCCAAAAATTATTAAAAAATGCATGCTAAATACTAAAAAATGTATGGAGGATACGCTGACAGACAGACATACCACTCAAAAAAAAAAAAAAAAAAAAAAAAAAAAAAAAAAAAAAATCATCTCAAAATTATGCTTCAATACCTTATGGTGGGGCAATGAAAATAACGGGGGGGGGGGATTTCTAATTTATATAAATTCAAAATTTTGTGTGCGCACATGTGGACGGAGAAAATTATTTTGTAAAGAGGGACCATGGAATACCTAACATGAGGCGGGTAAACTGGGCCACAAAATATTATTTTACCAAAGTAGTATTTACTTAAACAATACTTTACACTAAGTTCATTTCCATCCTATTATTCTTTTATTTTCTGCTTTAAGGCAATTTAACTGAACAAGCTAAACAAATTACTATTAATTATTAATTAGCTTTTAATAAATCACTTATAGAAAAATATTATGTTTACATTTTTAAACTTTAATGTTCAATATATATACAAATATCACAGAGTAACAAAATATATAAGGTATTAAAACAATTTTTGTTAATCTTTTCACAAAATGACAGATATATAAAAACAAAAAAAAAGAGATTACCCATGACAAGATTCGACAACTATGCCTCTTGGTTTGTCACTGATACCCAATTTAATGACAGTTTTAGGAATAAGAACCTCCTCAGAAAGGTTGGCTGAATGAATAGTTGGGTCATTGTTACATGTCCAGAACAATGTGTTGGAAGAGCTTTGATAAGCAAGGCCCTCTACTGATCCTTGGCCTAAAATAAAAGAGAAAGAAAAATAAACAATAGATTATTAAAACACAAGATTATAACAAAAAAACAATAAGAAAATCTTACAATAAAAAAATTACTAGAGCTAATATAGTTCCTGGACCTTTGGCTGAAAAGGGCTTGTTGCTCTTGGCTCTCAGAAAGACGGTGTATGCCTGAACGCCACAAGATGGCAGCCCCAACCCAAAGAAGAGTTTAGCTCATAAATAGCCTCTTCAAAGTCCAACCTAATACTAATCCAGAAGTTAGCCTCGGGAGTAGGACGGATACTTGGGATAGACCACAGCAAGTTAATGGACAAACCATAAGAAAACCAAATCTATGGTTTTGGCTTCCTGGAACGTGAAAACAGTGCTGTGCCTCGGAGCATTAGTAACATTAAGGAGGGAACTTGAGACTTATAAAAAATCACACAACCTAGTTGATCTGTAGGAAAATGAAATAAAAATGACAAATTATTTTTTAATCTGGAAATCATACATTGTACTTCAGTGGTGAGGAACAAGACAAAAGTCAAAGAAGTAGTTTCAGCACAGGCTTTATACTTAAAAGATATGAAAGAACAAGTACCAGATTTTAAGGCTATGAATGGATGGCTGTGTGTCATAATATTGAAATTGAAGCTCTTTAAACTATTCTATAATCTGTGTACAAGCACTCAGTGAGTACAAGGACCTGGGATACCAAGGATTAATTCTACCAACAACTTGAGGCCTTTATTTACCTAGACGTGACATAAAAATTATCTAAGGGCAACCAAGGGCAATGGAAGATATGCTAAGATGCTTTGGGAGAGGAAGATTCTGAAGAAGGAGCATGGTGGGATCTGTGTGGTAACAAAAACATTAATTTAAAGGGTATAATCAGATTGACAATCCTGAGTTCAATCACAAGGGACCCTACACTATGAATCAGAATTAGTTAATATTAGCTTAGTTGGCAGAATGACAGACACAACCTTATCCCATCAAGATAACAATCATCTTCATAGGTACAACAAAGTTCAAAACTCAGTTAAATAAGTTTGAGTTTAGTTTGGAAAAAAGACCTCAGGTAAAAGATAGTTTTTAAAAAACATTTTTTCCAAGTCCATGAATTATCCACCATTTTGAATTTTAACAGCTGATAATCTTGAGTTCTCTGTAATTTTCCTATGTGCACGTCAAAACGATCTTTAATACAACAAAGTTTCATATTTTTATCTCTTTGATTTAAAAGTTATTTAACGAAAAGAGTGACAGCCATAAAACAAACAGACACAGAAATGAAACTAGAAGGGTTTTTTTTTTTTTGGTTTTACTAACGAAACCCTAAAAATGAACTGAGAGGCCTTAAAATATGTAAATTTGTTCAGTAAAACTAAAGGAACACTATAATTTATAAGTTGGGGAGCCAACGTGGTTGAGGGACTCTAGCCAGCCTAATACAATAATGTTTTTTGTTATTTTCATTATATTTTTGTTTCTATGTTTTTTATATACCTAAGTATTGTATTTCTAGCTATATTAGTATTCTAAGTAAATCTTGTTCCCTTGACTTGCCTACCTTACCCTTTCCTACTTTCTGGATTTTCAAACACACTCCATTCATTTCCTTATAACATACCGTAGAGTCAACCCTGGCCTTTTAGTATTATTTGTATTTTATACTTTGTTTCTTGCTCTGATAATGCTAATAAATGTATTGAAACCTTAGCATAAACATTTTCACTGTGTCTTATTTGACAGCATCTCGCTAACATATCCTCTCATTATAATATATAAGTTAATATAAAAGAACGTACGCTGCAGAAGTAAACGGTGATTAGTTCCATTGAAGTGAACAGCATTAATAGAACCTTTTTGAATATCACTGTAGAAGAGTGTCTTGGAGAAGTAATCGTAGGCTAAGCCGATAGCGTTCCTCATCAATTCTCTCGAGTGTATCGGTGGATGAGGTGCGTTGTGATTGGAAGCATCGGTCAAGTGAACACTTTCGATACGATTAACAGCTGAGTACATCAATAGAGCATCATAATCTGGAAAATTACAAATAAATACCTTGTTGTGAATATCAAAACAAACTTATTATGTCCCCATTCAGTAGCATACAGAGGAGTGGGCAAGATGCTAAAAATAAAACAAAGTCACAAGGGTACTTCTTTACATTGTTACTCCCCTGTTTTTTTTAGAATATAAATGACTTTGACCAAATAATTAAATTAAAACGTGGCACTTCTTAAGATTGTTACTCTCCTTATAAAAAAAAACAGAGGGGAGTGACAATCTAAAGAAGGTGTATGCAATGTTCTTCTTTAGACTATTACTCCCCTTATAAAAACAGAAGTTTGATATTCCTTTGTCTGAAAGTAAATTGGACTAAACATCCTTTTGTCTTAATAATAGTTATCTAGTCAAAGTAAAAAAATCATAGGGGAGTAACAATACAAAGAAGTACCAGGAATATCACACTTCGGTTTTTATAAGGGGAAAAACAATCTAAAGAAGAACATTCCGTACACCTTCTTTAGATTGTTACTCCCCTCTGTTTTCTTATAAGGCGAGAAACAATCTAAAGAAGTGCTGCAACAAGTTAAAAAGCTAACAACAAAACAAAATAACATTATAACAAATAAACAAACTAACAACAACAAAATAACAAGTTAACAAGTAAACTAATAGATATGCAATTCTCACAGTTGATCAAGCGTAAAAGAAAAGCATTAATAAGTAATATGGAAAAGTTCATTATAAAATGAGAAGATAAACAATTTAAGTAAACAAAAAGAGGAGCCAAAATATATTTTAAATGTGACCAACTTTAAGGTGCAAGTATCGTGAAAATTGACTCTTAAATTATTTTAATTAATTTTAATACAATTTTTGTTGTTTAGAAATATTTAATTTATAACATAACTTATCCGATGATTTACCTTCACAAGATTTTTTATCCGCTGCAACTTTTCCATGACTGCAAGCACAGGCGGGCTCTTTTCCATTGAAAAGGCAGAGTTCTTTACAGCCACCGTTA
Organism: Gerris lacustris; assembly: GCA_951217055.1. Lineage (NCBI taxonomy): Eukaryota > Metazoa > Arthropoda > Insecta > Hemiptera > Gerridae > Gerris > Gerris lacustris. Next base: position 76,022,446 of record OX578278.1, read on the forward strand.
TCGATTGCACATGGGTTAGTACCCATGTTTTCTCTCGCAGGTGAAAATACCAGAATATCTTTCAGAGAATCTCCAAGGCCACTTAATAAAGTCTTAGGCTTCCTAATCTTTAAGTCCATCATTTTTAAAGATCCTTTATCAAATGAGCTGTAAGAAGCAGTAAAATAGATCATTTTTAATCATCAGGCAGCCTCAATCGAAACAACACAAGCATTACACAAGTCTAACACCAATGTTGGTTATTCAAACCAACATTTGTATGGAAGAATAAGAACAAAAAAAGATATACAGTATTCAAATTATTTATTATTATACATTTTTTTGGCTTCTTTAAATCCGTAATACATATTATAAATTAAAAATAACAAGGTACTTATAATTTAAAAAATGCGAGAAACAAACTTACACATCAATCCAGTATAATTTGTTAGCGTGGATAGCAATGGCAAATGGTTTGACCATGGAATGATTTAGAATAGTCTCGATACCAGAGCCATTATAATCAACTCTGCCAATGATATTGGAGTTAGCGTCACACCAAAACACTTTCATCTCCTAAAAATTAAAATAAAAATACAAATTGAGATTATAAACTATTTGCGTCTCCGATGAATGATATTTACTCATCATCATTTTGAAAAAGAAAAAACACATTAAAAACTAGGTCTTCACACAAACATACTTTTCATACTTTGTATGAAGACCTAGTGTTTTTGTTCCTTTTTAAAATACAAATTGAGATAAAAAAAATAAATAAATAAACTTAGTTGGAACCAAAAAAAAAGGGAAGATAATTTGATTTATAATTGGCAAAAAAGATGTTACTAACTTCATAATGAAGAGCGATGTCAGTGATTTGACCGGGGTAAGGAGGAGGAATTACATATGCTCTAGATGAACCGTCTAAAGCAGCCCTTGACAAGGAACCCTTCCGACCTTTGTCAGCCCAGAACAGAAGTCCTCTTGGAGGATCTACGGCAACTGAGCCAGGATAGTCCAATCGTTCGTGTACCACAACATATTGACAACTTCCATTAGTACGAGAAACTTCAATAACCTTATGCTTTATATCGGTCCAGTATATGTTATCTGAAAATGGAATAAAAAAAATTATTAGTTCCAAGTACATTAAACTCTTAATTTTTACTCTTTAGTTTTAAAATAAATAAAAATGCTAGGGAAAGAACTTTTTTTTATTTCCTAGCTATTTATACCTTAAAACTAATAATAAACAATAATGATAATAATTGATAACTAAAACAAAATAAACTTACCAGCAACCCAATCAACAGCCAGGCCTAAAAAAATTAGATAACAAAGTAAGTATTAATAATACAAATCTATAAAAACAAAGTGTTTATTATAAATCCTTCATATGTATGCGAATAATCGGCAAGGTTGGTTGTGTGAATAATCGGCAAGTTAATTAATAAATTAAATAATCAATTTTTTTTATAATTGGCATTAATTATTATTAGATAATTAATTTATCCAATTTGATAGAACGTTTTTATATTGGTACATGGACTATGTGATATGTTTCAGCTCAATTGGATGACTGGAAGTGGGTTAATTAGCCCTCCAAAGATTTTGACAACAGCCAAAAGTAAAATTACAAAAAAAACTCTTATGGGAAAGATATATCCAAAGAAGTAATTTATTTCCAAATTTCAATGTTCTAGATTAGAATAGATTGGGAGAGAAAGAGAACTAAACAATGTGAAGAACATGGCCGCCATCCTCAATAAAAAAGGAGCATCAAAATTTCCTTTCATAGAGGAAGTCTACATCATTAAAGCATACTTTGTAGCAAAATTTGTGTTTCCAGAATTAATAGTTTCTGAGATATAGTGATTAATGGATGATTATGAGGAAATTGGCCTTAAAAGTAGCACATTGGCTGCCATCTTGAAAAGTTAATTAAGTTAAAAAGTTTACTTCATTGGTTGAGACACTCAAAGGAATTAATAATTTAAAATGGTTTAACTCATCTTGAAACTAAATATATTTCTCCCTCTCTCAAGGCATATTCATTACACTGGCGAGAATACAAAAACTTTTCACGTCTTGAACATATAAGATAATTATATTAGGAACTTATCTATTCCTTCGTCAAAAGAAGAATTTCCTTATTCTTGTATGTTCGAAAACGTTGTTATTGCTATGTTAGTTTTATTCCATTACTGTTGACTGATTTCATCTTATTTATTTATTATTATTTGACAAAGGAATAGATAAGTTCCTGATATTATCTTATATGTTCAAGACGTGAAAAGTTTTTGTATTCTCGCCAGTGTAATGAATATGCCTTAAGAGAGGGCGAAATATATTTAGTTTCAAGATGAGTTAAACCATTTTAAATTATTAATTCCTTTAAGTGTCTCAACCTATGAAGTAAAATAATCAAAGGAAATAAACCTACGAACTCGCTTAAAGAGTTTAATTTTAAGTTAAAAAGTTAATTCTAAGGGATATAATTATGCCAGTATTTTTACTAGGGAGCTGACAAATATGAGTGCTAAATTTGGTTAGGATAACTCAAAAATTGGAAGACCTTATAAAGAAGTAGTAGTAACATTGATTTATTCCATAAAAAAAATATATAAGTTTACTACCATGTAAAGCAATATAATTTGTCTAATAGTAATTAACTAATAGATATTAGTTGACATTTATAATAATGAATAAATGAAATATATTACCTGAAAACCAATCTGATGTAACATGAGAAACATCGACATTATCCAAATGTCCGATAATAACTTGTCTACCTGTACCGTCTCTATGAATACGAGTGATTGTGCCATGCTCGCTGTCCCCCCAATATAAATAATCTTTCCCTGGAAAAAAAAAATAATAATAATAATAATAAAAATCAAGTAATCAAATTATGAATTTTATTTTTAAAATTCTTCTTAAATTAAAAAAAAATTTAGTTTATAGTTTTTCTTGAAATTTGACATAGATGATCCTTTACAGTCTTTAAAATCGATCTATATAGTTTTTTTTTCATGAAATTTGGGATGAATGTTCTTTCAAGTAATTAATATCGATGTATACAGTCACTGTGTAAACCATTTAACAATAAAACACTTAACATGAAAACTTGGTTAACCCGAAATAATACTGTGGCCACAACAAAATACATACACCGTATCTAATCCAGCGTGATTGTAGAAGGGTCTGAAATAAACATAAGACACCTAGGCGAGATGGTAATGTTTATCTAAACAACCCTCCCCTTTGTGACACCAGTTTCTGTTTAACTCAGTGATTTACACCTAGTCTCCAAGAAACCAACTTTTATTTCTTACAAAGAATTATCACTCGCATATTTTAAGGATTATAAAGATATGTTGTATCAGTTAGTTTTCAAATTCGGTGATGGGTGAGTCGAAGTCACATTTTGTAAAATTGGTAAATTTTGTATTTTAAATAAAAACATTTTTTACGTGTAAAATGTCAGAGAAATCGAGACGAGTTAAAAATCTAGAAGCTAAAAATGTAGAATTATTAAAGTTTATTAAAGTTTTTCATTTGATTTGTTTTGTTTATTATATACATAACAAACAAATGTATACGTGCACATCATGTAATAATTTGAAAAGTGAATAGTGTTAGTGTATCTAATATGATGTGATATGTATTTTTTTATTTTTGAAATTTGGGATGGTTGTTCCAACGTCAATAAATTGATGTACGGGTGAATGTTTTTTTTTTTTGGAAGGGAGGTCTTCTGTTCATAAAACTACTAGTGTATGTATATAATTAAATATCTACAAAAATATAAAACTAAAAAAATTTAAAATAATATTAAAATTACAATATTTGATATTTTTTTGAAGTTAGATAATCTGATAATACACACTAAGAGTGAAGAAATACATAAACAAACACTACCATAGGTAACAATAAACAAAAATAACATTAGTAATAAAGGCTGCTTACATAAAATAGAGTGAAATTTGGATGGCTGATATTTATTATTATTAAAATTACAGGTTTGCTCAATGGTCCCACCTAAGTGGTCTATGTCTCTGGGTTTTTAACCCCCCCAGTATTAAAAAAAATAAATAAACTGGGGGCTATATTCTACTGAAAGCCTTGAAGATTTTAGTCCTCTCAAATTATTAACTTTTTTTAATTTTAACAAATTTAGTTGTCTTGGAATACACTTTCCACATTGGGCGACAATGTTCCAAGTGAAAATAGTTATTTATGTAACTATGCAGCAAAATGGAATTTTACTGACAAATTATTAAGTTAGCCCCCGAGCCAGAGGCGAGGACAGGCTATGAAAATTAACTGCCGATGCGAAGCCAAGGCAGGTAATTTACCTAACTGAGGCAATAAATACATGAGGCAGAAATGTTTCCTTTGATGCCTCGATGCATACAATATTTTATCTACTCACTCTATTTAGATAAAAAATGGAAGCTTAGGTAAACATATTAATACAGTAATAATATAACATTGCTTTGTAATAAAACAAGTATAAAATTAAATTAAAATAAAACTAAAAACAAACAAAAACATATGTTATGACAAGCACTGGTAAACACTGTACTTTTCCTGCCAAGGCAGAAAAATATTTCCCTGACTGTTTTAATTATTTTCCTGCCTGTTTTCAATATATTTTAATGAAAAATCAGCAAAATAATACTTTCCAGCCTAAAAACAGTTAAGAAATGCTTAATTTTGCTGCCATGAGTAGATAAAATAATAAATTGTATAATAATAGTTTTTTGTTTTTTTTTCAGAGATCCTGTTTGTTTTTAACGTTTTTTTTAGTCTAATTATGTTTTAGAAAATCTCAGTTGAAGCAACAAAGCTAAAATACCTTCCCAGATAAAGTTCAAAGAATTCAGTACAACAGAATAACATTAAACAATTAAAAGGAAACAAAAAACAAACACATAGTACAAATTCAATAGCAACAGACACAACAATAATTAAACAACAATATAATTAACAAAAATGTAATAAAATTTAAAACATTTAAAAACTAGACTCATCCACAGAGGATTCTTATGAAAGCGTGGTAGTGCACAGTGCAAGCGCATGTAGTTGTGTTCAATAGTTAAACAAATAATAATCCCAATATTGTGAACCAATTAAGAGTTTCATAAAACCACAAATAATTAGTTGTTTAAACTGAGATTTTGTGGTACCACTTCATAAATATGACTAGAGAGGTAGGTAGAAAGTAACAACAATATTGCCACCTCTTTTTTTAATAAAAAAAACTCACAAACGCGTTTCGACACATAATATCATCTTTAGTGTGCGTGTTAACATGAGTTAATATCTAAGTGTGAGTTATATTTGAGGGTTGCTTGTATTTTAAGTAATACTATAGGTATAATCTTATAATAAATGGTTTATTGTTAAGTTTTGAAGTACCTCATGAAACTCTTAAATACACAATACTGTCTAGCCCCCAACCAAATACCAATGATAACTGAACAAAAATTTGAAAAAAGTTGCACTCAATAAATTGTTTTCGCACCGATTAAAGATGCATGTTGATTTTCATGGGATGTCTTTTCATCTTGAATTTTCAAAAAGGTTTTCATGTGATGCCCCCTTAATAACGTCTTCATAAATACTTTATACATCCTAAATTATAAATTTTACAATGAAATATTAATTAAAAATGTATAATAACAAATTATAAATTAAAATAAATTTAAACAATGTACCCAATATTTCCACGTATTACTACAGGAGGGGTTCCTGGTTCGATCCCCCGGGGGTCACAATGTTATTATCGGTAATAACACTGTTCTGCAAAAAAAGCTTCAAAATGAAAATGTCCTTTTCTAAAATGGTTTTGTGTGCTGAATCCGAATCTGAAGTCAAAAATTCTCCTTTACTTACAGTTTTCCCGGAAAATGCGCCAAAAGTTCGGGAAAATAGTGTTTTTGGGATTTTGCGACCCAATTTTTCACCCAAAAAAATTTATTGGGTGTTTTAATATCTTCACACCATGAAGAAAACGAATCTAAAGTTAAAAAAAATCTGCTGACCTTACTTTTTTTAAAAAATTCTAAACAAACAATTGGGGGGGAAGGGGTATTGTATTTTGGGATATCATATTTAATTGACAAAAGTACATACAAGTTGTGGTTTTGACCAATTTTTTTTACTATCCCTCCCCCCCCTTGGTCACATACATTAGGTTTGTTCCAACCACACCTCAAACTAGTTCCAAACTAGTTTCAAACTGTACGACGCATGTACATTAGCACAAAACGTTCCAATGTGGTCCGATGCGCATGCGTCGGACAGTTCCAAACCAGTTTGAAGTGTCCTGTAAGTTGGAACAAACCTATTGTAATTATCTAGAATAATGTCAGAATGAGTCACAAAACATTTATAACTGAAAAAGCAATAGAAATGCAGACTCAATATAAGGAAAAATCAATTTTTTTCTTTTCTTATTTTTCAATTCTCTTGAAAAAATAATATCAGCAGATTTATTTTACTTTAGATTCGTGTTATTCATGGTTTGAAGATATTAACGCCCAATACATTTTTTTGGGGCAAAAAATTGGGTTGAAAACCCCCAAAAACACTATGTTCCCGAACTTTAGGCGCATTTTCAGGGAAAACTGTACCTATGTGAGAATTTTTGACTTCAGATTCGGATTCAGCAACCTCGAAAACATAAAGTTCAGATACAATCTTCGAAGTACAATCTGCTCGAAAGTTTGTTAAATTTTGCAAAACAGTGTAATCAGTAAGATATTATATTCATTTTTTTCCGGAAATTTTCATCGGCAAACCATAACGTTTAAGCATGAATTATTTCAAAATTGTAGGAATAGCCGTTGTAGAGTAGTTAGGGGGGGGGATTTTTTTTTTTTTTTTTTTTTTTTTTTTTTATACATGTATTTCGACTTAAATATATAATAAAAAAAATATTTTTTTAAAAATGTTTACATACATTTGTAATCTACTCATAAGTAGCTTTCATTTGATATCCCACTTAAAATTTAAAACAAAGATTTTTTCCCTATGTCATGGATTATTTCCCATTTTGGATTCCCAGTTAATCAGATCAAACTGCTATTCTTATTTTTCTCTATGGTCCAGCAGACCGCACATTTTACATATATTTTTTTTATATATATTTTTAGTAACAGCAGAAATATAGTTTTAAGAGGGGGAGGGACACTCAAAAGTTTGTTTGATATTTTTTGTTAAAATGGCATTTTGTTAAAATTATACACTATCCGCAAGTGTTATTTATTTTTGTAATCTACTCTTCAATACCTTTCATTTGATACCTCACTCAATATTTTTTAAAAAAAAATATGTGACAGGAATTATCTGCCATTTTGAATTTGAACAGATTTTAATTTTTAGTTCACAATATTTTTCCTGTGTTCGTGTCAAAATGATCTTTCATATTTCAAAGTTTCATGTTTTGGCCTCTTTTCTTGTACAGAGTGACAGACAGACAGGAACGAAACTATAAGGGTTTCTGTTTTTGGTTTTACCAAATGGTCAATGCTGTTAATAATTCTGAGTGTGGAAAAGAGTTATGGAAAATGTAAACTTATAAAATAAATTATGTCTATTTATCTCCATCCCAATACAAAATAATGAAAGATTAATGATACAAAATGTTAAAAACAAATCATAATTTTCTGTTAGAATTTAAATTTTAAATGCATATATTATTATTATTATATTTTTTTAGATGAAAATAAAATGGAACAGATGAAATCATCTACACACAAAATGAAATCTCAATATTTAATTAAACAATTAAATAGAAAAAAGAGTAAGCAAACCTGATTGGAAATCAATGCTGGTTGCCATGGAAACCCTGGATATAGGACCAAGTACAGAAGATTCGTTGGATTCTAAGGAAAGACCTCTCATCTCCCAGTTCATAGAGTAAACAAGTAACTCTTCAGTTCCTACAGAATAATAAAAATTAGATTAGATTTGAGATTTAAACATAAAAATATGATCTTACTGATGTCAGGTTCTAAAGGAAAATTTAAAGGCTCATTTTTGCTACATTTTGTAACACAATACAAAAAGCAATAAATTGCTTTCTTTACAAGGTGACCCTCTCATAAAGAAACTGGAGGATTCTATGGGTCAAATGCAACAAAAAATGTCGAGTAAACATATGCCCATTTCTCAATAGTTCTCGAGATATCGATTGATTTCTTTTTTCTGAATGTTCTCAAAAACAAAATGCGATGGAGAAATTGGGATAAGAAACAATTTTAAAGAACATAAAAAACCTTAAATCCAAGTGACCAAATAACTGAAATCATATTTACCAATGCAGTTGGTTTCATTTTTCGGGTCGACTGAATAACCTGTTGCACATACGCAAACACGTTTGGTTTCGGAAACTGGGAGACACAGATGAGAGCAATTGCCACGACCTACTGAACACAGGTTCGTTCCACCTTGAGCTACAGAATCGTAAATCTTCACAGAATTCACAATACCTGCAAATCAAAACAAACCAATTACTTTTAATATATAAACCTACAGTTACTATAAAATAAAAAAAAATAAGTTAAAACACAATTAACAAATAAATAACCTTAAGGGCAGTAGAGAAGTGAACAAAATACCCCAAATGGCTTACCTCTTATCTCTTTCTCTTTTTACCAAATTTCACTATATCTAACCTCTTTCACTCACTCAACCAAAACCTTTTATAAATATGTATAATAATTGAGAGAAAACAACAACAAAAAATCACTCACATTGATTTTGAAAAACACCGGTATTGTTTCGAACTAAAGTGTTGTTTTTTCCATAATCCTTATCAGCAGAGTAGATAGCTTGAGAACTCTGATCAGAGTAGTAGACGAGATCCTTGTATAGAGTAGCAGCCAGTGGGGACGAACCCTTTGGCATTTCAAGAGTGGTGATTTTACCAGAAGCGATATCCATCCATAGAATAGAAAGGCTGCTACTGCTAACCCAGTAAATCCGATTCTGTTCGTAGTCAATGCTCAAACCTACAGAAAAATAAACAAGATAAAGGCATAAAAATAAAAAAAGATTAAATACATAGAACTGCATAGACATAGACAAATGATTAAAATAAGCCAATTAATTAAATATTTCTGTTATAAAGTATATAAGATATATTAATGATTATACTTGTTATTGCAGAAGAGGTCTTGTTGAATTCATTAATTAAAGTAGTAACATTTGTACCATCCATATTTGCTCTTTTGATTAGACTTTCTCCATTTTTATCCCACTCTGACCAGTACATTTTTCCTCTGTAAGGATCAACAGCCAAACATTTTATCAAACGAGCCTGGAATTAAAAAAAAAAAAAATATACATATGTATATTAAAAATACTCTGCCAATTAGTGTGGCACATAGCTTCCTCACGTCCTATTTCGTAAAATTTTATGATTTTATGCTTTTAAAACCTATTGGTGGATTCTTATTTTAATATTTACTATTTATATTATGCTATCTTCTCATATTATCCTATTTTTTATTTATTATGGAACCCAGCAGATATTGGGATAGGTATTTGACTCCTGCTGGAGGCTGCCCTGGAGGCTGCCCTGCTATCTAGCGGTAGGGTAGCCTAACCTTTACTTCGCAAAAGGCCCGCAGCGCTGGTGTCGTCTTCGATGCGGCACCGTCTCGTTTGTCGTTGTGTTGAATGGTCTGGATCTTGAATACGCCGCCTTCTTATATTTCCGCCATCTCGCCGCCACCGCTTATTATAAAAGTGCTGTTTAATTTAATTGTATCATTTATTTTATATTATAATTAAGTCCGTTAGACAGTGAACCACCACGGAATCGGCCCCGCCACATAAAACAAGGAAACCCAGGTGAGCCCAACTATTTTATTCTTATATCTCCAAGGTTTCATGCTATATTATTAATTATTAGTATCTATCTCTTATATGTTATTTCCTACACCTATTTCACCTATATACAGTCCACCTTCGCACCTACTTCCGCCGAAACTCCTCCCGGTTGGGTATTCAGGGGTCATACTGCTTGCCCAAGACCCACCACCTATTATACTCCAATTTATTTAATTTTTCCCCCGTTTTTTAAATGTCCAAATTGTTTTGATTTTTTACATGTATTTAAGTATCAATTTAGCTTTTACATGAAATTAATCTGGGGCTATCTGCAGCCTACTTTTGACGGACCATTAAAATTTCATAAAAATCAGATAAGCATTTTTGAAGGTATAGGTGTAAATTAATGCATATTTGTGCACATGTGGAAGAGAAACAAATGGGCGCATAAGGTTGAAACTTATACGGGACCAAAAATGGGCTAATTATGACCTACCATCCAAATTTCAATAAAATTGGACAAGTAGTTTTTAAGATATTTTGGTTCGCAACAATTGAGCGGCTGACCGACAGACAGATATGGAACCAAAGATGTTCCTTGAGGTCTAAAACGGATTTCTCCGTTTAGATTGGAGATCTAAAAATTTTTCACATAGCTTCTGTTATCTTTGGTTTCAGAAACTTGGTTTTTTCTTGGTGGGAAGCAATAATAATAATACAAAATACAAATAACAAAAAGATGTCAAGAATTTTTCAAGTTAAGGGGAAAATAATATCACCTGAGGAGTTTGCATTTCAGCTACAGGTGAAGTTGTCGGCTCAGAAAAGACTGTAGTGAGGTATTCCCCTTGAAGAGTTGAAACAACAATTTTAATAGTAGTGGCCGATGCACAACCAATAAACATATTACCAGACATCCAATCTATCGCAAAGCCCATGGGTTGCTCAATACCTAAAAAAAAAATGGGAAAAAAATAATTTCTACTTTCACTTTCAGAATTGATTTTGAATTGAAATTTGATCTCTTTGTATATTAGTTAAGAAGTAGAGAAGTTATATAAAACAAAATATATACATAGTTACCAGTGTCAAGCACAGTTTGAATAGTTCCGCCAGTAAGAGGAGTCTTTTTGACCTCTATAGAATGACCTTCCGCCCAATATATCTCCTTGGTCGAAGCTATGTAATCCATCTGCACTAGTGTGGGAGTATTGGTGTGTGGTAATGAAATAGCTGGAATCGTGTAGTAGTATGGTTGGTATAAATCTACACCTCGTATTTCATTGAGGCAACTAAGCACGAGCACCTTTTCATTAACTAAAAATAACAACAACAGAATAATCAACAACTAATTAAATTAAGAGTAGTGTAGAGTCTTGTTAATCTGGATTTGATGGAACTGGGTACTGTAAGGATCACCCAAAGTCCGGATTAAACGCAATCTGTTTTGAAATGTCAGTACAACTAGTTTTAGCTGGAAGGAATAACACAAACAATCTCTCCACGTAAATTGAAACATTTTTTTAAAAGCTCAACTTAGTAACGTGAAAGATCCAATTTGCAATGAGAATAGAAGTGGTGTATATATTATAACGTGCGGTGACTGAGATGTGGAATACGTCAGGCAAACAGGCCGCAACTTTAAGATAGTGTTTTAAGATACAGTGTTCTAGTAGTATATTCAACCAGCATCTTACCGAGTATAACCATGTACACGCTCAACACAAGATCGAGTTCCTCCATTTCGTGAATGAAGGGGCGTAAGCTAAATTTGTTGGATCTTGGAAATCCTCTTGGAGTATCCATAGAGCTGGTGATAAAAACATTAACAAGAAAAGGGAGTCTTCGTCACTGATAAGGGCACTAGCCTTGTTGTTGTGTGGCAAAGAAACAGGCTAGTAATGAGGTGGTGGTCAAGTGGATTAGTCTTACAGCTGTATAATATGGCAGCCACAACCATGAAGTTACTTTACTTAAGAAGCTAACCATTTTATTTCAAGGTGCTGGGTGAATACCAAATGGAACTCTCCAAGTGGGCGACAGGAATTGAACCTGACTTCTTGTGTGTCAAGATCAAACCGAATCCCCAAAAACCTTCCCCCCCCCCCCCCCATCAAAAAAACAACAACAATATTTTAGTGATTTTTAATTTACCAATACAAGTAACGTTGTCTGCAGCAAGTCTCATCACATGAGGACATTCGCATCTTCGAGTTCCATTTAACGAAAGTAAACACAAATGAGAGCAATTGCCATTGTTAACTCCACAAGGATTGAATTTGGCTGAAAATAAACAAAATTGTAATGGTAAAAAAATTATAAGAGTAAATATTAATTATAATTATTCAAATAATAGGACATTATTATTTATTTATTTTTTAACGATTAAGGAAACATATCATCATAGTATATAACACTTATTTTTTCCATTAAATATAAATCAATAATTGTTAATTTCATTGAAGAGGAAAAATTTAAAAAATGATATATGACTGAATAAAACAAAATAAAAACCTTTTGGTTGTCTAGATGGATGCAATATCTGAATATCAAACGGCTGAGTTAGAGAGCGCTGTAAAACTGTTACTTGAGTTCCGTTCCATTTGTTTGCACGGACTACAGAATTCGTTCTCCAGTCAGTCCAGTAAACATGGCCCTCAAACAGAGATATTGAGAATGGATGGCTAAGTGTTTCATGGCCTCTCATTACCATGTGGTGAGCACTCCCATCATATCGCACCGTATGAATAGAGTCGGACCTGTTAACAACAAATGATAACAAATAAAAATAATAAAGACTGTCCACACGGAATCTATTTCATAGCACACATATTGTGTTTTGTTTTTTATCAAGTTACATCCTACTGAGTTATCAGGCCTAGCAAAACAGGATCAGCCTTGGTGTAGAGAAGAATAGGCAGTAAGGTTCTGTGATGGGAAAGAGTTTGTGTACTTGCTAGGCAACCAAATGAGCGATCCCAGTATATGTGTATTGTCACTAAAAATATTAGCGAAGGGGCTCTCAACAGTTTTGTAATTTGTTTAAAATTAGTTCTTTCACACCGTAATTATAAAGTCCAGGAGATAGCGTGCAAAAAAGTGTCTGGCTAACATCAATCTAGAATTTTGTGTATAAGTCAACCTTTTGGTGCCTTCTAAGAATATGTGGTTGGCTAAGTTCTTCTGCGGGACATAGCTTGGCAGTAGGCATTTGAAAAAAACAAACCCCTGGATAGCAGCCATGTTCCGTCAATTATGGTGGAGAAATTGATTTTCATGATCCAGAGTACAAAATTAGTAAGTAGACCGAAAATCAAGTTGAAGTTAGTTTGTCACTTGATAGGTGACCACTTTGATTTGGAGTAATATTTGAATAACTAACCTATTAAGTGACAAACTGACATCCACTTGACTACTAACTAATTTTGTAGTCAGAATCATGAAAATCACATTGTCCACCATATACGGCGGTACCTGCTTGCTCTCCACCAGTTTATTATTTCAAATGCCTATTGCCAAGTTATGTCCCGAAGGCGAACTTAGCTGACCACATATTCTTAAAAGACACTAAAAGCTAAAAATTTGTACACAAAAATCTAGCTCGATTTTAGTCAGACATATTTTTTTCAGGCTATCTCCCGGACTAGTATAATCTATAAAAATAATCAATCAATTCTAACATTTTTTGACATCAATTTAAAAAAAAACAACAACAACTGAAATTACCTTGCATCTATCCAGTAAATTCTTTCAAGTTGGTAATCAAGGGTGAGGCCATTGGGCCAAGCACCATCAGAGACACGATCTATTTTGACCACAATTGTTCGTGAATCACCTGCCAATGAGCAGCGCTCAATTCTAGGTGCATTCGTATCCCAGTCACTCCAGAATAAAAGCCTATAAACAAATTAAATAAATAGGTTAGTTTCAAAGAAAAATATATTAACCAAACTTATTAGTTATTGGGTAGTAAGGTAGTAACTAAAAGTTTGGCTAATCGCAGGGGAAAAAAGATGCTTCCCCCCATAAAACTATATGCATTACAGTCTGCATGTAAAGAGTTGGGACTTTTGACAGTGTGGGAAAATCCGAAAAATTAGGGTGGGGAACCAATGAGAGGTCAGGATTTTGAATTCTAGAAGGTCGGGCCAACTAGACAAACAAAAATGTCATTGGCCTCACCCTTCCCACAGGCCTAGTGGTTTTATTTTTTTCTCATTTAGGTTGGACAATCTGAGTGTCAAAAGTCTCAACTAGTAACCCGCATACTGCAACAAACGTTACTTTGGTGTAAACCCAGCTTTACAGATTAATTTGCCACATGCTTTGTAATGTAAACTGTACATTTTTTTTATTTTTTTTTTACATGCTTTATAATGTAAACTGTACAATAAGGTTATATTCTAATAAGGCTAAAACAAATAAAATTATCTTTAGTCCTTTTAAAAACCATAAATGAAGTTAACTGAGAAGATTAATGCATTAATGTTTAAACTCTTACAAAAATGCATAGTTAAAAACTAATAAGAAGAAGAGATATGCAACAGCAATGTAAAATTAATACAGGGAAAAACACAAAAATGTATACTTCTATTTAGCTTCTTCAAAACAAAAGTTCCATTTAAAACCATTAAAATGTAAGTAGATACAATTTATTTACCCATATCTAGGATCCAGGGCGATGGCCCTCGGAGATTCCATATCGCCAGCAACAAGTGTTCTTCTGAAGGATCCATTTATTTTAGCAACTTCAATTTGATCAAGATTTGATTCAACCCAGTACAAGTTCAAACCGATCCAGTCAACAGCAAGGCCCTCAGCAGTTGAAAGACCAGTCTGAACAACTACTTCAATATTGCCTATACCTGAAAAATATTCAATCAAAATATTAAACCGGTTCCTTAATATTCATCATACATATGAGTGTCTCAAAATTGAAACTCAAAATTCAAAGAAATTAAAACCTACATAGATAATGTGGTCTATTATATTTTACCATATGACATCTGATTTTACTTTTAATCTGTAATATAATTGATATTTTATTTTAATTATTGTTAACTTGTATACTCAGTATGGAAAACGGAAAACAGTACGAGAGTTGCTCAGTTCGACAAATCTTATAAAATTAGAAGGCTGACACTTTTTTACTAAAAAAAAATGTCAATTAACGTCGTTATACCGGTAGATTTCTATTTTTTTGTAATGTTTATATAATTTATTTACCAGTATATTCAAGGTTTAATTGTTAGTAAGAGTATGTTAACAAACAAACGTACAACTTATGTATTCAGGCACGTCTATGCCTTGGAGAGAGGTGAAATATAGCTAATTTTACAAAATGACTAAGTATAAACATATTTTTTCAACCATTCAACGACCCACACTAATACTACATAGATAAGATTACTATAGTCTACAAAATATGAGCAAATATTTTTATTAAATGGTTATTACAAAATTCTGAAGAAACTATTTGTGTTATTTTAGACTTTACAATAGGGGCTATTGTATTGAAATTCATCAAAATACAATTAAAAATAGCCCAACTTTCGCTTTTGTTCTTTAGTATTTTAAAAGCATTACTCAATTAGTTACTTACTTCCTGAAATTAGAGTGCCTCTGTAAATTTTATCATCGATGACGTCAGTCCAGAATACTAGATCGCTGGAAGAGTTGTGAAGGAAGTCTATAGCTATAGTATTTTTCAGAGAAGAAATGAGAGGCTTAACACTGAGAGTTCGAAGGTCTACTCCTCTCAACTCGTGACGATTACTGTAGATCACCATGGCTACTCCACCCTCTAGAAACAAAAAACAAATAATTATTTAAAAAGTCAATATTATTTTATAACGATTTCTCTGTGAATAAATTTCAAGGAGTAAAAATGACCAGTTTATTCTTAAAAAAAACTAGAAAATTGTGAAGATTTTATAACTTTAACTGATCATAATTAACTGAATGAACTATAAGCAAGTTTCACAAAATCTTGATCTAAAAAACTAAATAAGAATATTTAGTAACAAAAATGTTATGGCTATAAATGAAAAAAATAAATTAAACATTGTGTGAGACACTCACGCATTAGAAGTGAAACTTAAGTTCTAGACACAGTTGATTTTATGCATTGCATATTTCAGGATTAAGAAATAGCTATGTAGAATTTAATTGAAAAATAAAATATTTTCATTACATTCTAGCAAATAATAAAGAAAAAACATGAAAACAACATACATACATATTATATTATTATAATGTATATAATATTACGCTTATATACCAATTCTTTGTATTGTAAAATCATCTACCTCCGTGGAGCAATGGTTAGCACTTATGTCTGCTAAATCAGAGGTCGGTGGATCAAGACTCATCCAAGTAAAAGATTTTTTAAAGGTAAATTAACTACCGACAAGCCGGCATTTGATTTTGCCTATAAAAAATCTTTCACTTAGACGAGTCTGGAATCACAAACTTTGTTACATGCAATTTCGTTTCATCCAAGCCAATTTACTCCTACCTTGATTAAAGAAGTTTCACTTCAAAAACTACTTAGCACTGCATGGCAAATCATAAAGTAAAACAAGTTATTCCTTTTCATATTTGAATAGGTCAGACATAAATATAAATAAAAGCATTTAGGTAAACAAAGAAAATAAGCTATTGCGATTTTAATTATTTATAACAATATTAACTTCTTTTTTTTAACTAGTGTAAGAAATAAATGGAATATTACCATTTGTTTTACAAGTAAATCCGTCAGGTTGAAGAGTGTAACCCTCATTACATGTACATTTGTGTCTGTTTCCAATCATAAGGCAATTCTGAGAGCAGGTACCCCAAGCACTGCAAGGATGTGTAGAAAGACATGTCGTATTATCTGTTTGAAGGTAAAGATGTCGTGGACACCAACAAACCACTCCCTCCGGTGCATTGTGGCAGTGATGAGAGCATACCAATGATGAACGGCACTGGTCTTCGTCTAGACATAAAAATAAAATAAATTAGAGAAGAACTAAAGGGTATCAAAAGGGGCATGAAACCCCGTCCTAACCCCAAAATATGTTTGGATCTCAGAGAGGTGAGACACCTTTCACACTGACTGCTGCATCAAGATGTGTAAGGTACAGATCTCTACATCTTACGTAAATATGAATTTGTCCCTCTTATTTAGTATCTTCTTTTTTGAGTGGGTCCTAAAGGGTAATAAGTTTTCTTTAACACACTAGATTGTTGTCATCTGGCTATATTTTGACCAAACTCCTGGTCATATTCATGCCTTGACAAATAGACATATTATAGATTTTCCTCCATTATTTGGTATTGTCGACTCTTATGTTTTTAAAAATTGCATACTAATTTAACATATCTTATCTTACTTCACTTGACTTTCACGAAATCGATGAAGAATGAAACAAGGATGAAAGACATAATAGAGATCATTGAACTAAGAAAGTGGAAGTGGAAAGGACATATAAAAAATCAAATATGTATGTGTATGGGTATATGGATGTGTATGTATGTATATATGTATACATATATATGAATGTGTGTATGTATCTATCAATAGCAGAAAATTAGTAAATAAATAAAAGACAATCAAATATAAGCTAACTCAAAACCTCTCAAGGGGTCCACGGCCTAGGTCGATTTGTCTTTAAGGCAATAAGTGGAATTATTATTACCAGAGACGGGACGTTTATGACTTTTATTTTTCCATTTCATGACCTTTATTCTATGACTTTTATTCTCCTGTTTTATGACGTTTTAGCCAAAAGTATGACGTTAATTTCACTGTGAAAATTTAGTCTTTATATGAAACGTTTCGTTATTTTGGAGGGTAAACATTCAAAAGAAAGATTCCAATACTTCATAAATACAGAATTATATTTACAATAAATAATAATAATTAGCAGAATGCTTCAACATTGTAAATACACTTCCAATTAGAGTGGCACATAGCTTCCTCGCGTATACTTTAATGATTTTAGGCTTTTAAAATCCATTATTGTCTCATTTATTTAATTTCCCATCAATAAAGCCTGGTCTCGAGGTCCACAGGCTCACTTTGCTATTAAAGAGGTAGGTCAAAGAGAGAGCTGAGGGACCAAGCCACCTCCTATTCCCCTTGTCTATCTCCCTCCTCGAGTTCTCTCCATAATAAAAACTATTAATAGTTTTAGCGATCTTTAACTCTTCATAGCGGTGTCGCTGTTGGTTTTATTAAAAAATTGTATTTGTAAAAAATGTTAGTCTCATTAAATAGATGAAGTTAGATTTTCTTCCCGACCTAAAATTTCAATTTTAAATTTGAAGTTCACGTTAACGCGAGCATTGCTGGCGAACACTTTGTCCAACGAACCAACGAACTTGTCCTGGGTATTGGTAAAATTAATATGTGTACCAAATTTCATCAAAATCGGTCTACTTTTACTCAAGTTATCGTCACACGTTTCAGGGGACGCGGACACACAGACCGATAGACAGACAGACACGGAATCAAAAATGTTCCCTGATGTCTGAAACGGATTTCTGTCTTGGAATTTTTAAAATCGGACACATCAAATGTTTTCGTCTTCAAAAGTGAACACAATGATTCCGTCACCTTCGGTAAACTCGGAAGCAAAAATAATCATGTGTTGTTCTATATGCTCCAGAGTTAAATTAGAAACGAGTGGTTGGTAAAATGCTCCGAAACAAGTCTACTCTCGTTGGAGCTTTACGAAAAACTTTCTTCACTGACGAAATCAGTTTGTTGACAGCCGGGAATTCATCCCGCACAGCTTCCGCAGCCCGATGAAGCCCATGGCTGAATCATGTTAAATGCACAACCATGGGGTAGAGAAATCAAGAAACTAGTTACACGAGTAAAATTAATCAATTTATCAAGAATCACGAGTAAGAAATCAAATGAGCAATTAAACATTCTACTCTCTTACCATGAATATACAATACAAAATCTAAAGTTCTGGAACAGCCTATCAGGAGACTGCCCAAACCAAAGGGTTTACTGTTGGCTGATTGGAGAATTTATCTCGAACTTCCTGGATTCAAATTGGAGGAGTTGTTGATAGTTGTTCCAAGAAGGAGCCGATCAGGAGCTCTAGTTTGGAATTAGGGATGACCGTCGGTGCCTCTCGGCCTCTTTGGTTGTAGGTATGCATAAGCGCATTAGTTAAGTCCGAAAGTAGTCGGGGAATTAAGAGACTAGGCTCTTTACTAAGCTGGTGTAAGGGTTTTTTGTTCGAACTGCACTTTTACCTGGAACCGGACCTCGAATGTTCAATTTAAAAATTTGCTTTAACAAAAAAAACCTTTTTTGCTAAACATTTGGCAAAAAAAGGCCATTCTATGACGTTTATTCCAAGAAACCCTTATTTTATGACGTTTATGCGTAAAAAGGCTATTTTATGACAAAATCATATGACTATGACGTTTATGACTTTTTCCCGTCTCTGATTATTACAGTTAAACCTCGATAATTCGGACCTCCAAAATCTGGAGCCTCGAAAATCCGGACTGCCTACTGAAAATTTAAATAACTAGAAATTCTACAAAAAAAAATTCCGAACGGTAAGTGGGACATCTCTTGCAAAAAGTATGGTGCGGGGACATCTAAAACGAAAACGAGATAGCATACTGCAATACGCGTTTTGAGGGGTCAAAAAACGGAAAACGTTACGAACTGCAAATGATACTGCTTTAGAAGATGCGATGTACATATGGTTTACCCAAAGAAGAAGCTTAGGCGCACCTTTATCAGGTCCTCTCGTCTGCGAAAAAGTTGTTTTACAGCATATTCAAAAATTCGAAAAAATCGGTAATTCGGACAGTGTCAGGTCCCAATTAGTCTGAATTATCGAGGTTCCACTGTATGAGTTTTTGAGGCTGATAAATAAGGAACAGCCCTGCAAGATCTCACTTCAATGGAGTTATAGTCTTCAGAAAGATGTAAGCACTAACTCATTGCCTAAAAAATGGATTTTCTTAAAAAGTAGAACCAGAACAGAGCTGAAGTGATAAGGTAAGATACATTGCATGCAACCCATATTACTATAAAAATGGTCTTATATAACCAGTCATAAGACAGAGAAAAAATAATTCAGAGGTTTTCGTAACATTTTAAATAAAATATTAATGGAAATAAATTTAACACCAACAAATTCCAGGTATAACACAATGCAAGGAAATAGTTGTGGAATAAAGGTAAGTGATAATATTTACCACAAAGAAGGCTTTCATCAGAACCGTCTTTGCAATGTGGTTTGCCATCACAAAGCTCTTGAACAGTGACACAAATGGTTCCATTGTCACAAAGTCTATTCGGGTGATCACACTCCCATATAGAGGGTTTAGCACTCCCAGCACCTACACAATATAAATAAATAAATAATAAAATAACCAAAATGTTAAATTATAAAAGTCAAATAACAGAAGCTACTGTTTGTCATAATTTCTAACTATACTAAGTTAACACGCACACTAAAGATGAGATTATATATTGAAACGCGTTTGTGAGTTTTAATTAAAAAAATTGTGGTAACAATATTAACAATATTGTTGTGTTACTTTCTACCAACCTCTCTAGTCATAATTATGAAGTGGTACCACAAAATCTCAGTAAAAACAACTAATTATTTAGTAAAAATAATTAATATCAAATTATTATTTCTAAAAAAAATAATAAACACCGATTGAAGAAAAACAATAATATTTATTTTATTTTTTCATGAGCTCTCAGGGAACTGACAAACTTAAAAATGCATGTTAGATACAAGATGATAAAGGTTAATCTAGAAACGTAAATGTCAGTAGGCAATTAATAATATAATATATGTTGTTTCTACCAGTTACTGAATTCATAATGAAAGAAAATATACATTGATATATATATATATATTTTTTTGTTAATTGGTATTTTAATATGCAAGATAATTCTTCTATTCTTTCATTGTTTTATTTTATTATACTTATTTATATTCTTACGAGCTGCTAAGCTTTTGGCAACAGGCTTAATTTTATACATAGAAAAAAAGTAAAATTAGGTAAATTAATTTATATAAGTTATTCTATCTATTTGAAGACCAACAATTCAAAATAAACATTTATTTTTATTGGAATAAATTAGATTGCCTTAGCTAAGCAATAACAAATTATTTTTAGGTGGGTAGTCATCGGGACACACATCGGGAATCTATTATATAAATGATAAACTTTCGTAGTTGATTTGTAAAATTGTATAAAGTAATTATTTTGTAGGTGTTACTTTATTATATTTAAGTCTGAAACCTGAATTATTTCATAAAAGCCTGAATAAACAAAATTTAAAAACATATACACATTGGTTTCAGCAGGCTTATTTATAGTACTACTGAATTTTAACATCATTATATATGTAAAATGTTATAGTATGATGTCCTGAATAAAATAAATA
Organism: Gerris lacustris; assembly: GCA_951217055.1. Classification (NCBI taxonomy): domain Eukaryota; kingdom Metazoa; phylum Arthropoda; class Insecta; order Hemiptera; family Gerridae; genus Gerris; species Gerris lacustris. The sequence goes on from OX578278.1 coordinate 76,043,702, forward strand.
ATAATTCAAAAAGGACCAACCACCAGGGCAAAAAGGACCTTCGTCCTGACCCATAGGACAATCCTTGACACCGTCACAAGTCTTGTTCCACTCAATGCAGGTACTCTGGTCGCACTGGAACTTATCATTAAGATTTCCGAGTCCCATGGCTCGATCGCACTCACAACCTGCCTCATCCTCACCCAATTCACAGTCCACTTTGCCATCACATCTAAAAAAACGAAAAATATGTATATACCACCCGATAATCATTCAAGTAACCATATTTTTATTAATCTCACATAATTTTATTTTTTGAATCCATCATCTGTCAGTCCAGACTGATTAATCTTGATTAGTAAAAATTCCAAACCAATTTAAATAATAGTTATTTATGTTACTAGGCGGCAAAATGAAATTTTGCTGACAAGTTTTTAAGTTTTAGTTCCGAGCCGAAGGCGAAGATAGGCTAAACAAATTTACTGCAGAGGCAAAGCCAAGGCAGGATATTTACTATTTTAGGAAAATTACATGTTGACTGACGAGGCAAAGCCGAGGCAGGAAAATGTTAATTACCTGTTAAGGTGTAACCGAAGCAGGTAATCTTCAAACGACTCAGGAATGTTTCCATTACTGCATAGTTACATACAATATTTTATTTATCTACTAATGGCAGACAAATTAAACTTATTATTATATTCCCTTTATAATATATAAAAGATTTAAAGAAATGAAAGTTGTAAAAAAATCAAAAGTTTGAGTCATCAAGAAAACAAAGCTAAGGCAAAACGAATTCAGTGTTGCCACTTTTAACAGCTGTTTTTTATCTTAATTTTTAGCGATTTTTTAAAAAAATAATCACTGTAAAATAATAAAATATGTTTTATTACTAAAATTATTTAAGTTATTTTCAAAAAAGATATAAATATTTAGCAGACTATTACGCTTAAATACATCAAAATGAACAATGTGGGAGAATTCATAACCTGCGATGTAGTAACCTTTTTGTAGTAAAATTTTCTTATAATTTTGCAGCCTGTTTGTAATTTTGCTGACACTTTGATATTTTGCTGACACTTTGATATTTTGCTGACACTTTATTATTTTGCTGTGCGTTTTTTTGACATGTTCAAGAAAAATGATATTTTGCAGATTGAAAACAGTACAACAATGCTTAATTTTGCTGCCGTGAGTAGATAAAAAAATTATCAATGTACGTAGGCTTCCGCGGTTACAATTATAATGAAGTTTTAGGTGTTCCTGTGGTGACCTCTGGAAGGGTGTACGTCCCAACCTTTCGCTCCTAATGCTAGAAGTATCTTCAGGAGTGTTCATGATGTCCTAGGTTTGCGACAGGTGTGAACTGCTAGCATTAGGAGCGAAACGTCGGGACGAACACCCTTGGAGACGCGGTCACCACCAGACAACCTAGAACTTTATAATAAAAAATTGGTTGGATAAATTGAACATAACTTTCTCATTTAGATATTAATAGTGTATTTAAGTCTTGTAATATCTCATTTTAATTCACTTATTTTCAAACATATTTAAAGAGTTCAACCGGTGGTAGTTTACTTTTAATTTTCAATGTTCAACAAAATCAGATTTATTTTCATCAATATCTCGGAAACTAGATTTTTCCCGGAAAAAAGACTTAAAAGGTTAGATTTGTATTTAAATGGACTATATTTTAGAATTTTTTAAAAATAAAAATTGTTAAAAATTTCTTTTCTCACAATTTTTGCACTAATGATATCAGTTTACTACTAAATGAGTAAAACCAAAAAAGTTATTAAATTCTCTTGAATAGTTACCTAAATGAAACTGGATAACAAGTTTGAGGTTTTCCGTAACATCTCATTTCTTTATGGCCACAAGGAGGCGGACACATAACTTCATCTGATCCATGAGGACAATCTCTTTTTCCGTCGCACCACTGACTGACTGGAATGCATCCGGCTCTAGATCCATTTTCATGTCTACATGTAAACTAAATAATAATAATAATAATGAGAAAATTAATAAACAGAATGGCAGAATTAATTCATTCTGCCAGAGAATTATTTCAGTTCTCAGCTGATTTTTCTTATTTTAAAAACACATAATTGAAGCGAGCTTCTTACATCCTGTCAGCTTCTGTCTGTCAGTAATGTTTAATATCATTATTGTGTCCGACGATAACTTGAGTAAAATTTGACCGATTTAGTTGACATTTTGTACACATGTTCCTTTTACTAATGCTCAGGCTAACCATTCGGTGGTTAGATATATAGCACATTCAAATACTCTCCATCAGTATTGAAGCAGTGCTTTGTTTAATTTTAATAATGTAAAAATAAATGATATTTGTTCAATGTTTATAAAGCAGGTATACTTACTTGATAAGGAGAGCACATATCTGGCGGACAGTTGCTTTCATCACTGTTATCTAAACAATCGTCTTCTCCATCACAAACGTACTTATATGAAATGCACTGCTTATTCTTGCAAGTAAATCCAAATGTACTACAAGCATGAATGTCCACTAAGACTGAAAATATAAAATACATTGTCATTAGAGATGTAAATAAAAAATAACGGTTTCGTTTTTGTTTTTTTAAATGTTTTGATTTAAAAAAAAAAAAAAAAAAAAAAAAAAAACCAAGCCCCTCGTTTATTTCAGATACATTTTTTTTTTTTAAACTAATTATTATTATATTAAGAGCTTAAACTATTTAGAATGGTTATTTAACTCTGATATATGAATCAAATTCTACAAAGAATGGTTACTACACTGGTGGTTAACTAGCACAATATCTTGAAATGAATATTGTCCTCAGATATTGGCTCCGGTTAATAGGAATTAAATTATTTAATTTTTAAAATGGTTAGACAACCTATTCAGTTCATCCACTGATGGCCATGGTGAAACTAAATTTTATTAAAAAAAAAAAACATAATAATTTTAAGTCCTCTTTGTGGCCTGTGGGCCCTTTATCTGGAGTCAGATAGCTTTGGTAGGTGTGAATAAGTTCAAATAGGATTAAATTGTATTACATAATTTAATGTATTATACAATATACAATCTTATTATCAAATAAAATATTGATGGTACTTGTATACCATACATTGGTATACAATATTGTATACTGTAAATGAGAAATAAATAAAGCCACTAGGTCAGAGGGAGGGGTGGGGCCAGGTACATTTTTATTTGTCTAGTTGGCATGACTTTCTAGAATTTAAAATCCTGATCTCTCATTGGCTCCCCCCCCCCCCCCCCAATTTTTCCGATTTTCCCGCAAAGTCGAAACTCATAACACACAAACTGTAGTTACATGTCTTGCTAACAATTGTTAGTAATTTTTGGAAAACGCTTCTAAATTTGTTACCAACAAGCAGTGTTAGCAACAAAAACACCATGTTATTAACAAGATGTTTCTTATCCATTAAAAGTCGGTAAAGATCAAAGAATTTTGATAACATGTAAACCGGGTTTACACCAGAGTTACTAGCACATGTTATCAACAAATATTTGATATTTTGCGACTAACTAACCAAAAGAAACCAAGCGAGGTAAGGATGTACAAAAATGTTAATAACAACCAAAATGTCAAACTAGTATTTTATTAGCAACATTTTGTTTGTAACATTTGTTATCAACATGGTTATTAAGAAAATTGTTGGTAACATTTGTTAGTAACTCCCCGGCTTAAGAATGGTATAACAAGTATGCTGATGATATTTGGAATTGTTCTCATTTTTAGAAAAATATAAATAATTGATTTACTCAGTGAATCATTAGTTGAAGAATTTGTGGTGTTTGTACAACTAGGAGGTTCGTCAGAGATGTCGTGAAGACCGCAGTCAGCCTCTCCGTCACAAACCCAGTCTGAAGGAATACAGCGCCCGGATTTACATTTGAACTGATTCTTGTTACGACAAATGACTTGTTCACAGGAGGCTTCATCACTTCCGTCGTGACAATCTTCAACTCCGTCACAAACTTCACTCTTCGTCAAACACTTTGTACCATCACATTTAAACATTCCCTCGTTACAAGTGAAGTTAGCTGTGTAACAAAAAGATAAAAAACACAATGCTTCCGTTACCTTCGGTAAGCTCGGAAGCAATAAATCAAAAATTGGAAGTATCTTCCAACTTCCAACATATATGAAATCCATTCATAAATATAATTCTGATAGTGTAAAAGTAAAAAGTACTGTATATTGTAAAAGATTAAGATAACTTTAATTTGAAGCCATGTTAAGGTGAAGATACACATGCCTTTAGCTTGCACAAAAACATACCAGCTCCTTGTGCATGCCAGCTAATAGCATGTGTATATGTTAAATGGCATGCCTATAGCTGGACAGTAAGTAGATTACACGAGGTTTGATTTTTTGGCATGCAACGTGCAAGTGGGGAGGTGGGGGCCACAAACGGCATGCCAAAAGGTATGTGTGAACACACACGATAGCTACTGGCATGGGCGACCATTCCAGTAGTTAATAACCTACTACCGATTGTGGATGTGATCATTGCACATTTATTGTTTTGTTGAGTGTTGATAGAATTTATTCCATTTACTTTTCTTTTGTGTTTAAAAAGGGAATATTTTGCAAGCAAACAACTACTTACTCCATACTTTTCCCTTCAGCTAATCCATACTTTCACCCAAATATGTCTTCTTCTGTGTTCCTTCTTTGTCTTAATAATTTAGCTAAGCATTCTGTTGCAAGTAACAATATAACACTATTCAATTCACACTGAATGCTTTCCATGATTTGACTGTAGTAAAAACTTTTAAAATTTTTTTTAGTTTTTTAAAAAGTTATCGTCGGGACAGAGTCGGTAGCGTACCAAGTGTGACACTGGTTACGAGTCTCTCTTGCCTCTACAGGCGCACAAAGCAGCTTGCTAACAATTTTACTTGCAAATGTATCCTCAGTATGCCCGTTACTGGCACATACCCTCTCTTGGCATATAAGCTACTTCCCCAATTTGACGGCATGTGTATCTCCCCCTTTACTTCATACGCATAAGAATCACAAATAGTAAAATTTCTTCCCAATTGAAATCAAAGTTTACTCACCACAAGGTCCGGTTGGAGAAATATCTTCATCAGTGCCATTGATACAATGCTTGTGACCATCGCAAACAAAATCTTTATCAATACATGGCAATCCACCTTGAAGTGTTTTACATTCAAAGAGGTCTTCAGGACATAGTCCTGTTGAGTTAGTTGCCGTCGTCCAAACGAGTTCAGATACATTTAAGCATTTACTTCCCCTCGGTATTGGAATGCACAGACCGTTGCAATTGTCACATTTACTTTTGAAACCTAGGCAAAAATAAAATGTCAATCTGACATTTACACATAAAATAACTTAAAACCGTAAAATCTCACACATAATATCGATTATTTTTACCTCTTTTTCTCTTCTAAAATAGAGGTGCGTATTATTAGTGTAGAGTGAAAACAAATACCTACTGATTTTTCCAACTTGATTTTTTATTTGCTGCTACCGTTTCCCGTTTTTTCATCAAGTTACTGATCTTCTATCAGATCTGTGTTTTAGATAATAATAGTTATTATTAATTGGTTTTTTTTGTTTTTCTGCAGCATTGTTTAAAAAGTCCTTTCATTACCAAGAGTAAAACGAGTCGCTGAAAAACTAATAAATACATCCCTACAAAATCCAATAGTCCAGGCAAATTAGTAAAAAAAAAAAAAAAAACAGCAAATGGAGGAAATAATTTATTAAGTTTTGAAACTTTGTTAAAACACTTTTAAGGGGTGTAGTAGTAAGAAACTGTAAAGTTCCCCTCTCTTGAGGGGCGCGTCCCTCCCCCCTCCCCCTCCTTAAAGTCCAAAATTTACTTATTTTTCACTTTTTACATAAAAACGGTTTATTTTTTGAAGAGAAGTGTTATTACCAAAATTATTCCTCATATAATTCTGCACAAAAAAGGTCCTATGCATAATTGAAGTAAGACATACAGTTTTCGAGACATTGTAGTTGGATAGAGATAAAACGTATTTTTGCGAACCAAGACGTTCCGATTTTAATGAAATTAGGATGGTAGGTTATACTTAGCCCATTGTTGATCCCATATAAGTTTCAACCTTCTGCACCCATTATTTTATCCTCCACATGCGCACAAACATACATTTATTTAGACCTATATCTTCTAAAGTACTGATTATTATGAAATTTGGATGGTTTGTCGAAAGTAGTCCGCAGATATCCCCAAATTAATTTCAACCGTCCGCGCTCATTACATTTTCTAAATTGGTTCCCTTTCTGTCTATCTGTTGATCAATTGTTTGTCTGTTATGAATTAAAGTATCAATTTATCAAAATTTAAAGAGCGCAGAAGGTTGAAATTAATTTGGGGATATCTGCGGACTACTTTCGACAAACCATCCAAATTTCATAATAATCAGTTGAGTACTTTAGAAGATATAGGTCTAAATAAATGTATGTTTGTGCCCATGTGGAGGATAAAATAATGGGCGCAGATGGTTGAAACTAATATGGGATCAACATTGGGCTAAGTATAACCTACCATCCCAATTTAATTAAAATCGGAAGTGTTTTTTTAGATATCTTGGTTCGCAAAAATACGTTTTATCTCTTTCCAACTACAATAACTCGAAAACGGTATGTCTCACTTCAAACATGCATAGGACCTTTATTGTGCAGAATTATGTGAGGAATAATTTTGGTAATAACACTTCTCTTCAAAAAATAACCGTTTTGCGTAAAAAGTGAAACATAAGTAAATTTTGGACTTTAAGGAGGGGGGACACGCCCCCTCAAGAGGGAGGAACTTTACTGTTTCTTACTACTACACCCTTAAAAAGTGTTTGCACAAAGTTTCAAAACTTTATAAATTATTTCCCCTATTATTCCTTATTTTCCTGGACTACAAATACATTTATGTTTTTCCCCTTAAAAATACCTAAATAACAATAAAAAAAAAATCTTGTGTACTTACAGTGAGCACAAGCATACTATTTTCCCTTAATTTAGGGTGCATATTATACACAAATTTTTAATTTCAGCCTACATATTATATGCGAGATTTGACAGTACACATTTTTCTCACTTAAAAATAAAAGAAATTAAATATTAAAAAGTTAGTTAAAAACCTGGCAGAAATAATCACTTTACCTATATGAGAATCGGTGAAAGTAATGTCGTAGACTTTGAGCTCATATAAATGTCGGCTTTCGGTAGATAGAGTTGATATAGAATGATCTGGGTCTGATAGATTCATACTGCGAACAGTGAACTTATTGTACTCAGTCCAAAATAGGAAGTTATCAAAATGAGCAAGACCATAAGGATTCTCTGAATCTGTTCCTTCAAATAATTTCTAAAAAAAAAAAAAAAAAAAAAAAAAAAAAAAAAAAATCACTTGTGTAAAATATTAATTTTATGATTAAAACAAAATTTTTAACTTATAATAACTTATAATTTGACTCTACGTAATATTCACAATATTACGTAGAGTATATAACACAAAATTTAGAACCGATCTAGCTATTTAATTATTCAAAATCTTACCTAAAAATAGAGGTAGAAATATAATTTTATTAATAAATAAAAAAAAATCAATCCTGTCATCAAAATACTAACTTATTTTTAATAATAAATTTATCAATTTTGCCCTTTGAGATTAATTTAGTAAGAGAAAGTACAAAATTTAGTTAGAAACAAGTTACATAAATTACATAAATAGTTTTGCTGCAATTACGGCTTAGCATGAAAATGTTTTGCAATAGTTTTACAATTGCGTTAACATAAAAACTACTAGATTTCTGACATTGAGCCTAAAGATCTTGCCTTCATTTATATTGATAAATGAAGTTCAAGTTCAGCGTTTATAAAAAGCCCAAAAGTTATATTTCTATTATCCTAAATTAAAACTCATTCCATCATTTCAGTATTTTAATAAGTAAAATTCTAAAACAAACATAGAAAGATACAACAAAAAATAACAAACTTTTCTCTGAATAGGATCATCCACACTGATGCTCTCAATGGTATTGAGAAAAGTGTCACACCAGTAAAGTGTATTGGTGAGAGTGTCGATGGATAAACCGTTGGGCCAGTGTAAACCTTCAGTAACAAGTGATTTACGATTATTACCGTCCATCCAAGCCAACGATATTTCAGCTTTACCTTCCGACTCAGTTTTATAAACCCATTGACTCCAATACATAAACCTTTACATAAAAATAAATACACACAATATCATATTAGTAAATCAATTAGACGAGTTCTATTTAAAATTTCTATTTGTCCAGCAATAACAGCACAAGAAACTTCAATAAAAGTTTAGTTTCATAATACAGTAGAGCGTCGATTATCCGAACGTCAGTTATCCGAACGTTCAATTATCCAAACTGGCTTATCAGAAAAAAAAAAAAGGCCGCCGCTAAATTAATTCCTAGAAAGAGCGGTGTTAGCTGTATAAAGGGATACCAGATTTCGATGAATTCATTTTGATGGGGCAGACATTAATATTTGTTTACTATGAACTAACTTTTGTTTGTCTATGTAATTTTTGGAATAATTTGCAGCATTTCTCCACTTAATACCTTTCCATTTTCAAATCATTCAATGTGAAGTATTCGTTGAATTAGTTAGTGGTCAGATATTTTAAACTTGTTGTTTGTTTTATGTTGTAAAACTTGCAACATGTCGACAAAAAGGAAACAAGTAGTGCTTTCATTAAAATAAAAATGGAAATTATTACACGGCTGAAGAGAGATAAAACAGGTCAGATATTAGCTATTAAGTTCGATGTTTGGAAATCAACAAATATGGGAATAAAAACTAATTCTGACTTAATCACTAGGTATGCACTTAATCTTGACAGTGAGGAGGGCAGTTAATATCGTAAAACTATTAAAAAAAACCCGAATTCCGAATTGTTGGAAGATGCTGCATTCACTTGGTTTTTGCAAAAACAGGCCTCTGTGTTCCTTCGGAATTTCTTAGATTTTTATAATTAGTTTTAAATTACTTTTAATCCTTCTTTTAACAGAAATCTTTAATTGTATTATTTTTATTTTCTTCAGTTTCGTTTAAAAGTTTAATTTAATTATGTATAGAGACTAGATCATTTAATTAGCAGTAAGGTTTGGTTGATGTGAGAAAGAGTGAGGTGATTGAAGTCTTTACATCTTGGCCAGACCCCCCTTCCTGCTGGCTTCTTCGATTTACTTACTTAATTAGATAATCTAATTATCGGTACCAGGTTCTAAACCCCTAGACTTACAGCTAAAACTCCAGTTGCCTTCGAGTTGGTTCAGAGACAACATCTCCAACGGAGCTCCACTTATTTAACTGTTTATTCATTATTTGTCCCCGGGACGACGTGGGACAGCGGCCCTCTCTTCATCTTAATGCCGCTTTCTGATGCCAACAACTTACTTTATCCTCACTGACCAGACTTCATCTTCACCCTTCAGACGCTGACCCGCGCTACCACTAGTCACCACACTTCATTCTCCTCACTATCCACCTCCACATCAAACCATAAGTCTACCTTTATTTTATATTCATTTTTATTAGTTTTCAATTTGCACAATCATTTCTGTTATATAATTCAACTTCTATAATTTAATCTTCTTATAATTTTAACTATAACTTCACTTCTTTGTATATAAAAACAACGCACATCATTCATTTTTAGTAAATTTAATTTCAAATGATCCGGCACACATATTGTGTTTATAAATTATATTTTACAACAATAAATTTTATATTTTGTTTTGACTTCAATTTTTATTCTTTTTTTATGTTATTTTTCCTGCAGTCCACACATTGGATCTAACGATCCACGCAGGCCGAAACACTCTGGACAGCCCATATCTAGACCCATATTGTGTGAAAAAGCAGTGGAATTAAACATGAAGCTTGATGGTGACATGGGATTCGGCAAATCGAGATTCATGGTGGATAATAAGGTAAAAAAAAGGAAACAAATTAAGCACACGAGAATACAACTTTCTTTATGCCAAATTAATCGTAGGAGAAACGACTTTTATTTCTTTTTCACTATGTACTAGATAAATAAAACGCAGATGCTTTTTACAGAAATGTGGTTGATTATTTTTACATCTTCCATTTTAATTTTTTAGTGAATTTTGATTAACCGAATTTTTGATTATCCGAACTACCCCAAAAAACATTAGTTCGGATAATTGACGCTCGACTGTATATACAAACAAGATTACAACACTGACAACTCATAAAGCAGAAAGGTAGTACACACTTTTTAATCGCTGCTTTAACAAATAATACCTGCATTTTGACCTGCATCAGCTGTCAACTGCTAAAAAATACAAGGTGCAGCAACATAAATTCCTTTTTTCAAAACACAATGAAACCCATTTTACGAATCAGATTTATTTTATTTTATAATATAGGTACATTTAAAGTTTTGATAATCAAATCAGGTAGATGACGCTCCCCATTGTCCATATACTGAGTAAACCGATTTCTGGCATTTTTCATACCCTTACCAGCATAGCAGCGGGTATTTTGGCATTGTATGCCCAGATGTAACTGCACAAGAAAAAATAATTGTGAGATGAGGCGCTCTAGGAAGTGTTTCCTCAAAATAGCAATCGATGCCTTTGAAGTGTGAGCTGTTGCTCCATCCTGTTGGAAATGTCCCTTTAGTCCAATCCATCAACTTGTGGGGGAAAAAAAAAATCCTTCAACATGTTCACATATGGGTCGTAATTCACTGTCACTATTACCTCATTTTCTTAAAAAAAAAAAAACCAGGGACCAACAATCTCAGCTGAGGAAATTGCACAACTCTGTGACTTAAGGTAAATGCAAAGGCCTTTCATGCAATTCTCGGGGATAAGTGTCAGCCCAGTAGCATATCGAGGGCTTAGAGCCAGACAACATTATCTACATTTTTTTGCGATATTGAGTTATATACACCTTTAGAATGCTTGTGTTTCAATACATAAGCTGACAGGGGCATATTATCTCTTTCTATCATAGAGATATTATAAATATAATAGCTAGAGATAATATGCCCCAGCCAGCTTATGCATTGAAACAAAAGCATTCTAAAGGTGTATATATATAACTCAAAATCACAAACATTTAGATAACGTTGTCTGACTCTAAGCCCTCGATATGTTCTGTTTGTTTACGTATTGATTTCGGAAGGCGTGCTGGGTTCCGTTCGAAAAGTAGGCCTCAACGGCAAACGCACACTACACACTGTTCCAACCCATGATGGCGACTGACCAGGGTGTATTATTTCTTTTAACAAAACTTTAGAACTACACCTCTCGAATAAGACCACTCCTGCTTCGCAGCGACATCTAAAGCCTAAATGGCAAGCATTTTAAAAAAGGAAGTTATGTTGCCACACCCTGTATATCCATATTTTTTTTTTTTTGTCAAAAAAGAAAAAATAAAATAAAATAAATTAAATTTTTTTAAAAATAATTTTAGAAAGTGCTACTTGCTTAGTATAGTATCCTTGGTAGCTGATAGCTATTGTCACCGCCATAGCGGTTATTCTGCTTATGTAGATGCTATGCTAGTATCTAGCATAGCATGTTATCTTTACTTGTTTATTTTTATTTATCTACTTTATATTTTAATTTAATTTATTGTCAGATTATGTCAGTAATTTAGTTTTTCTTGATATTTTTTCGTTTAGTGTGTAAAGGACAAATTTTCTTAGACGTAGGGAATATTTTTGTAGACAGAAATAAAATTCTCTTCAGTCAAGAATTCGTTTTTACTTAGAGCATAGTTACTTCGCTACCGCGGCGACAGTCTAAGAAAATTTTTGAAGAATAAAAAAAAAAAAAAAAAAAAAAAATATAATAATAGAATAAAAGAATAAAAGTAAAGCATGTCATTAGTTGGTGGATCTTCAATTAGAACGAGAAGACAAGAGGCTAAAGTTAAAAATTTACAAGGTATGAAATCTATTATTGATTTAATCAGCTCCAAGCAAGAAGAGTATGAAAAGTTAAAAGAGAGTAATGCAGTTATTGGAGTGCTTAGCGCTACATTAAGTGAAATAAAAATGTTGTACGATGATTTAGAATTACATATTAACCAGTTTATTACAAATTATCCGGACGCGGAGGAGGAATCGATAGGACCTATTTTTGATGCGAAATTAAAACTGAAGGAATGGTTTAAAAATGAGACTGCCGAGTTGAAAGTTAGTTCGGGCAAATCTCAAACGGCAGAGGAAAATCAAGCTAGATCGTTGCCAAGTCGATCGGGTAACTCTATCCGATCCAAGATGTCAGGGACTTCGCGCAGAAGTAATTTGACAAGGAGATTAGCGGCTAAATTAGAAGCATTAGAACATGAAAAAATGTTAAATAAGAAGAAATTTGAGATAGAGACGGAAGCGGAAGAAACTAGATTAGAGATAGAAAAAACTAGACTAGTAAAAGAAGTCTTAGATAACCCTGACGTCGGATCGGAAGAAATAGAAGAAGTTTTACAAAATATTAGAAGTGTTCCACGTTCTTCACTCGTTAACAAATTATCTATAAAGCTAATTAGTACACCAAGATCAGTTACGTCTCAAATTTCAGAAAGATCTCAAGAACTACCTTTAGTAACACCAAATTCTAATCAAAAAGCAAGCCACCATTCTACACTATGTCCAGAAGAAATGCCTCAGCCACCATTTCATCAACCAGTTCTGCAATCAAATCATCCTGTTCCAGTAAACCCAATAGACTGTCCTGAAGAAATCCCTCAGCAACTAGATGTAGCTCTACAACCTCAATCTTTACTGTCTCAGTCTCAACCATCTTTACCACGACCCTCTCAAAGAGAGTCAGATGCATCAACTACCCTAGTTGATACAAATAATATGGTGTCCCTGGGTAATCCTATTTCCAATTCATTTATATTAATGTCTAAGATTCAACTTTTGAATTCTCTTGTTCCGTTTATTTTTAAAGGTGATAACGTTGATTTCCCTATTTTTAGGGACCAAATAAAAACCTTTTTAGAGGATGGTATTTTACCCGATCATGAGAGAAGGATATTTTTATCAAGGTTTCTTGGGGGAGAAGCCTTGAAAGTATTCCAAGAAAATTTTGGGTTAAGCTATTTAGAAAGTGTAAAACTTTTAGAAAAACGATTTGGTAATCCAGCAGCCGTAACCGAAGCTTGGACCAATAAGCTCGTAGATGGTCCAATCTTTAGTTATAATGACAGCAAAGGGATACAAGAATACGCAGAGGCCCTTACTACGGCCAGCCGAGTCTTGTCTCCCGAGGCTAGAAATGAGATAAGTACTAAAGTATGTTTAAAGAAAATGGTTGCTAGGTTACCAAGTAAATACTTACAAGGGTGGGTAAAATTAATCGCACCAAAATTAGGTAAAGAATCTATCAGTGATTTGGCATCTTATGTCACAGGTATAACTGAACACTTAAATCATCCGGTTTATAGTGTTCAATCTAACAAAGGTTCTTACAAAACTAGTAATACTTTTCAGGCTAAACGTAATGGTAATAATTTTTCAGCAACGGGGCGCCGTAACGTGTCCTTGCCTAATGAAAATAATAGTTCAATTTCTAATGAGAAGAATAAAGGTTTAGTATGGAAATGTTTTTATTGCAAAGGCAACCATTCAATGGAAAATTGCACAGAAATTCAAAACCAAAGCTCAGAAACTATTAAAGATTTTATTTATAAAGAAAGGCTTTGCTTTAGATGTTTATTTAAGGGACATAGGAGCAGAGATTGTAGAAGACCGGCTAGATGCAGTGTGGCTGATTGTGGAAGGAAGCATCCTACGAGTATCCATAAGATATATAAGACCCCTCTTGTAGAAAATAAAGAAATAATTAAAGAAAGTTCGGCGAAGTCGTTAAGAAAGGAATCGTCGAATATGAGACAGGTAGCTACAAAATATAAAGGTACAACATCTTTTATTATTCCGGTTAAAGTTCAAAATCCAAAAAATCCAAGTAGAAATAAATTAGTTTATGCCTTATTAGACGACGGGAGCGACGCATGCTTTATTGCAGACAGCTTAAAATCTGAGCTTGAATTAAGTGGAATACCAACTAAATTAGAACTAAGCACAATTAATCAAAAAACTGAGGAGTACACTGAAAGAATTTTAGACGTGGCAGTTTCTAGTTTTGACGGTAAAGTAAGTTTTAATTTACCTTCCAATACCTTTACCAGGGATTTTATTCCTGCATCTGTAGAGGAAATTCCAACACCAGAAATAGCTGAACAGTTTGATCATCTTAAAATATTAAAGAATTACTTGCATCCATTAATGAAAGATTGTGAAATTAGATTATTAATAGGTAACAATTGTCCGAGGGCATTGTGTCCTATTGATGTTATTAAAGGTGAAGGGAACGAGCCATATGGCCTTAAAACAGAATTAGGTTGGGGTATCATAGGGCCTCGGCCAATAGAACAAACTTCTTTTATTGGACATAAAGTCAGAAATATTACTGTTAAAGAAGTGATAAATATGTTTAGTTTAGATCTACCTTCAGATGATAAAGCCCACGGGTTAGGGCTTTCTGTGAACGATAGGCGTTTCATAGAACAAATAGAGAAGGGTCTGGTCCAAAAGGACAGTCGTTATGAAATGCCTCTACCTTTAAAAAATCCTGTTATTAATTTACCTTTAAATAAATTTTTAGTGGAGAAGAGACTGAAATCATTAGAAAGAAAATTTAGAGATGAGAAATTTAGATTAGATTACCTGGCATTTATGGAAGATTATTTTGAAAAGAATCATGCTGAAGAAGTGATAGAAGAGGATGGAGTTAAAGGAAGAGTATGGTATCTGCCACATCATGGTGTGTATCACCCCAAGAAACATAAATTACGTGTAGTATTTGATTGCTCAGCCGTGTATCAAGGTATATCTTTAAATTCTGTTTTAATTTCAAGTCCAGATTTAACAAGTTCATTAATAGGAGTTTTAATAAGATTTAGACAAGAAAAAATTGCATTTGTTGGTGATTTAGAGGCTATGTTCATGCAAGTAGTTGTCCCTGAGAAGGATAGGAATTTACTTAGATTTTTATGGTGGGAAAAGGGAGATACCACTAAAACACCCAAAATATATAGAATGACCAGGCACTTATTTGGTGCAGCTTCGTCGCCAGGTTGTGCAAATTATGCTCTTAGGAGAACAGCGGACGATCATGGTCATGAAGTATCAGAACGTGCCTCTAAATTTATTTACAGAAATTTTTATATGGATGACGGATGTGGATCAGTAGAATCAGCAAAAGATGCAATCGAATTTATTCAGGAACTTCAAAATTTGTGTAGTAGAGGAGGATTTAGGTTTCACAAATTATATTCATCAAGTCCCGAAGTTATAAAAAGGATCAAGCCGGAAGATCGTGCTTCTGGTTTAAAAGAGTTTGACAATAATGAAGCATTACCCTTGGAGAGAGCCTTAGGTATAGCATGGTGTGTCGAAAGGGACGAGTTTGAATTCAAAGTAGTTGTAGAATCTAGACCGTTTACAAGGAGAGGGATACTAGCAACCATTTGTTCCGTTTATGACCCACTGGGATTCCTTGCACCTTTTGTGATGGTGGGTAAGGTTATCCTGCAAGACCTATGTAGAGAGGATAGAGATAAAAAGATAGGATGGGATGATCCTATTCCAGAAAAAACAAAACTTAAGTGGGAAAAATGGTTGAGAGAATTATCCTCTTTAGCTGATAATAAAATTAAAACTCCTAGATGTTACAAGCCAGTTGACTGTAAGTCAATAGAATGTATAGAGATGCACCATTTCGCCGATGCATCACTTTCAGGTTACGGCCATGCCACCTATCTTAGATTTCTTTACAATGAAGGACAGGTTCATTGTTCGTTTATGTTCGGGAAAGCAAGAGTAAGACCTCTAAAAGAAATAACTGTACCTAGACTGGAACTAACCGCAGCAGTATCAGTAGCCAAGGCTAGTGAAGCACTCAAAGGTGAATTAGACTATAAGGTAAGACGATATTTCTGGACTGACAGTAAGGTAGTGTTAGGCTATATTAGGAACGAAACGAAAAGGTTTCATTTGTTCGTGGCCAACAGATTACAGTCAATCAGGGACTGTTCTGAGGTTAGTGATTGGCACTATGTACAGTCTAAATTAAATCCGGCAGATTACGCATCTAGAGGTTTAACTCCATCAGATTTACTTGCTTCTAGGTGGTTACAAGGCCCAGAGTTTTTATGGCAGATTGCGTTACCAATAGAAGAGGATTCATTTAAAGTTCATCCAGAGGACCCCGAGATCAAAAAAATTACAAAAAGTAGAAGTATCGCAGTTAAAGAAAAGGAAAAGTTTGTAGAAAGGTTAAATTATTTTTCATCTTGGTCAAGGCTTCGTCGGGCAGTAGCTGTGGCAATCAGGTATATAAATATTTTAAAAACTAGAATAAATAAAAGAAAAACAAAAGAAAATATGGAAACCGATTTATTTACAAAATTAATTAAATTTAAGACGAACCAAGACTTACAAAAGGACGTTTACTCATATAGAGAAGAAAATCCGGTTCAAGCAGAAGAAATTAAGAAGGTAGAAATTTTAGTTTTAAAATCAGTTCAACACGTTTGTTTAGAAGAAGAAATAAAATTACTGGACAAAAATAGAAAGGCTTCATGTTTGGTACGACTAAATCCTATTATAGACAAGAATGGACTAATTAGAGTTGGTGGTAGAGTGAAACATTCGCCATTTTCAGAAAACGAAGTCCACCCAATCATCCTACCTAAAAAAAGTCATATAACCGAACTTATAATTAGATATTATCATAATAAAGTATTCCATCAGGGTAGAGGGTTGACTCTAGGAGAAATTAGACTCAAAGGTTATTGGATACTGGGAGGTAGCTCTGAAGTAGCAAGGTACATTCAGAAATGTGTAACGTGTAAAAGACTCAGAGGTGCTTTCCAATGGCAAAAAATGTCGGATCTACCACCAGAAAGAGTTACTCCAGCACCACCATTCTCATATACATCTGCAGATGTATTTGGTCCTTTTTATATTAAACAAAGGAGGTCTCAGGTTAAAAGGTACGGGATAATTTTTACTTGTTTATCAAGTAGAGGAGTTTATATAGATATACTTGATACATTAGATACAGACTCGTTCATTAACAGTTTACGAAGGTTCATTTGCCGTAGAGGACCAATTAAGCTGCTGAAAACCGACGCGGGGACAAATTTTGTGGGGGGGAAGGAGGAGCTGCGAAAGGCAGCATTAAATATACAACAATTTAAATTAGAAAATTTTTTGGCCGAACAAGATAGTAAATTTGAATTCAATATTGGAACGCCGAAAGCGAGTCATGCCCAAGGCGCAGTGGAGAGACAAATAGGGTCTGTCCGCCGCATCTTGGACTACCTATTAGCCACGCATAAAGGATTACTGAATGAGGATTGTCTACGAACACTACTCACTGAATGTGAAGCTATAATAAATAGTCGGCCTCTGACAGCTATTACTGAGGACAGTGAGCTGTCACCATTGACACCAAACCATCTCATCCAACTAAAAGGACCGGTTCCAACTGTCTCAGGCACTTTCGCAGACGAGAGTTACTCTAAAAGGAGATGGAGGCAGGTGCAGTGTCTAGCGGAAGCATTTTGGGGCAGGTGGAGGCGGGACTATTTACAAACCCTTCAAACACGGGTAAAATGGACCATTCCTAAACGAAATCTTAGGGTGGGGGATATAGTTATTTGTAAGGATGAAATGACCCCTAGGAATTCCTGGCCCCTAGCTAGGCTAGTTGATGTATCGCCTGGCAAAGATGGGTTAGTGAGGTCGGTGAGACTTAGATTTGCTAGTGGCAGTGATAAGAACAGACCAGCCAAGGCATTAGTGCTCCTGGTTGAAGCACCAGAGGCACTATCCTAGGCCGGTAGTGTCACCGCCATAGCGGTTATTCTGCTTATGTAGATGCTATGCTAGTATCTAGCATAGCATGTTATCTTTACTTGTTTATTTTTATTTATCTACTTTATATTTTAATTTAATTTATTGTCAGATTATGTCAGTAATTTAGTTTTTCTTGATATTTTTTCGTTTAGTGTGTAAAGGACAAATTTTCTTAGACGTAGGGAATATTTTTGTAGACAGAAATAAAATTCTCTTCAGTCAAGAATTCGTTTTTACTTAGAGCATAGTTACTTCGCTACCGCGGCGACAGCTATTATTCGTGCTTTGAAAACTGTAGTTTAAGGGTTCAATTCCCAACTCCAACAAGGCTTGGTATTCCCCCATCATTATGATAAAAATTGATAGCTAATTAAGTGAAAAGGAATCCGTCCAGTCACTAATGTCAATTATTCTCTTTATACACCATGCGACACAACAACCCAGTGCCATATATTACATACATAGTTGTATAAGGCTTTCGACCGACTTAAGGCCTCCAATGCCTGTTACGCCACTGATTAAAATATTTTTTAAATATAATAAAAAATTTCTTTATTGAGCACGTGCGGATACAATAATATAATATGTTCTACTTAATTTGTAGTAAAGATCTCACTTATTAACTCTTTTAAATTGATTTGTTTTAATAGAAAGAATTATTTAAAAAAAAAAAAATTAAATCTGGTAATAGTACATACCCTCTCTCGGGGTCTAGTACAATGCTCTTGAAGTGTTTTTGAGACTCAGTAAGAATGGTTGTTCTCATAGTAGGATCGGATAGATTGGCTACCATGATAGAAGCTCGAAATAAATCCGTCCAGTAAAGATTACGACCTAACCAGTCGACTGCAACACCACCTATTTGTGTCTTCTCGCCAGTAGATATGAAAGTTTCAGGCTCTTTTGTAGAAAATAGTTGAGTCCTCCATATAGCGAAACTGAAAAACAATGTGTGGATGAGAATTACTATGAGATGGGTTATAAAAAACTATCGGCAGTAATGATAAATAAAACACATTTTAAATAATTAATAGCATGATTCTAATATTTGGTTGGGTTATAATGAGTTATATTACATTGGTTTACTAACAAATCCCAACATTTTTAACTACTTTTAGCCTGCAATAAAGTTCTAGCAGGTTCAACAATGGTTCTAACGTCTTTTTCCACCAAACTGTTGTGGAGTGTATGGTACATAAGATTGATGAATAATACCCAAACTTAAGAGAAATAACTTATGTCACAAATATGTAAAATTTAATTTGAATAAAACTATTAGTATTTATTACCTAAATGACCTTTTAACGGGTCGAAACGTTTCAGAAACATGTATTAAACAGTTATGTTATTCACTCCTTTAAATGTCCATCACTACTCAATTCATCATATTATAACAAGGTGTTCTAAAAACTTAACGTTTATCATTTTTAATAGAAAAAAAAAAAAAAAAATGTAAGCCCTTTACTTATGACTGAACTCATTGAAAACAAGTTCAAGTCTAATTTCAGCAACATATAACACATCTTAATACAATAGGTTTGTTCCATCCAAGCATTGTACCGTCCGCGGGATCGTCACGGTCATGCGCAATGAATAAAATCCGTTCCAAGCTGACTTGTGACAGTGTTTCGTACCGTCCACGAAACTGTTCCAACCCGGGCAGGGATCATTTGCGAACCGTTCACTGTACGGTCCCAACGATCCTCTGACAATACCATGTACTGGTTTGTATGACATGCGCAGTTATGTCAATAATCACAGATATCAACAAGAAGGTTCCCTAACTGTTAGGTTACCTTAAATGTTTTTAATACAGTGCTAATTATAGTCCTAAACCCGTTCCAACCTGACATGATTTTATTGCAGTACAATGTTAGCGCATGCGTATAAAGCCTGTCCTAAACGATTCCCGAACGATCCGCGGACGATACAAAGGACGGTACAAATAGCGAGGTTGGAACAAACCTATTAATAGACCAGAAAAAATTTGGTTACAAAAAAAACAAAAAAAACTTACTTTTTGAAGTCAGAATAGTAAACATATTTAGTTCTGACATCAACATCCAATGAAACAGGTTCTTGCTTTACAGTAATGGGAAGAACAATTTGAGAATCAGTTTTTTTGCCTTTTACAAGAGACAAGCCCTTGATCATGCCAAGTTGACCAAATATAAGAAAAGTGTTTAATGATATTTCTGCAAAATTAAAAAAAAAAAAAAAAAAAAATAGATTATTTAAATTAAACCTTTAGACACCACGGCAGGATCTGCACAATGTGAGTCACATATTGTCACTTTAGAGAAACTGTATGACGCTCATGGGCGTCATGAACAGTAAAAAAGACTCTTCAAAAAAGGAGTGGGGGAGCCTCTGCCATATGGTATCGTTTTGGAGGAGGAGTGACCGTGTTAGTATTAGTACAATGGTTGTATTGAATGAATCGTTCTCATTTTCTTTGTTGTTGTTCTTAGTACCATGTGTTTTTACCTCTTTTTTTAACGGTTCATCACACTACAGTATTATTTTTATGGTAATAGTAAGTCATTAGCTAACTTTACTTGTGTATTTACAAATTTTTAGGGTTATTATTTACAATGTTTTGATTTTTTTTACAGGGATGCTGTAAACATTGCTCTCTTCCAAGCGACATGATACCCACGGAGCGTCATTCATGATATTTACAATATTGCAGTAAACTGCCATGATGCACATGGTGTGTCATGTCCTTCCTTCTTAGTGGCTCCATCACCCATAATTTTTCATATTCTTTTTACGTTTATAAACAATGAATATAATAGAAGAGGTGTAGTTCAATAACCAAACAACATCTTCACACAAAATTATAAAATAATTAAAAATAATTAAATAAATTGGTAAGGCGTGAAGTCTCACGTAAAAAGGGTTTCGTTGGTATTGTGAACACAAAATTAGAAGAGGGAGGGGGGGGGGGGGGGGGGGGGGGGAGAAAAGTTTTTTTGACAAAATGGCGCCGAAAATTAAACACTATCCATAAGTGGTATATATATTTGTAATCTACTCTTCAATACCTTTCATTTGATACCTTACTCAAAATTTATAAAAAATATTTTTTTTCGAGTGACATGAATTATCCGCCATCTTGGATTTCCAGTAGATCAGATCAAATTGCTAATCTTATTTTTTCTATGGCCCAGCAGACCACACATTTTGCATATTTTTCTATATTTTTAGTAAAAGCGGAAATACGATTTTAGGGGGGGGGACACGCAAAATTTCGAGGTTTTTTGACAAAATGGCGCCGAAAATTAAACACAACCCCTAAGTGGTATATATATTTGTAATCTACTCTTGAATACCTTTCATTTGATACCCCACTCAAAATTTAAAAAAAATATTTTTTTTCGAGTAACGTGAATTATCCGCCATCTTGAATTTCCAGTAAATCAGATCAAACTGCTAATCTTATTTTTTCTATGGCCCAGCAGACCACACATTTTGCATATTTTTCTATATTTTTAGTAACAGCGGAAATACGATTTTAGGGGGGGGGACACGCAAAATTTCGATGTTTTTTGACAAAATGGCGCTGAAAATTAAGCACTACCCCTAAGTGGTATATATATTTCTATTCTACTCTTCAGTACCTTTCATTTGATACCCCACTCAAAATTATAAAAAAATATTTTTTTTCAAGTGACATGAATTATCCGCCATCTTGAATTTCCAGTAAATCAGATCAAACTGCTAATCTTATTTTTTCTATGGCCCAGCAGACCACACATTTGGCATATTTTTCTATATTTTTAGTAATAGCGGAAATACGATTTTAGGGGGGGGGACACGCAAAATTTCGATGTTTTTTGACAAAATGGCGCTGAAAATTAAGCACTACCCCTAAGTGGTATATATATTTCTATTCTACTCTTCAGTACCTTTCATTTGATACCCCACTCAAAATTATAAAAAAATATTTTTTTTCAAGTGACATGAATTATCCGCCATCTTGAATTTCCAGTAAATCAGATCAAACTGCTAATCTTATTTTTTCTATGGCCCAGCAGACCACACATTTTGCATATTTTTCTATATTTTTAGTAACAGCGGAAATACGATTTTAGGGGGGGGGACACGCAAAATTTCGATGTTTTTTGACAAAATGGCGCTGAAAATTAAGCACTACCCCTAAGTGGTATATATATTTCTATTCTACTCTTCAGTACCTTTCATTTGATACCCCACTCAAAATTATAAAAAAATATTTTTTTTCAAGTGACATGAATTATCCGCCATCTTGAATTTCCAGTAAATCAGATCAAACTGCTAATCTTATTTTTTCTATGGCCCAGCAGACCACACATTTGGCATATTTTTCTATATTTTTAGTAATAGCGGAAATACGATTTTAGGGGGGGGGACACGCAAAATTTCGATGTTTTTTGACAAAATGGCGCTGAAAATTAAGCACTACCCCTAAGTGGTATATATATTTCTATTCTACTCTTCAATACCTTTCATTTGATACTCCACTCAAAATTTAAAAAAAATATATTTTTTTCGCGACGTGAATTATCCGCCATTTTGAATTTGAACAGCTGATAATAGTGAGTTCGCTATATTTTTCCTGTGTGCGCGTCAAAACGATCTTTTATACTGGAAAGTTTCACGTTTTTATCTTTTTTGGTTCAAAAGTTATTGGAACCGTACAGAGTGACAGACGGACACAGGAACGAAACTATAAGGGTTTCTTTTTTTTGGTTTTACCAACGAAACCCTAAAAATGAATAAAAGAAAAATGATCCCTGTACAATTTTATGGATATCTGAGTCCAGACTACCACAAATAGAAGAAAATCTGTTCGAAAAAAAATGTTAGATGCAATATTAGATTTTGATGGAGTCCAAAAAAGTGGTTTTTAAAAAATGTCTATGCAGACACCTGGAGCCTAAGCTACTGGGCCGATTTTGACAACATTTGGCACACATATTCAGAAAAATCATACCCCAAGGTGAAATCAAATAATGACTTATAGCTCCAAATTTGGAGGTGCTACCCCCTAAAAATTCTAAAAAAAAATACTTCTCTTGAACGGTTCTGACAATTTTGATTAAAAAAAAAAAAAAAAATCAAAAATCTAGTACATTTAAATACAAATCTAATGATATAAGCCGTTTTCCCGGGGAAAAATCTAGTTCCTGAGAAAATAGCTTTAAATGCTGAAGGAAAGAGGATGGGTTTGATTCCCTGTCGCGGATAATTTATTTTTATAATATATTCTGATAAAATGTTCAATAATAATTAAATGTACCTATGAAAACTAATAAATGGAAAACACTGGGCTTAGCAATTATGAACTCGTATATGAGAAAGTTTGTCTGAGTTGTCTCGGACCGATTCTATCTCTCTTCTTTGCTGCAGTTAAAGTGTTAAAGGGTTAAGTAAAAAAAACAGATAAAAACCGCAAAACAAATATCTAGTAAATAAAAAAATCAAATAAAAATACTTACTGCGACAATGTTTATCGTTAATTAGCCTGTATCCATCTTGGCAATAGCAAGCAGCATGTGCAACACGGTTTTTCCAAAGAGGTACACAAATTTGATCACATCCTCCACGATCAGTTTTACAAGGATGAGCAACTACAAAGAAATTAAAAGAATTATAAATAAGAATGAAATTATAAAGTTGTGGTAGGTCTTCCTCTCAGATCACTTTTCAGGTGTTGTTAGTTTCACACTCAATACTGGCATCTTGAGGATAGTACATATTGCTTGTACTAGAGGTGGGTTGAAAATAGCAGAACAGTTCACAAAAACATGTTATTGGAGAATAACAGTTTGTCCGATAACATGTTATTGAAAAAGTCCTGTTATCGAATTACAGTTCACATTATAACAGCTCAGATAACAGAAAAGATTTGATAACAATAACAGCTCATATCTGTTATTGTTATTTTATAACAGAACAGAATCAATAACATTTCAAGTAACAAGAACAAGATGCAATGAGCTGTTATCTGTTATTGTTATAGTATAACACTTTGTTGCTGTTATTGTTTTACGATAACACTTCATTGCTGTTATTTTTATTGTTTCGTTAATGGTATCCTGATTGTTTCTGTTCTCTGCCTTGTTTCTATTATTAAAGTTTAAATAATTTTATTATAAACGGCAAAGATTTCGCTGTTGTAGGGTAGAGATTGGTTCAAGTTAACTTGCAAGGGACCTGGTTCTGTTCCGAGTCCCAATGTCCCTTACCTTATGGCTTAGAGCTATTTTATTTATTAACATTACCTATCTGTGTTACGTTAGTGTTAACTCCAACTCCTCTTTGCCTTACCTATCCAGAGAGTCTCGCCTCTCTTTGAGGCGGCCCGCCTTTCCGGGTATCTAAGATACACTCAATCTCCAGTTCTACTGAACCAATTTTCCTCGAACAACTTTCATCATAATTATATTACACCTCTCGACGACGTCACGTATTTTTGATGTATCATCAATTATTATTATCATAGACTCTTATCGGTTTCAAGTTCGTTCACGTTTTAAGTTTAAGGAACCCTATTTTATTATGAAATGATTTTTTATGTAGTTATATTTCCCTTTTGCCTTCAACAAATTACTAAAAACAATAATTCGTAATTCACAATAAATTGTGGATTTATCTTAAATACCTACCCCCCCCCCCCCCCCCCCCCCTAATGTTTGGCCCGACCAGCCAGTTTCCAGTTTACGGCGATGAAGGCATCTTCGATACACATGTTGCTTATGTTGAAAATGTTTCCAACATTCATTAGGAGCAAATCTAAGAGATCCTAGAGACAGTTACAACTTATAGACCTAGAACTCGAAATCTCCCACTGTGTAAGCTGTTACATGAAATTATGTAGGTAAATCATTTATTGGATTTAAATTGCACAGCAAATTGTAGTTTTCAAAGTTATAAAAGATAATAGTATTATTTCAATTTAATAAATAAATTATAATTTTCTGATAAAAAAAGTGTACACACCGTCAGGTTGTCTTTGCCTATGAAATACATGAATGGACAAGGAGCGACTCACGTTGGCTATTACTTGAAAATCATCGATTCCAAATTTGTTCATTCTAATAACACTGTGATTCCTCCATGAAGAAACATACAGGTTATTTTCAAATACAGTTATATCAAATAAATTTTGAACCTGAAAAATAATAGTGAGTATAAACATAAGTGGATACTAACAAAATTTAAGTTTTGTGCTTGACTATGTACACACCTACTATCAGAGCTCATGTCTCCATTATATTTGCATCCTGTAAGTTTATCTTTTAAAATTGCATTTACTCCAATATTATTTTTATATTAATGTCTTATTATTTTATTCATTTGTTGCCTCAACAGCCACATAGTTAAGACCTTGTTTTATTTACTTTTAACTCTAAACTTGTTTCTTAAGGCGCGTCCACACTATGCCGCGCAATGCCAGTTGGCAAGGCCAAGCGACAAAGCCGTCTGGCAAAGCCAGATGACAACACGAAAAAATTCATCCGTCCACACTACAACTGGCAAAGCCAGTCATGATTGAGATGTATGACGAAAAAATAAAAAAATAGAAATAAAAATAGGTGTCACAAAAGATAAGAAGAACAAAGAGATAATAATTTTAACAAATTATAGACACAAAAAAGTTAGTAGTGGTGTCAGTAGGGGCTCGACGCTGGATGCCAAATGCAATGTTGCCGGGTGGCACATCCACACCTTGCCATACGACTTCTTGCCATCTGGCTTTCTTTGATCCGGACCGACAATCGTCGGGTTCGGCTTGGCATGTCAAGTGGCGCGTTTTGTGCCAAGCTTGGCAAAACAGCAAATGCCAAGGGAGACGTCCACATTACACTTGGCAATGCCATTTGGCCTTGCCATTCTTGGCATAGTGTGGACGCGCCTTTATCTTTCAAAGTTAAACAAGTGAGGCGAGCTTCACGTAAGTATGTGAGGCGATAATCACTGGTTTCTGTACGATTAAGTTAAAATTATTAAGTGTAAAATTTTAATAGTTGCATATTCTTTTTCTACACTTCAAGACCTTTAAATTGATGTACATCATGTCATGGTGACTAAAAACTTTTTTTTAGTTTCCAGCCATATTAGCCGCCAACTTGAAAATAATAGGTGTCAAATTTTAATAGTTGCATATTCTTTTTCTACATTTCAAGACCTTTAATTTTATGTATAACATGTCATGGTGACTAAAAACTTTTTTTTTAGTCACCCGCCATATTGGCCATCTTGAAAATATTAAGTGTGAAAAATCGAAAAAGTGTCCAGTTGCCACAAATGCCGAGATGCACATGTGTGCCGAATTTCATGTTCCTAGCTATAGTAGTTTATGAATTGAAACAAGCAACGGACAGGCAGACAGAGCCGTTATAAAAGGTTTCTTTTTGTACTTTGTACAGAAACCTAAAAGGTTCAAAAACCTGCATGCAATCCTACATTTAAAAAAAAAAAAAAAATACTTACAGGATATCCTTTCCTGATTACTTTTCTATTCTTTCCATAATAGTCTATTCGTTCTACAACATCTAAATAAGTATCAACCCAGAAGATATGTTTGTTGGCTAAATCAGCTGTTAAACCTATAAAGAAAGCAAAACAAATAAACAAACGACGAATAGCCATAAGAACATAATAGTAAATGAATTAAAATGAGACAAATAAAGTAATTACCGTAAGGATAAACAATTGATTTATTGACTAACTCGATTCTTTCAGTACCGTCCAATAAAGCACGTTCTAAGCTAGGAGTCTCAGAACCCCACTTGGTGAAAAACATATACCTAAAATAAAATTAGAGAAGTTATAAGATGTTAAATCGTATAAAATATCTTAAAATAAATCACCACAGAAAAAATTTGTTTACTTAAACTGATATAGAGAAGAACATACCCTACGGTTGGATCTAGTGCGATACTTCTGGCTTTGTTTAATCCGACATCGATAATAATAAGACAATGTCCCATATCATTTGTACAAACATAAATTATTTGTCTTGTGAGGTCTAAAAGGTACCAGTTGCCAGATATCCAATCCAGTGCTATTACAGTCATGGCTAAAAACAAATATAATTATTATAATAACAGTTATTTATACAGTAAACAACACATTATTATATAAATAAATACGGACATTTAAAATCTAAAAAGCAATTAATTTTTCTCTGAAAAACATTCAAAAAGCCTAACTTAGAACAGTAATCTTAATCGTAATATAGTGGATATAGAAAAAGTATTTTTTAACTAGGATAATTGTCCTAACTATAGACAAATTTTAAGAAGTCTTGGATAAATGATTTTAAAAGAACCTGGGATGACATTGTGCTGAGAATGTGACAATCCAAGTTGTCAATTTACAAACCATTAATTATATTTACCATGACAATATAGACCCTAAACACAACAAGTCGTTTCCTAACTGGATGCCTCATCGGTAATTTCTCATGTCTAAACATAAATGAATGGCAACACTTTTTATAAGTCCAATTTGTTGATTAAAAATAGCTTACCTACTAAGTTATTTGTAAGGCTTTAGCAGACCTTAGATATCAAATAATGTACAGCCTATTAATAGTTGTCTAAGTAAATTTTGAGGAATTAGCCATATCCAACTTTTTACCTTAGGTCTTAGAGAATAGCCTCCTGCAGTACTTCAATGGGCCATTTATGTTTTTGGACTTAGTCCTCCTCCTCAATATATTAATAGAGATACTGTTACAACTTATTATCCCTATTTTATACTATTATAACTTATTTTATTACAATTTTATAATATTATAACTTATTTTATACTATTATATCTTATTTTATTACAGTTTTATACTATTATAACTTATTTCCCCTATTTTATTACAATTTTATATCATTATTAATTATTATACCTATTTTATTACGAGTTTAACTATTATTTTTTAAACATTTTTCTGTAAAATTTTAAATACTCATAAAAATTAAAATTAATCCCTTTAGGATGTAAGCATATTAATAAAAGATAATTTAAATTTCATCCTAAGGGAGTGATAAGACATCGGGAAAGGGATCATACACAAACAGATGACTTTTGCTGAAAGTTCACTTTTAAAAATGCTTCTTTAGTTGACCCAATCAATTACTAATTAGGGAGTTTAGCAAATTAGATCTACAGGGAGGGGATCACAATATATTTTCTTATATCAATGTATTTAATATTAGCGGAGGCATACAACATAAAACCTGATAATCCAGCACAATTCCCAGCTAATATAAAATAACCTGCTCTAATAAGTGTACCAGGTACTATGTAAGTACCATCTTTTATAAAATTACCTGGCATATACCTTCCTGGCAGCTAGACAGTCGCATGCTGGCCTTAGGGTAGCCAAGACCTGCGAGTATGTTATAACGGCTAGAGACATATTTAATCCTTGAACTTCATGAAAACATTATACTGACTTTTTATTCTTTGAAGAATATTATTTAAGGTCAGTTTAAAAAAAATTAATTCATTCTTTACATACTATTTACACTTACATATAATAATATATTCTGATTACTTACATGCAAGAGAAAATAAAGGTGTTGCAGGTAGATTCCATGTTTCAGATGGATCATCAATATTGAGGCACACTATAGCTGAATGAGTGACTTCAGAAGTTACATTGGCCTTTACAAAACACAAAGATCTATTTCTATGATCTACTTCTAAAGACATTGAATATCTCACTCCAGGTACATCAGCTTGTGAATCGGGATCAGTCCATTCCTCGCCGTTAAGCTTCAATCTACGAATACCCTTTGAGGATATAAAAATCAAACTTCCATCTTCATTTTCCGGCACTGTAAAATATTATTTATTTTTTAATCCGAGACAATTCACACAACTCTCTGTATTATTATCAATAGAAATATTTTTATTTTTAAAAAAGCTACTTGGAGGGTTAAGTAGGAATTTAAAAAGGGTATCCCATAAATTCCAACATAAAAAAGCAAATAGTATCATTTGCAAATTTTGTGATAAAAATTGCTGGAACAATTAAAAAATAGACTGCCAATGGGTGTGGCACATAGCTTCCTCGCATCCTATAACATACTTTATTGATTTTATGCTTTTTCAAGCCATTATTGTTTAATTTGGTTAATTGTTTCCCTGTTTTTTTTAATTCGTAAAAATTGTTTTGATTTTTTACATGAATTTAAGTATCAATTTAGCAAAAATTAAAAAGCGTAGACAATTCAAATTAATCTGGGGCTACCAGTGGGTTACTTTCGATAAGCTATAAAAGTTTCATACAAATCAGATAAGTACTTTTAAAAACCACCGGGAAATGAACATATTCCTTTGCCTTAGCTCGCTGGTTACAACTATGGCCCTCCGTCAACTGATTTTTTGACCAATGAATTTAAGTATCAATTTAGCAAAATGTAAGGAGCGCGCAGACTGTTGAAATTAATCTGGGTCTATCTGCAGGCTACTTTTGACAAGCCAACCCATTTTCATAAAAATCAGATGAGTACTTTTAAAGGTATAGGTGAAAGAGAACATGTGGAAGAGAAACAAATGAGTGCAGAAGGTTGAAACTTATATGGGACCAACAATGAACTAATTATGACCTATTATACAAATTTCATTAAAATCAGACGTGAAGTTTTTAAGATAAATTGAGCAATAGACCGACAGACAGACACGAAACCAAAAATGTTCCCTGAAGTCTAAAACGGACGTTTGTCTTAAAATTTTTGAAATTGGATACATAAAATATTTTCGTTCTTCAGAATGACCACAAAGCTAAAATTATAAAAGTAACATATCTTCAAAGAAATGTTAATTAACATGACTAGTGTATCAAGCAACTTAAAAATATTTCTATTTGACATTTCTGTTTCAGAAGTTTTTTCACATACCATTAACTGCTTTGCAGGTATTTGTTCCAACAAGTTTGTAGCCAGATACACACGAACACTGAAAGGAACCAACAGTATTTCGGCACTTCTGATCGCAAGAACCATCCAGTTCACATTCGTTGGAATCTATCAAACAAAAATTAAAATTAAAAAAACAATATAAAATCATAGACTACACTATTAAGTTCTTAAAAGAGTACACGCTTTGTACAAATAGAACCTGGGCAGTTGATAACTGATTACCTGAGCAATTAGTCCTATTGTAGACATGGTATCCTGGTGGACAGTAACACAAAGCACCCTTTGGAGTTTCACGACATCCACTGACGCAAGACATTGTTAAACAATGAACACTCTCTGTACATAGAAAAAACAAAATTAAAATACATTTTTGAATGGTAAGAAGGTTTGCAACATACCAATACTGAAATAATAACAATTACTTTTCATACTTATAAAATATTTGTGTTTGGATCCGGCATATATTTGTTGGGGAAAGACGACCTCAGATAAGTATAACAAAAGGATCAAAAAAGAAAAAAAAAAAATTTGTTTAAATGATTTTTGTCATATTCAGGCTTTATTTACTCAAGAGTATTTTTGGTTAGCTCAAGTACCAACTTGATTTGACTGAATTATTGTGGCTCCAGGGGGAGCATAAGAAAACTCTTTCTATTCAGATGGGTTGGTGGCTATTCTTTTTGTTACGCTACAGGTAGTTCCCACTTTTCTAGTTCTCTCTTTGAACGTTCTTTCCAGCTCTTCTTGGGTCGCCCTAGCAGTCTCTTCCCTAGGGGGTTCCAATCAAGTGTGTTCTTCTCAATGGCCCCATGTGGTTGTCTTAAAGAATGATGATACAGGCTCTTGTAAGTTGAGAGTGTCAACTTACAACCCTACAAAAATTTTAACTTGGAGCATCATGGAGTCTACAATTTTTAGAGCTGCATTATCTACAATTCTGCTTCTAGATTTTCTGGAGGTAAACAAGAGTGGAGTTGAGTTACCAAATTGTGCCACTTTCGGTACCTTCAGAACAGCTAACTCCAAGTTCAAGAACCAAGGTCCAACAAAAACCACTATGTGTCATTTTACTATTAAGCAGTTTCTATATATTAATACTTTTAAAGAAATATACCTATATTAAAAAAAATAAAAATCAGGAAAGAGATTAACAATGCAGTATAATATCATATACAGTTGAGTCTCTATGGTCCCACACTCCACTAATCCGACACGTCCAGTAATCCGGCACTGAGACTGAGGCCCCCCTCCCCTCTTGCCAAGTGTAAGACAAGATAACTAAAAGAAGGGGAAACTAGGAAACACAGGGGCTTTACGATAAACAAAAACAAAGCATCAGTGGTTGTTTGTTTGTTGTGCATCAAACTCGTACTCATGTAATAAACGATAGTTTTGCTGTGCCCTATTTCTGTTTTAATAATTTAATAATTATTAATTATCAAATTTCCAGTAATCCGACATGGTGTCGGATTAGAGAGACTCAACTGTATAACCAAATTTGTCTATCAATAGAAATATTCAAATGCTTTATTAAAAGATGTCACAAATGCCTCTAGAAACCTCTCATTTAAAATTAAAAAGTTCATTTTCACTTAAAAAAAAAAAAAAAACTTATCTTAACTGAACTTGTTGGTGATTTACCATTGTAACTAAATAAAATAAAACATTGAACCCACCACAAAATTTGCCTTCATCATAAGAATCTTCACATTGAGGTCTACCATCACAAAACTGAGAAATATGAATACACTTCGAAGTGTTTCCACATCTCACATTATTCCACGGACATTTTTCTAGACCACCTGAAAATATCAAATAAATAAACCTTTAATTTCTGTGGAAACTAGTACAAAACAATAGATCAGATTTATGCAACATTGACTGGCTTATGAAGACTACTCATAAAAATATCAGTAACATATTACGACACCTATATGCTAAACTTATAATATTCACTTATTAATATTTAATATTTTATTATATTTAATTCTGTATTTATATTTTTTACTGTATAGTATTAATATCATTGTATACTGTTAAAAAATAATAATAACAACCCAAACCATTTTTTTAAAAAAATTGAATAAACATAGATTAAATGGTTGTCTTATTCTAACAAAAAAATTGTATTAAAAGTATACTCGAAAATTCATATCAATTTTAGAGATATTTGAAAGTAAGATCAAGGCTTTAAAATTATACACACTGACAAGCAAGCCAGTCCACATACACATGAACGATTGTAACAAGCAACTAATAAAACAATAAATAAATCCATTTTATACACAATAATATAAATATATGAAGTCCCCTTATTGTTATATACAATTTATTAAATTTTGGAGACTACAGGGGTAAATAAATACTCATTAATATATGTTTAAAAGGTAAGACATCAATAATAAATCAATCATTATTACATTTATAAGTATTACACCTTCAAACAAAAGTAAATTAATAAGTTATAGAAGGCACAATAATAAAAAAAAAATGATAATTAATAAAACAAGGTCTTACATCTCAGAGGGTCTTCATCAGATGTATCCGAGATATGTCCGTACCTCGAGCAGTCTGGTTCACCGTCACACACCCAACCCTGAGGAATGCATTTCTTGCTTTCTTTGCACATGAACTGGGTAGCCTTGCACACTGAATGAACTACATAAAAAAAAAAAACAGTACATTATCAACACAGAGTATAAATAAATAAATTCCACAGAGATATTTAAAAGATATATTAAAAAATCACAGGGAAGTACTTCTATCCAAGTACTTTTTGGGGTTTCTTAGACTATTAAGCATATACATTATCATATTTTAAAATAACATTTTTTTATTTCCCCATAACGCTCTAAATGAAAATAAATGAATATAAACAAATTTAGGCGGAATGCCCCAAAATCAAAGGGTACCCGGTTTGATCTCCCGGGGGCACAATGTTTTTTTTTATCGATAATGACAACAAGGTAAATTAATTTTTTTTGGGAAATTTTCATCACCCTATAATAAGGTATTTCTATGAATTATTTTTAAAATTTTAGGACTAGCCGGTATAGGGTGGTTGGGGAAGGGAGATTTTTTGGGGTATATTTTAACTCATTAAACCAATAAAAAATTTAAAAATTGCTTGCATACGAGTCTGCAAGACAGTGAGACATTTTCATGTAACGCTTTTTGGTGCCCTTTTTTTGGTAACGTTTTTCGAGTTTATTTGCGTAAGTAAAGAGATAAAAATGTCAAAAAAATTGAGCGTGCAAATTTTTGCATTTGTATATTAGGAATTAAATCGAACATATTTTTTGCACGAAGAAAGAAAGTACATTTCTTCTTCTCCAGTTTATTAAGAAGTAATATTTTAGCTTCTTCATCCATATTTTTATAATAAATGCAAAAAATTATAGTATAAAAAAAATATATATGTATGTAAATTTATTAGGAATAAAATTCTAAGGGTTATGGCGTTTGTCCTGTGCAAATCAGAGCAGTAGAACAGAAGTTGTAGTTGAGGGGGGGGGGGAAAGGGGCGCTGCTGGGAGAGAGAAGAAGTAGGGGTGTAGAGCCAGTTAATGTAGCCCCTAAGATGGCGAGCCCGCGGGGAGAAGGCTGAAGGCTCTCTCTACAACCCTCTAGACCAGTGGTTCTTAACCTTTTGGTATCCTCGGCCCCCTTAAAATCTCCAAATATAATATACCTAGTTCCTAACTACCTTTCGAGGCCCCCGGTTAAGAATCACTGCTCCAGACTAGACTTTACTAAGTGCAGTAGAAGAGCGCTGGCCTACAGGGCTACAGAGTGGCTACAGGCTATAGAGTGGGGGAGACCCGAAAGTAGCCGAACAACACGTCCGCAGTTGCGCTCGGTTACCTTCGAGTCCGCGGTAGGGGAAGGTCCTACAGCTGTAGACTGGATTGCACACCTCCTATAGCTTTCTAACTCCCTGTCACACTTTTCTGAGTTTCTAAGCGTTACTTTTAGTAACGGTAACGCTTTTTGAGTTATGTGCCATAGCCTAAACATGAAAATGTCAAAAGCATATAAATATATTTGTAACCTACTCAGCAGCAGCTTTCTTTTCATTCCCCAATCGAAAATTAAAAAAAATAAAAATATTATATTTCACCACATTTTTGTCAATTGCGTATGCCCATATTAAATTTTCATTTTCTCTATATTTTTTCTAAGTGGGGGTCAAAAAGTTACGCCAGTATTTCAAATTTCAACTTTTTAGCTTAAACAGTTCAGGAGATACCAAAGAGTGATGGACGGATAGACACCTCACCCTCGGCATAAGGGTTTCGAGAGGGATATTTTTGAAACCCTAAACATTATGTTGATTAGGACAAAAACCCTGGTTTGTCATTGTACCCACTTATGTCTTCAGTTTATTAACCCTTCAAAAGTACAAAAAACTTGTATGACATACCTGCACATGTTTCAGGTTCATCTGAGCCATCCTCACAATCAGGTGTGCCGTCACACTTCCAATGAATAGGTATGCACCTACCTGAAGGTTGGCACATTAATTCATCATCCGCACATTTTTTCTCAACTGGAACTATCACAAATTCATGAAATGTAAGAGGTGGAAAATAGTATCAGTACATACAACTTGTTTAAAAAATTTTGGATATGGGTCAAGAGACTTACACCATGAGAAGGACATGCGATGTGATTTGGAAGGGGAAAATTCTGAGGAAGTAATATGGAAGCAATTGAGTGAACAACGCCTGGAGAATAAGAATTAACTTGGAACTACAGGATACATACAATATTGTTAAACTATTTCTTATAGAGATGTAGAAACAAAAGACAATAAATATTCATATTATTATACACACAGATACATAATCAGGACTGCCATGATCAGATTATGAAAAGAAAAAACTGATCTGAGACTACTCAGATAAACTTTCAGCCCAATGTTTTTTTATTTATTAGTTTTCATAGTTGCATTGAATTATTATTGAACATTTTATCAGAATGTATCATAAAAATAACTTCTCCTCAGAGGGGAATCGAACCTGGCACTCTGTCCACGTTTAAAGCTATTTTCTCAGGAACTAGATTTTTCCCGGGAAAATGGCTTATATTGTTAGGTTTGTATTTAAATGGACAACATTTTAAGATTTTTTTAAATCAAAATCGTCGGAGCCGTTTTTGAGAAATAATTATGTTTTTCACGTATTTTTAGTTTTGGGGGGTAGTGCCTCTAAAATTCATTTTTTTTTATTTTGCCTGGGGGTATGATTTTTTTTGAACATTCATGCCAAATTTCGTCAAAATCGGCCCAGTAGTTTAGGCTCCAGCCATCTGCACAGACGATAAACAGACATTTGTTAAAAATCACTTTTTCGGACTCAGGGGACCTTAAAACATGTAAATCCATCAAAATCGAATTTTTGCGCCATCACAATACTTCCTCTTTATATGAGAAAGTAAAAAAATTGGGATTAATATTAGTAAAAAAATATTTCTTCATAGGAAAAAAAAATTATAATAATATAAATCTAATTTGCCTAAAAGCAACTGACAGTGTTGAAATGGCAATTCTTTAGACTGCTACTAACCTTACAAAAAAACAGAAGGGAGTAACAATCTAAAGAAGGTGTATTCGGAATGTTCTTCTTTAAACTGTTACTCACCTTATAAAAAAAAAAACAGGAGGGAGTAACAATCTAAAGAAGGTGTATGGAATGTTCTTCTTTAGACTGTGACTCCCCTCATAGAAACAGAAGTGTGATATTCCTTTGTCCCAAAGTACATTGGGCTAAACATCACTTTGTCTTAATAGTTATTTAGTTAATGTCATTAACATTCTAAAAAGATATAGGGGAGTAACAATCTAAAGAAGTAACGTTCATTGTAGGCACTCATTTCATTGTAGGCCAAGAGGCTAACACCTGGCTATGGAAATTAATCATTTATTTTGTAGAGAGTATTATCTGAATACTTCTTTAAAAAAAAGTTATATTATACAATTTTAAACTGATCATTAAAACATTTGCTATTATTTTAATGAAGTTATCGGCTATTATGACGTGTCCATAAACTGAGAATATATAAATCAAAGTCCTTCAATATATTACTATTAAAAATTGGTAATTTCTGAGCTATTATTAAAATTAATAAACCGCAGAAAAATCTTTCTAGCACATCAATAAAAAGGTAAATCATTATTAAAGGCAGTTGGTTAGTCGGGGACAAGATATGGAATTAGAAAAAGAACAGTCATAAAATAAATAACTAAAAATAGAGGAATATTGAATGATAAATGATGTCTAATATTACTGATAGGACAAATGTTATCATTGCTGTGACAGACTGTACCATCTCAAGAATCCCCTCATTCTTCTAATTAGAGATATGAATCACTAGTAAACTGTTATTATCTAATCAACAGCTGCATTATCTTTGTTCTGAATAAACGGCACAACATAGACTGTATAATAGTTTCTCAACAAGTGTAAAAAAAAAAAAATACAAATACATACAAAGCAAAATATCTTTCAAAAAATCGGTACGAGACAACACAAAGTTTATAATTACTTAGCTCAGTTTTTTCCATTTATTAGCATTCGTAGGTACATTTAATAATTATTGAACATTTTATCAAAATATATCATAAAAATAACCTCCTCAGTGGGGGATTGAACCCGGCCTCTCTCCGTCCACGTTTAAAGCTATATTCTAAGGAACTAGAATTTTCCTGGGAAAACAGCTCATATTGTTAGATTTGTATTTAAATGGACTAAATTTTAGAATGTTTTAATCAAAATCGACAGAACCGTTTTCAAGAAATAATTTGTTTCACGTTTTTTCAGAGTTTTTGGGGGATAGCCCAGATGACACAGACAGACATTTTCTAAATCCCATTTTGTTTTAACTCAAAACGTAAAAATCTTAAAATCTATTTTTTTGCACCATCACAATACTTTATATGAGAAAGTAAAAATAAGTTACAATTCCATTCCGTTTCATAAATAATATTTGTTCTTGCAGCATTCCACTCTCTTTAATATGCTTAAGGGATGTTAGTAGTAGTTTATAAGAAGATGATGTAATATAACAGAGTGACCTCCAGCACTATATCAGTTACCCTATGACCCCTAACCTACTATTACGTAAATCAAAGGGAAGTAGTTATTATTAGGGTTCCATACTTGAGCTTTATACATCTCATTTATTCTCCTGAATTAATTTAATTCAAAACAATACCTTAACAAATAGAAAAATAATTCATTTAATTTATTATAAAATAATGTTGAGGAGTGTATTTATAATATAATAATATTGATACCCAGCCTTTATCTTGAATCGGCATGATAAATAAAATAAAAAGGATTGCTTATTACAAATATAGGAAGATCTGCCTGTTAGATAATATATGGGTTTGAGTATATTTGTGAATGCTTATCTAATAAAAGCCTTAAAGAAGCAAAAATAAAAATACATAGCTATGAAATAGTTCAATATTTTAAAAATTTAATGAACAGAATAAATAATATTCTACGCTATCCAGCATAAATATGTGCCTAAAAATAATTCATACTAAACTTTCTTATATACATGATTACTTAATTTAATAAAGGAAGATTTGAAACAAAGTTTACTATTTTTATTTAGTAAATACTAAACCAGTATCTCAAAAAAGCGGTTTTCCCAGAAATTTAAATGGACTACGATTTTAATTTTTCTTTTAGATGATTTTAAGGATTTTTTAGGGATGAACTAGGCACAATAAAGGTCTTAACGCTGCAATACACCTGGATGAAGACGCTGTACCGAAGGCGTTTAAAGCTCATCCCATTCCATTAGCACTTAAAGGTGGAGTAGAGGCGGAACTTCATAGGTTAGTTGAAAGAGGAGTGATTGAACCAGTCGATCCTACAATCACACCTATTGGAAGGCATCACCGATAGTAACAGTAGTTAAACCAAGTCCAACAACAGTAGTGGACAAGTCAGGGTGTGTGGAGATTTCAAAGTACAGTACAACCTCGATAATTCGGACCTCTAAAATCCGGATTGCCTACTGAAACATTTAATAACTAGAAAATCTATAAAAATAAATAAAAAAATCTGTAAGGTGAAAGTGGGACATCTCTTACAAAAAAAGTATGATGTGGGGACATCTAAAACAAAAACGAGATAGCATACTGCAATACGTGTCAAAGCTAGATTCTGAAGAGGGGTAAAAAAACCGGAGAACGTTACGAACGGCAAATGATACCGCTTTAGAAGATGCGATGTGCATAATATGGTGTACCCACAGGCGCACCTTTATCAGGTCCTCTCATCTTCGAAAAAGTTGTTTTACAGCATATTCGAAAATTCGGACAAATAGGTAATTCGGACAGTGTCTGGTTCCAATTAGTCCGAATTATCGAGGTTCCACTGTAACAATAAACCCTTATGTGCTGATTGAGAACTACCCACTTCCAATGTTTGAAGAAGTAACAGCAAAATTGGGAGGCGGACAGTTTTACACAACTTTAGACCTAAAAGATGCATACCTGCAATTGGAAGTAGAGGAATTGAGTCGAGAGGCACTTACTATAATAACACATAGTGGTTACTTTAAGGCGCGTCTACACGATCCAAGTTGACTTGGACCAAGTAACTTTGATCAAATCCACTTGGTCAAAGTAAAAATGAATTTTTGCAGTGTTTACACGATCCAAGTATACTTGATCGAAGTAGGGGAACTTGTCAAAAAAATCATTAAGAAGCAAAGGAATAAAAACAAAAATTTGAAAGAAATAAAAGCTATCAATAACCTTCTTATAAACAAATCCGTCACAACTTTTCACGTCTTTCTTTTCTCATTTTTGACAGCTTTCTTGTCATAATCATATGGTTGGCCTCAAGTCTACTTAGATCAAATAACGTCCAAGTTGACTTTGATAACCTGTTAGCGTAGCGTCAAAACTGATTTGGTCCAAGTCAACCGGGACCGTGTAAACCGGGCTTTAGGTTTAAAAGGTTACCATTTGGGGTAAACCTCGCACCGTCATTATTCCAGAGAACAATGGACTCAATATTAAAAGGGATTGATGGGGTAGCCTGTTTTTTAGACGATATTATTGTGCAGGGATGTGGCATTGAGGAGCACGATAAAAGACTAGAACAGGTTTTAAGTAGGTTGCAAGAGATCGGTATCAGAATGCACAAAGACAAATGTAAATGGATGCAGGGGAAAGTTAGGTACTTAGGTCACCTGTTTGATTCAGAGGGAATACATCCAACCGATGAACATGTTACAGCAATAGAGAATATGAAGCGACCTGAAAATGTCAGTGAGTTAAAATCGTTGTTAGGTTCAATTAATTATTAGTCGATTTACCCAACATTTACAAAGCATATGTGTTCCGTCATGTAGGTTGTTAAAAAAGGGAGTTCAATGGAATTGGTCAGGTAATGAACAAAAAGTTTTCAACAGGTTTTTAGAGTTATTTACATCACCCAAAAGTTTGGTTCACTTTAATCCAAATTTACCTTTAGTTTTGAGTTGCAATGCAAGTGGTGTAGGTATAGGGGCAGTTTTATGCCATAGGTTCCCAGATAATAATGAAAAGCCAATAGCTTTTGCTTCAAGAACACCTTCAGTAGCTGAATCTAGGTATGCCACTATCGAAAGAGAAGCCTTGGCCATTATTTTTGGACTGACTAAATTTCACCAATATCTTTTTGGCACTAAATTTACGATAAAGACCAATCACAAACCTCTAGAATATGTATTTGGTCCAGAGAAAGAAATTTCTAAAACAGCATCAAATAGGCTTGCTAGGTGGGCACTGTTTATGTCTAAGTATAAATACAATATAGAGTACCGAAGGAGTAAAGATAATCAGCTGGCTGATACACTTTCAAGACTTCCTGAGAAAGGGCAAGGAACATTACAGGCAGAAGACATCGGGAAGCTCGGATCTGGCCATTTGCTGCACCTAAGAATGACGGATATGCAAGTTACACGCGGGAGATTGAAAAAAGTAACAGAGGAAGACAAGGTACTGAAAAAAATAATTTAATTTACCAGGGACGGCTGGCCTGCAAGAAAAGATGGCGTTGAGCGAGAATTGTCAACGTACTATGAAAAGAAGGATGAGATTTCTTATGATCAGGGTATACTTTTATGACTTGGGCGTATCATTATGCCAATAGACATGTACCATGAATTGCTGGGTATTCTACATTAAGGACATCCTGGAATTGTTACGATGAAAGCGGCTAAATTTTATGTTTGGTGGCCAGGGATGGATAGACAGGTGGGAGAGTACGTCAAGAAATGTACTGCTTGTCAAGAAGTGCGACCAAAAGAAATAGAATCTCCATTATTTCCCTGGGCAATCCCACCAAAAACCTGGATGAGGGTACATGGGGGTACGTTGATTATGCTGGTCCGTTCCAAGGGAAATACTGGTAAAATGTTGTCGATGCACATTCTAAATGGCTGGAAGTTGTCCCATCAAATTCGATGACAGCTACACATACGATAGGTGCTCTGCGGGAAATCTTTGGAAGATTCGGGTTACCAGCTAGTATTGTATCAGACAACAGACCACAGTTCACTTCAGCTGAGTTCAAGGGGTTTTGCGAAAATAATTACGTCCAACACATACGTACAACGCCATACCATTTGCGTTCGAATGGATTGGCTGAGAGGTTTGTTCAAACATTTAAGGAAAGACTGAAAATAAACAAGAAGGCTGGGTTAAAACTTAATGTTGGGTTACAGGCCTTTATAATGTCTTATGGGAATACACCAAGCAGAGCAACAGGAAAACCACACGCAGAGATAATTTTTGGTAGACGCTTAACCACCAGACTTGACCTTTTAAAACCGGACATAAAACCGAAAAATGGATTTTGAAGCATTAAACAAAAAATTACCACGATAAAAAAGGGGGGGGGGATGTAGATAATTTGAAGAAGGAGCGGATGTGTGGGTGTTGCGAAAAGACGGAAAAGAATACGAGGCAGGGACAGTTCAGAGAAGGACGGGTGAGCTTTCATACATGGTTCTGCGAAATGGAAAACCGGAGCGGACATGCTGACCAACTTCGGCAGCAAATATGAAAAAAAGGGTACTTCTTTAGATTGTTACTCCCCTATGTTTTTTTATATTATAAATGACTTTAACTAAATAATATTAAGACAAAGGGATGCTTAGTCTAATGTACTTTGGGACAAAGGAATATCACACTTCTGTTTTTATGGGGGAGTAACAGTCTAAAGAAGAACATTCCCTACACCTTCTTTAGATTGTTACTCCCTCTGTTTTTTTTATAAGGGGAGTAACAATCTAAAGAAGTGCCAAAAAAGGGGGTGGGGAGAAATGTAGTGTATGGTATTTTGAATTTTGTATTTATTTAATTGTTGTATCGATCTTGAGCTGTCAAATGTTGTGTTGTTGTGAAATGACATAAAATAAACCAGTCCTGTTTTGGAGTTGTAATGAATTGTGTTATACTTCAATAACCATGTTTTTTATTACGTATTTTGACATATTTGACTACAGTTTCTGCAGAAATACGCAAGATGTGCTCACACACACACTCTGCGCATGTCAGGATCGCGTTTAGATGTTTCCATGCAACTCGATCCAGATACGATCCCAGAGTTTAGTGTATCGTATCGGGATCGGTATCATATTTAATCCGTATTGAATCTAGGTTTCCATGGACACTTTGGATCCAAAAACTGAATTCAACCCGTATTTTAACATCATGGAAAGGTAGTAACTATTTGTAGTATTAGTGTAGGTTCAGGGATTAAGTAGGTAGTTTTGATCGATAAGAAGGCATCCTAACTCTTGAGATAAATGAATCGAGACCAACCCAATAAATAATCTTCAACAAGCAACAGAATAATAATTGTGTGACACTATTGGAGCAAAAGATATCAAAATGGTCATAATATTAAAAAGATGTTATATATTTAACAAAGAACGCACATTAAATTGATAACAATAATACTAAGATCAAAACCTTAAAAAGATGAGATACTTAATAGGTACCTTAGTGATTTAATAATAATGACATATCTTATGCAGTTCTCTTTTTACCTCAGTTAATAAGGTATATAGTAAGGAATATTGGAAAAAAGTACTGACACGTAAATTATACAAGCATTTACATAAAAGGGTTATCCTCAACAGTGAACATTCAGTTAATTGAATAAAATTGCCGGTAATTGCCGCCTAAACGGTCAATCCAGTTGTACTACCCTTCTTCCATTC
The DNA here is from genome assembly GCA_951217055.1 of Gerris lacustris. Classification (NCBI taxonomy): domain Eukaryota; kingdom Metazoa; phylum Arthropoda; class Insecta; order Hemiptera; family Gerridae; genus Gerris; species Gerris lacustris. Next base: position 76,085,779 of record OX578278.1, read on the forward strand.
AATTGACTAACTTCCGGGTTATTTCAAAGTTCAAAGAACCGAAGATGAAAATATTAGACTTGTTAGAAGGCGAAGGCTGGGAATAGATAACGAAAAAATGAGAATGAAACAAAGAAAATGTACAGTAATTAAATTTCGAATAGATTATACTTACTATCGGGTTCCGATTCTCCAATGCAAACGATAATATTAAAAGTAATACTGATTAATAAAACACATCCTAACGACTTGACGAAATACATTTTTCTCTATTAAAACAGAAACTCTACGGAAATCCAGTCATTTTGGAAATTATATAAACAATACTCGCACAGAATTTCTGTCATCGATTAAACTTACAATAACTCGACTAAAAACTTCACTAGCGTGATAACATTAATATAAACAAGTGCATTTGAATAAATTGAGCGGCCAACATCCTCTGACGCCGGATAAAAATATACTGTGCAAAAAATAAACTAATTCAATGGACGGTTTATCACATGAAGGACAAGATGAAGGGTTGCTTTGATTATTTGAAATCTCTAGAAGAGTATCTCTACTGATTTGTATGTGTCGCCACAAACATTTTGTTGAGTTACCTTCCCTTCAACGGTTATAACATGTAAAGGTTAGGCCCCTCTATAAATAGATTCTCAGAATAAATTAATAAATTATGGTTTGTAATTTGTCTTTAATTAGACATTTTTAATGTGATTAAACATATCTTTTAGATATTATAATATTATTAATATATTTTTAAAGTTTAGAGCCGGTTGTGTAGTAATTTGGGGGGGGGGGGGGGGGCTCACAACGTAGTAGCTGGCATGAAAATAAGTATCTACTAATCAATGGACTAAATAAGTATTTAACTAAATGTTTTTGGCCAAAATTAGAAGCTAGGTATACTAACGAATTTTCGAAGAAAATTAAGCTATTGCAATGCCTTCAAAATTTTTGAAAAAATTTTCCATGGAAATCCGTTTTAGACCATTCTTAATCGATTCCTGAAATTTAACACTTTTTTTATGTATGTATGTAAGTGTATATGTGTTACTCCAGACGATATCTCACCCTAGGATGCACTTAAAAAATCCAAACAAATTTTAAAAGTCAATAATATCAAAAGAAAGGATGAGTTCGTTGGCCAGCATTTTTGGAGTCCATTAAAGGGTCACATTTTGACCATTTAGGGTCAAAAATTGCATAAAAAAGTGTTTTTTCCATTTAACCCCCTCTCATATGAAAATATGACAAAAGTGTAAATAACAACAATTACTTTACTCTTAAAGAGCTTTCCAACGACATGCATCTTGAAGGGTGTATACTATTTTGACTTTTGTAACCCCGTACCAAATTTTTTTTTCACCCATCCAAATTTTAAACAAAAATAGTCCTATATTATCATAAGGCAATAATACGCAGATTTATTTGAAAATTCGCTCATTAAGTCATGGTGCATGACTGGTCTTTTCATTTTTCTTAAGCCCTTCAACCCTCCCCTCACTTGTAACTAATTTTTGTTTTCATAAGTTTTAAGGTAAATCATCTGAGTCAACACCAAACCATTTTCATAAAAAAAAAAAATAAACTTGTTAGGGCTCTATTAAAAAGTAGATCTACCATAATTAATCATTTTAATTTTTCTTTAGTGAACAATTACAAGGAAATTAATGAGAGAATAAAATTAAATTATGGTTAATTACACACACACACACTTACGCATATAGGTGGCACAAACCATGGATGAAATTCAATATCGTATTTAAACAGAAATTTGTCAGTCTTAACATCAATGCTATTTTATGAGCTAAATGTTTATAAGAGAACACAAAATTTAATTTGATTTCCCGTTTTTCATCCAGCTGTTTCTATGACTTGATTGATATTGTTAACAATGAAGTAATTATAATGGCTTCTAAATTTCTGAGGCTGATACCAGTCAGATGCAAACAGCCTTTTTGTTAAATTGCTTAAGTTTATGTTATGGTTATGACACAAATATTTTTCACAAAATGATTCAAGTTCATCTAATTGGTACTGGTACTTATTCGTATCTAAAAGGGCCGTGTAGCTCTGGCGAGGATCGGTTGTGGTGCGTTTATCCACAACTTTTGGCGTTCAAGTGGTTTTGTTTACTGCTACATGTTGACTAGGACAATGTTTTCTTCCTCAGATGATGATGAGTGTGATTTGTTGGATATTATTAATTTTGCCAATATTCAAATTTCGAGAAGAAAGTTTTGGTGCATTCTATACGGTTAGAGAAGTGGAAAACTGGTGGAGCATTCAACATAATGCAGGAGCTAAACGAGAACCCAGGTTTTTCAAAATTATTACCGGATTTCTCAAGAATGCTATTACAAAATTCTAGCATCTTTATCTTAAATAAAAATAAAATAAATAAAAAGAAGAAAGATAACAAAGGAAGCTCAGTTAAAGAAATGAATGGTTTGTAAGTGGCATGCCATTTTGATAAGCCACGAGTGGTGCCAAAATGGCGAGGTGGCAGCAAAATGTGCCAACCTCTGTACCGCCATACCAATGTACATTGGGCAATAAGTTAGCATATCGGTGGCACAAACCAGCACCATATGTCATTCGTGTGTGAATTGGGTCTAAGAAGTTCATCAGGGAATTTTTCCACGTCAACAGATTTCCCTTTATACATGTATAGAATCATTGCTTTAATGACATTAGGTTGAATATGAATTATTCAATTATTATCGAATCAGACGTGCGCAGTCGGAACATAGCACTGAAAACTGGGCTCTTGCAAGCCAATACTTCCCTATGACTTTGACATTCGCAGTTGACCTCAAACAAAATTACATTATGGTCTTTACTCAACCAACTATCCAAATTTGGTTGTTTAATTCATATTATTTTAGTAAGTGTATATTATTGCATATTTTCGGAATTTTCACATTAATATAGAAATAGAAATTTCAACAAAGTTGGAAATTCTTTTAAGGATTAGAGTACATTTACTGTAGTCACTAGTATCATCAAAAAAACTGGAGACTCGCAGTTTAGAGCTTACTAAGGCTGTAGCCCTCCTCAAGGGACTTAAGGAAAAGATTAAGGGTTGGCCAGGTCCAATTGGGGAAAGGCTTAGATGAAAAATAGATGCAGTTCTTCAACGTAATCTGAGCTGTACCACTGTAGAGAATGTAGCCCAAATCCTAGAAGGGGCGGAGTGCGAAAAATCTGACGCCAGCTAATATCGCTGCATTGATAAATGTACCTGTAGTGTCGTGCGATGTTGAGAGAGCATTTTCCCATTTAAAAATGGTTCTTTCTGACCGCAGATGTAATTGACAAAATTACATCAAAATAGAAAATATTAGTAGTGCAAACAAACTTATGTTAATATTTAGAAATTTGTATAATATGTAAATATAGCTTAATATTTTATTTAAATTATAGTCAATTCAACTTGTGCATTCTCACCTTATTCCTCAAATGTCACGTTTTTGGGAATTATTAAACCCTAGTATTACAAAGCACTATTCAAAATATAAAGCTTGGACTGAATATATTAGGAATAAGTGCATATTTGAGTACATATATTAGGAATAAGAGCATATATTTGGGATATGCGCATATTTCGCATTTTTGACATGCATATATTGAGGTTTCTAAGTGCATATTGATCCAAACTCTACTTATTACCTACAAGGAATGAGCAGTAGTAGAAATTGTAATTTTATATTTATAATTGTTAATTATCAAATTATTGTTTTTTATTTTTATGTTAGATATATGTATATATTTAAAAGATCTTTTTCTAATTTAAAATACATTTTTCAGGCTTGAAAATGTTCCAAATGAAATATTAGAGCGCTATACTGGAAATATAGAGGCCCGTGGTTCAAATCCCGGCGCTGGAGTGTATTTTTCTCTGTCTGTTTCCCGTAGTTAATAATAATTATAATTTGATTTAAATTAAAATTTAATCTTTCCGTAGTATGAATACTACCAAAATCGTAAAATATGAAATATTGCATTAACCACCCTTGAAGGTACATCAGAGAAAGAAAAATGTTGCACCGCTTGTGTGATTTAAAGGATGTTGTCATTCTTTCAGGTTAAAAATCCCAAAGTCGGCTATTCAGATAACCGAACGTTAAATTATCCAATAATGGAAAAAAAAAAAAAAAAAAAATCAAAAGCCACGCATAATTAATTCTTAAAAAGAGCATTGTATTTTATTTTTGGGTTAAATTTTATTCGATCAAATTTTGTTATTACATTTTTTTTGCAAACTCAAACCTGTTCAACTAACGTCCTACTATAATAGTTTCATCTCCTTCCACTACCTCGTTGCCTTAATTATATTTCACATTCATTGTCAGGGATAAATAAAAAAACAGATCAATAAATACAAACAAAAAGTTAATCAGTTATATTTGCATTTGAAAACAACACATTGTCTTTTTGTCATTTATCAAATTAAAACTTTAATTTATAAATCCACAAGGATAGCACTATTAAACTGCCTTTCTTTTTTTAAAAAAATAAATAAAATCAAACTGCATTATTTTACTGATGTAGGAAACATAATATTACATACAAACATAAATATCAAAAACTATCCATTATTATTCAAGTTAGAAAACTTATTCAATTATTTTTACCAAATAATATGATGATAATAGTAAAAAAAAAGATTAAAATTAAAACAACAAAATTAACAAACCTGAAATATGAAAGTTTTCTAAACTGTATAAATGAGAACATAAAAGTATTTATGATATGATATAATAAATAAATAAATGTTAATAAAAACTAATACTAAAATATTTCATTATTTCAATGCTAATATCAACTAAATTAATAATAAAGAAAAAAAATATAGTACTTCTAAGACTTGAGTTAACTTGTATATTGATAAATAAATCGATTAAACTTATAAGATACTAGAAGCCCTAACAGATATAATAATATATGTAACTCGATAAAAAACAAACTACTGTGAAAACCATTTAACATAAAAACACTTAATTATTTTCATAATTTTTTATCTTTTCTTTTAACACAAAACAAAAATCGCTTAACACAAAAAAAAATTCGCTTCTCAGAATGAACAAAATTCATACGCCTTATTTAAGCCAGTGAGAATGTAGAGGGGTGAAATAAAAATAAAACACCCAGAAGCCCTTAAACTCAGCTTTAGAAATACCGACACCGAAGGGAGAAAGGGTAAGACGAGACTATACTTATATTTTACGATTTTGGTAGTATTCATACTACGGAAAGATTAAATTTTAATTTAAATCAAATTATAATTATTAACTACGGGAAACAGACAGAGAAAAATACACTCCAGTGCCGGGATTTGAACCACGGGCCTCTATATTTCCAGTATAGTGCTCTACCAACTAAGCTACGAGGCCCGTGGTTCAAATCCCAGCGCTGGAGTGTATTTGTCTGAGTGTCTGTTTCTCGTAGTTAATAATAATTATAATTTGATTTAGACTATACTTATTTAAACCGTTTTGTGACACCGGTTTCTGTTTAACTCTGTGAATTACACCTATCTCCTAGTGACCGACTTGTTTTCTTACTTGGAATTATTGCTAGCATACTTTAAGAGCCCGCGGGAGTGAGTTGTGTTGTCACCTTCTCTCCAGAGATAGCGCTGCTTTTCACAAGTTTTTTTCAACCCCTTGTTTATTTTGGGAGGAATAGGAAACGCCCACATTACCCCTCTTATTATTATGACATAACGTCGGCCATTGCATTTTTTAAGATAAATAAATAAAAACAGAAATGTATAAATATTAATTTCTTTAATTTATGTCACTTTACGAAAATATTAGAAAATTGAGATTTTAATTGATAAACTATTTTTATAAATAAGAATTTTAATAATATATGTAATTTGTGCTGCAATAACTAGATTATTAAGAAAAGTAGAGAATTTATTTTCAAACGACAATGGCACCCCCTAATAAATTTGGTTTTAAACTGAATCAACCCATATAACATTTAATTTTTTGTAGTAAATAAAGAAAGCTTGAATGTTAAAAAAAAAAATCTCAGTTGAAATGTGCAAATAGCATGGATTTCAAAGGAATTGCGCTGCTTTTATAATTAAAGCAAAAATGTAATTCTACTCTTAATAAAACCTTCCAGCTAAAAATTTTATATTTTACTCGTCTGCTAAATATTTGTTAAACAAATTTTAGACAAAAGCTCTATAAGCGTATATAGATCTACTAGGTAATATACAAAGTGGACACCAAAGTGGATTTTCCTATACAATAAAATTACAAGCCTGTTCCTAAGATGTTTATAGCAACATTTCATAGCAGAAAATATATAAATTGCATAAAAAAATATTTTCCTTCGAATATATCTTTTTATTCAACCGATTTTTTTTTTTTTTTTTTTTTCACTCTAATATCTCGTATTGTAAACGTTAGAGATTTCTACTTACTCTGATAAGAGGCATGAAATGGAGTCATTAAACCCTGTTTTAATTTCAGGTTTTTTTGGAAAACTAAGTTAGATGTTGTTTTACCAAGTAGTTCTAATGACCAACTGATTGATCTAAGCTCCGTCCATTATTCCTTCATTAATTCCTTGTGAATATTTTCTCAAACTATTGTCGCCGGTTAGTAATGTGCCGAGATATAGAAAAAGCTCTTTAATACTTTGAATGTATAATTTCCTTTGTTCAATGGCCGTGGCAGTCTACCTTTATTATTTATTCGATGTATTTAGTTTTTGGTATCATACTAAGTAGACCTGGCAAGTAATCCTGCACATGATAACTACACCATCCCCGTATGCTTGACTTAACTTTTATTAATTTAACTTAACTTATATTAATTATCATGTGTTGCTAGGTTGAACTGAACATTTTTCGCTTTGTTTTATTCGAATATTAAATCGAAATGCTAAATTTAGTCCATGCTGCACCTTAAACCATCTGTGTAGCATGCTTCTCGCTTATGTCGAGTCCAACCAGAAGGATAAGATTTGGTGGTTTACGAAGCTCTCTTAGAATTTTGCTTTACCTCAATTCGCTTGATAATGTCAAATTTAATTCGTATTAACCCCCTCTATAAAATCAACTTTCTACTTCCAAGGATTTGTGTTGAGCGTTAATTCTATCTAAATCAGTTTGGATTTTAGGGTCTTTCGTCAAAAAGAGAATTTTTCTAAAATTATTCTAGTTCCAGGGCCGACCCCGGGGGGGGGGGGGGGGGGGGGAGCTAGCCCTTGAATATACTAATGAGTTTTTTTTTGGCATGGGCTTTGATAGCCATACAGCCATAAGATTATAAATAATATGATAGTTTATTTTCTTGTCGTTTCATGAATATTTGTTGTCTAATTATATGTTATTTATTTATTTTTTTTTTTAATATTTTTTTTTTAATAAGCTATTTATTCCTTTAATTCTAATTCATATTTTAAAAGTCAATTGGATTTTAATTTTAATTTCTGTAAAAAACTGGAAAAAAGGATTTATAAATATTGATTGATCTACTGGACAAAAGTGTTTTGAAGCTAAAGGTGAAGCTATGATTTTGCATGCGCTGAAATAAAACATGTCTCTGCTTAGCAAATTTCTTACAAGACATAACAATGTGAGTTAGATTTGATACATACATATTAATTCAGCTTCATATAAAGCCCAAGCTTCACAACGGAGTATGTTATTTTTAATGTATTTAATTTAATTTGAAGGGGGTATACACTACCGTTAAGAAACATTAAAATTGTTTTACTAAGCGAGAATATGCCACAATTTATCATTTTAAATGAATAAATGCTACATCATCGGAAAGCTAAAACCATTTAGGTATATTATTTAATTTTTACTTTCTCATATAAAGAGAAAGTATTGTGATGGCGCGAAAATTCGATTTTGAGATTTTGATGGATTTACACGTTTTGGGGTCCCCTGAGTCCAAAAAAGTGGTTTTTAAAAAATGTCTGTTTGTCGTCTGTCTGTCTGTCCTCTGTCTGTGCAGACGCCTGGAGCCTAAACTACTGGGCCGATTTTGACGAAATTTGGCATACATGTTCAGAAAATCATTCCCGAGGCGAAACGAATTTTAGCTCCAAATTTGGGGGCGCCACCCCCCTAAAACTGAAAAAACGTGAAAAAAATATTTCTCGAAAACGGTTCCGACGATTTTGATTAAAAAATTCTAAAATGTAGCCCATTTAATACCAATCTAACCATATAAGCCGTTTTCCCGGGAAAAATCTAGTTCCTGAGAAAAAAGCTTAAAACGCGGACAGAGAGAGCCCGGGTTCGATTCCCCCCGCCCAGGAGGTGTTATTTTTATGATAAAGTTTGATGAAATGTTCAATAATAATTAAATGTACATACGAAAACTAATAAATGGAAAGCACTGGGCTTAATAATTACGAACTCACGTATATGAGAAAGTTTGTCTGAGTTGTCTCGGACCGATTTTCTCATTATCTGTTTCTATTGAAATGAAACAACTGTAATTCATATAAAAATACGTTCAATTAACTTAGTATTGATAAATAATTTTACAATTTGTACAAACTTGTTCAGACATTGCAATCTGATAGGATATTGTCTCAGCTTTAATTTATATTTTAAACCATTTTTTTATAAGTTGCATTTTAAAATAGCAAAAACTAAATATAAACTAATTTTTTTAAACCACTAAGGAAGGTGATACATGGAAAGTGTATCTCTACCTGGCCATGGTAAAACCACGATTTTACCTGCAAATACCTTTAATACCTTTAGAGTTATCAATAAAAATTATTAGAACCTTTTATAGTAGACAATTATTATACTCGTATGTGCTTTAATTTGATATAAAATAACTTCTTTGGTAAACTTAATTATTTTAAAACCGATATATCGGACCTATTTGCCATGAACAAGAACTTTCCGGTCTGTTGAAATTTTTATTTATAAGCATCAATAAACAATTATGCCAAAAATAAACTCTTCCCGATTTAGTTCCCCAAATTTTTCTTAGCACAAATAGGTTAAAACAGTCTGCTAATTAGTGTGGCACATAGAATACTCACGACCTATATTGTATGAATGGTCACCTAGTATAAAATAATGAATTCCCAATAGGTTCCTGTCATTTTTATATTAAAATGTCACTCATAAATGAGTGCAGATGGCTAACTTAATACGGAATCATCAGTGGGTTGCATTGGTTTTTTAAGATATGATGGTTCGAAAAAATGTTTAACGATAAACTGCGATATAAAAAAAATGTTCCGTGTTGTCTGGAACGGATTTCTGTTCAGGAATTTTTTAATTCAGAGACATACAAAAATTCGTTCTTCAAAATAATAAAAATGCTTTCGTTTCGTGACCTTCGTTAAACTCGGAAGCAAACATACTGTGATTATAAATACCTATAACTTAAATCAAATTAATAATTCTTAAGTTTTAGTTTTCAATCCTTGAGTAGTGGGGTCTTAAAGGAATTAATCGCCTTACTATTGCGACATTCCTTTCCTTGGATCATTTTCAAGCTGTGTTAGAGAAAAAAAGGTAGCTTAATTTTTGGGACTGTGCGCTGACCAAAAATTAACCCAAAAAAATTTAACATTTTCTTCTCAAACTTGTTTTTATCAACTAGCATTCAATCCTTCCTCTCAACTTGTTTTTTTTTTTGTATTATTTAATCTTTTTCAATGTATGTATATTTAAATAACAATTCTTTTTATTATGAATTGTTTTCATTTAAAAAAAAAAAAAAAAAAAAAAATTGAAATTGTTTTTATTTCATTTGTCAGAAAAGAAGGGTGAAAAACATCGGTGGGTGTGGCGTAAATTGGAAAATCAACAAATCAGAATTTAATAAATTGTATTTTTTAAAAAATCCGCTAGGGTCAGCACTTTCCAGCTAATAAATAAAAAAAAAGTTCCCATAAGATTACGCCTCACCAGCTTAATATTTTTTGACCAAAATTCACACAATTTCTCTTTGTAAAAATATAAATTTCCGCCTGTTTTTAAAATTTTGAAATTTATATTTTAATTTTTTTTTCTCTCACATTTTATTTTTTATCAAAACAGCTAAAGGCGATAAGAAAAAAACAAAAACTAACAACCCTCTGGCTTTTCTTAAGCTATATGTATAAAAATTTTCAAGTCTCTAGGTTCAATATTAGAGGCGTGATTTTATGGCGCGTGTGCCGACCCCCGTTCCCGTGAAGCCTTAAGGGCTATAAAGATATATTAAATCAATTAGTTTTCCAACTTGGTGATGGGGCATGTCAAAGTCAGGAAAATTGTGTGTCATAATCGGTGAATTTTGTGTTTTTTGTATTTTAAATAAGAACATTTTTCACGTGTTCAATAAGAGAGAAATTGAGTAGAATATAAACTGCAACAAAATTACATTTAAAATGACTAAAGTTAATTACTTTTTATTATTTTTTTCATTTATTGTTTTGTTTATTGCTATTATTAATACATTCAGACAAATGTATGTACATATCGTATAATAATATGAAATGTGAATAGTTACAGTGTATCTAATATGATGTGATAGACAATACATACATACCTACAAATGTAAATTAATCAAATTTGACATTCAAAATATTGGGGAGTTCTTTTTTTTGTATGCATTGTTTAACACAAAATTCTTTTAACACAAAAAATATTTCGGTTCTCTCAGTTTCGTGTTAAATGATTTTCACTGTACAACAATCTATCATTTTAATTATATTTAGCTTAATTAGTAAATTATTTATAAAAATTATACTTCCAAATAATACTTACACAAGGTTAAAAGCAGAAAGAAAAATTTCCGTTTTATTAAATCACTTAACATTTTTTGAAGCTGATATAAAGACCAACTTATAAAACTTATCATGAAGTTGAATTGAACTTTTGAATTTTATCATGAATCAATTGCAATTGTTAAGCTCCATAACACTCATTATAATTAGCAATAGAAAATGCAATAAACAATTACCTAGTAAAGATTCAAGTAAAATAAAAATTAGAAATTTTAAAAAAAATTGCATTTCTGCAATATCCTGAAACTTTAAGAAAGCAATACAAAGAAAAATTATACGAATTTGATTGATATATTATTAATTTTAACCCAAAATATTTTTTAAAACATTTCTGAAATAATTCATTTAAGGTAATGTGGAGCAAGTGCAGTTTTAGGGGAATTGCATAGTGGCTCGTATCATCAAAACACCTAAAGCCATAGAGCACTGGCATCTAAGAAAGGATATATTATGGCATCTAATACTTGGGAAGAATTCAAAGTGCACATGTTGATTTTACTTGGTCTAACAAATTCTTCTTGCCAATTGAACAGATACCTTGAACAGATTACCTTGAAACAGATTATTTGCCACTTGCCCCCTACCTAATAACTACCCACTTCAGTGGGTAGTTATTAGAGACATAGATTGTACTTACCCCATTGAAAAGTGAATACCTTTAACCTTATACATCAGTTCAAATTCTTAAAATTTTAACTTAATAGTTTTTTTGTTTTTTAATACATATCTTGAAAAAGAAAAATTAAGTTTCCATTCTCACATAAAAAAAAAAAAAACATTCCCAGGAGCAAAACCATTTTTTTTTTCTTTTTTATACAATCCTCCAAAATCAATATTTGTAAATTTTTGCATGGTCTTACTCCACATCACCTTATGTAAAAGCTTTAAATTAAATTTTCTGGATAGAGTGCATATTTTAAGTTTGAATATTTTAAAATTTAAGTGTTATTTGGAAGGAAAGGCAGATATTAGAACAATATTTCAATCAATAATTTACCATTTCTTTCTTCTTAACAAAATCTCTATATTTATTTCTAATGCCTAAATAACCAATATTAAAGATTTTAAAGCTTGTTGATTTTAAGGACCTACAATAAATATATAGAATATTCCTCTTTTTTTTAAAAAATTAAAATTGTTTATTTGTTTTTTAAAAGAGAATACATAAATTAAATAAAAAAAAATTATGTACAGCTACAAAAAATATAATTAATAACTCATAATGAAAAACAATATATATATATATATATATATATATATATATATATATATATATATATATATATATATATATATAAATATATAAATATATAAATATATATATATATATATATATATATATATATATATATATATATATATATATATATTTATATATTATCTTGACAAATTTGAAGACAATTAGACAGGTGATCTTGACTCAGGCAGTAGATATAATATTTATCTACCCCCAGGCAATGAATCAATGTTTCAAATGATTAAACTTTCATAATTAAAGAAAAGATAATTTTTTATCTACAATTAATATAGTAATATTGCCTAAGTTTTAACTGTTGACAAATATTACATAAGAAATATATAAACAATACTTTACCATTAGTTGAAACTAAGACTGTTAGTAATTAAACTAATTTCTATATTGAAGTAAATTTATTCAAAGTATACAACAATCTACTTTAGCTTTGACAAAAAATGTATTTAAATACCTATACAAAATATGCAACATGATAAGTATTAAATTTTATTGCTTTTTTTTCATTTAATTTTAACAACTAGTCTACGCTTCTTATAAATGTTAAAATATATATTCGTAGGTAGGGGATTAAAAAAGATAATTGAATTAGGATTATATTTTTCTCAAATAAGTGCAATTCAATCGATATTTTTTAATATACAATGGAAAACTAATAATAATAGTATAAGGAAGACAAACAAGATCTTAAAATGTATTTGTAAAAGTAACAATGAATAGATTGAATATTACAATAAATAATAATTGCACACACTTAAAATTAAAAAAAAAAAATAGTAGCCATTTATTTTAAAAAACACTCGGGAAAGTACATAATATCTTTTGAGAATAAGGTAAAATTTGCCCACTAATACCATATTTTCATTTTGCAATCTCCTTTTGAATTTGACTGACCCAGTATTGCGAAAAGTTTAAAAAAATCCTACCATGCTGATTGTCAATGATTTTCTTTAAAACTTGATTATGTCTCATTTTTTAGAAGACACAAAATTATCGTTAGTTTAGTCCACTTATACAGGTGGAGATGAGATCACAACACCTTGGGAAGTTGTGTTAGGATAAGAAAGATCATCTCTCGCTATTCGCACTTATTCATTATTATTAGTTCTATCATAATGAAAAATGTACGGAGTAATAGACATAGTAATAAAATAATAACCTTAATTATAATCCCAGGAGAGAAGAAAATTATTTGTATTTATATACTAGGCATCGTGAGGCTCTATCATCGAAGCGCGCATAATGCAATAAATTTTATAGATATTAAGAAAAATAGTTAATCATGATGAGTGAGGTCTAGAAAGAAGTCTAGCTGTGCCGAGGCTTGCTATGTAGTTGTTCGGGAGGTAAAATAGAGAGGTGGGGGAGCCAAGCCACCTCCCACCTCCTGTTAATTCTACTTGACTATATCCTTCCCTGCTTTATTAATACCTTTAGCCATCTTTACAAATTCATAGCGGTGTCGCTGTTGGTTTTACTAAAAAATGTTATTTGAAAAAAATGTTCGTCTCATCGAATAGACAATGTTAGAGTTTTTTCCCGTCCAAAATTTTTAATTTTAAAGCGCACGTTTACGCGAGCGTTGCGTGCGAACGCTTGGGCAGACAACGTTGTCCAACGAACTTGTCTTGAGCATTGGTAAAATGAACATGTGTACCAAATTTCATCGAAATCGGTCAATTTTTACTCGAAGTTATCGTCGTACGTTTCAGACACACAGACATGGAGCATATTTCGTTGAATGTAGGAAGCTCGCTTCAACTATTAAGTAGAAATGTTATGTGAGCAAATTAATCACCAGATCAAAAAGATATTATGTCCAGACATGGATTGTACAGATATTGAATACTCCTTTCTGCAGCTTTTAAAATAAATAAACTGTTCAGATATTTTATTAGTTAAATAAGGATCAAGTAGTCATTTGACTTTAAAAAGGATTAACAAAAATCTTTAAACAGTGTTTTAAAATTTTTAAAGACAAATAATAATTTGAGGAAAATTGGATTTATTACTATGTAATAGCATATTATGTTATTACAATGTAATAGTATAATATTATGTTATTACAATTTAATACCATAATATTATGTGATTTGATTCTTTGTATTCCTCTAATGAAAGATGTAAAATTTTGCCACACCAAAATGACATTTTCTTAACCTGATTTAACTAATAAGATTATTTAATTCAAATAATTTAATAATAAATAATTACAACTTAAACTATACAACACTCCTATATCTAAAGAAAGAAAATTATCACATTGGTTTTTATCTCTTGATTCGTAAATAAAAATTAAAGAGATTTTTTTAAAATATACATTCTAATCTACATCTATGAAATTAAGAAGATTTAAGTTCATTGGAAATTAAAGGGGAACTAACTCACACAAACGAAAATAAAAAATAACCATGAGTAGTTATAGCACAACCATTGAATTAATATAATTTTTTGTATTATTCACAAAACAAACTTAGGGATAAAAAATAATTATTAGTACCACCAGTAAAGAAAGGAAGTATAAGGTAAGATATAATTCACTTCCTTTATTGTGTTTTTAAGATATCTTCCTCTACTTCTTAATAAATTTACTCTTAAATTACACAATAAATAAAATGGTTATTAAAAATAAGTAAGCAAATAAACATTCTTCTCAATTGCTAAAAATAATCTACCCCAGCTTCAAGTTTTTATTTTGATTCGTTTTTTTTATTATTTTCAGTTAACAGTGTCACACAAGCAAATAATCATGTTGATTAGGGTGTTAATAGAAAATAAATTTAACCTCAGGAGCAAAAAATAAATAAAAAATAATAAAAGTACTCTTGAATTCATATCCAATAAAATACATTTATGTACTTAATGAAGAAATGCAAAATAAATATTCTTCCACTTATTTTTCTATTTTCCCTTGAGTGGTTGGTACATGTAAAGTTTTGAGAGTGGTCGCTACATGTAAAGTTTTGAGAGTGGTCGGTACATGTAAAGTTTTGAGAGTGGTCGCTACATGTAAAGTTTAGAGAGTGGTAGGTACATGTAAAGTTTTGAGAGTGGTCACTACATGAAAAGTTTTGAGAGTGGTCGCTACATGCAAAGTTTTGAGAGTGGTCGCTACATGTAAAGTTTTTAGAATGGTTGCTTAAGAGAGTTCTTTTTCACACTCGTGTTTCTCTACACTTCTACGAAAAATAAAATATTTAAAATGTCCCATCCCCCCAAGATCCCCTTCTTACAAGACCATCACAACCAGTTTCTTGAACACGTTGAGTAAAGGGTTTAAGAAATTGATATTTAAATTATTTTGTAATAACTTAAATAAATAATATATTTTAAATAATCTTTAATACACAAAAGGACAAATCTCTGTACAAGGGATCTCACCAAAACCGAATCTAAACCGTGCATCGATATGCCCCCGTGTAGGGGATGGTGAGAGAAGAAAAATGAGCCCAAGATTGTGGGGGGTTGTTAAGGTTTTTTCTCTTCCTTTCGAGCGTCAAGAGTGCTTTGTTTCTAAATAAATAAATTTAACGTTTTCTTTGATGTAAAAGAAGAACATAGCGCCAATTAAACTAAAAATTAACTCATTGAACATTAAAAAAAAAAACAAAAAAACTGAGTGGTCGCTGAATGAGAGAAACTCACAAAAAGGGGAGAGGTTAAAACAACAGGATGTCATGGGAACAAAACATCAACTATACTCATGCCATTATACTTTGCTATTCTGACAGCGTAGAAAAATAAAAAAAAATAAAAAATCAGGAGGAGAGCCAATAAGAGCTCAAGATTTTTGTTTACCCGCCGAAAGCGGGTAAACAAAAATATCTCTGGATAACCTTAAGATAACCACCTAGTGGTTTTATTTTTTCCCTCAAATAGGTTTGCCAATCTGAGCTGTCATATTAACAAAGTATAATGGCTTGAATATAATCGTTAAGAAAGAAACTCTGAGCTATCTTCAAAGAGTACTGGAAGAGCACTTTGACCCATGCTGTGATCCGTTAGAAATTGAATTAATTTAATTACAAGCAAATAAGAAAAAGTGAGAATTTTCGTCATATAGCAACCACTTGGGGATTAATAATTACTTAATTAACCCACTCACAAACACAAATATTTTGGTTAATTTATAAAAAACAATTTAAATTTATACATTTTATGTTTATAATATAATTTTATTTAAAAAAGCCTTTGGTATTTTTCCTCTAAGATAGGACTGAAAACATCTTTAAATTTTAACAAATATACGAGAATTTTAACAATTCTTTCAAGCTTGATGCAGTGTGGCAATAATTGTTCCAAAGGTACATTCTTTCGTTGATTAATTAATTAAAGTATTCATGTTTTCATATTCAGTAGGAAAAATGTCATTTTAAAAAGCAAGTTTTCCGATAGAAAAACAAGTCTATTTAAAGTAATTACACGTAAATTTATGTGGAGAAATAGTTTGTTGTCATTTTAAGGTGACCTCCATAGAAGCTCCCATATCTAAGTCTATTTAAAGTTGGTAGCACTGAGAAACCGCGTGCAATTAACAAATTATTTTCATACATATATTTTTAATTTGGCACAATCTAGACTTTAATCACTGCTATAATATTAGCAAAATAGAGCGTAATATAAGCTTTCTTATGATAGTATATATAAAAAAAATTAATAATAATCTAAAGAAACAATTTTGGTTAATTTTTTTTTTAATGGAAAAAAATATTTGACAAAGTGGAAGCCTTCATAACACTCCTCATGGCCTTGTTGGGACCGCATCCATGAAAATGGCTGGTTAAAACAAATATTTCTTGAACAAGGAAATAATAATGTTAAAGCATTTATAGTTAGGAAAATATAATGAAGAATAAAGACATATCCATTGTTACGTGCAGCACTCTAGAACAAATCGATAATAACAGTGGTAAACAGACCTTTTGGGAAGTCACCCCCAGTTAAGTGGCTAGTTAAACTGATGTTTATTGAATCAAGACCGGATTACAAATTGAGAATTTCCTTATTATAAAACCTTTTATACAAGATAAATTTTTGATGGCATAGAACAAGTTGTCATTATCCTCTTAAAAAATATTTTTTCCTACAAGTTGCCAAGCAAATTAATGAATACATACATTTGAATTTCCAAAACATTAAAAATAATACTGAGGGGTATTTTATAAACAAAACAAATTGTTTATAAACAATTGTATTCTTTAAACAGCATTAGATTAGAATGCCTTAAACATAAAATATCACAAATTGAAATCCGAATAAAATTATAAATAAAGTAAATCAACAATAAAATTAGCGTTATCTGTAATTAAAATCTTCATTTTTAATATAAATAGTAATAAAAATATAAATAATTAGACAATTAGATATTGCTACTTATTAATTTGTGCTTGCATTAACAATTGTTAAATTTAATAATAATATAAAACAAAAACATACCAAAAAAACATTAGGAGAAAATGGTTAAAATAATAATAAGGAAACACAAAAATCAATCAAATCTACAAAAAAATAGAGTAAGAAATAAAAGTTTTTACAAAAAATTAAACTTAAAAAAAAAATTATATATAAAGGGTGTTTTGCGCCCAGATGGCAATATTATATTTTCTGACCTATTCTGGAGTTAGAGCTTTAAATTGAGTTTTCAAAAGATCTTCTGCCTTTATCTTTAAAATAATTTTATTAATCAAAAAATATTATAGCTGGAGCATTTTAGGGTGCACCATTTTAAAGAACATCTCTTTTCTAAAGGATATGAATATAAATATGGTTCATATTTCACAGATTGTATTATTAAATTGTTGCATTTTAAACAATTTGAAAATTTTTGAGCTGTTATAACTCAAAAAGCAAAAATGGATAATGTAAAATGTTTACCAAAGTTGGCTCATTGTAATATTGTTTTATTTTTTTTTTAATATAACATTGTTTAATATAAAATACAGTAGAATCTCTCTTAACCGAAATACCGTTTAACCAAAATTATCGCAAACCAGTAAAAAAAAATAATAAAAATAAATAAAGGATAAGATAACGTATATTTGTTTAATTTTATAGCAATACTTTTTACTAACAGATTTACACTATACAAATACAGAGAAAGATAGAAGATTTTTTTTTCAAAAACAGTAGACCTATTGTGAATAATAGTATTTAAAATGTGTATATATAAGTGTATGTACATACATATGTCCGTAAAATGTATGTTCCTAAATAAAAAAAATATATATATAACATGTTCCACGGGTGGAAGGTAGGATGAAACACAAAAAAACATGTCTTTGACACCTTTAGTTTTAAAAATGATCCATTATTTATTAACCAAAATTATGGTTATCCGAAATCTCTCCCGCCCCTTTTATTTTGGTTAACAGAGGTTCTACTGTATTCATATTTAAAGTTGTCGAGAAAATGAGTGAAATGGACAAAAGCACGCCTAAATCCCAGTTGGGGTAGAGTTGGCAATTGAGAAAATACCATGAAACTGTTCAAAATGTACTTATGTTGGTTGTGGATGCCACCATTGGTTTGACACCCCCCTCTTGATGTTATAAACAAGTAGACAATTTTTGAAAAATCAATTTAGCTTGACTTGATCAATTTGGCTATAACTTGAGAACAGGGTGGAAAAAGACAGTCCTTACCATTATTTTTGCTGTCTTTTAGGTTTAGTATCACCTCCTAAAGTATTGACACCTGGCTGTAGAACACCCTGTATACATACATACATATATATACAAATATTTAATTGGTTACAGCTGTGAACATTCAAATAACAATAAATTGAAAATAAACCACACTTTTTCTTAGTTTTTACAAGATATCCAATATTTTGAGCTAGAGTTGAGTAGGTGTGTGACAAGTAGACGACTCAGATTTACTAGTAAGAAGTACGGCTTCACTAATAGTTGAAACGTTATTTTCAATAGACATAGCTGAAACTTTTGCCCTTTGATATGCATCGATCTGTTTCTGGCATACAAACCTTTTAACAAAAAGCATGAAAACTGTAAACAATGTATCAATGTATAATGTAAATAATTATTTGGATGAAATTTTAAAAAGGAAGTTTGTTTGGGGAAAATTAATCCATTAAAAATCTTATAGACAAATGATAAATTTGATAGTCCAGGAGATAGAGTGCAAAAAAGTGTCTAACTAACATAAAGCTAGAATTTCCTCCATATTACATTTTTTCCAACATAATATTTGCAGCCATTTTGGTTTATTTTGTAAGCCAATTCAGCCATACGGCTGATTAATAATTCATTTGATAGAATGTTCAAGTGGTACAGAGTTTATGTGCAAAGTTTGAGGTCTAGTGGATGACTTGAAAAAGGATCAATTAAATAACCCTCCCAAGATTTTGATGTCGGACTACAGGCGCAAAACAACTAAAGTGAAGTTAGTAAAACACAAAAAGTAAAAATAAAACAATTATAATTACCTGATAGAAACATAGATGACTAAACAAGCAGAACCGACTGCGAGTACTTTGGCTAAGGTGTTACTAACTAGATTTGTAATAAGTACAGCAAGACCAAGAGTTATCAGCATGAAGAAAGTTATCGCTATAGACTGCATCCAAGCCTGACTTCTCATTACTTTACCCATACTGATACGCCCTGAAACCAGACAAATTTAAAATCAGTAATCATTCAAATACAATATTATAAAAAAGTTGCTAACTATATAGCCAGATACGCGCCCGGATCTGCTCGCTGTGAACCCACTTTAAATAGCTACAGATTCCACTTCAGGTTATTATCAGGTTGGACTCAGAAACTTAACACATAATTGACCAAACTAACTAAGGGACTTATTGAGAAGCTAACACTAAATCCTCTAAGATTCAATCAAATTATTAACTGACTGGATAACCAATATTTTATTTTGTAAATATATAGTTTCAATTAATTAAAAAAAAAAAAAAAAAAATGAAATACAATATCTTCATATACAATATAAAATTAGCTGTTACCATAGGATTCCTACACAAGGGTTTACTAGAATTTTAAATGTACACAGCAAAGGTAATTATTCTTAACTCAGAAGTAATAACAGTTATTATTTATGTAAGTAACAGTTATTACATAAGAAACAACAGTTGTACAGAAACATAAAAGTAAAAATGTTGTTAAATTTAATTATAAATGTTAACTTAAATCCTAAATTATAATACATATAATTATGGTTAATTTAATTTATTAACCTAGTCTCTTCATAGTGACACACCATTGTAAACTCAGAGCAAGGAAGGGGTAGAGGGAGCAAATTGGTTCATTATGCTACACCCCTATACTAACACTTTCAAGCGAGCTCAAGCCGAACTAAAGTGATCATGTGGTCACTGGTCCTTGTCTTATAGTTCTATTCCTTGTCTTTCTGTCCCCACAGCCGTTTGTCAACAAATCCTTATCAGTAGCATTTATTTGATACCCCACTCAAAGAAGATTGCTATTTGTTATCTAGGAACTGTTACACGTTTATTAACGACGTTACTGCCTTTAGATAATTAATAATAAGGTTATCAACAAACATTAAAGTACATATTTATGTAGAAAACTGAATTAAAAATAAAAATATTCAATGTCATAAGAAAATATCACTTATTCTTATCAGCTGATATCAGATAAATTTTGAGTTTTTATTGAGATATCGATACTGTTTCACCAAACTTGGAGCTTGGGGGGTTTAGTATAGGGGTGTAGCATAATGAACCACTTTTTGAGACCCAGATTCTATAGTATTGTTCCCTCTATCCCTTCCTTGCTCTGAGATTGTAAAATTGAATTTTTTATTTGCCATTGACCTGTTACAACAGAAATTTAATTTATTAAATAAATAGGAAGAAAAATAAATTGTACCTCGACATGAAACATTGTATTCACAGTTGCATACAGGACATTTAAGATGTGGCCTTGATGTACTCTGGTGGGGCCCTTTGTTTACAGACTAAATACAAACAAAAAAAAAATATATATATATTAGAGTTTTATAAGCAACTAAATTTATTTATTTTTTACGGGATTCAATTTTTATGTGTTTAAAATGTACTTAGACAATTATTAGTTTATTATTTTTTTCACAATATCATCAAATGTTCTACCTCAACAAGCCATTTTAGAAGACAACCATGATGGACCATTTTGACATCTCCTTTACACATGCAAGGCTGTATCATTTCACCCGCATCCTTCCTATCTCTATCGTAGCATATCCAACACTCAGCATCACCTGCAAACAATATAAAAAAATCCTGTCAAGTACTTGCCAGAAAGCTACTAAAAGGGTTTCGTCAGTCATTAAAATTCATATTTCCTACAATTTTTTTTTTTTTTTTACTAAAATATGTAAAAAAAAGTTGCACTTTGGAGGAACAAGGTGTTCATATTATTCTTTAGCATCTTAGTTATGCACTTATTTGGTTCTTTTGAAGTAAAATTACCACCATTTTGGAACCGCAATATATATTTGTGTTTTGCATTTCAATAGGTACCTTTAAATGATACAACACTGAAAAATTACAAAAAATAAAAATTTTGGGTCACCATAGTTACTCCTCCATAGTTAGGCCCCCAAATGGTACTTTATCACTTAACAGGTTAGTTAGTCAAATATTACTCAAAATCAAAGAGGTCACCTATTAAGTGACAAAGTACCATCAACTTGATTTTTGGTCTACTAAGTTAGTACTCAGGATCATGAAAATCACATTGTCCACCAAGAAGGGCAGGACATGGCCGCTCTCCACCTCCATGGTTTGTTTTTTTTAAATGCCTATTGCCTTGCTATGACCCACAGATGAACTTTGCTGACCACATATTCTTAAATAAGGCACTAAAAGATTAACTTGTACACAAAATTCTAGCTTGATGTTGGTCAGACATTTTTTTGCACGCTATCTCCTGGACTATCATTATTTGATGATTGTGTTAAAATACTCTTGACTGTGTTACAAGTTTACAAATTATTATCACACATACCAGGATTAGAGGGAGCCGACGAACGCTCCAGCAAAGATTCTTGCAGAGCTGAAACTTTTGGGACAGTCCTAGTGCCCTCTGTTTTCAACAGTTTTTTCGGATTTAAAATCCAAAGTTGTTCTGGCCTGCAAATAGAAATGAAATTACTTAACCTGCTAGAAAAAATATAATGAACTAAGTAAAACATTCCTTAGACACATTAAGGAAAATCTGTGTCGATAAAATAAAAAAAGAATGGTTTTCCTTCTTAGAACTACAGACAATAATGAGTGGTAAAAAATCACATTAAAAATGCAAGTGCATATATTTAGTTAACATTCAAAGATTCTTACATTTTTATTTCACAATTTAACCATAGCTAGAGGTGAGTTCCATCCAAGAATTAAAGCAAATAGTGAATTTTAAATGAATTTTTTAACTTATCGACTTAAGATGTCCTCTTAAAAAAAAAGTAAAGAAATAAAGACGTTTCTATTGAGTAAATAAATTAATAATTAAAAGTGTACCTCATACAGTTCCATAAAACACAAGGGAACCAAAGAGCAACTCCTATTTCCAATATCCTGAAGACCAAGTTGTGGTAATTTCTACTGTGTATAGGGACTCTAAAACACAAAAAACAACAAATAATTATGTATTCACCCTAAATTAAACGGCATACAAAAGACATTGAAATAAATAAGCAAATAGATTAATAATAACAATATAATATAAAATGAAGATACTGCTTCAGATAATAAGATAATAACAAATGTAGTTATGCTAATGTACATTGATCGCAATCCATTATGTTAAAAGCAAACGAATCAATATTTCATACATTCTTAAATAAATTTTAATGGAAAGGTTTATAGATTTTAATACAGTCATTATAAAAAACACTTTCTTTTATTCAAAATAATTCAATTTTTCCAAGGGTTAAATAGGAGATAAAGGTCATTTTTTTTTAACTCAGTTAAACCATGTCATTTTTTTTTAAATGTTAAATGAAAGATTTGATGTTTGTAAAACGTAATTTAAAGAGAATCTGAAGAAAAAACGGGAAAATTGCTTATATCGTTAGATTTGTATTTAAATGGATTACATTTTAGAATTTTTTTTAATGGATATCGTCAAAACCGTTTTAGAAAAATTTGTTTTTTTGTTTTTGGGGGGTAGCGCCCCGAATTTTAGAGGTACAATTAATTTCTTGATTTCCCCTTAGGGTATGATTTTTCTTAACATGCATGCCAAATATTGTCAAAATCGGCCCAATAGTTTAGGCTCCAGGTGTCTGCGCAGACAGATATTTTTTAAAAACCACTTTTTTGAACTCATGGGACCTTAAAACGTGTAAATCCATAAAAATCTCAAAATAAAATTTTTGTGCCATCACAATGCTTTCTGTTTACATGAGAAAGTAAAAAGTTCTGAATCCAGTGTGCTTTAGACCAGCGTTTCCCAACCTTATGGTCGCAACCCAAAATAGGGTCAAAATATTTTAGGGTCGCCAAAAATCTTAGTAATTATAGACAAAAATAAAAAATACTTAAATAAAATATATATATAAATAAGTTCGATGGAATTAAAATATGTAAATTTAATTTAACTAAGTAAAAATAATAAAATCAAATAGATAAATTCACAAGGACAAAGGAATGTTATTAGGAAAAGAAGAAAACAAATACTTGAAACGTTGATAAAAATAAAGCGACAAAATAAGGGGTGTTGCAACGAGGAGTAATAATATTTCCTAGAAGCTTTAATTTCTTTTCATTAAACTTCCGACAAAGGGTCATCAGCCCACCAACATAAGTAAAGGAAGGCGCTTTATAGTGTAATAAAAAAAAACTGTTATAAAAAATAAACAAATCAAGCAATGCTATAAACCGAATGAAGATGAGAGCGTGGGTGTTTTTTTTTTTTTTTGTTCCCTAATCCAGTAGGGATTTTAGTAGCATTCAGGCTTTAGGCACCATGTATATATCATCGGGTTAGTGCAAAAAGTCACTAAGTTACATTTTTTTTCGATTTTTCATTTTTTTTTATTTTCTTAATTGTTATAATGTAAAATACAATATATTTTTCCTGATTCTATATAAAAACATATTAATAAATTCAAAATAAGTAGAAGACAGTTAAAAATGTTGAAATAAATATTTGTTTACAAAGTTGCAAGTTTAAAATTTGAATATTTCAAAAAAGCCAAATGTAACTTAGTGACTTTTTGCACTAACCCGACGATATATCCCTGCAATCTTTAGGGTATGCATATTGCAATACACCATATTCTTATCTCACGATCTTCTCTCCAACTTTTGGCCATTTTTTTGAAGAATGGAGTATAATTAAAAAGGAACAGTTTGAAAAAACCTAATAAAATCAGACGTTTAGAAATAGGTGGGGCATATAATGCAGATTTACCCCACACAATAAATAACATATTCGTCATAATTTTGAACAGTGGGAGTGGGAGGAAACACTTGGTCTTCACACAAAGTATTTGTAATAATTGAAAACAGGTTTTGGCTACTTAATAGCCATCTTCAGATTTTAAATTAGTTGTTCACTGGTCACAGTAACATGATATTGAAGTGACACACAATCGATAATCAATTATTAATGATAAAATACACGTAGAAAAGTAAAAACACGTTAGATATTTTAAACTTCTATTAGGCGAAATTCTTTATTACATCTCAAACATTGGGGGGGGGGGGGGGGGGAGACACGTCCCTGGCGAAGACGCCTGTGAATAATAAAAAAATCTTAAAGGGGGGGGGGGGGGAATCATAATTGTACTCACTTGTACTTCCAGAAGTGTTCAAAAATTTCACTACACAGCAGGACAATAACAGCCAGGAGCATGACAGCTTGAGACAGAAGTCCAAGACGAGACTGGTGAAGTTGACTTATATCTACTCGAGGCTTCGTAATATTGCACTTATCTTCTCCCTATAAACAAATAAACAAAACCTTTATTACATCGACTTTCCCTGCTAAAAAAGAACATCCCTGCTAGAAGAACACATGTTTCTAAATGCCTGTCAGCCACTCCAATATTATGAGACTATTTTTTTTCTAATAATAAAAGAATTACATCAATTAACAATTACAATCTCGATATATTATGCAGAATAATGGAAAATTGTTGGTAAAAAAAAAAAAAATAATAAAATAAATAATGATTAAGATTCTGTTTGAGTTCATATTACAAAAATATCAATAATTACTCTGCTACATTAAAAATATATTAATATGATAGATAAATTCAGATAATAACTGACATTGTTCCTCATTGGGAAGAGATGAGCAGCTTCTTCAAGTGGCTTCATTTGAAGAACCTCGTCAGATAGAAAACCTCCACGAACCTACAATAAATATGTTTTATTAGCTAGATCTACACATTGTAAGCAGGAAAATATAAAAATTTGTAAACTAGATATTAATTTTACAGTTAAATGTAGAAATTATTGGCTTTTATTCATGGTTAGTCTTTTATTTATTTATTTTAAATTATACATGAACATTAGAGGATAATTAAAAAAATAATGTGGCTAGTCCAGTAACTGAAAGGTAGATAGCTCTGTTGTAAATATTATTATACTATCTTAAGCATCATTGCTGTAGACAAATTATAGTAATACCTATTTAGTTTCTCACTTCTCTTGGTGCAGTCAGTGTCTTTAGAAAATTCACATTGCCATAGTAATATTGAGGCAAGGTGCAAAATAAAATTTTTAACAAAACTCTGATTAAATGTTTTTAAATTCATCGACGCATTGCATATAGTTTGAGGGGACGACTCTCTATGCAGAGGACTAAAGAAAGCCAGGAAAACTGAAAGATGATTCAAGAAATTAAACAAAAAAACAGCTTTGACTGGGTATCGGCAAATGTCACCAGCATTTTTTTCAGAGAGGGAGTCGGGAAGGGAGCAGAAACACTGTCTTTAAACAACTGTTTACAAGCATGGAGGATACATTGAGAAAGTGTCAATGATCAAAGATTATTTTGTTTAAAACATTTTTGATGAGAGTGTTTGACTAATCACAATCTTACTTTAACCTTAACTATTTATTATTATTTCATTTTTGTAAGAAGTATTTAAGCTAAGTATACACCAGCCAACAAAGTGCTGATAATAACATTGCTGTCATGTATCTCGTCAACAAGAAAATTGATAGATGCTCGTCAACATAGGGCAGCATTATATCAAAGAAAGAAGTTGCCAGTTGCTTTATCGCTATTGTTCTTGTGGGTCAACAGCATGCAAATGGATGTTGCTAACACTTTGTATACAGGTGTATTTATACCTATGATTAACCTAACAATTTTCCCTTGAATACTCTCGTAAAAACCTTAAATATTTCTCAAGAACTAACCTTGAAGTAGACTTCGATTCCATAAATGAGGAAAAATATCACAACAATAAGCAGCAGAACGGCGTAGCAACCATTAAATACATGAGCATAGAACCTCTGAAAAAAGATACAAAAAAATTAGAATATAATTACATAAATTTACAAAATAAAAAAACCAATATTTTACAGAGGCCTAAAACTTATTCAACAATGTTATAATTAAATGACAGTTTTTCTTAGCATGCTGTAAGAATCTATCAAAGAAAAAAATCCAGCAACAAAACTTACTTGATCAAAAATAAATATGAACAAAAATAAAATTACAAATTAGCTTTAAAATTATAGAAAATGGTCAATGCTACATTATCACAAGGTGTTAAAAAGAATAAATGACAAATTTAATAATTATTTATCGATAAATATGATACCTCAAGTTCTGGTGTGGTTTGAAGGAAGTTGACGGTGATGAGCTCAGCAGCTAATAACGAGTACGTTATGACATTAAACATGACAAAAGCAAGACTCGACTTGGACAAAAACTGTCTTTGTTCCCACCTCGTATCTCTTAAGTGAAACAACTGAAACATTAACAAATATTGTTTATTTCTAATAATAAAAACCATCGCTAAATACCATATAAAGGGAATTATTCTAAAATAATAAATAATTATGCTTAAAAAAAGCACAAGTCTTACCTCTGCCCAGAAGCAAACTATAAGCGATGCACCAGAAAGAAGAAGAGGGTAATAAGCCGACATGAGACTTCTTGTCCATCCTTGACCTTCGACAACTCCACCGTCCTGTCATTAATAAAATATAATAATTACCACTCTATAATATACAGATGAGGTTTTTTTTTGTTTTTTTACAAAGTACCCTAAAAAACTCATTTCTTCAAATAGATTCGACAATCAACAGATTCGTTTTTGAGCTGTTAGGAGGAGACTTATTTAAGCCAAATAACAACTTCAAACATTTAGGAAACCAAATCACTAATGACAACGGAGGAAGTAAGAGCGAAACTAGTGGCAGGAAATGGGTGCTACTTCTTCTTAATGAAGATACTAAAACGTTGACTCTTAAGTCAAGAATCGAAGATCAAAGTGTATTTAACTGTCATCTGACCTGTTGAATTACATGGATCGGAGGCTTTGACTCTTATAAACTCTGATGAAAACTGCTTATGGCGTTGGAAGATAAAGCTGTTGAGAAGAGCTATCCAAGACACAAATATAGCATGTTTCAATGACAAATCGAATCTTAACAACTCTGCTCTTGTAAAACCAATAAAAAAAAATTTTATTCACATAATGTCAGGTAGCTGTAAGGTATTTTAGTTATAGTAATATAAGTAATTATTGTTCAGCTATAAGCAGTGAAAAACAAAATGTTTACCTGAACCATACCTTTACTGGGTTCCACCTTGGATCTCAACTCCATATCCCTTACCTTGTTCCTTCCGTAATCCTTCTACCCACACAGTCCTAGTCTACTCCCCCCCATCAAATTCAGGCAAGATGACAAGTAAAAAAAAAAAAAAACTTCTTCTCAAACAATTTAAACAAGTCTTCTATTGGATTTTAGAGTAAACAAAAATAATATTAAACTAACCTTTCAAAATACAAAAATCAACAACCTCCTAACCTCATATGACTGCAGTTATTACAATTCAAAACAAACAAAAAAATCTAAATTAAGACCTACAAAATTATAACCTATTTCTAAAAACAGATTTATATCTAAAGTTTATTCTTAGAATCTAACACCCACCTTGTACTGTTAGTTTGTTATAAAAATGTGTAAAATAGTTAGCTTAGTACAGAATTCACTAAGTTAACAACTAAGTTAACACGCACAATGAAGATGATATTATAAGTGGAAACGCGTTTGTGAATTTTAAAAATTGTGGTGACAATATTGTTGTGTTACTTTCTACCAACCTCTCTTGTCCATAAGTCATAACAATTCAAAGAACTTTTAACATCACTTGCAGAGAGACAAATATAAACCATTAACACAAGGGGTAGCTCAATGTTGTTTTATACAATCTGAGTTTTGTTAGAAGAAGATTTGAATAAACAAGTCTTTAGGGTGCTTTACAATATACAAAGGTAAGGAACAAATGGTTTTTCCTAGTTAAATGGACCAATGGTCATGATAATATATACATTTCAAACAATAACTTGAAAGAAATATTACTGTGGTTTACAAAATAACTAAATATGTTATAATAGAACTTACAAGATAAGTGAAGTAGGAGGCCCTAATGAGCGAAGCAAGACACACGACGACATAGAGTACTTTCTGATTGGTTAGTTTCAAAGCTTGAGTCAAACTGGGCACCTTCATACGTTTCCATTCGGCAATTATAGCCAGCACTAGTTGAATGAAGCATACTGCAGCAACGAAGAAATAAACGCACGCAAAACTTACAAAGTAAGATGAATTAGTTTTGCGACATTCCTCTCCTTCAAACTCAATCTACAACAGTCAAAGAAATGCAATGTTTCAAATATTATTTTTATATTACAACCAGCAAACTAAACTAAACTATTTTTAATTTTGTACCCCATACGTGTACGAAATTTAAATTTCGAAATCATAAAAACTTTCTAAAAAAAAATCAATCATATCTATCATTTTGTTCAATAAAAAAATGTATTGAACAAAACAAATATATTTTTTTACCACTTAAACCAAAGCTTGAAACATACATACAGGTACCATTCATACCCAAAAGTACTACTACTAAGCATGTATACAAATTTTCATTAAAATCGGATCAAAAATCGTAAAATTTTTTCTTTCCTGTTTTTCTTTTTTACCCCCCTCTTATATGAAAATATGACAAAAGTGTACATAGCAACAATTATTACTTTACTCATTATTAACAAATACTTTACAATTACTTAGAAAAGATTAGAGACCTAAAAAAAGGATTTATATTTGATCTTGGGGATTGATTTCCTCTATTATTGATGATATATTCATTATTTTCAACTCGTAAACAATAAAAATAGTGAATGTGTTGAAATTACCTCACAGAAGCAGGTGCCGTTGAGGCACTCACCGTGACCTGAACAATTCTGGCTGGCACAAGCCATTCTAAGAAAAGAAAGTTTCTTCCTCATCTTGTAGCCAAGTCTACCTTCATCCCAGCACTGATTTCAACCCTCACCAGGTCATCACCAAGGATACCTAAAAATACAAATAATATATAGAGCTGAATTAAATACAAATTAACAATCATCAATAACTAATGATGTCAACCAATCAAACTATATAGTGCATTTTATTAGTACTATTTTTAACTTAGAAGAAATATCATAGTTGTTGAGGCTTAACCCATTCAATGCGTAATCCAATTTATGAACCTACCTTAGTTACTGTATATATCTAAACGATTTTAAAAGTTAATTTAAAAATAAATAAAAAAAAAAAAAAAAAAGTTTGGATCCACTGTGGGTACAAACGTAAGCGGGCCTGACGGAGCCTTGCAAGATGGTTCTACTCGAGGCACGGAGAATAGAGCTACAGAGGGCTGAAAGGGAGGGCTTGGATCCACTGTGGATCCACCCGCCAGGTGCGTTGGCACGGCATGGATCCACACGCATTGAATGGGTTAAGGAAGAAAAAGGATACGACGTTAGACAATAAGACCCAAATAAACTTACAATTTTACAAGTAGAGAGTTAAAAATTCATATAATCATTAAACAAAATTGAGCAGACACTACTCGTTTGCATCGTCCAATATATATTTTTTTTACTTGTTCCTATAAAAAGAAAGTATTGTGATGGTGCGAAAATTCGATTTAGATGGATATAAAAGAGGAGGTTATTTAAACACAATGCCTATTTATCAGGACAGGGTAACTACTATCCGTTCCACAAATATTTCATTAACTAGGGTTGCCAGACGTCCCGGTTTTCCGGGATTGTCCCGGTTTTGGACTTAAAGTCCTGGTGTCCCGAAGACACTTTTCGGGACGCCAAAATGTCCCGGTTTTTACTTGAGACGTAATATTAATTATATTATTAAAAGTTAATTAACATAATAATAATTTAGGTGCAACAAAAAGCTGATAATTTATGTTTTAAAATAATTCATAAATGCGTAGTTTTAGAAAGCAAAGGTACAATAGTTTTATAGATAAGAAGTATTTTATAAATCTAAGATTTTTTTTTTATATGATACCGATATTGTACTGTATTGAGGATCCATATATTATATGATAAGTTACAACTTAAAGCACGGGCGTCATCGCCACGGAGACCCCCCCCCCCCCCCCCCCAATGACAGAGGTTGGGCCAACAACGAAAAACGATAATCATAGAATGACAGTTTATTATAGATTTCAAATAATAATGCATAATGGCTATTGACTGATCTATTTAATCTACAATGATAAGGTGCACAACTTTTATTGTATTACAATTACTATTTTTTTAAATTTTGTATTAAAAGAAAAATGTGTACTTATGTTAATACTTTTTTGCCAACGAACTACACCATAAGTTTACTTCTATGACAAATAACAAAGTATTAAAATCAAATGTCACCTCAGAAATCCATAAAAGCCGCTGTTTTAGAAGTCATATTTTCAAAATTTTCCCGGGGGTGGGGGAGGGGGGGGGGTGTCCCGGTTTTTGCATTCAGAAATCTGGCAACCCTATCATTAACTCACCTTTAATATTAAAGCACAAAATAGTATAACTAGCAGGATTACTATTGTCTCTGGAATTATTTAAGTAAAAGATATTTTGAATATTTTAGAGATAAAATTAGTATGCAAAGCTCATCCTTATTCAACGGTCCGATGTGTTGTAACATTTTAATTTTAATTTAAAGATAATAAGGTATTTATACCACTAATTTCTAGTGGATAATAATGTACACAACCATTAAATAAAAAAAATATATATATCTTCTTATATCTAAAGGGTTAAAAGATACTCACATAAAGTAATAATGATTATTAAGTGAAATAAACTTGTTTAAAAAATGCCAGTTGAACAATAAAGTAATTAAAACGATTTGATGGATAACTAAACTTAATTATTTGCTTATCTGGAAAAATACACCAAAAATGTTTACTAAAAAGAAATATAATTGAAACAATTAAATTTATTCCTCAACCATCTGAAAATTGAAATTATTGTTAAATATTGTTAGTTGAAGATACATCAGAGTAAAGACACAGTATCATAGAAGCAAAAGCCAAATGTCACAGGAGGGGAAAGAGTAAAATTTATCTGTGAGGCCTGGAGATAAATTAACATGTGGCAAGCACTATGAGGAGCAAGGCAAACACAACGGGACGATTACAAAAAATCACATTCAGATAAAGAATAGATTAGTAAATAACAGATCAAACAAGTATAATTGCAAAAAAGAAAACTTTTGAATACAATGAAACATTTTTTTGATATAAACACATACCTTTCTCATACATCATAAAGAATTAATGTATATAGAAAAATGCATTACTAAAATATTATTTAAATGTTTAATTTTATTTCAGGAGTATTTAAGAGACATCTTTTATAATTGTTATTTTGAACCAACTGTGATTGAAAATAGAAAAGTTTTATTGAACTGACTGTGATTGAAAATAGAAAAGTTTTATTGAACTAAGGGTGATTTAAAATAGAAACAGTTTTATTGATCTAACTGTGATTGAAAAAAAAATAAAAATATATAGAACTAACTGTGGTTTTAAATAGAAAAGTTTTATTGAACTAAGTATGATTTAAAATAGAAACAGTTTTATTGAACTAACTGTGATTGAACACAAAAAAAGTTTGATTAAAATAACTATGATTGAAAATATAAAAGTTTCATTGAACTAACTGTGATAGAAAATAAAAAAAGTTTTATTGAACTAACTGTGATTGAAAATAGAAAAGTTTGATTGAACTGACTGTGATTAAAAATAAAAAAAATTATTGAACTAACTGTGATTTTAAATAGAAAAGTTTTATTGAACTAAGTGTGATGTAAAATAGAAACAGTTTTACTGATCTAACTGTGATTGAAAATAAGAGAGTTTTATTGAACTAACTGTGATTGAAAATAGAAAAGTTTGATTGAACTGACTGTGATTAAAAATAAAAAAAAATATTGAACTAACTGTGATTTTAAATATAAAAGTTTTATTGAACTAAGTGTGATGTAAAATAGAAACAGTTTTACTGATCTAACTGTGATTGAAAATAAAAGAGTTTTATTGAACTAACTGTGATTGAAAATAGAAAAGTTATATTGAACTAACTATGCTTGCAAATAAAAAATCAAACGTACTTAAAACAAAAGGGAATCTACAAAAAATTGATAAGAAATAACTTGAGTTTTTGCCAAGTTAATCTACTTAGTAAAACCATAGTAGGGTTTTAAAGGTCAAGAGTACAGGGATGAGTCAGTCTTCAGATAGTTTTAAAGAAAACTTAATAGCAGGGCTAATAATTTATTTTATTATTAAGTGCTATGCTGCAGTTTCTTCACAATTTAGTTATCCTGAATCATTTATATATTAATTAAAAAAAAAAGTTTAGAATTTTTATTATCTGGTCATGAGAATAGTCACGACTATGTTCTGGCTGTCGGATCACACACCCTATCATGAGGCAGGCGTCACACAGACTGTTCAGTATAAACTGTCATGTCTACTGGATCTATGAACTCAATCTACATCCTAAAATTTAGGATACAAACCTAAAATAATCTATGAAAGTAACTGTGGAACTCAGAAAGTAATTTTTACATACATTTGTTACTAATTTAAAAATCCTTCCCAAAATATAACTATAAAAATTACAAGATAAAAAGAAATATGTATATATTACGTTTATAAATTTTATGTTGAATCATATGTGTAGTGTTGATAATATAATTGTTATTGTTATACATAAAGTCAGTGAAAAAAAAAGTTCCAAATTTATTTACTTCATATAAATGACAACTAACTAGACAGCTGATCTTAAAACTATAAAAGGACAAATCTTTGTACAACGGATCTTGCTAACACCAAATCTAAACTGTGCCATCGATATGCCCCCGTGCAGGGACGGTAAGAGAAGAAAAATGAGTACAAGTAAAGAAGTACAGATGCAGAATACCTAGGACACAAGTGAAAACAAACTGGTTGTCACAGGTCAATTAATTTATGTATTTGTTTACTTTTCCTGTTTCGTAGTCATTCAATGTTTATCTCTTAAAAATACAATTAGTTTTTACATAACAAAAAGGCTTGATATAATCATTCTTGAACATTTTAACAATTTTATCAGCCATACCAGGTACTAAAATAAAAAATCATAAATTTGAAACCCGTCAAAATGAAGATTGTAAATATGGGTCAAGTCAAAACAAAAAATAAAAATAACTTGCGGATTTTTTCCCAACTAACTTTCCATACAGTAAAATTTGCTGAAAACGAATTCAATTCTGCTAAAAGATGGCTCAAAGTATTAAAATAATGCATTGTCATCATGTTCTGAGCTATTCTAAAAGTTTCAAATATCTAGCTACTCGGGAAGTTAGTTAAAAATCGATTGCAAGATTTGTACTAGACCCACACACAAATAAACAAACAAACAAGAAAGCAAGCTAATAAAAACGTAGTAATAAGAGTGGAATAAATTTTTAGTAGACATATATTTAAAAGCACAAATGATTCAATCCTGGAAAATAAAATTGGTATTCAGATCACCTATAAGTCAATCTATATTAAATTTGAAAATAAATAAACTGTCAACAGACAAGCCAAATATGAAGCAATTGATACAAACAAAATTAAATTTAAACGCTCTAACTTATAAATATATATTATAACGTTATGGTTAAACTGAAGAAGACGATGAAATTGAGAATCGCTTGGCAGCACAATTTTGCTTTAGTTGTACACTTAAGAGATTATATCCCTTTGTCAAACGGTACATTGGAATGATTTATACATTTGAGAGATTATTAATTGTATGAGTTGAATGTAGGAGAGTTGATATACCTTTGTCAAAATAATACATTCGAATAAGCCCTTCCCCAAACAGCACCCTATTCTTAAGTTTTAACAACGTTAAGAACATAAAATTAAACAATTTGAAGTTATATGAGTTATTAAATGCAGATTCTATGTTTGCATAAGTACCAGCTAAGTAAATATAATAAACTGTCTCTATCAGCAATCAGCGATTGTTTGTTGCCAATTAGCAATTACTGCAGTAAGATTATGTAAAAAAATACGACAAGAAAAGTTAGATAATCAAGCTAATGATTTACTTTCCATATACAAAGGGTACATTAATTCTATAATCCTCATATTCAAGATTATAAATATTGGTTTCAACTTGTTAATTTTAAAATAATTCAAAAAAGGATTAAAGATATTTTTATTTGATTACTCAAGAATTACTAATTCCTTCTCATAGGTAACTAAAATTTATCACTTACACCAACTTACAGTGATTAAGATTAGACCCAAATTATCAATATATTTTTTAAGAATAAGACAGTTATCATTTAGAATAGAATAAATTGATAATTTAAAATAAAACAGACTCTATAATATTAATATTACCTGGCTCTACGGAAACGGAGAAGAACCCTCGACATCAATCGATAATAACTAAGTATTTCGAACACAACAACTCAAACTAAAAACCAGGGTTAACCAGTTAACATGGCTATATTGTCACTTATGGCATTATATCTTCCTTCATTATTCTAGTAAATAAACAAACATTTAAAGGCAAACTAACAATATTTAGAACTTATTTTTTTGCAATGTAAGAAAAAGACAGACAGGGGATAGAGAAAACATATGTTTTTAGTTTAGAAATAAAAACCTGGGGAGGGGAGTCAATGTTGCCACTAAAAGAACGTGCTGTAAGAACTAAATATAGATGTGTTTGTATTTGTTCTTTAGTTCTCGTAAATTTACACAAGCAACCAATCTATTGTATAGAACACGTTTTCTTTTAATTACATTATTTAAATCAGTCAATAAAATTATTATATTTCTTTAAGTAATACTGTTATATTGAATAGAGAGATTTTTTAGAACAAAAATATTTAGCTTTTTATCACGGTCGTAGTTCAGGTTATATCCGCTAGGTTTATTTACAAGGACGGTGTAGTGGTGTAGTCCAAATCCTTGGTTTATTTACAACTTACAACCATTTTAACCACGAAAACGAAAAGTACGTTGATTAGATCTGGATAATGACATTTAAATTTTTAAATGAACAAAATATCGAAATATCTTTTTAGTTGTGACAGAAGAGTAAACAAACACTATGTGTTAATGAATACAGGTAACAAACAAAAATACTGCTGTAAAATCAGTCTCTAAGCGTACGCGCAGTTCAGTGCAGAGCAGCTAATCCTTCATTTTCTTGCTGCACCGCACCTGATTCCTGATTGCCTCATTGTCAATACTTTGACTATTGGTATTAGGAACTTTTAAGAGCAATTTATTTTTTTTTATTTAAAATAACTTTATTTATAATTAAATAGGTAGTGAATTTATTTAATTTAGTTTTTTATTTTAAAGTAATTCCTTTTAGTCCAGGAGCCAGGTCGAAAAAAACAGGTCGAGCTGGAAAGTATTTTGAACTTAATGGAATTTTTACAGGTAACTCAGAGGTCCTCTGGGATGCCAATACTGAGTTTTCGACCTCGTGGCCCTTGTGCTAACTTGAGGAGGGAGGAAAAACCCCAATTTTTCCGCCAATTTTTTGGTTTTTCGCCTCTAGCTCGAAAACTACGCGTCAAACAAAAAATATTTATCAGTACAATGTTAAAGAGCATCAAATTTCCTATACAAATCACTGATCATACGACTAATTCACCCATTAGGTACTGTGATACAGTATTTTGAAAAAATGCCAAATTTTAAAAAATGTGGATTTTAGCGGAAAAATGCGTGTTTTTGGGCTTATAAAATAGATTTATCATCATAAATTGAGCATTCAACATTTCTATGTATTCCATAATAATATGTAACCCCCTCCCCCCTCACTCACACGAGCAGGTCGTCGGTACCGTCGTCATCAGTGTCATCCTCGTTGACGTTGGGCTCGGCGGAATTTTCGCACCCGGTGCCCACACAGTACTTACACAAGGAAGAGCATTTTAGCCCTGCCTTTTTGCAACTGCTCCCTGCTGAGACAATCCAGTTGCACACTTGCAACTTATGGTTCGCAAAAGTCTTTCAGGAGCCAAAATTTTGGAATTAGGCTCCTCTTACCCTTCTACTTCAAAATCTATATTATGCCGATAGGCGCTGTTTATTTTTTAGGGGTGAAAACTACCCCCAATTATCAAAACTTATAAAGTAACATTTTAAAGCTTAAGGTGGGTGAAATTTCGTTTGGATTAGTTGGATAATGATTGTTTTATGCTTTGGAACACAATTTCAAAATATTTCAACCCTTAAAAATCAACCCTTGTTAGACCTTAATGTGCAAAAAAATATGTATCCTTAAATAAATGATTAATTTATCATATCGACTTAATTTAAGAATGTTGTTGCCTAAAATATTACCAATTTCATTATTTTGTAATTTTTCAACCCTTAAAAACGCCCTTACAACGATTTGTACCCTAAGTACTAAATGCACACAAATTATTTCATATTCTTTTTTCTGACATCAAATAAACCACGTATATCAATTTTCATTCATATCGGATCAAAAATAATAATATTTCTAATTTTAGCTAAAACCATTTATTCCTGTTTTTCCATTTTATCCCCCTCTTAAATGAAAATATGACAAGTGATTATAACAACAATTACTGCTCTCTTAAAGAGCTATCCAACGACATTCATCACAAAGGATTTATACTATTTTGACTTTTGTACCCCGTACCCCATACTTCCGCTGTTTGGATATTTCCAAAAAGTTGGAGTTAAGCTGTTCCCATGTGTCCCATGTGATCAACGCAAACCCGTAGAAGGGCGACGATCAATTTGAATTAGGGTGGTAATTAGGGGATTGTTTTCACTTATTTTTTCGTAGAAAAATGTGGGGACTAACTTTATTTTCGTCGTAACTCACTTAATTTTGATGC
This sequence comes from Gerris lacustris, assembly GCA_951217055.1. Classification (NCBI taxonomy): domain Eukaryota; kingdom Metazoa; phylum Arthropoda; class Insecta; order Hemiptera; family Gerridae; genus Gerris; species Gerris lacustris. Next base: position 76,123,188 of record OX578278.1, read on the forward strand.
TATCGACTTCTATTTTTTAAAAAATGAAAGGTCTTTTTGTCTACTTTAAAAAAACTTCTATAAGTTTTCCTCGTAAAATGCCCAGTTTTATCGCTATTTGACTCTGAGTCTCTCAATTTTAGCATTTGACGAACAAAAGACAACAATTAACAAGCCGTAGGTCGGTCCGTATTGGTCGTACATGATTTATAAAATAAGGATTGTCTTTCTTTTTTTATAGGCTACAATTTTGTTCTTACAGTTTGTTTTATAAAATGCATATTTTTCGAGTCATTCACGAAAAACCGACCAAAAAGGTCGAACAACTTTTACTTTCAATCGCGAATAACTCGAAAAATATTAAGTTTAAAAAAAAAATGTATAGATCATTTTTAACTTAGAATTAGCTTTTCCATCGATTCCTGTGGTTAAAATAAAATAAAAAATTTCAACCCCCGAGATGGGGTGGCAACCACACCCAGGGTAATAGCAATGATGATATAGATTTTGATGCTTGGACTATTCTCTACCTACTGTCAAATATTCAAGTAAATCGATGTATGACGAAAGAATTGCAAGCCAAAGTGCTTCATTTCCTGGACTATTGATATTTTTATTTAATTAAAAGATAAAAAGTCAAAAATTAAGGGAAGGATAGAACTTCTTTACCTACGTAATCAATAAGTCAGGCACATTATTCGTCATCAAATTTGTTTCAGGGGAGAGGGGGGGGGGGGGGGGGGAGGGCCAGTGAAGGGGGAGGGGTTTACAGGGGGTTACATATTATTATGGTATACATGGAAATGTTGAATACTCTATTTATGATGATAAATCTATTTTATAAGCCCAAAAACACGCTTTTCTCCGCTAAAATCCACCTTTTTTAAAATTTGGCATTTTTACAGAATGCTGTATCTCAGTACCTAATGGGTGAAAACAGTTGTATGACCAGTGATTTTTATAGGAAATTTGATGCTCTTTAACATTGTACTGATAAAGATTTTTTGTTTGACGCGTAGTTTTCCAGCTAGAGGTGAAAAACCGAAAAATTGGCGGAAAAATTGGGGTTTTTCCCCCCTCCTCAAGGTAGCACAAGGGCCACGAGGTCGAAAACTCAGCATTGGCATCCCAGAGGACCTCTGAGTTACCTGTAAAAATTCCATTAAGTTCAAAATACTTTCCAGGTAAATCTACCTGGCTCCTGGACTATTTGTTGATTTTAATTTAATTTGTGGAAGATAAATGATACATGTAGGCACATCTAGGGGACCCCCCCCCCCCCTCTTCTTTACCTTGAACGCTTGAAAAAGTCAACTATCGGTGAAATATCACTCACAAGTAAAATAGTGTTCCCAGAAATAATTATTTCTTCGCACATTGGAATATATATATATATATATATATATATATATATATATATATATATATATATATATATATATATATATATATATATAGGGGAGAATCACCTTAGGCCTTAGACAGTTATGTATCTTAGGCGCATGCCCTCATCATAAATATTCCAATGTGCGAAGAAATAATTATTTCTGGGAACACTATTTTACTTGTGAGTGATATTTCACCGATAGTTGACTTTTTCAAGCGTTCAAGGTAAAGAAGAGGTTGTTTCATATATATATATATATATATATATATATATATATATATATATATATATATATATATATATATATATATATATATATATATATATATATATATATAAAAACAAGACTCCTTCCTCAACTCAACTCAGGGAGACGGTCAGGTGCAATAAAAACTCCACATTCACATCAAGCCAACGTTTCGGCAACTGTTTAATGTTGCCTTCATCAGGGCAAACTGTAACATACATAAAAAATATGTGAGCATAAACAAGCAGACTACGAACAAGGTAATAAATAAGTGAAACACATAACCGGAACTAAATCAGAACTCACATGAAGATGAAGAACTAAGCACAAATAATGTAAAAAAGAGAAGGAAGCATATAACAAATTAAAGGGAACAAGGTGAAAAAGGAATTAAAAAACACTGTTAAAAAGTTCACGGCTCACAGAAAGTAAATAAATGTAAGAATGTGACAGCTGACGGTGGCGCTGTTGACGGCAGAACGGAGGAACTAAAAACCCAAGTCTTCGCTAGCATGCAGTGCAACCTAGCGGCCAAGAGAAGTACTAGCAAGCTAAATCTAAGCACAAAGGAAAAAGGAAAATAGGAAAAAAACAAGGGAAGTAAGCGGAAAAATAGACCTGTCACTGTGTGGAAAATCGTCATAAAGCTAGATTAAAACCTGATGAGGTCCGTATTGTTCGGGCTGAAAAGAATACTCAAAAGAGACGAGTTTTAGAGATGCTGTTTGTTCACAATAATGCGGCCTCAATGAACTACAGATCTGATGTGGCAGGGATAAGTGATCTATACAAGCACCTTTTGGCCCTTTATACCTAGCTCTATGTTCCTCCTTTCCTTACCTCCGTATTTTTCCGCTTACTTCCCTTGTTTTTTTCCTATTTTCCTTTTTCCTTTGTGCTTAGATTTAGCTTGCTAGTACTTCTCTTGGCCGCTAGGTTGCACTGCATGCTAGCGAAGACTTGGGTTTTTAGTTCCTCCGTTCTGCCGTCAACAGCGCCACCGTCAGCTGTCACATTCTTACATTTATTTACTTTCTGTGAGCCGTGAACTTTTTAACAGTGTTTTTTAATTCCTTTTTCACCTTGTTCCCTTTAATTTGTTATATGCTTCCTTCTCTTTTTTACATTATTTGTGCTTAGTTCTTCATCTTCATGTGAGTTCTGATTTAGTTCCGGTTATGTGTTTCACTTATTTATTACCTTGTTCGTAGTCTGCTTGTTTATGCTCACATATTTCTTATGTATGTTACAGTTTGCCCTGATGAAGGCAACATTAAACAGTTGCCGAAACGTTGGCTTGATGTGAATGTGGAGTTTTTATTGCACCTGACCGTCTCCCTGAGTTGAGTTGAGGAAGGAGTCTTGTTTTTATATATTGTCCGGTCGAGTTGAGCTTCTGTGTGTGTACATATATATATATATATATGTATATATATATATATATATATATATATATATATATATATAGGCATCACTAATTATACTATTTCCCATTGACATAGAGATTTGAAATTTGGTACATAAATAGAGTGTACCATAAATATAAAAGTGCGGCCATTTTGATTTCGATATATGGTCACCATACATAGACTTATGGTAGCTAAAGAAGAAAATTAAACGTACTTTCACTTCAACATATGGCCACCATATTGAATTATAGCCACCATCTTGGATTTAATCACACACAATTATCTTAGCTTCAAGTGCACATACAGATCTGAAATTTGGTACATAGACTAATGGTAGCTAAAGAAGAAAATTAAGGTACTATCACTTCAATATATGGCCGCCATCTTTGTTCATTTTTCAGAAGAGCAGTTTGAAGTTTTGATGTTTGTACCATGCGCTGAGCGAATTCATTTAGGAACAAAACTTCAAACGCAATCTAGCGGTGGACTAACAAACTAGGACAACCGTCAACAGTTTTATGTGTAAAGATTTCATTTCTGGTGCAATAATATTTTTAATTAAAAATATATTATACTGTTAAACAAAATGCATTATCTAAATAATTACTGCGAAGTAAATATGCAAATGAATGGTTAAATTATTTTTTAATTAAAAAAAATACTGTTAAATAAAATGCAATAACTGCAAAGTAGATAAATATAAAAATTAATGGTTAAATTCATTTATAATGAAAAACATATTATATGAAAAACATTAAAAAAATGTTTAAAAATAATATACCTACTTTTACTAAAATTCGAAATAATGTAACAATAAAGATATATTAGTTATATTGTTTTAATTATTTTTCACACACAGCGCCAACTTCTAGATGGACAAGGCACGCGAAGCGTGCTGATTCTGCTAGTATTTATGTATAATCGAGTATGTGCAGTATGGCATGTGAAGTCTTGAAAATAAAGTTACTTGATTACCTTAATTTTGTTTTACTAATCCTTACCTGTGCAACATATCTTTTTGGAATTATAGCCCTTTTCAAAATGCAACTATTTCTTGCTCAGTTAAGAAATAAAAAAATAATATAGATTTAATTTGAGTAAAATGTATAGTTGTAGTCCTGTCTGTTTATTAAATTAGATTAAATTATTACGTTAAAGTTGATTAAATTTTGATACTGATTAAAAGTATACTTACTCATTTAAATATAGTTGGAGAAAAGTTTTAATTAAAATATCAATTCTGCAGAATGTACGTCAAATGATAAAAAATGCGCGTATTTCTTGAAGGAAGGCAATATTGGAAGAGGAGAGTGAAAGGTTAATAAAATAGCAATCTCACGATGAAGAGCTGCTATACAAACTGAGTCTTGTATCAAAGGCAACGAGACGCGATTTACTGACAGAATAAGAATGATACACGCGTCGAGCTGACTGCCTTCACCCTCAGCTGACTGTATAGATCTAATAGAATTAACTGGCACGGCCTCCGACCCTCATGAACAGAACAATTCGGCCTAATTACCACTCTAAATTTCAAACTAGATAGTTTTGTGTGTGAAACACATTTTAATAAAACAAGTCGATATAAACTTGACCCGTCTTTAGTAGTAATAATATGGCACTTCAAGCATTTAACATTCTGGTGTGTTTTAGGTTTTAGTCATGATGACCCTCTTCAGAAAACAGAGATTACCTTGTCCTACAGTCATCAACTGAGAACAATAATTGTTAACAACAAAATACAAAACACTCGTATAATATGGTGTAATTTGCATGTTCACTTGAAGCTGCAGTGTTGCCAGTTTCTCCACTGATTTTTTATATGAAGACCTGCAATTCTTAAAACTTATTAAACAGGATTAACGACTATAAACAAATTATTTTGTAAATAAAAAGTTTTTTTTATTTTAGTTTACTTATTAAACTATTAAAAATAATATTATAAGGGAGGAAATAAAAAAATTTAAAAAACCCATAGCTAGAGGATATATATATATATATATATATATATATATATATATATATATATATATATATATATATATATATATATATATAGAGGGCCGTCGCGAGGGTGGGGCGACCGGGGCGGAATTTGGCATAACAGTTAATTTAACTGTTATGCCAAATACCAACCATATAACAGTAAAAATATGACTACCTTGAAAGTAAAATGTTTCCTGATTTTACTGCCTGGACAATAAAATTATATTTCTCTGTTCGAAATTAGTTCAATAATGCATAATTTTGCTACCGCAAGTAGATAAAATATAGAATGGAACAAGGCAGCAAAGAAACATTTTTCTGCGCATCAAGTATTTATTGCCTGCCTCAGCTTTGCCTCGGAAACCAATTAGGTAAATTATCTGCCTCGGCAGTAATTTTTCATAGCCTGTCCTCGCCTCCGGCTCGGAATCTGACTTAATCACTCGTCAGTAAAATTCCATTTTGCTGTCAAGTTACATAAATAACTATTAAATCCTTATAAGTCTATAATAGGTGACAAGATATTTCTTGGTTGTCGATAAAAAAACTCCACATCTATTGTTATCTCCGAGAATTGTAAAATATTTAGTGACAGGTGTAAACAAAATAAAAGTTTAATTTGTAGAAGAGGAATTTAGCACTTTAGAGAACGTTTAGATTCAAAGAGTGAAGATGGAGGAGCTGGAAGACGCTCCGATTCGTTTGACGCCCAGGGCGGTTTACGGCTTATCGTGTCAAGCTAAAAATAATATTATTTATACATCCGATCATAATTTGGGTCACCCTTGTTCAAGTGTGATCGTCGTCGATGATATGGTCAATAAGAAACAATCTTTCATTTACCTCGGACAGACTGCCAACACTGTCGACAGAATAGCTGTCACTGCCGACAGGTAAGAACTTCAACAAAAAATGTACGCATTAGCCCATTGAGATAATTTAATCTGTAAATATCATGATAGTTAAACACAAGTCACCCCATGGATTTCTAGACGCTAAGAGAAGTCCGTGGTCTTCAGGATTCTAATTCCAAGTGCTTTTAGAGAGATCCATCAAGGCCACATACTATATTAAATTCCATCACGCTGATGTTGGACCTTGAATAAATTATGTATTGACCTAAAATAAATTATACAGGGTGGGCAAAAAAAACCCGCACTTTTTTGAACACTTGTAGCTCAGCTTCTGTAGTTGATAGAGATATGGGGTTTGCGGAGCCTGAAAACTACATTCTTCTACGTAAAATTTAATATGTATAACTTTAAAAACTATTGGGTGAAAGCCACGCAATGACAGTTTGAAATAAGGTCTTAAAAAAAGTCGTTGTCCGGGTAGTGATCTTGTCTGGTAATGTAGTTTTGATTTAATAAATTAACATATGGTGGAAGGGGGGAGGGGGTGTTCTTTGTAGGTAAGTGGGGGGAGTCCCTCAGTGTTATAACAAACATTGAAGATGGGTTAAGCACAATTTTTCCTGAAATTAAAGATTAAATGCTAAATTACACGTTTATGCAAGATGTTACCCCGTCCCATCGCTCCTTACAAACAATTCAATACTTGCAAGAGAATTGCCCAGACTTCAGGCAACATTGTGCTTAACACACCTTCAATGTTTGTTATAACACTGAGGGACTCCTCCCACTAACCTACAAACCCCTCCCCCCTCCTCCACCATATGGTAATTTATTCTATCAAAAGTATAATACCAGACAAGATTACTACCCGAACAACGACTTTTTTTAAGACCCTATATCAAACCGTTATTTTATGGCTTTCACCCAATAGTTTTTAAAGTTATAGATGTGAAATTTAAAGTAGAAGAATGTAGTTTTCAGACCCCGCAAACCCCATATCTCTATCTACAACAGAAGCTGAGCTATAGCTATAAGTATTAAAAAAAGTGCGGGTATTTTTTGCCCACCCTGTATATTTTATTATACATTAATTTTTGCCTTTGGTACTTGGGTTATTTACTTTCTTACAAATTTATGCAATACCAATTAATCAAAGACATTTTATGCCCACTATGATTTTTCATTATTTTTAAAAGAATTTCTTGTTGGCCCATTCGTCTCAAAAGTGCAATTTCGTTTACCCTATTCAAATATTTCTATCGTAAAACCTATAGTACCTACATAAATATAATGTTATTTTAATTATTCTGTTTATAATAAAGTATAGATTGCGTTGATTTTGTTAATTCATGACATCTCATTATGATTAGTATAATTTCATTTAAATGATTTTCAGAACTCATTTAGCTGTGGCTGAAAGAGGTGAAAGGCCGAGAATATCAATTTATAGCCTAAAGACTCTAAAGAGGGTTAAGCTTCTTGGAAACCCTTACGATGAAATAAAAGCTAAAGATTATGTTGATCTGGACTTCACAATGGATGGAATCCACCTTCTAGCACTTTTCGGCAAACCTGATTTTGAAATGTTACAGTACGATTGGGAAAAGGGTAAAGTCGTAAACAGAGTGAAAGTTAGCGATAAGAAAAGCCCAGTAGTTGGTGTGAGTATGAGTTATTAATATATTATTACAAAATAGTTAAGTGTAGATCATTGAATCATGGATATGTTTTTGGGCGTTGAATCCACATATCGTCATTTCAATGTCTTTCTATGAAGTGGAGAACATCAGTACACATTTGTCTAATTGATATAATAGATGGATCTTCACGTGTGAAATTATGAAACATTAATTCATTTTGATTACCATTTGGTCCGCTAGGAGCTCTCATATAATTTTATATAAAATTTAAAAAGCATATAAAGTGCTGAAGTAAACTTCAGCACTTCTATCGACGAAATATAGTACTAGAATGAGTACAAGTGAAAACCAATCAACCTCCTGTAATATTCTGACTAACTGGAACGATATTTAAGAGCTGTACATTTTGAATGTCGTTTTGAAACTTCAGCCCACCTATCGTCAAAATATTGTACTATAAATGAAAACCTATCGATACCTCTTGTTAAATCTTAACTTCCTGGCACGATATTTAAAAGCGTCATATTTTTCATGTCGTTTTTTACATGACGGAAATTTCTTCTGTCCACCAGAGCTAAAACAAATTCATGTTAAACAAAATTATTGTAAAAAAAAGAGAAATATGTGTGCAGACTTCAAGAGATGAACTCTTTTAGTTTGTGGTATCTTTTTTGTTTTAAGTATTCTTTTTTATCTCTTTTATAAAAGATACATAATCTTTGGAAGAAAGAAGAAATTCTAAACATTATCTTATTGCCCTCATATTGTACTTCCTGTCAATTAGATGTTCATGCTGTCGCGCGCTGGTGCGACTGGGTAAAAAACAACACAAGATTTAAGTGGTGGTAGAAACATTTATATGGTTTAACATAGAGTAGGAGGCGGACAACTAACTATTTGGAGGTTGGAAGTGGACTGAGGGTAAAAGGCGAGCTTAGGGGAAGACGGTGGCGCTCCAGTGGCCTAACCTAGAGAAACAGAGGGGGCTACGAGTTACATTAACATTGCAAACCTCAACATTCCGCCTCCCATTGAAGGACAAATTTCCTTCAAGACAATTACAAGATTATATAAATAAATTTTTCAAAAAAGTTAATTTTGGTTAAAGAAAACAAAGCTACAATACAATAAAGAAAAATTAAAAGTTGATAGGTTAAAACAAATCTAAAAAATAAATCATCTTCTACATGACATAATCGTCTTCTTCATGACATCATCGTCTTCTTCGTGACATCATCGTCTTCTTCATGACATTCTTGGGCAACATCGGGAAGTGGTAGAGGACATAATTTAATGAGGCTTCTTCTAATCTGGGAACCATTAGGGGTGCGGACGGTAGCCACCCTAGAGATACCATCCTTTCCAGGGTGCAAGCACTCTATGCGTCCACGGATCCAACGGAGAGGTGGTAAGTTGTCTTCTTTGAGAAGGACTAAGGTGCCAGAAGGGACAGATTGGCCTGAAATCCGCCACTTAGCTCGTTGTTGGAGAGTTCCTAGATATTCTCGAGACCATCTCTTCCAGTAGTCACGTTGAGTTTTTTGGACTATTTTCCATCTCTTAAGAAGATCTCGTGAGGTATCTTCAGTAGGGTTATCAGGTACAGCACCGAGAGGACCACCTATGAGGAAGTGGGATGGGGTTAAAACTGAAAAATCAGAAGGGTCAGAGGAAAGTGGGGTTAACGGACGGGAATTCATTTGAGCCTCAATCTGTACCAATACAGTGGTTAATTCCTCGAAAGTAAAATGAACTAAACCCATTATTCTACGTAGGTGGTACTTCATTTGTTTAACTCCCGCCTCCCATAATCCTCCTAGGGTCGGTGATCTACTTGGAATAAATCTAAATTCGATTTCATATTCGCAACTATAATTCAGAACATCGGTTTGGAAACTTTGGGATCGAATAAGTTTATATATTTCTTTTAAACTAGAATTGGCACCAACAAAATTGGTCCCATTATCGCAATAGATGGATTTAACTACACCACGGCGTGACACAAATCGACGCAGGGCAGCTAAAAAAGCTTCAGACGTAAGGTTTGAGACCAGTTCCAAATGGACAGCCCGGGTGGCCATACAAACAAATAAACATACATAAGATTTAATTAAGGGTGAATTTTTTCGACTTGATTGTTTTATAAAAATAGGTCCGGCAAAATCAATTCCTGTATTAAGAAATGCACGGGTAGCAGAGACACGATCTTCTGGAAGGTTTCCCATTAGGTAAGTAAATGGTTTTGGTTTTAATTTAAAACAGGTAACACATTTTCTGAAAACATCTTTACAAAGATTAATGCCGTTAGTAGGCCAATAACGTAAACGCACTTGGTATAAGAGATGTTGAGGACCAGAATGTAGACTACACCTATGATAATGACTGACAATTAAACGGGTTAACAGATGTTTAGAATCTAACAATATTTGGTGTTTTTCTTCAAAGTTTAATGGTGAATTTTGGAGACGACCTCCGACACGTAATATACCAGAATTATCAAGAAAAGGATTTAGGGATAATATTCTGCTAGTTTTAGAAATGGGTCTACCTGATTTTAAACAACTAATTTCGTCGGAAAACATTTCTTGTTGATATATCTTTATAAGGAATGATTGGGCTGATTTAGTCTCTTGAACTGATAAAGGACCATGTAAACTATTATTTTTGGATTGACAATTAAATACAAATCTAAGTACGAAGGCGAAGGAACGAAAAAGTCTTGACCAGGAAGAAAATCTCTCTAATTTAAGTACGTTCTCACAACTAGATTTATTAAAAGATATAAAATTGAAAGAGGGATCTTTCACGTCAGGGACATCCATGGTGGAAGAGGCTAGGAAAGGTGGTATGGTGTTAGTTTCATTTTGAAGCCACTTAGGACCGGTTAACCAAAATTGCAATTTATTCAGGAAATCTATGGGTAACATTCCACGGGTGATTAAATCTGAAGGGTTGTCTTCGGACAATACATGAGACCAGACACCCTTTTGGGTCAATTCTTGGATTTCAGCAACTCTGTTGCTAACAAAGGTTTTCCATCGGGAAGCTTCTGAGGATAGCCAGTGCAGGACGATGGTGGAGTCCGACCAAAATCGGATATGGTTAATGACAATATGGGATAACGATTCAGATACTGTGCGGTAAAGCTGGGCTAATAGGAGAGCCGCACAGAGCTCAAGTCTCGGTAATGATAAAGTTTGCACGGGTGCTACTCGTGATTTGGAGGCTAGTAGTATTATGTTGACCTTGCCTTCTGGTGAAATTAATTTAAGATATATTGCTGCCCCATATGCCTTTTGGCTCGAATCACAGAATCCATGGATTTCATTGGAGCATTGATTATGTTGTCCAACATATCTGGGTAATTCGAAACTATTCAAATTGTTTAAATCTGATCGGAAGTCAAGCCAGGAATTAAGGAAAGGAGGTGTAAGATTGTCATCCCAGTCTAATTTAATACTCCATAAGCTCTGAATGAAGATTTTTGCAAAGGTTACAACAGGGCACAGAAGACCGAGTGGATCATAGATCTTCGCTACATCAGAAACAACAGATCTTTTAGTGTGATGTTCATGGACAGGTAAATTAACTTGATAACAGAAGGTATCTTTGCTGGGATTCCAAAATATTCCGAGGGTTTTTACATTGACATTAGAAGTTAAATCAAGAGAATATAATGGATCGGCGTTGTTTTGAGTTAGCTCACTTAAAAAATCAGGAAAGTTCGAGCACCATTTCCTTAATTTCATACCAATTCGTTCAAGGAGGCATTCGAGCTGACGGTGTAATTCAAATAACTGATCTGGAGTGTCTACACCGGAAACGCAATCATCGACAAAGAAATCATTTAAAATACACTGAGATGCTAACGGAAATTCCTGAGCAGAGTCAATAGCGGCCTTACGGAGAGTTTTAATGGCTAAATATGGAGCGGGACTTGTTCCATAGGTTACGGTGAGTAATCTGTATATTTTTAATGTTTCTGACGGGTGATTTCTCCAATATATTAATTGGAAGTTTGTATGTGGAGGGAAAATCAAAATTTGTCTATACATTTTTTCAACATCTGCGGTAACCGCATATAGATGTGTTCTAAAACGTAACACAATGTTAAAGGAATTCTGTTGCAAAGGAGGACCTATTTCTAACGTTTCATTTAGTGAGATACCAGTGGACGTTGGGGCAGAGCCATTGAATACTACTCTTATTTTGGAAGTAAGACTGTCTTCCTTCTGGACTGCATGGTGGGGAAAGAAATAATTTGGACATGAATGAATTGTTAAATATTCATTCTCCTGTATTTGTTCCATATGTCCCATAGAAATATATTCCTCAATAAATTCTTTGTATTTCTGGAAAAAATGCGGACTACGAATAAATTTCTTCTCTAGAGAGTAGAATCTTTTCAGGGCCATATTAGACGAATTTCCTAGACATGATGGATCTTTTTTGAAAGGAAGGTGGACAATATAACGTCCAGTAGGATCTTGAGTGACTGTATCTTCATACTGTCGGTCAACTAACTGTTCTTGTTTGGACATAAGCTTACATTTAGGAACAAGTTCAACTTCCCAAAATTTAGTAAGTAAATTGTCAAGATGTACATCAGAATCTGGATTGTCATTAACTGTAGGTAAAGATGTAGCTAAAAAATTAATGGAAGGAAAATCAGGTGAATATTTTCCGGCTATGATCCAACCAAGTTTTGTGTTCTGAAATATAGGCAAGGAATCTGATAACTTGAACTTTTCTGGAGTAAGGATTTCAAAAAATATTTCAGAACCTAAAATAATGTCAATTTGGTGAGGAATGAAACAATCAGGGTCAGCTAATACAATGTTAGGTGGAAGGTCTATGGTAGAAAATGGTAAAGGAACTTGAGGAAGGTTATCTGCTATTTTTGGTAGAATCAACATTTCAATATTAGCGGTGAAGCTTGAAAAGTGAGATTTAATCTGGGTGATAATTTTATGACTAACGGTAGAGGATGACTGGTTAATTCCACTAATAGGAATATTCACTGGATGTAAAGTACTGTTCAATTTGCCTGCAAGTGACGCAGAAATAAAGTGACTTTGGGCACCACTGTCTAACAAAGCGGTAGCCTTAATAGGCTTATTAGAGGAATCAAACACCAATATTTGGGCAGTAGCCAAGAGAACCTGGCTGACAGGATGCTGTGCAGATAATGCTACGGACTTGTTATTAGAAGGTGGTGCGGAACGATCAACGTGGCAAAGAGTATGGTGTTTTCGAGAGCACAATTTGCAAACACCCTGGTTGTTACACTCATAGGCCTTGTGTCTTAAACTAAAACAGTTCAGACAAAGGTTCTTCTCGGTAACCTTAGCTATACGCTGTTCAGGGGACATAGACTTGAAGGTGGGACATTGGTACAACTTATGGAATTCTGGACAGACATGGCAATGATAATCTGTTGGTTTTTGTTGAAAATGTTTAGGCATAGAAGTAGATGTGTTTTGATAAGATTGAGATCTTACAGAATTTTTATTTTCAGAATTATTATTGAATGCACTGAAGTTATAATTATTTTTATTGAAATCTTTATATGGTGGATTAGAATGAGTATTTGGTTTTTTTAAATTAAGGTTAGAAGAGGAAATAGAAGGTGAAGAAATCAATAAAACATTTATTTCTCGTAGGAGAAATTCTTCAAGCTCAAATATTGTCGGAGGATCATCCCTTTTAGATATGGATGTCTCCCACCTTTTGAGGAGAGGTATATCAAGTTTGGAGGTTAATAAAGGAACTAAAATGTAACTAGAGGCCTTCACATTTTCTCCCAAGGCTTCTAGGGACCGAATATTTTTAAAAAACTCATTGACTAATTCTCTAAGGGACTGTGAATCTGACTTCATCTTACATAAATTAAACAGAGCAGAAACATGAGAATTAGAAATTAATCTTTTATTGTCATACCTACTAACTATTAAATTCCAAGCAATCTTATAATTACAATCGGTGACAGGAATATTTGATACTAAATCTCCCGCTTGGAATTTTAATGAAGATTTTAAATAGTGCAATTTTTGCACATTATCTAATGATTTATTGTTATGGATTAAACTTATAAAATTATCTTTAAAAGGGTACCAATTTTTTAAATCACCTTGAAAGGTTGGTAAATTTATTTTGGGTAATTTTATGTTAGAGGAATTATCAGTAGTTTTATTTTTGGAAGAATTTGAAGTACATGAATTAATTGACTCAGAGGATTTGGATTTGGTTAAAGATAGTTTTAGTTTAGATTCTAAGGAACCAATAATAGAAAAATATTTGGTCTCGAAATTGAATAAATCGTTTTCTAGTTCTTCTGAATCGACTTCAAAATTGACTTGGATTTCAGAAACGCACTGAGTAAATTGGTTGAGCAAGGGCCTGACAGCCTCTAGCCTGGATGGAATTTGGTTTTCTTGATCTTCATTATAATTTAACAAAAATTGTTCAAATCTATTTAATGAAGATAATACTGACGATTTAGTAAAAAGTAACTGCTTTAAAGAGGATTTTGGCTTTCCCATACTGAAATAAATCTAGACACAGTTAAGTAAATATTTTAAATAAACTTAAACGAGAAGTTAAATAAAAATAAACTTGGATTGTATGATAAAAATCAAACTTAAAATAACAAAATATTTTAACATAAAAGGAATTAGGAAACTTCAACGTTAAGAAGAATTTAACTAATAAAATGTCATAAAAATAAAATCACAATATGTAGTTTAAAATAAAGGGGTTGGGTATTTATAAAACAAACACGAAGTAAAAAAAGAGAAGTTTCTAAAACTAAAGAGAAAAAATTATCAAAGAACGGAGACAAGTTAGCGAAAGAATATTAGGTAGAGATAAGAGTAGTGCGATAGCGGTAGTTCACTCACAGAAGGGAAACAGCTGAGTAGGTGACCTTGAAGAGCGCACTGAGGTACAAGTAACTAAGCCTAGCACACAAATAGACAAATAGAGCTAACACTAACACACTAATGGAAGAGACTGATTACAAACTCGCAACGTAACTTATCTACACATACACACTAACTCAGGATTGAAATAACACACCACACTATACAATAATTTTGTAGGAGGATTTTGTAACCAAACTTAAAACTACTAACCTGAGAATAATAAAAGGAACTAAATTCAATTCTGGCTGGATTATAATATAGCATGAATTATATATAATGAACTTTAATGATAAATAACTTCGATAACGAGGGAAAAGAAAGGAGGATATAAAGGACATATAAAAGGAATATATTATAAAAGGAATAGGTTTACCTCGGTTTACTTCGCTATTACTTGTACGTAGGTAGACGACGATCAACTTGTAGAGATGATAGAGGAAATTAAACTTGTAGATTCGGCAGAGAAGAGAGGTAATGTAGAGGTAGGCAGAAGAACGAGGTAAATCCGAGATCCAGGTTATTTTTCTAAACACTTTGGTGAATGATTTTCATAAACTAGAGTCCGGCACAAGGACCAAAAATGTCGCGCGCTGGTGCGACTGGGTAAAAAACAACACAAGATTTAAGTGGTGGTAGAAACATTTATATGGTTTAACATAGAGTAGGAGGCGGACAACTAACTATTTGGAGGTTGGAAGTGGACTGAGGGTAAAAGGCGAGCTTAGGGGAAGACGGTGGCGCTCCAGTGGCCTAACCTAGAGAAACAGAGGGGGCTACGAGTTACATTAACATTGCAAACCTCAACACATGCTTTAGATAATATTAATGTACAGTTTTGTTTCGCTAATCCAGACCCCACTCGTCCGGACATCCGGTTTAAACCAAACGGACCTCAATCATTTTTTAATAATGTACAATGAATAAACTTGTAACACTTATTTTATGATTTTTATTGATTTTAATAAAGTCTAGGGTGGATTGTAGTGTAAGTCTATCTTTAGGTTTAGAGTAGTTTATTTATTGTCATTAGATCTAGGTTTAGTTTTTTTGTTTTCAATTTTTATATGGGTAACCCTGAGGGGATTATAACAGCCAGAGGAGTTTTATTGTTGAGTCAGAAGGACAGTGAGTTGTGTTAGAGAGCTGTTGGCAAGAAACTACCTCCATGCATAGTTATTAAAGTTTAAGTTTAGGGCTGTTCTCACCTACGGTGGATTAAGAAGGAACCGAACTTTCCGGATTGCGGAAACCATCAGCGTTTCGTATAGGTCTCCGCTATTGCTACCCTGAAACTACGCAGCGTAGCCAACAGACGGTTAAGCTAGAGCACTGCAATCATCAGTCATCACTTTTGAGGTTGGCTAAAATTATACTTTTCTTTCTTCCATCTGATTTTCCCCTCTTTTTCGACAACGACAACGAGCATCCAGAGAACAAGCAAGGTTTAACCAGCTTCTGGCTTGAACCCCTTCACCCTAGACATTCCGGGAACTGACCTGAAGCCCCCTTCAAATTTAATTACTATTATATTATTATTTTACTTGTTAAGTTTTAGTTTATGATTTTAATTATTTAGTGTTCCACCCAGTTACTTAAACTGGCCTTGTTTAAGTAATCATCTACCGGCCAGGTAGATGACCACCGCTAGGAGTTTAATTTTTATACATTCTTATCTTTTGTGTCTTCAGGGTTTTTTTTAAATTAAAATTAATAAAAAAGAAAGCTAACAATTTTGCTTCCGAGCTTACCGAAGGTAACGGAAGCATTGTGTTCACTTTTGAGAACGAAAAACTTTTATGCCTCCGATTTTAAAAATTCCAAGACAGAAATCCGTTTCAGACATCAGGGAACATTTTTGGTCTCGTGTCTGTCTGTCCGTCTGTCGGTCTGTGTGTCCGCGAATTATGAAACGTGCGACGATAACTTGAGTAAATGTCAACCGATTTTTATGAAATTTGGTATACATGTTCATTTTACCAATGCCCAGGACGAGTTCGTTGGACAACGTTATCCGTCCAAGCGTTCACGAGCAACGCTCGCGTAAACGAGAACTTGAAATTTAAAATTGAAATTTTTGGTCGGGAAAAAAATGTAACTTCATCATTTAATGAGACAAAAATTTTTTACAAGTACAATTTTTTAGTAAAACCAACAGCGACACCGCTATGAAGTGTTAAAGGCCTCTAAAACTATTAATAGTTTTTACACAATAAACAATATAACAATAAAGTAATATATCAATAATTTCAATGTCAATATCGCAATAAAGTACATGATAGGATGCGAGGAAGCTATGTGCCACACTAATTGGCAGTCTATTTTTTTTATTTTTTTTTTTTTTAATATATTAATATTTATTTGGTGATATTTCATCTCCTATTTGAGACATTTTCAAAACCTGAAAATTTACAATTTAAAATTACAATAGATCTTTTACAATTATTAGATACTTTAAACTATCATAATATACAGAATTGAATTAAATATAAATTAAATTAAATTGGTCATGCTGAGTAATGAATATTTTAGTCAATTACATACCTGAAAGTTTATTTGTGTTAGCTTTATTTATATAAAATAAGTCAAAAATTGTTTAAAAATTAAATTATTACTGACCTAGTAATATGTCACTAAACACCACTTTACTGTCAACTGACAACTGATTTAAAACAAAAAGAAAAAGAAAATTCACTTTGAGTCATGATCAATCTCTGCTCTCTGATACATGACTGACTAGATTTTACATTGTTCCTCCTTATATGAATTAACCCAGAATCATTCCAATTACTATACTTTTTTAATTTTTTTTAGAATAATTATAGATTTTTAATTTTATTTTTTTCCTGTAATCAAATAATATGTCAGCAAAGAACAAATAGTTGCTAATAAGTGAATAAAAATAACTAAAATATTTTTAAAAAATATAAAATATAAAAAATTCTTAAAAATAGTGTTTTTTAAAGCTTTGAAGCGATAGTGCACCACCTTAGTGTCATTCGATCGGGCCAAAATTTTACGTATGATAGTTTCTAATGCATACACAAGTTTTACGAGGTTGGACTTTTTCAAATTCAATTTTTTTTTAGGACCACCCTACTGTTTACCCAGAGATCAATAAAAGTGTTTTTGTTTAAATTGTTTTATTGTTTATTTTAGGGGCTTTAAGCAATTCTCTGAAGTTACCTTTTTCCCTCACCTCGCCTTTAAAACTGGTTTCCCCGTTCCCCAGTTTTCCCACACCTCCCTTTTCTATTAAGCCACTAGGTGGTTTATTAGGTTTATTATAGTTTTGTTATATATTTTGTTTTATTTAGTTTCTTTTATTTCCTTGTTTTCATCATCCTTGTCCTTACCCTTTTGAACGGGGTGGCGGCCAAATTCCCCAGTTATACTACCTCAGACGGGTTTACCCCTCCCTACTGCCGACTGAGTTGGGAAAAATCTTTTACTCAATTAGCTATGTCTCTGATTATTAAGGCTATAAACTTTGAATTTATATCAATAAGATGCTAAGTTTTTTTTTTTATCCTAAATTAATTTTTAGGTTTAAAAAGTGGAGACTTAACAGTCAATTTTTATGATAAAGATAAAAACATTAATTTTAATAGTTTAACCCAGTTAAAAATAGTTTTACAGACATTTTAAAACTGATTCCATTTAATCCAGACTTCCAGTGATCCGTACAGTGCCAGGTCCCATAAAATCCGGAATTGCAAGAGTACTGTTTAGTTAAACAAATATTATTTAAGATTAAGTAATCTTTTTAGTGAAAATGTTTATTCTGTTTTGCTTTATCGGCAGATGGCACCGAGTCCGTTTGACACAGAGCAGCTCGTGTTCGTCGGATGTGGAGTCTACAATAGAATGAACTATATAGAACACACGTGGAGACCAGTAGGAGTGCAGAAAACACGCCATGTTCCTTTCAGCTCGGTTTGCTGGCTCAATGATAAACAGGTTTTAACCCATTAATTCATTAGTGAAACCTTTACTTTTCTACTTTTTCATGAAATATGCATAATATCTCTCTATACTTGTCATTGTGTGACAATAATAAAATCTCACAATTGAATGAAAACTATTAAAAAATTTAAATCGGCATACATGTTTTATATTAATACCGTATTGCATCAAATATAAGACGAATCCCGAATTTCGAACTACAAATTTGGAAAATAAAATACGTGTGGTGTCGCAGGACACTCGGTAGGAACAAAGTTCTTTACGCTTTTCATTAAACATAAATTATAAAATCACTCTGCTAAGTATACGAAGCTAACTACTTATTATACATAGCTGAGTTAGAAAGGAGACAAAATTAAAAGTAACTAACTATTTGTACTTAGCGGAGTTAAGGCAAAATTAAAATAATAGTTTTTTGTTATCACTGAAATGAGCGTCTTGCTATAAATATGTATTGAATATTGAGAAAATAATTAATAACAAATCTTGATGATTTGATAGTTAAAGAGGATTATAGTAGTAAAGAGCCAAGTAGTAAGGGAACAGGACTATTTCCTAACCCTCACGCTCGGGCTTACTCCATTTAAAATATTATAAAATATATCACTTCACTACACAAAAACTTCTGCTTGTATCAGGTTGAAATTTTACATGCCTGGTTCAATTGTACTTTAGACTTTAGACCATGTGTATGAAGTTTTATTAAAATCGTTACGTTAGAACGTAAGATATCGGTAAAGACTGTTTAAAGACTGTTCTCTATTTTAAAAGTTTTAGTGATCTTTAATACTTCATAGCGGTGTCGCTATTGGTTTTACTAAAAAAAAAATCATATTTTTACGATTTTGGTAGTATTCATACTACGGAACGATTAAATTTTAATTTAAATCAAATTATAATTATTATTAACTACGGGAAACATACAGAGAAAAATAGACTCCAGCGCGGAGTCTATTTTTCTCTGTATGTTTCCCGTAGTTAATAATAATTATAATTTGATTTAAATTAAAAAAAATATATGTATACAAATTGTTTGTCTCATCGAATAGATGAAGTTAGAATTTTTTTTCGTCCTAAAATTCCAATTTTACATTGGAACCTTGCGTTTACGCGAGCGTTGCGCGTGAATGCTTGGGCGGATAACGTTACCTGGAGGATCTAAACACCCCCCAGCTAATATTGAGAGCAATACTCGCGCAAAGCACTTAAATTTTGATAAAATCTACCATTACTAATGCAGATAGATGGTGGATCCTCCTCAAAACCCCTATGATGTGCCTGTCTGTCCCTCGTACTTTGGTTCAAATTGCCTGAGCTGTTCAAGCTAGAGAGTTGAAATTTAAATCGGTGGCGCAACATTTAACCCACACAGGAAAAATATAGAACATTTAAAAATTTGTTATGCGTATGCACAATTCTTGCAAATGTGGTAAGCTCAAACATTTCTTTTTTAAATTTTCTTTTGGGATATTTAATAAAAGGTATTGAAGAGTATAGATTATAAATATATACTCGTTTGTATAAGATATTTAAATATTGCATTTGTTACAGGTTTTATAAGTAAAAATATACAAAAAAAAAACCCACAATCCAACAACGTCCTGTCCTAAAATTTTGGAATAACTCATTGTAATTTACGATAGGCCGATGTAAAATTTCCTGATTAAATTTATTTAACTTTGTTGTTATTACCGTAAAAACATTGTGACCTCCCGGGGGATCGAACCAGAGACTGCTTACTCCACTCGGTTGTTTTTTTTGGGCCTTCGAGCTAATTTTTGTTTGTACTTTCATAAAGGGCGAGCTGAGGAAATAAAAAAAAATTAATAGGATAACGTATATGCTTAGTATAACCTACGAAACCCTAAAAAGTAATTCAGATACTTCTAGGTAAAGTACTGAAGATGTACTTGGATACATCTACTTCTCCATGATTTTTTTTGTTGTTGTGAACAATATTGCATATTATACATATTACTTTCATAATTGTTAAACTAGTGCGCAAAGTGGCACTTAGCTGCAAAAGAGAAATATTTACGCACGAGCCGCAGGCGAGGGCAGAAAGGTTTCTTGAGTGCAGCAAAGACACTTTAAGCTCGAGTTGCACATTACATTTTTCGTACTGTTAGTTTTTAATCATGCTGCGTATTAAATTTTATCTACGACTAGTGCACCATGGTTAATGGCTATTAAGTTTATAGGTATAAAAGTTTTACCTACAAATTCACGTAATTTAAACACCTTAAACAGATATTTAGTTTCTTGATTTATTAAAATAACAATTTTTATACTAAATATACACGTTTTACAACAAACACTTTCAATAGTTTGTTTTTAATTTAAAGACTGTTTGATAACCTGAAGTAACCTTCCCTAAAAATTAGCTATAAACAGCGGAAAAACTTTACTACCAACATAATACTTAAAAAATACCTTTTAAGTTGGTATGATTGTTTTTTTACTCCCATGGGAGGGAAATAACACTTCCCGCCCTGTTATTAGCAATGTAAAGTCCACTTACAATGCAAGTCGTATATAAAACACATTTCTTCATGAATTGTATTAAACCTGTGTTAAAGACTGATATAGAAGTTCTATCACAGCTTTGCAATGAATAGAAAATTTAAAATAATATCAATAAACAATAAAGTAATTTAAGAACTACTAATGCATTAAAATATTAAAAAAGGTTGCAGGAGGCACAGAAGATGGTAGAATTTTGGTAATGGAGCCAACTGAACTAAGAGCAATTTACCGTGCACTGACTCTCATCCAGTTTACTAACCCACCTGTTTCAACGTAAGTCATTTTTTGGACTTTTATTCAGCGAGTTAGTAATTCAGAAGTGTTATGTATGTCGGTATGATGTATGTTAAGTGTGTTATGTGAGTGTGTGTGCACTTCTACAGATTGTTACTCCCCTTATAAAAAAAAAACATAGGGGAGTAAAAATCTAAAAAAGGTGTACGGAATGTTCTTCTTAGACTGTTACTCCCGTTATAAAAACAGAAGTTTGATATTCCTTTGTCCTAAAATACATTGAACTAAACATCCCGTCTTAATATTTATTTAGTTAGTCATTTATATTCTAAAAAAACAAAGGGGAGTAATAATCTAAAGAAGTACCAGTTTGTGTATCTTTAATAGGTGACCACTTTGATTTGGAGTAATATTTGAATAACTAACCTGTCAAGTGACAAACAACGGTCTACTGACTAATTTTGTACTCAGGATCATGATAATCACATTGTCCACCAAAATGAGAGGGACATGGCCGCTCTCCATCGTTTTTTTTCAAATACCTATTGCCAAGCTATGTCCCGCACACGAACTTAGGCGACTGCATATTCTAAAGGCACCAAAAGATTAACTTGTACACACAATTCTAGCTTGATGTTAGTCAGACATTTTTTTAAAGTGCACGCTACCTCCTGGACTATAACATTAGATTGTAACACAAGTAAAACAAAATTTAAACATTAATTAAAAACTAAAATAAATAGAATGAAAAATACCCGATGGGTATAGAATAACTTTTAAAGTAAAAGTGAAAAAAAAATTAAAAAAGGCTGAGCTACAATATATATATATATATATATATATATATATATATATATATATATATATATATATATATATATATATATATATATATATATATATATATATATATATAAAAATTTAGTTTTTTTTTTAAAATTAAATTATTAAAAATGCCTTTTTAAATTGTATTGGGGTCGCGGGTCACTTGGCTTTTATAAAAAGAGGTCGCCAAATGAAAAAGGTTGGGAACCACTGTCACTGTGTTAAAGTATGTTACTTTGTTTGAAGATTATCTGAAGAAGGCTGCATTAGAACAACCAATCAATTGTTTCAATTACAATCGTTTTGTGCGAAGACGTTGTTTGGTTATTGAACTACACCACTTTTATGACGAGTCGCTATCACACACTTTCGAGGAACTTATATTATGTTTATTTTGATTTATAAAGGGTAAAGAAAGTTGCGAGCGCAGTGGTTTTAGATTCAAGGAATATTCCTCTGGAAGACAGATTGGGCAAGCATGCTGTTCTTCATCTGACATCTTTCAAAGGTGGCATTGCATATTCTTGTGAGACAGGCATCGTGCTTCTATTTGAGGAGATAGATAAATGGAGGTATTTCCCCTTAAATATAACTAATGATGGCACATAATGAACTCTCGTAGAAAAATATGAAATTTGCTTTAATAAATAACTAGTATGTTACCCGTCGCGGTTTTGCCCTCGATTTTGTGTACTGCGCTTTTAAATTGATCAAACATTATTTTTTCCTCACCACCTTTATCTTCTTTTGTGTGACACCGCATATTTTAAGAATTCCCAGCAGTTTAAAATATAAACATTAAATGATGAATATTATTATTAAAAACCCTTTTCTTTTAATGGTCTTAATAAATATTATTATTATAACACGATCCACCGGCGGGCAAAATTAACCATTTCTTACCAATTAATTTATATGTTAGGATTATCTACCAGTCCAGTCATCACTGTAATATATTTGCGTAGAAAATTATATAATCTAGAACATAATCTGAGTAATATTTTAATTGAAGGGGGTTGGTTTGATTTGTGCAACATAACTAATTTTTAGACTAGTTAGTAAAGACAATGAAATTTACAAATTATTGTTCCACGTAATAAGCAATCTTTTAACCTATTATCTTGTTAAACGATATATGTACAAGTAAGGGTAGAGTAGTAAACAGGGTTAAAAGAGTGCGTGTTTAAAGTTGTAGAGGAGCAAGTGTAGTGGTAGAGGTAGACTGTAGAGTGGACCCGATGATTCCCGAGTGAGATTCGACTGTCTTCGGCGACTTTTTTTGTGTCCCGAACGTCGTCTGTAAGAAGGCCATAGATGATTCCGTAGGTGCTAAGCTCCACTAGCTGTGAACCCACCTTAATTGCAAATATTAAATAATAACAAGATAAAAAGAACTTGTTATATACTACGTTTTTAAATTTTCTGTCATATATCATAAATTTGAAACCCGTCAAAATGAAGATCGTAAATATGGGATATGTCAAAACAAATAAAATAACTTGCGGATTTTTTCCGAACTAACTTTCTATACAGCAAAATTTGCTGAAAACGAATTAATTTCTGCCGAAAGATGGCTAAAAGTATTTAAAATAATTCATTGTCATCGTGATTTGAGCTATTCTAAAAGTTTCAAATGTCTATAGCTACTCGGGAAGTTAGTTAAAAATCGATTGCAATATTTGTACTGGACAAACAAACTAACAAACAAACAAACAAACAAACAAACAAAGAAACAAGAAATCAAGCTAATAGAAACGTAGTAAAATAGAATTGATTGTTTCAGTTTTAAACGAAGAAATGCTTTTAACGTAAACAGATGCATCAGCAGAACTGCTAAAGTTGAAGGCAGATGTAACCAAATCGTTTCAATAGCCTTCAGTCCAACTGGACATCATTTTGCATTGACCACAGACATGTATGAAATATATGTGGCCCCTATATTCCAGGAACAAGATTTTCACAAGGTAATGTAGCAAAATTAAATTATAAATTGCTAAAGACTTTATATTAGAGTTCGCCCTTTGGCATAAAAATACTTCAACCCATTCAACCACTACATTATACGAGCTCTCCTCAATTCAATTGTTCGAAGCATCAAACACAGGAGCAAGACACAGGCGACGCAGGGCAGGACAGCACAGTTTTTTTAAACCAAAAAAATACACAAGACCCCAGGGATTGAGACGCCAGCTCCACTAGTTACGAGTAGGCCATGTGTGGTGCAGTACTGCCCAGCTCTGCTTTGCGTCTCAATTGGTAGAATTTTTCAATACTAAATAATTCCAAAATGGTGGCAGGAATTAAGTTTTAATATGGAGTACTTATTTATCTCATAAAAAGGTATATTTGGTGTGAATTTCAACTCAATCCACGAAATAGTTCCGGAACTATTTTGAGTTAAATTTTCAAAGTTCAAAAGTCGTTATTTTTTAAAATGGCGGCAGATATCAAAACGAATTTCGAATGATTTCTTACGATTTTTTTCTCATTAACCAAATGGGTTGACGTCACAAATATATGATTTTCTGGGCAGCACAACGGCATGTAGGAATTGATTTGTATCAAGATTCAACTCTCGAACTTGAAAACTGTAGGAGTTATGCGCGTGACACTGACAGGCAGACAAACAGACAGTCAGACAGACAGAAATACAGCTAAAAAACACTCAAATCGTCTTAAAAACATACAAAACGGTTAATTACGTTGAAATCTCGGATTCGGATTTTCAGGGTGAAAATAACAGTTTTCCATTACGTAAGGAAAATTAATAAGAAAGTCAACAATTAATTTGTAAATGACCATTGGTAGCTATGCATTTAATAATTTGATCTTTATTTTTATTCAGGACCCTTTTCTATCCATGAAACCATTTGATTCTGGATATCACAATGGAGCAATATCTCAACTATCTCTGAGCAGATGGAAACCGTTTTTATTGACTTTAGGTGCCACCGATAAATCAATGAGGCTTTGGAATTTCGAAACCAAAAAACTAGTCAACCGTTTTGATTTCCCAAAAGATGTGTATTGTGCAAGTATTCATCCTTCAGGTAAGTAGCTGAATAATAAAGTCCTAATTCAAAAATAAATTTCTTAGTATCAAAGTATATAATTTATTTGTAATCGAGTACTTTTCATGATTTTTAAATTACTTTTTACATATAAAGGATTGTAAAAATGATCATCCATGAGCCCAAGTTAAAGTGATTTTCAACGGGAAGATGATCAAAAGTGGAAGGGGAGTTTCTTATAACGTATCACTAATCACTAAATATTAAATATGTCAATTATAAAAAAGATTTTTTTTTTTTTAGGACTTCTATGCCTTTTGGGATTTACGGATTATCTGACACTCAACGTTTTTGTGTTAAAATCAGTTGAAGAAATAAGGAAAATGCCGCTGGGCTGTTGCCCATATGCATGCTTCTCAACTGCCGGTCATAAAATAGGAGCATATGCCGAAGACATGAGAACTATTTACATATTTACTACACTCGACGGAATTCAAGTTCACGTTTTAAAAGGACACGTAGGACCAGTAAGGACCCTTTTAATATAGTTAATAACACTTGACTTTTAAAAAATATCTATAATGCAGGGTGTGGCACTCAAACGGATCAATTTTGGCGGGGGCTGGTAGGCGAAGCTTTGGAGGGATAAGAGTGGAAACTGCACCTACCACTTCTAGACACCCGGAAATATATGAATAAATTTTTCATTTATTTTTCGTTCAAGAACTACAATGTAGATGCGTGGAAATTAAAGTAATGAATGAAAAAACATCAGATTCTAAATGTAAGTCCTGGGGTTTCAATTGACTTAGGCTAATAATTCAGTTAGGGGCATCTATCTAGGGTTGGGACATCGATGTCGATGTACCGAAATCATCGATGTATCGGTCAACATCGATGTTTTCCCGAAACATCGAAAAGATCGATGTCATCGATGGATCGCAGCCTAAAAAATGGACGACAACGAAAATCGGGGACGAAAAGGAGAGATTTTTTGAAAATGGTGACCTTTTTTTTTTTTTGCTCTTCAGCTTGGAGGACCGATGTCGATGTATCGAAAACATCGATGTTTTCTTACGATGTTTTGGCTAACATCGATGTTTGTTCTTTCGATGTCGATGTATCGAAAACATCGATGTTTGCCTATCGATGTCCCAACCCTACATCTATCCACATAAGCCTTGAGACCCCAACACTATCTCTGGGAAACTTAATAAATCAACCACAACCACTCTGTTACATCTCTAACAAATGAAAGTATTTATTGACTTATTTATGAATTCATACATTAATAGTCTCAGGAGTGAGAACAACTTCATATCAAGGTACAAATTAAGAGAAGAAGTTATAAGACAAAGTGAGACAGCTTATAAGGTGAGACTAGTGTAGGGAAGCAAACCCCCTTATGAGGGAAAGATTTAAACATACCTGCTGAAGAGTTTGGATCAAAGTCATCCAACCCGTCCACACTCTGCCCCTCCCTTACTGGAGACTTCATCCCCCTCTTCTCCATTTTCAGCTAAATAGAAATTCAGCATTCACGTGCTAGCTTGGAAAATCTGGCTAGTTTGCATTTCCCACGATAACAGAAATAACACTAATGGCGAATAAACTTAAATTCACACCAATATCAACACATTTCAGGCAGTCCATACCCTAAATTCTTAGAATAAATGAATAAATGTCAACAGCCTTAACGGCGTAATAAATAAAATCAGCTTCTATGCTTCCTAACATTAAAGCAGAGGAACGTCTTGCATAAAGATAGTGCCTTCGATGAAAGATATCCCCGTTTTTATAATATGCTTTTTCGGCAAACGCATAATTTTCACTAGACCAACGCTCTATGTTTATGTTTACTAATGTCAATTGCCAACTTAATATGTTAAACTGATTTTTATTTGTAGATAACGGGGTTAAATTGGACGAGCGACGACGAATATCTCTGGTCAAGAGGTGGAGAAGGATCGATCTACAAGTGGGATATGAGATCCGGTCAAAGAGTATTAGAAGTGTTCACAGCTGGTGTGGCTCATCTTGGACTCTCATTAACCCCTGATGGTCATACAGCCTTCGTGTCATCAAGCGATGGCTTGCTTAGGGTCATTGAAGAACATGGGGAAGTAAGTTTATTCGCATATTCATAGGTCATGACGCATATGCCTTCAGTCATGATGCATGTTTAATTCATATGGTCATGGAGCATTTTCAACCTATTTGACCTATGGGATGTTGGAACCTATGTATGTTGGTTTTACACATTAGCTTATTATGAACGCAAACGTAAGGTTTTTTTTAACACAACGAAATAATGGACGTTAGTTTATAAACATACTACTACTACTACTCCGCGGCGCTACAGCCCTTGAAGAGCTCGGGCCTCCTCCACGATCCTCCTCCATTCTTCCCTGTCTTGTGCCTTCCCTCTCCATCGCCTCACATTAAGACTCCGCAAATCCTCCTCAACATCGTCCAGCCATCTTTTGCGTGGTCGGCCTCGCTGTCTTCTGCCTTGCAGGCTTGTGTGTTAATGCTTAGCCCGGCTCTCTTCGATTCGTTTTGCAGAAGTTGGAAGGATGATTTCATATCCCCCTCTCTTCTGCTCAAAATATCCAAATCATCTGCATACGCTGTGCACTGTACCATTCTAATAGCGTACCCCCTGGGTTCACTTCCATCTTTCGAACAATGCTCTCAAGCGTCAAGTTAAATAAAGGGCACGATAGTGCGTCTCCTTGTCTTAGGCCTCTATTGATGCTAAACTCTCTCGAGGTGCTACCCGACACCATTACCTTTCCCGCTGATTGCGCCATGGTCATTTGGACAAGTTTTATGAAAGTTTATAAACATAGCTGTCCTAATCCTAATGTAGACTTAGTACTAATACACTTGAAGCGGCAAATAAGAGAAATATGTTAGATTCAATGTTAGATTATTATTAATAATTATTATACTTGTTACAATTAATTGTTATTATTACCTTGTTTGTCTCGCATTTTACAGGTTAAGAAAGAAATAAGTGCGAAGCATAAAGTGTTACTTTGTGTCGATATGTCGACATCTGGGAAGATGCTATTCGCAGCAGGAGAAAAGGCTTCGTTAATTTCTTTTGACTATCCCCTAAATTATCCGTATAAGTTTCAAGAATTCATCTTTCACAGGAACCCTGTAACAGTGGTAATTATTTTTATAAAATATTTTTCCACTGTTCTTATTTTAAAGGAATACCACTGTACAGCATTGGTTTAGTCGTTAATTCTGATATTTTCCAGATAAAATTTTCATTTCACGATCGAATTATGGTATCTGTGTCATCAGAGGGGACTCTTTGTTTCTGGGAAGTAAAAGGTCCGGTGTCCAAAGTACCTGCAGTTTATCTTACTCAGATGATGATACCTCTTCAAGAGCTGACTAGAAGAGACAAGGCCATGGAGGACACTGTCAACAGAATGGCCACATATGTCGCTGAAACCAAACTTAATCTACGTGAACTTACCACTAAATTCAATTCTGAACTTGAATCAGTCGTCGATATGAAGAACGAAAAAATTAAAGATTTGGAAAAGCGTCTATCAGTGAGTAGTTTTTAGTTTCCTCAAATTTTGTAAACAATGTTTATTGCTAAAGTTATAATGATTGTTAAAAATGTTATTGTTAAAAGTAGAAAACCAATCTTTCATATCGCTCATGCAATATGACAAATATTTCCTACCGTTAAGAAACATTAATAGTCCAGGAGGTAGCTAGAATGTTTGTACAATTTAATCTTGTGGTGCCTTTTAAGAATATGTAGTCGGCTAAGTTCTGAGGGACAAAGCTTGGCAATAGGCATTTGAAGAAATTAACCCGGTGGAGACTGGCCATGTCCCACCCATATTGTGGACAATGTAATTCTCACGATCCTGAGTACAAAATTAGTTAGTAGACCAAAAATTAAGTTGATTATATCTTGTCACTTTTTAGGGGACCATACATTGATTTGGAGTAATATTTGAATAACTAACCTATCAAGGGACAAACAAACATCAACTTGATTTTCAGCCTACTAATTTTGTACTCAGTAATTATACAAATTAATCATGTTAACTAGTTATTCTAGTTTTAACTAATTATGTTAATTAAAAGGTGGAAGAAGATGAATAAATATATGGCGGCAATTTATATGCAAAATTTATCATTAAAAATGGTACCTAGACTGTTATTCTGAAGTAACCAATTTAAAACTTGGGAGGGATACGGGAAGAAAATGCCTCTGGTTTTTTTGGAAGGTTAGAAAATGCCAAATGCATCCCATGTAATCGGAATCAGTTTCTAATCAGTGGATTTTGCAAATGATTTTTGGTCTACGGTCAGTGGTCTAGATGCCCATCTAGGTTCTCAAGCATTTCTAGATGGTAGTTTAAAAACCCTGTCAATTTAAAATAATATATATATAAAACATTACCCTTCGTAGCGAAGTGCGGGAAAGTTTTGTCTGTACATTGCTCAGTATTTCAAAATTTTTGGGTAATCAGGTTATGAAATCTACCCTTTCTCTTTATCAAATTCCCACCTTTTAACTTTCATTGTAAATGCATCTGTTATTTCATTTCGGTGTGTTATTATGATATGGCTTCGACAGGTAATGGAACAAGATTGTACACTTGAGATGTCCTACATGAAAAAGAAGCTTCTAGACGACTTCCAGAAAGCTGAACAGGACCGTCAAAGGATGGAAGACACTCTGTCAGACTCCCTTATAAAGCAGTATAAAAAGTACAATGATCTTAAAGACCAAATGATGGAAGAATCAAAAGAATACAATTCGTAAGTATTACTTGAATATTATTAATTTATTTATTAAGAAAAAGGAATCATTAAGCGCAACAATTTCTTCCTTATTTAAGAAGATAATATCTTTCAAATATGTTTTTTTTTTTTTTTTACTTTCTCATATAAAGAGAAAGTATTGTGATAGCGCAAAAATTCGATTTTGATGGATTTACACGTTTTGAGTCCAAAAAGTGGGTTTTAAAAAAGTCTTTCTGTGCAGACGCCTGGAGCCTAAGCTACTAGGCCGATTTTGACGAAATTTGGCATACATGTTCAGATAAATCATACCTCGAGGCAAAGTCCAAAAATAAAATTAATTTTTTCTCCAAATTTGGGGCACTACCCCCCATAGTAATGGAGATAATACAAGTTAATTTACTTCAATTTCTGCTTTTTAATAAATTTTTATTTTAATAAAATAGGTCTATTTAACAATTAATTGTTGATATGATATGAACACGATTTTCAAAACGATTCCTAATTGTTTTTAAATTTGGGTGTTTTTTTAAATTAGAATTAAGGTGTACGGAGGGGGGGGGGGGGGGGGGGGGGGTTAATACAAAAGTTTTTTTTTGTGTTTTCTTTCTTATTTAGAAATATATATATATATATATATATATATATATATATATATATATATATATTTTTTTTTTTTTTTTTTTTTTTTTTTTTTTATAAAGAATGACTTTTTTTATAATAATAAAATTTAGACCAGTTCCCTCTCGTGCGATTTTAAAAAATCGCCATTTTTGGGAATAGGTTACATGGAGCAAATTTTTAATACGATAAATCTTCATTTGAAGACACGCAGGAGGGATGATCAAGAATCACTTTTTGTCGAAGAATGAAATTTTTTGGTCATTTCACGTATAGTCAAGTCGATCCTGGGACATACTATATATATATAGCCGTTTACGAGCCTGCTCCGCAAGCTGTGAACCCACCTTTATTATTAAATAATAGATTTAAATGAATAAAGTTTTAATGATATTCTTTAAAAAAATTGTTTTCTAATTTGCTGTTTGTTATAGCTCAAAATGACAAATATTATTGAACTTAAGAGAAATATTATAATGGGTTAAATAAAGATAATTAAAATTACAAGTTGGAAATTATTTTTACTATATTTTTCAGGGCAAAAGATAATTTGGAAACAATTACCCGGGACGCTATTGAAAATGCAGAAGTCAAAGTGAAAAAGTACTTGAATGCGTGTAGCGAGCTTGTCAAAATCGTAATTATTCATATTTATAAATAATTTGATATAACTATTGTTAAGAATGTACATGGATTTTTTTTTCATGGTTTCATTTGTAATTTTACAGTAGAATTTAGAAACCCTCCTTTATGGGTTTATTAATTGCACTTTATCATTTAGCTGCCAATTTTGCCTGTGTAGTTGTTACACAATTTGCTAAAACACCCAACAAGATTAATTTGATCTCACGCCCCCCCCCCCCCTTTATAATGCACTATTTATATTTGTACTCAATATAAGAGTACGGTTCTAAAATTCAGTTAATTAAAGATCGGGGCTTCTAGAATATCAGGGTTATATTATAAAGGAATAATAATAATGATTATTAATAGAAATATTATTTGGCTACCCCTATAAACTGGCACCCAGGGGATTGATTTTCTTGTCATAAGGTATGGAGAAATAAATGCTAAACTCAGAACAAAATATTAAATTTAAAGAACTTAACAGTCTCTGTTTGCTTTATTGGTTCTAAAATAACTAGGTATTATTAATTGTTTTTGTAACTCAATTCAAGAAATAACATTTTTATATTGTTCTAGCTAATAATGAAAAAATATGCTGACAGTAAACAGGACGAAGAAATCAGGTTAGCCATCGAAGAAGACTGCGACAAAGAAATCGGCCAAGTTAGGGAAAATTTAGAAAAACTATTGAAAGACGAGGAAAATAAAAACCATGCTTTGAAATGTGAAAATGTTCTTCTTAAAGCCAAGTTCAAAGGGTAACTATGACATATATCATGTATCGTATTGTTTACATTGGTTAAGAAAATATGTTTATCTCCAGTAGGGAGAAAAAGTTATGATTTTGGATTAGTTTGGATTATAGTTCTTTCCTGAACTCAAAAAGTTGAAAGAAAAAGTAAAAGTAGAGAGAAAAAGTAAAGCCAGGGAGAAAAAGAAAGATTGCCAACTTAATTATTTTATAAATAGTAGAGAATGAATGGTTAATGAAGTGAAGTTGTTGAAATCAGGTTAGCGACACTGCTTTTTCGACCTTGTTTATCATTGTTTAAACCCGCATCTAAATAACCTTTTATTTGAGTTTATTAATTGCAATTCTTATTTCTTATTAATATTGAATCTCTTATATCTGCTAACAATTATTGCTTCTTAGTACGATTAAAATCCACTAGATGTCAATGCGTTTTATCTTTTTTATAGTGCAACCTCTTCAAGGTTTCTTTTTCTCAAAATCTTAAGTATGTACTTATATTTGTTATAATTATATTGATTAATATTTAATGTTTTTTTTCATTGTCTGCTACCTCGGAAA
This sequence comes from Gerris lacustris, assembly GCA_951217055.1. Taxonomy (NCBI): domain Eukaryota; kingdom Metazoa; phylum Arthropoda; class Insecta; order Hemiptera; family Gerridae; genus Gerris; species Gerris lacustris. The sequence goes on from OX578278.1 coordinate 76,155,520, forward strand.
AAAATAGCATATGCAACACGACTGTGAAGTGTTTTTTCTTTAACTTGGCAATATTTATTGTCTCCCTTCGCTCGACAGTAAATATAATTGCCCCAGTAAAGAAAAACTCACTTCACAGCCTAGTAACAAAATATACTATTATTATTCTAACGTTTCATACTTCTTATTTCAATGACATAAGAATCTTCCTATATCTACAGGGTGTTTCAAAACAAGTGCCGGCAATGAAAATGATTTATGATTCCTTGCCTAATTCCAAGAAAAAATAGTTCCTATTAACAAGAGTCCCCGAACAAGAGAAACTATTCGATATGGGTGTCAAAAAATGATTTGATTTTTTTTTTTTTAAGTTTGATAGTTTTTGACGATATCTCAGGGGCCGTTTGCATTACTGTAAGCTACTTTTTGAGCCCTAATTAAATTTTCCTTCATATTCCAGGGACGGAGATTTTAGAGTTGAGCGAGGTTCTTTTTGCCTCAAATTTCTATGACACTGTGGAAATTGGCATTCTGAAAGCACATTTTGAACCACCACCATTGTGTTTTCTACACAATAAAGGTACTCCTGGTTAAAAGCTCTAACGTGAACTGTTTTAGAGAAAAAGGGCATTTTATATAAAAACATGAAAAAAGTAACATCATGTTTTGTTGTTGATAAAATAATTATTACTTAGTTTTGTAAAATAAAAGTTGTTCATCATAAACTGCCGCTTTTGGGGGACATGGGCTTTTAGACTCATTAGTTAAGAGGAACTTTTTTCTTAAAATATGCCAAGGAATCACACCTTTTATTTTCCGACACATATTTTGAATTTAGGCATACGGGTGGCCTATGACAAGATCAGCTGATTACTTTTCAGTGATGTCGTTACAAATTAAAATGTTTTTCTTGTTAGGACTACAGATAACATAGCTGGATAACATTGGTCGAATTCCAATAGCATTTGCTATGGCAATCCATCCATACAAATAGATAAGCTATTTTATCTACGATTGATACGAAATATAAACGTTATATCTTTGTTTAGATGCGTAGAAAGTGATTATTTACGTACTTGTATTCATTGCGCATGCGCGTCTCATAGTTCTGAATAATTCCTCTTCTTTACCGCACGCTAGTGCGGTAAAGAAGAGGAATTCTTCAGCTTTACGCACGATTAGTGAGTTTGTTTACATTTAACAAAACTAATTTGGTGTTCTTTTATTAAAGTAACTGTTTATATCGAGTTTTAAGTGAAAAACAATGAGTGAATCAAGTGACTTTGACGAAAATGTGGAGAATAATAATCCTCCAGAAATAATTAATTCGGCAAAAAATACAACTATTGAATTAATGTCATCTTTATCAAGAGAGAGATACGAACTTACATACAGCAAGTTTATTTGTTTCTGTATTTATTATTTAAATCTAACAATCGTAGATAAAGTACGGTACGCAACTCGTGCGAAAACGGCATTTTGCATTGCTCATGTGGTTTTACCACCCTCGCTATCGCTCGGGTGCAAACTCCAAACTCGCATGCAAAATGCTACTTTCCGCACTCGACGCGTAATGTACTATTATCTCTAATGTAAGGAGTGTTGTCACTCTCCGAATCATTGCTTTTCTATACACCATTACCGTGGTAAATATCCCTGGGGGGAGGGAGCTATTATGAGGACAATTTTTTTTTTAACTCCACCAATGCTCTCTTTACATAAATAATCTATTGAAATCTTTTGACCGCACACTCTTACTGTTTCAGCCTGCATTTAAAACCATTATTTAAGCATGAAAGATATGAATGTAAGATTATATGAATGTATTAAAGATAAATATAGTTCATCTATAATAATAATTTCAACAGGATGTGGAAGTTATTAGTATTGCAGTACTGTCATGTTCACTTGAATAGAATTTTCACCCGCACACTTTTTGCCTACTTATTAGGTTCGTCACGTTTTTGTTTCCTAGTATTTTTTTTTTTATCTATTAATTTATTCCATTATTTATTTCCATTCTTATTTGTTAATGAGATTGTTAATAGTCCAGGAGAAAAACGTGCAGAATAAGAGACTAACTTGATTTGTCAGTTATTCAAATATTTCTTCAAATCAAATCGGTCCACATAGCAAGTGTCAAATTAATATCAACTTGATATTTGGTGTTCTAACTAATTTACCTGAATTTGGGTGCCACCTAATTCAGACTTTTTAAATATATTTTTTCTAGAGTTCAGCTAAAGATGGAAATAATGAAAACTCAAATAGATCAACTTCACAAAGAAAATGGTAATTTGAAAAAGAAAATGGCAACTATGCATAGGGTATGATTTTAATGCATTCTTTTTTACTTGGATTTTAATTTGATAATTATATATTAATATCGCCATTTATCCATTTAAGTTAGGGTGGCCATATGTTCCGTCAGTTTAAGCTGTTGAAGGTGTCCCGTCGGTTTTTAAAAATGTTCGGTTTTCGCAAAAATGCAGGACATTTTCCAGAAGGTCTGAGTATTTATCAGCGGTTTGAATCACCAATGTGTCATGTTTACTCATCATCCATCGTTTTGAAAAGGAAGAAAAACACACTAGGTCTTGACACAAAGTATTTGTAATAACAAATAACGGGTTTCGGCTACTTAGTAGCCATCATCAGATTGCAAAATAATCGTTCACAGTTCACATGGTATCGTAGTAAATCTTGGTTTATTTATGTGAAGACCTAGTGCTTTTTTTTACATTTTCAAAATGATGACGAATATGTTATTTATTATGAGAGGTAAATCTGCACTATATGTCCCACCTATTTCTAACTGTCCGATTTACTTCGGTTTTATTTTTATTAAACTGTTCTTTTTCACATTAAAAAACTATTTCGATTGTAGAATCTCGATCAAATTTAATCTTATTTTTTTAAACTAAATTCATTTTTTTTTTTTAATTTTAGGGAAATATATATGGAAGATTATGGTTAGTTTAGGTTAAGGTTAGTACTTTTTTATCTAACCTAACCATAACCTTCTATCATTACCCTAAACGTGACTCTTTATGCATTTTTTTTTTTTTAAACTATTGAATTTACCGAGATGCTACAACCGGAATCGTTTATACAATGTAAAATGGAACAGTTAAGAAAAAACGAAGTAAATAAGTATATCGGACAGCATGAAATAGGTGGGCAACATAGTGCAGATTTACCAAGTGATGATAAAAGAGAAAATTTTATCAAAAGAATGCATATTTTTCCTTAAAATTCCCAAAATTTTCCTAGGGCTCCCAGGCCCCTCCATTTGTCTGGGGCTGTAATAACTCGACCAGCCCCCCTCCCCTAATTTTAGTGTCCCGTTTTAGACTAAATATTATATGGCCTCCCTAATTAAAGTAATCAAATTATCATTGTGTATTCATTCCAAATGACCATATACTTATTATTTATTTTATAGGAATACAATGTGTGATTTATTTTATAAATGTTGTTTTGTCTTCCCCCATTTTTCATTAAGCTTATTCATGTTTTAGGAACACGAGGTGGTTTCTAAAGAACTTGAGGAGCATTTGAAAACGGAAGACTTACTGGAAGAACAGGTCAGAGTTATGAAGGAAGAGAAGAAATCCTGTGAAAAAGATAAACTTGTGACTGCTCACGTAGCTGAAGAGATGCGTTCCCTCCTTGAACCGCAGGAATACACGATATTCAATTTGAAAGAACAGAACACAGGGGTACTAACAACTGTTTTTAATTTTAATAACCAATTTTAGTTAAACTTTACCATGAACTAGTGCATTGAGTTGCTTGTTTGGACCTAGATTTTGTGCTCATGCACTTTTAAACTAAACATTAAAGCAGGGGCGTAGTGGAAAAATTTGAGGCCCCTTCGAAAGATGTTGAAGTGGGCCCCCAAAACACACACACACACATATAATAATAGCAATAGCCTTTAATTTTAAAAACAAGAGTAACATTTCTATAAAAATAAAAACAACAATGTATCTTCATTCAGCCCATCTAAGGGCATATGCCTCTCCTAACCGAGACCACGCTCTTCTGTCTTGAGCAGACCGATGCCACAACATTCCACAGAAATTAGTGATATCGATATCGTCTCTCCAACTTCTTTCAGAAATTAGTGATATCGTCTCTCCACCTTCTTTCAGAAATTAGTGATATCGTCTCTCCCCCTTCTTTCAGAAATTAGTGATATCGTCTCTCCACCTTCTTTCAGAAATTAGCGATATCGTCTCTCCACATTCTTTCAGAAATTAGTGATATCGTTTCTCCACCTTCTTTCAGAAATTAATGATATCGTCTCTCCACCTTCTTTCAGAAATAAGTGATATCGTCTCTCCACCTTCACCTGGTCTTCCTCTCTTTCTTGATCCAACTCTAGGAATACCATTCTGTAATTCGCTCAGCCCATCTCTGTTCATCCATTCCGGCAACATGTCCAGCCCACTGCCATTTTAAACTGAGTGGGACCCCAAAACACACACACACACATATATAAATTAAAAATAAACCGAAAGGAGGGAACCAATTTTATTTTTTACTTTCTCATATACGTAAGATAAATAAAGAGAAAGTATTGCTCTACCCCTCAAAAACTCGGAAAAATATTTTTAAACGAATCTAACCATATAAGTTGTTTTACCAACCATAATCTAGTTTCCGAGATATTGATGAAAATAATTAAGATATTGTTGAAAATCGGAAACAAAGAGTAAACAACCGCCTGTAGGAAAATTTTAAAAAAAGTTAAGTGTTAAAAGTATAAGAAAAATCAAACCAGGCTAATCTGCAGCTTTCCATTCAGTCGAGAATCGCTTGGCGGCACAATTTCACTTGATTTATACACTTAAGAGATCATATCCCTCTGTTAAAACAGTTCATTTTTAATATTTATACATTTGAAAGAGTATATCAATATAATTAATACTTTTTAGAGATAATATTCCTTTGTCTAAATAGTACATTCGAGTGAGGCCCCCCAATTTTTTAACATCTTTTCCTAGGCGGCTGGATAACTGCAGTTTTACCTCAAACCAATATGAGTTACTAATATACAAAGAATTTGAAGGTAATTAACTCAATTCAACCTTTTATGTGCTGTGAAAAGTTCTAAACCTACAGCTTTTGAAGATAAATAATATTGAAATAATGCTGAAAGATAAATAGATGCACCATTTCCTATCAGTCGTCTTTAAAGAAAGAATAAGAGAGTTTGATAAAATTAGAAAAAAAAACAGCAGCGATATGGGTGTGATGATAATAATAAGATGGCTGTAAATCTTTTCTAGAATAAAACATAAAGTAATAAGCCGTCGCTTTTAAATGGGATTTCGAGTTGTGATCCTACAGAAAATTTATCTTTAAATAAATTTCAAAATGTGCTATACCAACAATTTGATATTATTATTCTTGGTATCATTGTAAATAATTATTCTTCGGTATTTTGCATAAAATAAGTAAGCGAGGTTAAGATTATTATATTTATCAAAAATTATAAAAGAATTTTTGGGTTATCGTATCATTTTTAAACGCGTGGCCCAATATATAAATATTAAAGAATAAGACAAAAATATTAAGTCTCATTAATCTCATACCCTACTTGTGACAGGGGTTCCCAATTAGTTATAATACGAACTCATCGGAAACCCATCCAAAAAGCTCCGTAAAGGTTTTTTTTCTTTTATAATTGGTTGGGGCCACTCTCCTCCCGGGGCCCCCTCGCACCGCGGGGGCAGCGGGAACAGTACGCTACACCCCTGCATTAAAAATAAATAGAGGAACTTGGGGTATTATGGAATACAGAGTCTTCTCGATAACTTGTATTATTTTAATGTTGCCCTCAAAGGCCAGGTTGGCTTTTACGAATTATTAATATTCACATGCATTACAATATTCCTCTTAAAGAAAGGAATATATTAAACGATAATTTTATTAGAGTATTGTAAAAAATTATCTCCTTTTTTCGGGTGCGTAGTATATGTGATTTTTTAAATTTCCTTAAATTTCAGCCCTAAATTCTGCCTACGTATTATATGCGAGATGGTATTTTATTTTTTTTAATCTAGCCATGGATTCTACAAGGTAGCTAGTTCACTGAACTTTTTAACACACTTTCAAGGTTGAATCGTTTTAGACGTTTATCCAGCTCTATTGATAACTTTTTTCTTTTTATTTTAGTTAACATTGGAGATAAAGAATTTGCATAGGAGAGAGGTAAGTTTTAAAAATGAAATAGACAAATTAAGATTACTGCAGAAGAGCTCAGTTAAGGAGAACAAGTCGTTGAAACTTCAGCTGATTACAATGACCAACAGACTGAAATCTCTCAGGAATGACATATCAATGATACGAGGATACGAAACCAAGAAACTTATTCATGGATTCCAAGTAAACATTTAATTCTTATCTTGTCATAATGTTATCTAATTAGTATTTAATATGTATACTTAAGCATAATATGTTAATTGCAGTGCAGTAAATATACGAAGATATTGAAATTAAGCACGTTTATCATTGCAGTTGATCGTGAGGAAACACTTAACAGAAGGTGATAAGATGGGTGAATTCGATATCGCCGAAGTTATAGAAAAAGAGCTTAAACCTCATGAATATAAGATATTGCAATTAATTGCTTCAGGACCTAAAACAAAAGTTTGCCCTAAACGACGAGGGTATCCTAAGGATAAATTGATGAAGGTAAAAATATTTTATTTTTTTAAATAATCTGTTTTAGCTCTAAGGGAAAGAAGAAGTTTCTTTTTCTTCTTCTTTTAAATATCGTACCAGAAAGTTAGGATTTACCAGGAGGTCGATATGTTTTCATTTATAGTAAAATATTTTGACGATAGGTGGGCTCAAGTTTCAATAAACGATATGTTCCTAAATATCGTACTGGGAAGTTAGAAAGTGATAGATGGTAGACTGGTTTTCACTTATATAATATATTACATTGGAGTACTATATTTCGATAGTAGTTCTAAATTTTATATAAAATGATATCAGAGCTCCAAGTGAACCAAATGGTAATTAAAAAGGATTTATGTTTCATAATTTCACATCTTAAAATCCATCTATCTCTAAAATCAATCAACAAATGAATACCAATTTGTCTAAAGCAATTAGACAAATGAATACCTACTAATTTTCTCCACATCATGGAAAAATATTGAAAAGTCGAAACGTGGTTTCGTTGCTCAAAAACATATCCATGATTCATGAAATAGAGGAAATGAGTATATATATTTATTTTTTATCTAAATATTAAAAGTATCTTAAAACGTAAAAATTATTTAGCATTTTGATCTGATTAACTGGCAAGGAAAATTGGTTATTTTTAAGTTTTCACGTTCAGCATTTCCTCTGCCCTTTTTTAAGTGAGACTTCACGCACAACCATTTTATTATACCATAATATAATTTGTATTAATTATTTGCTTTATCGAGCAATTTAACGTTATAAACTACGAGTACTCTCTCTGACCACTCAGTTTTGTGTCAGATAGTGCCTGTATACATCTTGGAAATGTTTAAGCTGTATTAATTAATTCAACATTTACTTTTTAGATTATTATCAAATCATTTAATTTCTTTTTGGTTTTTCAGGAAAACAGATATCTTATTCAGAAACTGCAGAGCCTAAAAACAATAAATGAACAGGTTGTAACTGAGTCAAGAGTTAGCGACCTTAGCGAGGCCCTTCAACTTGATGACGACCAGCTTAAACAAGAACCGTCAACTTCTAAAACTTCCTTTCAGGTAATTTAATCTTTTTGTCTTAGATATAAAAAAATTATCGAATACAGACCTCAGTTTTTAAGGTCTGAAAGAACAAAGCAATAAAATCTTAGTAGTGGCAGTGGTTCTTAGGGTTGATTCGTTTTTGGATATTGAAGACAAGACGCATCTTTTTCTATTTCATGATTGGAATTTATAAATAGGCTCAGTACTCCAACTTATACTATTGTGATTCGTGTTCAAAACTGTTTTCATTGAGAACGGATTCACTTCATTATAAAACTTACTACTTTTCAATGATGTTTGAATACGGATTGAATCCTAATTTGGGATTTAACAAGCTAGATGTTTCTATGAGTGGTATTGAAATACCACATACGTCAATACGTTTTTAATACACCAATCAATAATTATAATAAAAATGTGTAACCTTCACCTTTTATAACCAGGTTTGTTATGTTTGTTTTTAAAATCAAAACTAATAATTACAAATAAAGGTAATGTTTTTGGTTGAGTGGAGGGTGCTGTCTTGATAGATTTGACTAGTTTCACCGGTCGAGTTCAGGTATTTCCATGAAACTCGATCCAGATACCATCACAGAATTTAGTGTATCCTATCTGGATCTAAATCGTATTCAATCCGTATTGAATTTAGGTTTCCATGGACAATTTGGATCCAAAAACTGTATTCAATCCGTATTCCAACATTGCGTAAATGTTTCCAGAAGTCGATGATACACCAAGGGTTGGTGTCACCCGGTGTGGACCGCACTCCCCACGGTGCGCCACTGCCAAAAATGTTTTTTTTAGATAATGCATCGTTTACATTTAGCCACTGCCACTGCTCCTCGGGCTGCTGTATTTACTTTCCGAAATACTTCTGTGGCAGTGGTGGTAATACTTGTGGAGCAACGGGCAGCGCCAGTGGCAGGAACAACGGGCAGTGCCACTGGCAGGAGCAACAGGTAGTGAGAGTGGCAGGAGCAATGAATGGGCAGCGCCAGTGGCAGGAGCAACGGGCAGTGCGAGTGGCAGGAGCAACGGGCAGTTCCAGTGGCAGGAGCAACGGACAGTGCGAGTGGCAGGAGCATGGTCAGAGCGAGTAGCGCCGTTTACATACTCGGGCTACTGTATTTCATGCCCACTTCCCTACTCACTGCCACTAAAATGAGCTGAATGTAAACGAGGCATAAGATTTAAACAAGATTTATCTGATACCCATGACTTTTCATTCATACTACCTAACTGATTCCGTACCTTGGTTGTTTTGTTAATTAGTTAAACGAAAATGAGTTCAGCGGTGAAAGCGGTGAGTCAGAAAAAGAAGTGGAGCTTGTGGAAGAGGGAAATGAAGTTGAAAAGGGAGACTGTGACAGATCTTACGATGCTGACAAGGCAATAGGCTTCACTCCATCTTCACAGATACAAGTAGTCGCTATAAGGGATTAAACTATCAAATTAAATATCAAAACTATTTTCTTTCTTTATTTATTAAGATTATATATTTTTAAAAAGCAGGCTTTTACGTGTCATCCTGAAATACATAGTCTTTCCCATCTGAAGACTTAGAGTTGACACAGCTTGAACATGGTGTCTTAAGCAGGCTTGATAACAGGTAAAACAACCAATCCCACTAATTGCTTCTAGTGCAATTACTTACTATAAAGTTGCTTCCATTTGTTAAAGTTGGTTTGTAAAAAAAGGTTAAACTCGTAATACCATGCTTGCTAAATTATTAACATCGTGCGTAGGCTTCCCCTGGTAGACTCGTAATAAACAGCTTGGTTTTCCGGGTTATCCGCGTCACGATGGGGTTGAAGTCCGACCTTTCGCTTCCACTACTGGCAGCATCCACTAGTGGAAACTAAGATCGGACTTCAACCCTTTCGTGACGCAGATAACCCGGATCAACTTTATATAGGTATATTCAGACACATCAGTGACGACACATTTCAGTCACCATTCCGAATTAGAATCGTCAACGTTCAGTGTCAGTCAAAATCATGGCTCTATTCACATCTATCATTCAGTTTTTCTATAGTGTCATACATGCAGGGTGTTCCAAAAGCCCCCCCCCCCCCCTCTTAACTTTTGAACGGTTTGAGATAAATTAATGAAACTTAAAGGATCCTTACCATGTAAAGAGGAGCTGTTTTCGTGCAATTGCGCACTAGGGACAACCACCCATGTTCCCCCAGGCTACCCAATTTCAAAATTTCAAACTGGAGTGTATATTGTTAAAGCAGATTTGGATTCTACGGTGAAAAATAAGGATATTTTACTTCAAACTTTATTTATCTCTAATATTTTGCTCCCTATATGGGGCAAAATATAAAAATTGTAGATTTCAGTGCCTGGGGGCAAAAATGGGTGTTTGTCCCTTAGTACGCGAGTGGATGAATACACACTTCCCTTTGCCTTTGCATGGTACAGATCCCCTAAGTTTCATTAATTTATCTCAAACCGTTTAGATTTTATAACGATATAAGAGTTATTTTTTTACTATTTTCGGAAGGGTTATTTTTTTATAGAAGGAATTAGATGTCATTACATTAATTATGGACGAAGAAGGATTATTTAATGAGACCATATCTAATAAAGTACAGAGTCAATGAGCTAAGTTTCAGCTCGATTGAAGGACTGGAAGAGGGTCAATTAGCCCTCCAAAGATTTTGACAACATCCAGCCCCTCAGAAAAAAAACAAAATCGAAATTAATCTGGTTCTTAGGCTTTCGCGGATTGAGTGGTAATAAAGCACTTTTGATTTGACCAGACATTTCTTCACTTGCTGTACACTAATTTTGCCTGTGCTATGTCTATCTTTTAAACAGGAGTATTTTTAAACAGGTCTGGTATTAGTTAAGAACATTCTTGATTTATCTATACACACGTTCCTTGCTATATTTTAAGGGTGATGTCACAGATCTACTTAGTGATTCATCTCACGACTAATACCTTGATGATGTCATTATCATTTTTATAAACACATCCATTCTTTATTTTACGTTCATTAGAATTTAATATTTTGTATAGACTGTTTAACCTTGCTTTTAATTATCAAAGAGACTACTATTTTTATTCTTCAAACCATCAGAATCACTTATTTATTTGCACAATGAATCAAACCTAAAGAATACACGTAATATATAAATTACACTTGGTTAGTAACAAATTTTATCAAATAAATTGGTTATATTCTATTTTCATCATTTACTTTTGATCTAAAAAGATATATAATATTGTATAACATAATAATAATACTAAGATAATATACATATTACTACCATAATCTTATTACATAAGATATTACCAAGGAAGCTGGGGTAACATGGATGAGGACTGCACTTGACAGACATGTGTGGAAATCTTTGACGGAGGCCTATGTGTCCAGAAATGGACCTAGTTCCCATCTGAAGATAAACTAAATATTATTTGTTTAAATTTTCAAAATAAAAATAAAAATCGGGTACGGGGTACATCGGAACTTTTCCTCACTTCAGTGGCCACTAAAGTGGCCTCTTCTGCTGCTTCACAGCAGGAAGCAGCATTGGACGTGGTCAGTACTTGGATGGGTGACCGTTCTGAACTAACTGATATAAATTATCATTCTTAAAAAAAAACCTTACTTTTTATACCTATATTTTATTTAATTATTTGAAGTTTGGCGGTATTTTGACAGATGTAAACAAACTTTGACGTCATCAAAATTATTACACTATTTAATAAATAATTATATTCGGTTATAACTTTTAAACTAATAAATGGATTCTCATCGTGGTTTTTTTTTATATTTGTTCCTTAATTTTTTCCGGCTCCAACGATATGCTATATGTCAAAAACCTATTTATACTTTCGGTATTATTAACCGTCAAAGTTTAAAAATTTAAAAAATGATAACTAGCCAATATCAAAATGAAATTTGGTGGGCTTTTTTGTCATACAGAGAGGTACATTCGTGCCATATTTCAACTCGATCAGGACCATTTTCGATTTATTACGATTTTTTTAAATTTTTGCTGACTCAGCAAACTGGGTTCAAGATCCAGTTACAGGTAAGGACTGATTTTTCTTCCAAGTTTCAACTCTCTAGGTTAAATACCTTGGGCGCTACGATGATAACACACATACATAAATACAGAAGTCATGCTAAAAACCACTCAGGAGGTCTTAAAAAACACCCAAAACGGATAATTCCGTTGAAATCTCGAAAAAAAATTTTTTGGTGAAAACAATACTTTTCCTTACTATAGATAAGGAGGAAAAGTAAAAATGAATAAATAATCTTAATCTTAAATATATCAAGATTGGATTTGTCCGATTGGGCTCAAATTTTGTATTTTCACTAAATAAGTAGTCCTGATAAGGAATTTACGTTTAGAAAATGTTATGTCAGTTTGTCTGTGCGTCTATTACATCCAAACGGCTGAAAAGATTTGGTTGGTTTTTGGGTACAATGTTAAGCTTAATTTTGCGGGTAATATAGGCTATACATCTTTTTGGTATGTCTATATGGGGGCTTCTAAATTAAATTCATAATTCTAATTGTATTTTTTTAAATGAAAGATGTAGTTAACCAAAGTTGCAGAGAAGCTACTCAATATTTTATGTTCTGTGGAAATTCCTGTAGGATGAACTGTTAAAGAAATAAATTTTCAATCGCTCTCAAAAAATATTTAGATTTCTTTTTTAAACAAATCAAGAAGACAATAGTTTATAAATCACACCTTACCATGCCTAAACCTTTACTAAAATAATTATCACCACTTCTTTAAAATACTAAAACAATGTTGATGGTAGTTTATTAACCCGTTAAATTAAAAATAACACTTCGTAGTAAAGCAAGGGAATCCAGCTAGTAATAAATTTAATAAATAAATAAGAGAAATATTATAAACTTGATGTATGTAGGTAAAGTATGAGTACAACAAATTTTAAATTTATAAAAAATACATCGAGTATTTAAGATAAATTATTTTAATTATCTTATATATTTTGTTAAAGAGACCTTTGAAAATAAAAAATAAATTAATCTATAAATATCTATATATTTATAAAACTAAGAGTGACAGTGATTGACTGACTGACTGATAACTAATTCTCCTACTTCCCATTGACATAGAGATTTGAAATTTGGTACATAGATAGAGTGTACTATAAATAGAAAAGTGCGGCCATTTTGATTTAGATATATGGCCACCATATTGAATTATAGCCACCATCTTGGATTTAATAACTCTCTATTATCTCAAGTTCCAGTGGACCTAAAGATCTGAAATTTGATACATAGACTTATAGTCGGTAAAGAAGAAAATTAAAGGTAGTATCACTTCAACATATGGCCGCCATCTTTGATTTTACTAGATACTATTATCTTAGCTTCAGTAGACTTAGAGATCTGAAATTCGGTACTTAGACTCATTGTACCAAAAATTGAAAATGAAAGGTAGTATAAAATAGAATAATTGAAAATGATGAAATAAAAAAAGTTAAATTTATTTCGACAGATATTTTGAATTATAGCACTAAAATACGAAATTATGGAACAATGAAGATATATTAGTTAAATTGTTTTAATTATTTTTCACACACAGTGCCAACTTCTAGATAAGGCGCGCGAAGCACGCCAATCTTGCTAGTATATAAATATATGTTTGTGTATATTTAAATGTAATATGACTTTGATTGTAAAAATATAGAACTTAATTAATGGCAATAAACTTATTACTATTCTTATATATTATTACTATAATATAGCATATAATTACATGGGAAATTTAGAAAATAAAAACAAATTATTTTGCTGTCTCCTGTTTATTTTTATGATTTGCTTCATGGCTGGTAGAAGTTTCCTTGAATTGCCGCTAGATGTCAGGAGTATCTCTATTCCTCTCTTCCACTTCCCTCAGCCTATAATACAGACATTTAAATTTAACTGACATCTTAAACTTAACAAATTTTATTTACTACAGTATAGGTATATGACACTAATTTTATAATAATAATATTTTTTTATGATTAATGAGTAAATAACATCTAAATTCTAAATTAAGTAATGGGTTTTTAATATTGAAGCTATTATATATTTTACTAGCCTTCACCCTGCACCCTGTGCCTTGCGGGGCTCTTGCTAAGTATTAGTGTTTATGTTTCCAGGTACTAATATACTGTATTATTATGTAGGTGAAGTCATTAAATGTAATTCTTAAATAGTTTTGTTTCCAAAGCCTTATTTAAAACTTATAATGTATAAAGTTATTATTAACTCAGTTTTAGCGTATTTTCGAAGAAAAGTAAGCTATTGCAATGGTTTCAAAAATTTTGTAATGCGAATTTTTGAAACTTTTCTCCATGAAAATCCGTTTTAGACCATTCTTAATTGATTCCTGAAATGTAACACTTTTTTATGTATATATGTGTCACTCCAGACGACATCTCACGCTAGGATGCACTTAAAAAATCCAAAGAAATTTTAAAATGTCAATAATATTAAAAGAAAGGATGAGTTCGTTGGCCAGAATTTTTGGAATTCATAGGGGTCAAATTTTGACAATTTAGGGTCAAAAATAGCATAAAAACGTGTTTTTTCCATTTTACCCCCTCTCATATGAAAATACTTCAAAAATATACATAACAACAATTACTGTACTCTTCAGAGACGGAACTAGACCTGCTGAGGCCCGTGTGCAAGATTTTTTTGTGAGCCCCCCCCCCCCCCCCCTCCAAGATTACCAAATATTTTGTTGCCTCATTTTTCAGGATGAATATAAGATTTGTAATAAATTGCAACAAAAAACCATTATTTTATGATTAAAAAAAAAAAAATTAAATTCTTTATTTAAATGGACTACATTTTAGAATATTTTAATCAAAATCGTCTGAACCGTTTTCGAGAAATACTTATTTCATAGTTCTTAAGGAGTAGCGCCCCTAAGCGTAAAATTAATTTCTCTTAGGGGTATGATTTTTCTGAACATTTATGCTGAATTTTGTCAAAATCAGCCCAGTAGTTTAGGCTCCAGGTGTCTGCACAGACAGACGACATTTTTTAAAAACAAATTTTTTGGACCCAGGGGACCTCAATACGTGTAAATACATTAAAATCGAATTTTAGCGCTATTACAATAATTTCTTTTTATATGGAAAGTAAAATAAGCAAAAAAGTTGGGCAACTTTTTTGCTTTAGCATCCCCCTATATCCCTTTGTGTTAATAGTAATTTCGCCAAAGGAACATTATACAGAGTAGCATATATTCCTTAGTCTAAATTACTGTGACTAAGGGATATTTATTCTAATATATCTTGGGACAAAGGAATATCACACTTGTGTTTATAATTGTGATCATATCCCTATGTCTAATCAACTATTAAGATAAAGGAGTATTAAATATAAAACTGCCCCAGGAGTCTCAATGTCTTGGGGAGACAAACACACAAACCTTTGAGACTTTTGTAGGGCAGACTATTGTTTAGAACCAAGGGGGGTGCTAAAGTAAAAAAGAGCTCTTGTACTTAATACAAAAGAATGGATTTCGAGTTTATGGCTCAAAATAAGAACTCTTTATTTTAATTTTTTTTTATTAGATCCATTATTTTAGGAGTTAGACTTGAGTTGAATACTCATATTTTGAAATTTTAATTCTTGGGAAAAAAATGCCAAGAGTAAAAAGTTCTTATTTTTAGCCATAGAATCTAACTTTAGCCTTAAAAATATGGCTTCTAATAACTTTTTCATATTTTAAGTATTGCTACAGAGCATTTAAGCGCTCAAAGTGCTTAGCATTTTTTCTGTAAGCGCATTTTAAGTTAACATAGAACCCAGCAAACCGAGTCTTTCTTCCTGCAGTAGATCCGGAGGTATTGAGTGGACCGTGTTAGGTGGCCCCTGTGTAGGCATATTTTACAAGTTAATAATTTATAATTAATTTAAAAACTTACTAAAGATAGTTACATTTTGATGAAACATAATATACAGGATAATACAAAACATTAACAGTCTAAAATACCCAAATGTATAAAAATCACGTCATGTAGTAAGTCAATTTTTTATATTAATAATATCTTAATAAGAATTTAACATCAATTGTCTAAAAAAATTATAATAATAATAATTATTATTACGTGGAAAAGAGTATAGATACCTAACACATAAAAATAATATTAATAATAACAATGGCAATAAATAAAATATAAACTAACTTCACCTTTTTAGTAAAATTATTCTTTATTTTTTATTCATTTATTTTTATTTTATTAATTTTTTTTATAACTGGCCGAGCGGAAGTGAGGCCCCCCTTACCCCGAGGCCCGTGTGCGGCTGACCCCATGCACACGTCTAGTTCCGGCACTGGTACTCTTAAAGAGCTTTCCTACGACATGCATCTTAAAGGGTAAATACTATTTTTACTTTTGTACCCCGTACCCCTGTGTACCAATTTTTTTCACCCATCCAAATTCTAAACCAAAATTTTCGTATATTATCATAAGCCAATAATACGTAGATTTCTTTGAAAATTCGCTTATTAAGTCATGGTGCATATAACTGGTCTCCTTTAATGTTGAAGCTAATTTATATTTTACTAGCCTTCAACCTGCACCACAACGGTGCAGGTTGAAGGCCAGTTATGCACCATGACTTAATAAGCGAATTTTCAAAGAAATTTACGTATTATTGGCTTATGATAATATACGAACATGGCAGAGGCCTTGCGGGGCTCATGCTAAGTATTATGTTTCCTATAGTATTAATATACTGTATTATTATGTAGGTCATGTCATTGAATGTAATTCTTAAATAGTTTTGTTTCCAAAGCCTTCATTAAAACTTATAATGTATAAAATTATTATGAACTCTGTTTTTACTCTATAATTTTTTATGAAAAAATGCCTCCAACATTCGACACATTACTGAATGCAAATTATGGATTTCGTTAAGCCAATTTTTCGCCTATAAGATGGGATCTGCAACGCGCCCTAACATACTTGCATGCAGACATACATACATACAGCCAAACAGACAGGAGAAAAGTTAATGCCATTATTTTATTTTCGAAAAAGTCCACCAATTCTAATCAATGTACAGACTAAAGACAAAAGGAAATAAAGGACTTAAATACAGGACTTAAAGGACTTAATAAAGACAAAGGGAAATAAAAAATAATCTGTCGGATAAAACTGGAACTAATCTTCTTTATAAACGAGTTGATAACTACTGGGTTCGGTGATTTCCATTTATTTAGTAGTTTCGAGTTTTCCTGGTTAAATTTAATTGTTATTTAATCAGATATCGGAATTTACCTATAAAATAACTCCTCCCTGACGTGAAATCGAACCCGGCTTCTTACCGTCCGCGTTAAATGCTATTTTACTCAGGAACAAGATTATTCCTAGGGAAACTACTTATATGGTTAGATTTGTATTGAAATGGAATACATTTTAGAATTTTTTAATCAAAATGGATGTTACCATTTCCAAGAAATCATTCAATTTTCAATCCAAATTTTGTGGTAAAATTAATAATATTTCGTCTCGGAGTATGATTGTTCTGAACATCGAAGCCCAATAGATTAGGCTCCACCCGTCTAACAGAATATACAAACAGACAATTTGTAAAAACCACTTTTATGGATTAAGGAGACCTCAAAACGTTGAAAATCCAATAATAATTTATATAATCGAGTAGTGTCCCGACGCGACGACAACGCACCTCGAAATTATTTGTTATTGTTAACCTCGCATAATCATATTGATAAGCCACATTTATTCGAATAAAAATAAATGTTTGTTTTGATTTGATGGTCTTCAAATAGGTATATCAACTTTTTTTCTAAATATAAAATAAACCCGTTGCTACGGGCTTAACGGCTCGTATTATTATAAATAATAATAATATCCCTATTAGGAAATCGCTGAAATAATACTCATGAAAACCTACATCCAAGAGTTAATACTCAACAAAAGTCCAGTCATGCACCATGACTTAATGAACGAATTTTAAAAGAAATCTGCGTATTATTGGCTTATGATAATATAGGAAAATTTTGGTTAAGAATTTGGATGGGTGAAAAAAAAAAAAAAAAAATTGGTACACAGGGGTACGAGGTACAAAAGTCAAAATAGTATTTACCCTTCAAGATGCATGTCGTTGTAATGCTCTTTAAGAGTACAGTAATTGTTGTTAATTCTGGCCATCGAACTCATCCTTTCTTTTGATATTATTGATATTTTAAAATTTGCTTGAAATTTTTAAGTGCATCCTAAGGGGAGATATCGCCTGGAGTGACACATACATACATACATACTTGCATACAAACATACATACATACATACAACAAGTGTTACATTTTAGGAATCGATTCAGAATGGTCTAAAACGGATTTCTGTGGAAAACAAATTTCAAAAAGCCATTGCAATAGCTTATTTTCTTCGAAAATTCGCTAATAGACTTTTATATAGCGATATGTTATAGTTTTCGTTAAATAATTTTATGTAACATATACATTTTTAGTTTTAGATGGACAGTAATCCGTTCATTTTTACACTTAAAACAAGCATTATGGCACTATGGAATTTTGGAATTATGCCATTATGCCATTAGCTGCTTGTTATTTTAATCCTAAGTATTCTACATATTAAGTACAAATCTATTTTCCTTAACAGTGATTGTTTTAAAAGTAACATGCAAAATTAAATCTAATAAAAAATGAAAATTAAACATGGAAAATGGAATTAAAAATGGTTATGTAGGGCAACAAAAAATATTTAGGCCGATGTTAGTACCAACCTTGTGAACGATATGAATATTTGTGTAATATTTTTGGATAAAAAATGATATATTTTTACTAAAAATCAAAAGTTTTATAAATAAATAATGCCGAAATGGGGTGCTTCACGCGCCTTATCCTTCTGGTCACACTCAGTTACTATCAGGCACTGCACGCCCTCAGAATATGGTTTTCTTGAGCAAACACTATTTTTTTGCTTCACGAGCTTCAAGCTCTCAATGTTATAGGCCAATCTGCGTTATTTTCAACACTCATTGTCAAATTTGGGGCCATACTATAATAATTATTCTTGATTTATCATTACCACTCGCCGAATGAAATTTAATTCCAAGTCTGCTTTCCTATCCTGATAGAGAATTTCTAACTGGCCATGGCTAAACAATGGTCAATTTTTGTTAAACCCTACATTTTTAAAGCTTTGTCACTGTGATTTATTTGTTGTCATATCAAATTCTAAAATCACCAGAAACTTTCGTCTGTGCAAAATAAAAGGAGCATATCCTGATCATCTAATTTAATTTTTAATATGAATATAATCTCTCCTGGGTGATAATCTGTTATATATTTAAAATTTATCTTTTGATATGTAAATATAACAGTCACTTCACTTTAGGAACCTATATTTGGGATAAAAAAAAATGTCCTGAAAAATCGCGCTATATTATTAAAATGAAGTAAGGTGTAAACTTTATATTCATTTAAGTGCTATATTTAATTAAAAATAAATATTATTGGGGATATTTCATGCAATTGTGACATTTAATCTTAAATTAAAGTGTAGTATTCAATTTGATTACTGAGTAAATTTACTTTTTTCCGAGACCTCACTCGTTATTAGTGGGGAGGAGCAGGTTTTACATTATTTTGATTGTTTGAAGACGGTGGTTTTAACAAGGCAATGAAACTCGCTGCCTTAACATCTCCTTTGTAATCTTTTGTTCAATATACATTCAAATTTAATTTATAGGGTCAATACTGTTAAATTTTAATTCCACCGGGTTAAGATGGAGCGGTGAAGTTAGCTTAAGTTTAAAGAACAAAATGTTAACAAATTTTATTAGGAGTTTATTCGGAGGTATCGGAGTAATTGACGGGAGGCCGGATATTGTATCCCGGAGTTAATGGAATCATTGGCCGTAGCTTAATGCTCTGGGAATCCCCTCCACCCGCTGGATTTTTCCACATTAACTCCTCTATATTGATACTCCTGATAAAAAAGCTTTGCCATCCTGCCAGGGACCCAGCTTATCCGCTTTGATTTAGCCACGTGGGTTCCACAGCGCGTTTTTGTCCTAAAATTTTCGTTTGTTGGACTTATTATCACTTTATCGAATATTTAAAACATACAAAAGAATGACTCGTTATGAAATGCTAGTAATAATCTATCTATATTATTAAAAAAGTTTTGTAAACAAACAAATGTGTCTAATTGTGCAAGGCTTCAGGCTGCGTGGTCGCTGCCTTGAACGAGCGAAGTGAGTAGGGGGCAGAGCCCCCGTGTTGTAATAATAATAATAATATTTGGCACAACAGTGCGTAATGGGCTTGGGTCTGCCAAAGGATTTATACAACCAGGGACGCCCCCCCCCCCTCCCCAAGGCCCATGACACAAATCCCCCCCAAAAACTGCCTGAATCACTTGGAATATTTACAAATCCCCCCCCTCCCAATCACTGAAAAATACACCAAAATTGGATCCCCTCCCCCAAAATTCTGATGGAACAGCTTGACTTAACTTCAATTATTAAGAAGTCATAATTTTTTATACTGGTGTTATTAAATAAATTCGATAAAATTCCTCAGAAGATTAATTCCTGTATTAAAAGTAAAAAATTAGGATGATGAATTAGAATGGTCTTAAGAAATAAATAAATTAAAAATATTGGAAGAGGTATGAGAATTTCAACTTTAAGATTCTTAATACCGCAAGAAATATGTCTATTTGAATTTTATCTATGATTAATTTACAGGTAAATTAAATAAAATAAATAAATAACCTTCAAGCACAAATGTAACTAATGTCTACAACTCCCCGATCTGAAAGAGTCTATATAGAAATATTCTAGTCCGCTTTGAGATACAAAATGAATTCTTTAAGACGTTGACTATTATCTATTGTTTAAAAATAAGCCAAAATCGAGTAGGAATTTATTTTTTTTTAGAGTAAACAAAAAAAAAAAGTTTTCTCTGGATACCTTCATTTAAAAAAGTGTGTTGATATTGGTAAAGGAAAAGGGAGGGAAGATAAAAAGAAAGAAGACAATGAGATTACTGGATGCCCTATGTGTCCAGTGCAGTCCCTATATGGGAGGTCCTGCCAGGAGAAGGTCCTGGCAGGAGAAGGGACTGTATATAAAGGATGTTCCGAGGAATGGTTTTAGAAAAGAGATCGGATCACTCTAATCAACGTTCATCACGTATATAGGCTTTTCTCCGGCCCTTTCCCTTGGAGAAGTTTTTCTTTGTTATTTCCTCCTCTAACTCGCCCCCCCCCCTCACCTGTCCTCGTGAACCCCCCTCACGTTCGAAATGAAATTTCCTATCCGTCCACTTCAACCACCCACCCTTCCTCCGCTTCTACATCCACCGGTTCCAAAACCCCCGCAAGGCGCGTCTTCTCGACAATACAATAAACTTTTCTCTCTTATTCTATCTATGTTCTCTAGTCGACTTACCCCATCTCTCTTTGACCCGAAGCTTCAAACCATAATATGATATTGAACTCGGACATTGGTTTGCCGATACTTTTACCCGAAAATAACCTATGTCTGGAAGTGCGTTGTTTATTGTTTAAACGGTATATTGGAAGGGTAGCATTCAAGAGAATTAATAAATATTACTTGAAGTTAAATTTAAATGGAGCTTGAAAAAAATATACGATTAAAAAAAGTCTGTCAATTAGTGTGGCAAATAGCTTCCTCGCGTCCTATTTCGTATACTTTAATGATTTTATAACCAAATTCTTGTCCAATTTATTTAATGTTCCCCTCGTTTTTTTAAATCTGTCAAAATTGTTTTGATTTTTTATACAAATTAAAGTATCAATTTAGTAAAATTTAAAGAGTGCAGGTGGTTGAAATTAATCTATCTGCGGGCTTTCGACAAACCATCCAAATTTCATAAAAATCAGATGAGTACTTTTGAAGATATAGGTGAATATAAATGTATGTTTGTGCCTATGTGAAATAGAACAAATGGGGGCAAGAAGTTTGAAACGTATGGGACTAATAATAGGCTAATTATAACCTGCCATTATCGGATGAGTAGTTTTTAAAATTTATTGATTCGCAAAAATTGAGTGACAGACCAACAGACAGGCATTGAACCAAAAATATTCCTTGATGTGTCAAACGGATTTCAGTCATGAGTTTTTTGAAATTGGTGGCATAAAATATGTTCCGTTACCTTTGGTAAGCTTGGAAGCAAAATCAGTCTGAGACTACTTAGACAAACTTTCTCGTAATAGACATAATATCTTGTATAATTGTCCTCTTTCTCTTTGAGAACTTTGAGCGCAATTGTTTTAAAAAACAATATTTTCCTTCGGCCCCATACACGTTCAAAAAGTTTGCGCAAACATGATGTTATGGGGGCCTTTAGCAAAGAGTCTTGAATGTTTTCATAAGCATTATCGACAACCGTTCCAACTTTTAATTAACTATATGATAATGTAAAAGTCACAAAAATTGCCGAGACCTTATCGAATATGTGCCAAATTTCATTGAATTTGGATTCATAGTTCAGGTTTCACAACGAAAGTATGTGTGACAGATATATATTTTAAAAACGACGTATTTGATATTTAGAACCTTAAAACTTGTAAATCCATGAAATTTGAAAACTGATTTCGTCATTATAGCAAACATTTTAATATTTAATTTAAATATGTTTATTCGGTATTTATGGGAACAAATTATTATTGTGAAATTCAGATATACATGATAAGTTCAATTAACAAGAAGTTCAAGTTACCAATTACATGGCTCCATACTCCATCATTAAACATGCTGATATTCAGCGTTTTTACAGCTTAGCCGGCGTTCTAAAAAATAATAATTACAAGATAAAAATAACTTTTTATATACTACGTTTTTTAATCATAATATGCAATGTTGATCATATAATTCTTATTGTTATATAAAATGTTAGTGAAATACAGATAGTTCCGAATTTATTTACTTCACACAAATGCCAACCATCTAGAGAGCTGATCTTAAACCTATAAAAGGACAAATCTTTGAACAACGGATCTCACCAACACCAAATCTAAACCGTGGCCATCGATATGGCCCCGTGTAGGGGAGGGTAAGAGAAGAAAAATAAGTATAAGTAAAGAAGTACAGATGTAGAAAATATAAACCGATATCTAGTACACAAGTGTAGACAAACCTGGTTGTCATACGTCAATTAATTTATTTCTTTGTTTACTTATTCTTTTTAGCTGTCATTCAATGTTTACCTCTTAATAAAAAATCACAAATTTGAAACCCGTCATAATGAAGATAAATATGGGATACGTCAAAACAAATGAAATAACTTGCGGATTTTTTCCGAACTAACTTTCCATGCAGCAAAATTTGCTGAAAACGAATTAAATTCTGCTGAAAGATGGGTATAAGTATTAAAGTGTTCTGAGCTATTCTAAAAGTTTCAAGTGCCTAGCTATTCGGGAAGTCAGTCAAAAATCGTTTGCAAGATTTGTACCGGACAAACAAACAAACAAACAAACAAACAAGAAAGCAAGCTAATAAAAACGTAGTAAAAATTGGTCCGAGCCAACTCAACTTTCTCATATAATCTCGGTCCTAGATCCCAAAAACTTTTTGTTTTCGATTTTCAATAAAATCAGATTAACTTTTCATTAATATCTCGGGAACTAGATTTTTCCCGGTAAAATAGATAATATTGATAGATTCGTATTCAAATGACTACATTTAAGAATTTGTTAATCAAAAACGTCGGAACTGTTTTCGAGAAATTTTTTTTTTTCACGTTTTCTCAGAGTTTCTAAGGGGTAGCGCCTCCACATTTGGAGCTAAAATTCATTTCTCGATTTTGCCTCGGAGTATGATTCTGAACATGTTTGCAAAATTTCGTCAAAATCGACCCAGTGGTTTAGGCTCCAGTCGTCTGCACAGACAGACAACGGACAGAAAGTTTTTAAAAACCATTTTCTTGGACTCAAAGTACTAACAAAATGTGTAAACCAATAAAAATCTCAAAATCGAATTTTTGTGCCACCACAATACTTTCTCTTTATATTATGACAAAGTAAAAATACTTTTTTGGAGTCAGAGGACCTCAAAACGTGTAATTCCATCAAAATCTGAAAATGGAATTTTTGCGCCATCACAATTAAAAATGAATATAATCGTTCTAATATTTACTTTTTTCTAACAAATAAACTAATTATAATATGTACCATAATTTATGGTTAAATTTGGCAGACATTAAATGTCTTGTGTGATAATGAGGAAGTAAGGAGCTCATTTGACGTGACAGATGCGAGCTACAGGGCTGGATAGGGAGGAAAGTCTATAAATCATTATCAGACTCGATCTGTGTTTTTACCCCTCGAGACTATATCGGGTCCCCTCGGGGGCTGACTTAGCTTCCTTTCCCCTCCTCTCTAAACCCATCCCAATGGAAAATTACTTCTTGCAAGTCTATCGACATTGTTGATGTACACAACTTTCTTGTATATCCCTCTAGTTGCAGCGTCAGGAGATTAAAACTGGTGGAGACAGGCCAAAATTTGAGATAACATTAATCTCATGTCTCTTTAATTAATCAATCAAAAGCTAGTTATAGAGAAACTTAAGTGAGAAAAAAATCAAAGACAAACTTTAGTCAAAAAGGAAATTACAGTTGTTTCATAAAGACGTCAAGTCCTTAGGAAAGGAACTTGCTTCACTTGCTTTAAGCAAGTGTGTTTAAGTTCGAAACCGTTGGACATTAAAAGAGAATTCTTGTTCTTCCATCAGGAAAGATTAGGTAGGTAGGTAACAAGGAAATGTATCTGTTGCTTTTCAAAACATTCCTGCAAGAAGAATAATCTGCATTTAATACAGCCATATAATTTTTACTTTCTCATATAAGTTAAACATTCTGATGGCGTGATAAGTCGTTATTCAGATTATGGTGGATTTACACGTTTTGAGGTCCCCTGAGTCCACAAAAGTGGTTTTTAGGAGATGTCCGTCTGTCGTATTTCGTGTTTTTAAAAAAATTCTGTCTGTTAACCGTCTATGCAGACGCCTGGAGCCTAAATTACTGTGCCGATTTTGACGAAATTTGGCATACATGTTCAGAAAAATCATACCCCGAAGCGAAATCGAGAAATGAATTTTAGCTTCAAATGTAGGAGCGCAACCCCCCAACCATCTCCAAAAAAACGTGATTTTTTTTTTTTTCGAAAACGGTTCCGACGATTTTGATTAAATAATTTAAAAAATAGTCCATTAAAATACTTTAGATTTGTATTTTTAGGTATGTATAAGTAAATTATAAAAGGAGTCAAAAAAATCTGTTACACAAAACCCGTGGAGGTCTACCAAATGGCGTGTACAACTATATATAAGTAATGCATAACTTGTACAACTATATATATAAGTAGTGCACGGGGTTAGTGTGACACTCTATTAGCAGTATATATCTTGCATACGTCACCGGATAGACGCCACTTCAAGTAACCAGCTATACCAGATTTATATCACCATATATCTGACCCAATTATATCACGCTCGGTGTTCACCCAGTTTCACGCCATTTGCAAGAGTCGGTAATCGAACGCGGACCTCCTGGGTGAGAAGTGCGTGGCCCCCGAATAACTGCAAGCATATGGTACAAGTTATTTTATCGAATGAATGGCTTTTAATTGAAAAATTAAATCTTTTAAAGGATCAACTCTTTTATAATGGTTAAAAATGAAGTTATTTGATTCCATTCGATTATTATACATGAAAGGGAAATGAGACGGTCCATGAATCGACAAGGCACGCATTGATTTAATAATGCATGTAGATTTATGACGGAACGGAAGGGGCCGGAATGTAAAGCCGTTTAACTCGCGAAGAGATAAGTCGCCGGGATGATGTTACAGGGAGGGGAAGGTGTTTAACAGGGAATGCGTTTTAGATCATAATCGTTCAGTATTATATCGATGCCGAGAAATCCCCAAGAGGGGTTTAAAGGGCGGGACCCCATGCAAATCAGCGTCAAACTCCTTCCTAATCAAACTTACCAGGGGGGAGGTTCGGCGTCCCATTATCCGGATGTGCAGTCCCCCCCCCCTTACTCGCCATAATCCCGTTGCATTATTCATCGCTAGGGTGCTCCGGTATCTCCCTACACGTACATCATACAATCACATAACTTGACGCAAAGCTGTCGACAGGCCGGAGTGCTTCGCTTATAGTACGGGAGTAACAGGTGCTTAAGTTTTCACAAAGTTGATGCTCAGATGAAGAAGGGGACAAAGATTAACTCATGTTTCATTGAAAGCCTATCCCTTCTGTTTCTCTTTCCTTCCCGCACCCAACCACTTCCAACTTATTGTTTTCGCAAATCCAATAAGCAGCATTTTTAGCTTCAATTATATTCTGTTTCCTTATACTCAATTTTCAATTTAATAATTAATCAATACATACACACAATCACACTGCAGTAAAATAATAAAATAGCAAAATGATCTTTGATGACTTGTTAAAATGAAATAATCATTTATTGATACTTGAATATTTCAAATTATTCAAAGCTTTCTTCTCTGTAATTAAAAAGGGCTTCCTATAACTAAGAAGAGAAAATACGTGTTGAATTTTAGAACAATAACTATTACCAAACTTGTTTAGGTAATGTTAATGGCAATTAGAGTTAAAATATAATTAGTGAGACATTTTCAGAAAAAATATAAGGCAAAGAAAGAACAAAATCGTGTGCACATTCTTTATGGTTTAAAAATATTAAATTTTTGTTTTCCCCTATTTGATTTATTTAAGTCCATTTCCTTCAATGATATAATTTTTATTTATAGTGTCGATTTGTAAGATAATTTTTCTTAATATGTATTAGGATTAAGTTCGTCGTTGATAATTTGTGTTTCCCGGCTTCATTATTACTTTGCTAAAGCGTTTTATTGTATCTAGAATAATATAAAAACGTTAACATAGAAATTTGTTAAATTTTCTCAAGATAATCATGTGTTTTAATGAAACCGTTAACGTTGAATACTAGGAGACAAACTTTTAGGAAAAGAAGTGAAAAAAAAAATTAAAGACTAGAATTGCCAATATATGGAGATTAGATTTTAGGCGCGAGGTGGCGTATCGTCGGAACCTGTGAACGTCCTAATATTATTTTAGTCTGAGGGGTTTAATTAAACAGTATAATGTAATTGGTATGGGAGGAAGAAGTAGTCTTCTAGGAGAGAGTGTCGGTACCTGTTCGGAATAGGAAGAGCTAGAGTTAAGATAATGATTAGGAGCGAGGGGGGGGGGGATTCCGGGCGCTGTTTGATGATGTTATTAAAGTGTTAATAGAGAGGGAGAAAGCGGGAGCCTCTGGGCGCCGTACTGAGAGGTGAAGCACTGTATGTGACTTGGCTACGGATCTCCAAATAGAATTACTCCTTATTAAAAGAGAGCTTCGCTTCCTTTAGGAACAGGGAGGGTAGCTAAGGTAAAGATCCTACTGCTTCCTAGCGGACGCGTCCCGCACTAAACCATTTTACACTGGCGCTTCTTCTCTTCAAACTCCCTACACCCCCTCCATACCCCCCGAATTAATGTAGTTTGCATATTTCCATTGAGCGCATTAGAACAATAATGGCTGCCTGCCGGGAACGAGAGAAATTCGGCATTTGGTTCACGTAGCTGCTGAGAAGACTCCCGAGACAGTCCCCCCCCCCCTCCTCTGTAGTCGGTTAATTGCACATAAACATCACATCTTACCTTGCCTCGCCTCGCCTACACTTCTGGAATTACATTATCCTCCTTACTTACTTACAGATTAATTCCGAGCAGGCTTTTCCCTCCGTCTTCAACTCTACTTTACATTTTTTATGCAAAGTTTTATGCTTTCTCCCAGAATTCCACGATTCATTAAGATTAAAATTTTGTTTAATACCTTAAGCACTTTAAAACGCCTAATTAGAAACTTTCGAGCAGTAAAATTAATAGCAGGTTCTAGAGATTATTGTTTGTTTTTAGAAATGTTATTTATTTTGTTTTATTTCAATACAGGGTAAGCCACAAGTACACCCTGGTAATGCTTATTCGAAGATGTATGAACAATCTGGGGCACTTCGTACAGTTAGGTAAGAGTATGGGTCGTAGGGATAGAGTATTAGTACAGTGAGGTGAGAGTATAGGTCGTAGGGATGGTGGAGTATTAGTACAGTTAGGTGAAAGTATGGGTCGTAGGGGTGGAGAATTAGTACAGTTAGGTGAGAGTATGGGTCGTAGGGATGGAGTATTAGTACAGTGAGATGAGAATATAGGTCGTAGGGATAGAGTATTAGTACAGTGAGGTGAGAATATTGGTCGTAGGGATGGTGGAGTATTACTACTGTTAGGTGAGAGTATGGGTCGTAGGGATAGAGTATTAGTACAGTGAGAAGAGAGTATAGGTCGTAGGGATGGTGGAGTATTAGTACAGTGAGGTGAAAGTATGAGTCGTAGGGGTGGAGTATTACTATAGTTAGGTGAGAGTATGGGTCGTAGGAGTGGAGTATTACTACTGTTAGGTGAGAGTATGGGTCGTAGGGATAGAGTATTAGTACAGTGAGATGAGAGTATAGGTCGTAGGGATGGTGGAGTATTAGTACAGTTAGGTGAAAGTATGAGTCGTAGGGGTGGAGTATTACTACAGTTAGGTGAGAGTATGGGTCGTAGGAGTGGAGTATTACTACTGTTAGGTGAGAGTATGGGTCGTAAGGGTGGAGTATTAGTACAGTTGGGTGATAATTTATGGCTAGTTTAAGCCATCTTTATGTTGCATTTAATGTTCATAAGAGGGATGGGTTTATTACTTCAATGACAAAAAGAACTGCTCATTTAAAAATATCTCGATAAACGTGTCTAAACTCTTAAAAGTGTTATTACTTATTACTTCTTAATATTGAAAAAAGAAATCAGTGATAAAAAAGTGTCATTGGCATATGGATAACTTGGACATAAGGAGGGTCTCTGAGATTAAATTACTTTTCCCCATTGTAAAAACGATGAAATGATAACCGCTGAGGTAGAGGGTATAGTAGTAGACTTTAAGAGGTCGAGATCTTAGAATTATACAACCTGTTAAGGTTATCTTTAACATTGTTGTTGTTGCTAAAATAAAATATCAATTTAACTAATAAATATCAACTTGGAAAATTACGTTTTTATTGATATAATCATGTTAATTATCATCAAAATTCCGTTTGTTATTTTAAAAAGTTCACTTTGTAAACTTTATTTACAAAATTTCGTTTGTTAAAACAACTCGAGCTCCCTTTATAACAAATATATTTTTCCTCTTATTTAAACAAAATTCAAACATGATTTTCAATTAATATATTATGAAAGCGGATAAATAATTATAAAGGCGAATGCTAAGCGAGCAAGTTTAATTAGCGGCCCCGACCAAATGAACATTCGGGTGCAATTAATAATGTAGAGGTAATTATGTATGGTTTAATTTCGTAGTGTGCAAGTGTTGGCCAAAACCCTGCTGGATAATACGCCGTGTTATTGGAGCATTGAGGAAAACGTCAATTTAGCCCCTCCTTCCAATGAATTCCCCCATTGAAATTCTGTACACTGGGGAACAAGGGGGGGGGGATGATTTGGGAGCATTAAATGCATATGCATTCACCTGGTGCATTAGCATTCACCACAGCCGTATACACATACGTCACAAGACCTGAGTGTACACATACTTCACAAAGCCCGAGTACACACATCAAGTTCTCCCTTCCAAACCTATTCATTCGATTATAAATTACAAAATAATGACGGTTCCTATTTCTCTCTGGACGAGACATTTTCAACTGAAATATCGTGTTCACGCGAATTCCCATGTAGCAAATTATAATGTTTAAATGATGTCCGTGTCATGTAATTGTTTTAATACGTTTAACAAGGGCCAGGGCGTTACCTGCAGTATTGTGTGTAGCTAATAACCTCTACCCAATTAATAAATTCCTGGATATTTGTCACCAGTATTAACAGTATTGAATTTTACTGTAACAAATTTGTAATAGTTAAATTTTGAATGGCTTAAAGATAAATAATCAACAATAAATGATTTATTGTATATATTCAATAGATTAGATAGGCTCTAAAGATTTTAATAGTTAAGTTTTAGGTGTGTAAAAAAAAATTACAGAAATATACCCAACAATAGAATCTTCTAACTCGTTTCTATAAGATTTATTTTCAATTATTCTGTTTAAATATATTTTCTTCAAATAAGTTAATTTGAGATCTACAAAATATGACAAAAAAAAAAAAAATAAAAAAATAAAATAAAAAAAAAATACATAATATATAGTTTTCATTTATTTACATTACATATTTTAATTGTGCGATCTAGAATAATATTTATTTATTCTTTATTTCTGAATATGTATTTATTTATGATAAAATAATTAAAATATAACAATTAGATTGACACATTATAAAACATATAATTGATTACTGGCTACAAAAGCAGAAGCTATTTTAGCCTGTTTTTTAAGCTATTTTCTCAGGTACAAGATTTTTCCCGGGAAAACGGCTTATATCGTTAGATTCGTATATAAATGGACTACATATTTTTTTTTTTTTTTTTTTTTTTTTTTAGATTTTTCTGGGGGTATGGCCCAAAATTTAGAGCTAATATTAATTTTTCGATTTCGCCTCGGGGTATGATTTTTCTGAACGAAATCGGGCCTGTAGATTACGCGTCTGTACAGATGACCGACTACAGACAGACATTTTTTAAAAACCCCTTTTTTGGACTCAGGGGACCTCAAAACGTGTAAATCTATCAAAATCTTTAAATCGAATTTTCGCGCCATGACAATACTTTCTCTTTAAATGAGAAAATAATAAACAAGTCAAGTGTGTGCTGGTCAGCACACAGCGAGGGTCCGTAGGCCACACTATATAGTGTTTAACTGTAAAGTGTATAAACAGTGTTTTTTTAAAATGTTAAAAAGCTTACTTTGAACCATCCTAAGGGTCTGATATTCTCAAAACACACTCTGATAAAGTATTTTTTTTGCCACTGAACCGAACTACAACCATATAAATACATCGAAAAGACCATAATTATAAAAAAACGTATTTTGTCAATAAAAAATAAAATAATATTTTTTTCAAAATTTCCAAAAAGTGGTATCTTTACTTTTGGTCGAAAAATGTTCAGGAATTTTTTCAGATTTTTTGTACTTCACTTAAACGAGATAGAGGGGGGGGGGGGACACGTTTCACAACCACTTCAAACTTGCCTACGCTCGCCCTATCAAAGTTATATCCAAAGAATTATATATTTTTGTAATCAGCTCGACGTACCCTTTCATATGATACCCCTCACGGTGTCGAAAAAAAATAAAAAAAATTTTAACCCTTAAGTTTTTTTACCCTAATTTTTTTGAAAAATATTTTTTAAGTCACTATATTTTTAAAATATGTGGGCAGGTACAAGACACATACATGCCAAATTTCAAAGTGATCGGACGAAAGGTGTAGCCGTGAGAGCACGCGAGAGGACGTACGGACAGACACACGAAGGAAAATATAAGGGTCCTTGGTTTAGCCTACGGACCCTAAAAATGAATTACAAAAGTGCTATGATTATTTATGTAACTTCTTATATGTAGTATGTGAAAGCTTTGGCAGGTCTTTTTCTACCTTGTAATTTTTATTACATTTTATAACTTAATGAGAGGACCTGTGGCTTCTTGTTTAAATTTATTTATTTTTCATTGCAATTAGTTATTTGAGGAAATCGATTAGATCTTTGTGAAGAGGTATAGTACTAACTAATTACCAGGATTTGCCGCTTATAATGAACTTGTATACTTATTGATAGTAAAAGTTGTCATGAAGTGATAATTGTTGATTGTTGTGGATGAGCATTGTGGAAGTTGGATGACTCAGAGTTGAGTTATAAGGGAAAATCCTAACGATATATCGTTGGGTGTCGAGTAACTCAATGAGTACAGCCCTTCTGAAGGGAGGAGAAGGACACTGGCCACCTGACCACCTTCCCATCTGGTCTAATGGCCAGTTAGAGTTTAGCCCCAGCCAACTTTAACCTTATTATTTCCCAGAATATGACCCTTCTCTTTACCCCTCCCATTTAAATTATGTCGTTTGTCGGACCCGGGGCTCTTTGTTCATTAGGACCCTAACTCTCTCCTTAACTGTGGAAACCGTTCTAATCAGTGGTAGATGCCTTCGTCCTTCCTAATTACCGATCTGCTTCCCCCAACCCTTTTAACCTCCCCCCCCCCTTACAGCCAGAAATTCTCATATTCAAGGTTCTTAGTGTGAAAGCCAAATTATTTTACATCTCACTAGATAGAAACAAGATTTAAGAAATTGGTAAAAGATTTCCTTCTTTTCTTTTGAATTGTAAATATTTATAAATAAAATTTTCTTAGCTTACTGTAAAAGTTTTTTTTTTTAAATTAAACTTCTTTAGGCGCGGTAGAGTAAATTGGCTTGGATGAAACGAAATGCATGTTACGAAGTTTTGTGATTCGAGACTGGTCTAAGTGAAAGATTTTTTATAGGTAAATCAACTGCCGGCTTAAGTCGACAAGTAAGATCCACCGAACTCTGATTCAGCAGGCATAAGTGCTAACTATTGCACCACGAAGGTAGATAATTTTTCAATACATAGAATTTATATATAAGCGTAGTATTAAGTTTACGGCATCCGATAAGCAAACAGCTCGTACAGCATCTGATCTCGTATAAGTACAGCTTCTGATCTCTTCCAAGTACACCTAAATCTTCTCGAACTTTGGCTATAAAAATGACGCATACAAATTAACGAAAGTAAGTGTCCATGTGACCTTATCCTTTAGGCATGGAAACTGCCAACCTCTCTCTTTCAACCCGCACTCTAATAACGTCCGCTACCTTGAGATATACCTTGACCGTTGACTCACATAGGCACACCGCACACCACACATTAAAAATACGCAAACGCATCTACACACGGTATACACTTTTACACATACTTCTCAACTAAAAATCAAAACAACACACATAGCAAAATTCTCATATACAACACAATACACAAACCTGCATGTGCATGGACTTATAACATCGAATTACTTATGGGGCTGCACCAAACTTTCCAACTCCTACCACATCTAATCCTTACAATCAATGATCCTTAGAACTTTAGTAGATCCACCCTACTAACCAAACCTTACACAACGACCTTAACGTCCCATTCGTCCGAAGCCATTTCCCGCTACAGATCCTTCCACCAGTCAGTGTCCTTCAACAAAAATCGTCTTATCTAAAACCTATCATCCGAAACCATTCCTGATAACCCAACCAGGCGCCTGAAGCGTTAATGGCCCCGTGCCTTATTAACACCATAATCGAAGGAAAAAAAACAACAAAAAGACTATGTAAATTAATAAATTATTATCACGAGCCAATAAGCTCTGTCTTTAGACAACTGTCTTATACCTGTTAATGTTAAGCCACTTTAAAAAAATTATCAATATTGCTTATAACAAGTAAATTGTAGTTGCAATATTCAATTAGGCTAGGCGCACACTAGAGACAAAACAGTCTGCAGACTTTCTGCGGGCTGTCTACGGAGGCTGCCGGTGCAAAAGATTGTTGGAGGGCGACAAAACTGTCGCCTAGCCTAAATTATATTTTAAGACTTCCGGATTTATTGGCGTCCTGGGCAAGTGCCCATTCTGTCATTTGGTGGATCAGGGCCTTTCCATAGCATTGGTAAACCAATACCTACCTTTGGTGGTTTGGTACTCTCATCGTTATAAAACCTATTTTATTTTTAGCTTCAGGCACTAAGTTAGTCTCAGGAAGAGATTTTTTAGTTTCATGAAAAAAGGGTGAAACTGGAGGGATATCAGTTGTTGCATCGAGGAGGGGAGAAAGTAATTTAAACGTTTCCAAACGTGGTTTTAAACGACGAGGGTGACGGGACGAGGCAATAGCTTGATTTGTACGGAGTGGCCGTATCAACCCAGGTAAAATCAAGGGTAGCATGTTAATCTTGACACGATGGTATTGTCAATGAACGGGCAAGCACATTCATTATAGCGAAACCCCTCCGGAGAGATAACAGCTCCGGCCAGCCATATACTCTGACCATTTGTAACGTTCTGACCGCGAGACCATGCCGAGCAACCGGCCCATGAATCATGAACTCCATTGCATTAATACGCCAACCCGGCCCCAAGTGGCTATCGATTTTTTTTTTTCGTTTCAAAATTAAAGTCGGCATTTGCTATTCACTGTATTTTTCATTTAATTTGCACAACATTTTGGAAAATCCAAATATTTTCATTTAAAAAAAAAGAAGAATTTTCAGTTTAGAAAACACATCATATAAATAAATTAAATTTTGTTTTTTCTTTATATCCGTTCTGATATTTTTTTGTTATCCGAAAATCCGATAAAACCCGATAAATTAGTGATAAACAATACATGGAAAATACACGTTTATCATTAATGAGACGGGAGAAAATTTTAAAATTCCAATACCACAATAATGGAATAAAACACGGCCCAACAATAATTAAGGTAAAAATCATTCCTAATTAGAGGTTCGTTAATTTACTAGAATTAATTTATGCTCGGTTTTATTTGATCTGTAAAATACATATGCTGGATTTAAACGTAAAAAGGTATTATTATACAAAATAACACAATTTATATACCCGTTTATGGTAATCCATATGTGCTGTATTGTGATTGGTCGCTGAAAAATTAAGAGATAATTGATTTATTTGGTTTTAGCAGTTGTTTCCCCTGAATAGCAAAGGATTAAAAGTTATTTAATATCCTTCATATAATATTCATGAAAACGCACATATTTTAATTAAAATCATATCGTATATCTCTAAATATTACCTATAATTTTAACAAGTAACAGTTTCTACTTCTTAACTAATATTTGTCCAAGCTTTTCGTTCCTAGAAGAAACAATACTTTTTTTTTATTTAAAGAATTATTTAGTTATTCCAAATAATTATTAATATTGTTCCAAATTGTGTTAACAGTTGTTTTATGATGACACTTTAAAGAGTTAAAAGAGGGAAAATAGTTACTTAAGCCTCAGGAACCATAATGTTAACTCCCTCGGCTCCGAGTTAACTGATGCTCGGTTACAATTGATTTTTACTTTCAAGGTATGTACAAGATTTTACGAAGGGGAGAATTAATATAACAATAATTGAAGAAGATTTCAAAGCATACGAGAGGATAACCTAACCTTACTGCACTAATTTCAAATAAAATATATTAAAAATGATTCAATACTAATATAAAATAAATCAAAGTTGGAATGTTTGTGTAGGAAACAGCCTTAGCACCTCATGCTGTAGGATGAATGCACCATTGTTTGGAATGTGATGGACCATTGACCACTTGTCCACGTGACCAGTTCGGACCCTCCCTTCTATGATTCATATCAGTACAATACTACTTCTAAACATAATCTTTGTCCCTTCGTATTTTCCGTTTTGGAGAGAACTCAATTGAACTTCATTTCATATCTGAGCATTGAAACAGCTTCATCCGCGAAGTTTTTATATTTTAACGATATTTCCTAGTTCAGTATATTTTCTTTATCAAATATTTTTTACATATTTAATTCTATCAGTAACTGATTATAAATTGCATATAACATTTTTTAATTTGTTTAATTTAATATTCTATAAGCTAAACAAAAGAAGAATATGCTCTTAGTGTTCTGTGGCAGAGTAAAGCAGGGATTGTTTTGTTTTTAAATGTGTAGTTTATTTGTTCGAATAATTAACTAACTAGATAGTTGTGAAAGTGATATTGCAGTTAAAAATATTTAGATTTAGATATACTAAGAACCAAAATGTATCTAAGAAGAAAAATTTAGTGTAAGTGACATTTTACTAACTTTAATGTTTGATCCTTTGATCCTCCGAGAAAGGTTCTCTTCATTCTACTTTTAACTTCAACATAATTTACCATTAAACCCTTTATATGCACTAAAAATCAAGAAACTCAGTTTGCGGCAGCAAACTGAGGCATTATTGAACTGACTTCAGGCAAGGAAATGTAATTTTACTGCCTAGGCACTAAAATCAAGAAAACTTTTACTGCCTAGACAGCAAATTATTTGCTGTTTTAATGTCGGCAATAACAGTTCATTATTTATATCCTCTAGCTATGAGGTTTTGTTAACTTTCATTACCAAATAATTTTGTTTTTCCCCTGTAATATTATATATTATAGTTTAAGATGTAAAATAATTTGTTTATATTTATTAAGCCTGTTTAATCATTTTAAAGAATAGTAGGTCTTCAATTAAAAAAAATCGGTCCAAGACAACTCAGACAAACTTTCTTTCTCATATACGAGTTCATAATTACTTAGCCCAGTATTTTCCATTTATTAGTTTGTTATAGAAGGTACATTTAATTACTATTGAACATTTGATCAAAATGTATAATAAAAATAATTTCTAAAAAATAATGGTTTATAAAGGCATAACATCATATAAGGACGTTGTGGATTGCGAGGAAGCTATGTGCCACACTATTTGGCAGACTATTTTTTAAACAATTTGGTATAAATATATGCGATTTTCTTTACGGAAAGGGGTTCTAATAGCTATTAACAAGTTTGTAATTGTAACAGACTTTGGGTTTACTGTTTATAATCAAAAGAGTAGGGAGTATATTCTGAAATTTTAATGAAATGAAGAGTCAGAATCTTACCTGTAAGGTTTTTTTTATAATAATTTGACTAACTATATGACCAAACTGATTTTGGTACTTACCAATATTTAACTTTGGTTTTAAGCGGTATTCCACATGATAAATTTTATAATTTTTTTTAATTAAAACATTAAATAAATAGGTATTCAATTTGTGTTAGTAATTTGTAGTAAACACAAATTGTGTGCCTTATACATTGGTGAAATAGGCATTCATAAAAAAGTAATGGTATAAAGATAATTATAATATTTCATCGCATAGCAGATAATAAGAATTTACATGCACTTGGTTAGTGCGCAAAGGCAACCAAAAATCTATTTTTTCCGTGGTAGGCTGTGAAATAGTAACTTTAGAGCCTAAAAAACATAGCTAAAATACATTTTTTCATTACGTGGACTTAAAAAATCTTTTCATTACTCCTAGCTGTAAAGAAAAAATCTTTTACGTCCTAGGCACTAAAAGATTTTTTCTTTACGGCGGGTAGTTGTCAAAACTTCCGTTAGTAGTGCTGCAGTCTTTGTAGAAATGCTTCTAGTACGATAAAAATCCGCTAGATGTCAATGTGTTTTATTTATATTTTCTTATAGTGTAACCTCATTTTAAGGTTTCTTTTTTTAAGTCTTAAGTATGTACTAATATTTGTTATTATTATATATTGATTAGTGATTAATATTTAATGTTTTTTCATTGTCTGCTACCTCGGAAAAAATAGCATATGCTACGCGACTTTGAAGTGTTTTTTCTTTACCTTGGCAATATTTACTGTCTCGCTTCGCTCGACAGTAAATGTAATTAATAGTAACATAATATACTATTTATTGGGGAAAGAAGAATAACCAGGAAGTGACCAATTAATTAAAGATCATGATACATAGTGTTTACAAATTTACAAAAAACAAATTTATTAAAGGCAACTAGTGATAGGGAATCTTGAGTAAATATAATCAATAAGATAACAAAATATTAATAATAATAAAAAGTAAATAAATCTTGAGAAAACACATAGCCATAGCCAATAACAGCAGTATTTAGCATTAGTCTATAATTATTGCAATAACACTTTACGGGCTTTTTTTCAGCAAAGTCTTTGATGATGGTGTTCAAGCCAATTTCTTGCAAAATGTCTTTTTCTATTGACATGAGAGACAGTCCTACTATGCTTTCTTGAGACATGCTAGACCTCCAGTAATTTTTTATAAGCTTTAGCTTAGAAAAACTCCTTTCTCCAGGCGCTACGCTCACTGGAAGCGTAAGGGCAATCCTACATTTGGAAAGTTCTCAGTTAAGGCGTTCGTTGTGATGAACTTCAAAACATCCATTGGCTTACTGCCACAGTTATCTTGTAATAAGGACTGGAGTCTGGAGTACCAACAGTTCCTGATACGTTTGGTGTCCTTCGATGACACGATGTTCCCCATCTGTTAAGCCCAACTCCAAGTCAGCGCATTTCTTTAACAGTGAACTTTTGTCTTCCTTCTTTATGTTATAAATGAAACCAAACGTATCATTATAACTGGATAGCTGGGTAAACATTCCATCAAGTGAGTTCCTTGGACAATCTAACACGTGGTAGTAGAACTGACTTCTGAATCCTTTTTTCGGATCTATTACTGACTCAATATTTTCAGAGATATAAATCGAACAAGTTTGACAGATTAAAAAATGGGGGAAACAATTAAACAATAATGGCTTTTAAAAGCATAAAACCAATAAAGTACGATAGAATGCGAGGAAGCTATGTGCCACACCAATTGGCAGTCTATTGTAACACATGAGCAACACTAAAATCAAATATATTGTAGAGTACAACCAGAAATTTTAATGACATAGCGACATGAGATTAATTTACCTACGCTTTTTTTTTTTTACAAAAACTTCGAGTGATCTATATTTTTTGCATTGTAACTCGCTCATTTTAAATGCAATTGACTTTTAACAGTACTCATTTTAAAGGTTTTTTAAGGACCATATAAAAGTTTTGTATCATCACATCCGAAAAATCAATCGTTTTCACGTAATTTAACGTTGACTACATCGATTCAAGTATTCAAAAGAAAAAGATCTCCTTTCATCGACCATATCTTGCTTTGTATTTGACCTACAATATTTTTTAAAAATTGAATTTCTTTGATTTTGTCGATATGAATCTTATTTTTTGAGTTATTAGTAAAAAAAAGCGTTCAAAAGAGTGTTTTTTCGATGAAGAATTGCAAGTTTTCAATCGTGAATAACTCAAAAAATATTGATTTATCAAAAAAACTTTTTTTTTCTTAAAATTTAATCCTATATCGATTCCCGGGGTGATTTGACCAAAGGAATTTCCACTCCCGAGAAGAAGTGGCAACCGCCCCTGGGGTGGAAGATTAGAACCTATTTGTTTATTCCCTGATTAAACACATCGTTTTTAAGTCTGATGAAGCCAGACTATTAAAGTGTGGGTTAATTAAAGCTTTGAAAAAACTATACAAAAATAAACCTATACTTGACCACAATAGTAATAACAATTAAAAGAAAGGTTTAAAGCACAATGGATAAGTTTAAATTATAAAAATTTGTTGTTGTTAAATATAAACAAATGGATATTTCTCTCACGTTTTGACCTACATGAAAATAGTTTTTTTTAAATTTAAACCCATTTTTTAATTTAACTTTATATCTTTCAATAAGAGGCGTTTCTTTTAAATCGATTCACGAAGTACCCACCTAAAAACCAAAGCTTATTAAAAAATCCCGAAAAATATCGCGGAGATGGAGCAATAATTATATTGGAATATAAGATTTACCGATATTAAGTTTATTATTGTTATCATATCATTAAATAGCTATTTAAACAAATGAAAAATTAATAATTTAAGAAAATAAATGTATATCTGCGTTTAGAACTAATTAAAAGCCAATAATATCAATTCTATTTCGTTCGTTTACTAAATAAAAATAAGGTTTTAAATTTATAAAGATTTAGTAGTTATTGAATTTTTTAAATTAAGTTAAACTGTTTTTATTTAAAATTTTATTATTCAAATGTTGGTAGTGGTGGCTAGGTCCGTTGAAACGTTGAGGATCAAGGTTCAAGGTCAGTTTGACGCGATGTCTTTCTTCCTCAGCCATGTTTGATTTTCTTCTTCGGCGTTTTCCTTAAAACTAAGGTAAATTATCTAATTTTATATTCAAATTGGAATTATATTATGTCAAGTATTGTCTGTCTTTTAAAATATTACATATAATGTGACCATTAAGTGATAATATAATGTTGAATTGTTGCGATTAAGGTTCGACGAAAGTGAACCTGAAATAGATTCAAACAAAACTTACGTGATAAAGTTGTTTTAACTGTTAGACAAGAAATCGTATTTAATTTCTTATCCTTTGTACCTTATTAGTGTTTTATTCGACATTTTCTGTTTATTATATTTCAATTGTGATTATCGATAGCGCTTTTTCACTAACTTTAAGATATTATTGCTTATTTGGTAAGTTAAAACGTAGAGACTTAGACTCCAAGTTTTTTTCCGTTCAAGTGGCGGCCATATTTGATATTTTTTTACCCTTTCTTTCGTATTATTAAAAACCTTAGTGATTTTAACCAGTATTTTTATCTTCTTTACTCTTTTAACTGACTAGTCGTTTAGTTATTATACCTTATACTTATTATCATCATTAAACTTCTGTGTATCATTATTATTATCTTCAATAAATTTTATTTTCTGTTATCTAATTTAAATCTCACTTTACTTTTGTAATGATTTATAACAATTAATATTATATTTATATTTTATTAATATTATATTTATTATATATTATACTAGATTTCACCCCGCGCTCCGCGTGGGGCTCATGCTAGGTATTAGTGGCAATGTTTCCTGTAATTCTGTAGGCCTAGGAAATAAATTAAATTTCTAAATAGTTTTGTTTCCGAAGCCTTCTATCTAGGAATAAAATCAGGACTATATTACATATCATTAATTCCATTACTAAGAATATAATACTCTCTAAATCCAAGTTTGGAGTGTATCTATGTATTTTAAAAATATAGCCAATAGAAACTAAGTAATATATTAATAACTAACAATGCTAAAAAAAAGCTATAATAAATAAGAAAATAAACGTAGACAAAACCAATTAGACTGGGTCATTGAACAATCATCAACCATGATAGTGCATTAATTTAATTACCAGCCTCTTCTCTCAATACGGCAGTTGCACCAGTAAATATTTAATAACTCTAGATATAGCTCCAAAAAAAAACTTTAAAGAGCGTCCGCCATCTTTAATTTTTTAAGGGGGGTAAAATATATTTTTTTAACTTTTCGGATTTTTCCAGTCGGTTTAGGCCAATTTCTGACCAAACGAAAAAAAACCGCGAGTCTCTAGGTGGTCTAGAAGTACCTAAATATTTTGATTAGTGAGTTTGTGGGGTTTGTTTACGGTGGGTCAACCTACTTTTTTTTAGGTTATGTTTTATATATTTTTTTTTTTTATAAAATTGTTTATAACTTTGGTTCTACTCAATATTTTTAGATGAAACCAAGCCTACAAATTGAGCAACATGTTTGCGCTCACCCTTGAAAAAAATTATTCGATTTTATTTAGCCAGTTTTGCGCCTATAAAGTCTGACTGGGGTGACAGACACACATACATACACAAAAGTTAAGGCCGGATTCGGTTTTTGGAATGTATAAAATGAAAAAGTATCCAACCATTTTTCAATTCTGACCAATGTACAGACAAACCTTTAAATATATATATATATATATATATATATATATATATATATATATATATATATATATATATATATATATATATATATATATATATAAGGATATATATATATATATATATATATATATAGGAGTTGGCCTTGGGCCGTGA
Organism: Gerris lacustris; assembly: GCA_951217055.1. Classification (NCBI taxonomy): domain Eukaryota; kingdom Metazoa; phylum Arthropoda; class Insecta; order Hemiptera; family Gerridae; genus Gerris; species Gerris lacustris. The sequence goes on from OX578278.1 coordinate 76,196,834, forward strand.
CAGAGTTCACTTCGGCTCCGCGTTATTTGCGTAAAAGTGTTGGTTTTTATCAATGAAACGTTTTCATTTTTGGCATACGTGTTAAACTTATTAATCTGGACCTTTTTGTAAATTTGTGTGCTCGTTGGACTTCCTGTTACGGAGTTATGAACAAATTACTGAATCAATTTTCATGTGTAAGTGAAGCGTGCTAATTGATTAATCTTATCTCCTACCGGCCGTAATCTCGGGGGTCAAACATCTTAACATAAATAAACATCTCGAGGTAAACAAACCTATCTTCAACTAGTTCAAAACAACTGATAAGATTTATTTACATTAAAAAATTAAATATTTATATTTCTCATGAGTCAAGCTAATCAGATAGAAAAATATTTTCAAAGAAGCAAAAGACATAGACCAGCAATTGAAGATATTTTACCCGAAAAACCAATCATGATGAGTGATGCTATAGATCTTAATAGTCTGCTTGACAAATTTAGCAAAATAATAGACTCTAAAGGCCTAGCTACCAAAGAAGATTTGCAAGCCTTGGATAACAAGGTTGATAAATTGTTTGAGGAAAATATTTTACTGAAAAGTGAGGTTGAAAATCTAAAAAAACAAAATTTAATTCAAGAGCGACAAATTGATGAGATTTATAACAAATTAAAGAGTAAGAATCTTGTTTTTAAAGGAATTGAAAACAACAGAGACTCCACTGATTACAGGGATATAGTCCGAAGGTTTTGCGTAGAAGTACTCCAGGCACCAAAAGACATACGTATAGAGGACGCATACCCAGTTGGCAAGAATAATTATCGTAACAGACCTATTATAGCTGTATTCTCAAACTACGCAGATAAAACTAACATTTTAAAAAACTGTTACAAACTCAAAGGTACTCAGTTCAATGTGCATCAGGACTATACGTTAGCCGTCAGGAACAGAAGAGGTAAGCTGCTAGCGATAAAAAGGGAAATAAATAAAATCAATGCAAATCTAAGAGTTAAGTTGATCAAAGATACACTATATATTGAAGGGTTGCGATTCGAATGGAGTAAAGAAATAGGGATCATGTCGAATAATGTTAGTGGGATAACACAATTAAATGAACTAATTAAAGTTGATTTGTCATCGTTCCTCAATAATCTTTTATTTGAAAGTAGTACCCGTTCTAAATCCTCTCCTTCAAAGCAGTCGGACATTCTAACTGAAAACACCATGGAAGAAACAAACCATCTAGAAACAAGGGCTGTGGATACTCGAAATACATCCTGACACAAAATAATCGAGCCATCAATACCTCGTAACAAACAGAAAAACAACAAACAAGTCAACACCAAGTCTACGTCAACAAAAGTAAATATTTTAGCCTTTAATATTGCTGGTTTGCAAAGTAAAAAATGGAATGTGAGATTTTTGAATTTTGTGTGTAGTTATGATTTCTTTTTTTTATTTGAAACTTTTGTGACAGATGAGCAAAGTAGTGTGTATAAGAAGCTGTTTCCTGGTTTCACTATAGTGCACACTGCTGCCGTTAGAACTAGTTTACATGGCAGGCCTAGTGGAGGCACGGTATATGGGTATAAATCAGATTTAGAAAAAAATAATACTGTCAAATTCAAAGTTAAGTCAGGATTTACAATAGTCGAAGTAAAAATTAATCAGAACAATATTTCCCTAGTTCCGATTTATCTAAATCCTAACAACTGGAGTTGTAATTTTAAACAGCTTTGCACACTATTAGAGGAAAATAAAAACGATCAATTCATTGTTATTGGGGACAGTAATGCACGTATTGGAGAAATGCAAATAATACCAGAGGAAATTATATGTAATACTGTAACTGAGATTTACGATGTAAGAAAATCAAAGGATAAGATTAAACCTAACTCTAACGGTAAAACTTTCCTAGACTTCTGTAATGATTTTAATTTAATAATCTTGAATGGCCGAACACTGGGAGACAAAGAAGGTGACTTCACATTTATCAGAGGAACCGGAAAATCTGTTATAGATCTTTGTTGTGTGTCCGCCAGCCTTCTACCTATTATTTCAGAGTTTAAGGTGATTCCTGACATTATCTCAGACCACATGCCAATACAGCTCTCTCTTACTTGGATGGGAAAAAATAAAGATAAAGAAAAAAATGCATTGTTACAGCCTAAAATAGTGTGGTCCAAATACGATGACTTATATTTTAAAGATAAAGTAGATCGCAGAATAAATAGTATATCTGATTGGCCAGTAACGGAGGAGCAACAACTAAGAACGATTATAACATGTATTTATAACTGTGTCTTTCACAAGTTTGATAAAACTCACCAAAAGAATTCAAGTGTTCAATCTAGGCAGCCGTGGTTTGACAAAGAATGTGGAAAAATAAGAGACAACACTTTTTCCCTTCTAAATTTATTTAGAAAAACAAATTCAGATCTAGTCAAACAGTATTATATCCAATCAAATAAACTGTATAAAAAAACTATTATGGATAAGCAAAAACTACATTATCAGAATATTAAAATTAATTTCAGTAAAATAAACGACACAAAAAGTTTTTGGAGATTAGTCAGAGAATTTAAAAATTCCAACTCTATCCTAAGTACTAATATCAAGGCGTGCGACTGGGTCAAGCATTTTAGCTCTCTTCTTAACCCTGTTTCTGAGATTTCATCTAATTGTGAATTTGTTTTTGAATACGTGGAAAATGCATACTTAGATAAACCTATAGAAATGGAAGAATTGGTTGAGGCCATCCACAAATCTAAATCGGCGAAGGCACCAGGAATGGATAGAATCTCAAACGAATTCTATAAAAATTTCCCTGAAAGTGGTTTGATAAAAGTCTTAGGCCTCTTTAATTCCGTCTTTAAAAGTGGGAATGTCCCTAACAGCTTCAAAAGTAGTTTAATTTTCCCTCTGCATAAAAAAGGAAATAAAGACCTGGTGAGTAACTATAGAGGTATATCCTGCCTAGACACGATAAGCAAATTGTTCACCAGTATTTTGCACAGTAGGCTAATGCACTGGACTTCTGAACACGGTAAGATCAGTGAATACCAAGCGGGATTTAGGCCTAATTATTCTACAATTGACCAAATCTTTAGTCTTATGAGTATTGTGAGGCTAAAATTAAAATATAAAAGGAAGAAAGTGTACGCTTGCTTTGTCGATTTCGCTGCAGCGTTTGACTCTCTGAATCGCTCTTATCTGTATTACAAGCTTCACAAGATAGGTGTAACCACTAAACTTATCAAACTAATTAAATCTCTATATGAAGGCTCAAACTCGGTAGTTTGGTGCGGAAAAGGAATTAGCGAAAGTTTTGAAACGACGACAGGCGTCAGACAAGGTTGTGTTCTGAGCCCATTATTATTTCTTCTTTTTCTAAATGATCTCCACGATGAGCTGGGAGGAGGAGTCTGGATTAAAGACTGGAATATTCGTGTTCTTCTTTATGCGGACGATATTGTAATCCTCGCGCCAGACCCGAAAACATTGCAAAAAATGCTGGATAATTTACACGCTTATTGTAGCACTTGGCACCTTAATGTCAATTTAGATAAAACCAAAATTATGATTTTTTCTCACGGAGGCAGAAGAGGAAAAAACGAGAAATGGTGGTACGGCAAAGAAAAATTGGAAATTGTCAATTCCTATAAATACTTAGGAGTCACGCTCACACCAAAACTTTCTTTGAGCCAGCATTTTATCGAGAAGTTAGGGACAGCTAAATTTGCCATAAATAACACCTGGAAAGCTCTGTTAAGCCAGAAGGAAGCTCCTTTTTCTGCTAAGTGCAAAGTGTTCCAAGCTGTCTGCAGGTCTATAATGTGTTACGGCGCCCAGGTCTGGGGTTGGCTTGAAGACAGCAGAGTAGAAAGTCTTCAAACATATTTTTTAAAGCAATGTTTCTACCTTCCTCAGAACACCCCACATTACATGCTCTACCTGGAAACGGATATGGTTCCTGTATTTTACCACACACTAAAACTACACTTTAAATACATACTTCGGGTACTTGATTTGCCTCCTAACAGACTGCCCAATTTCCTCGCGAACCAAGCAATAGAGTCCGATGTTTTTTGGTTTCATGAATGGAAGACCTTAAATAGCAAGTTTAGTTTAAACATGCCTATTACAGCCAGAGATCAGATCGTTCCTCAAACTTTATTTAACGGACTCTCCGAGTGGAAAAGAAGTTTTAAAAATAGCTTTTTAGAAGCACGGAAAAACTCGACTTATCACTTCATCTATAAAAATTTAAAAACCAGAGAAAGTACGTATTTTGAAGATAAAAATTCGAATTTATTCATAAGTTGGATATTCAAAGTAAGATGCGATGTTTTAGCACTAAACTACAAACCTTGGTTGGTATTTTGTGATACTCTCTGCAATTTATGTGACATGAAAGAGGAAGAAACAGGGTTTCATTTTATAGCTCGCTGTTCGACCCTGGATGAATTGAGAACAGATTATTTTTCCAAGACTCGTCTAACATTTGAGGAATATATAGAGCTGCTTGATCTAGAAAAACATTGGGTTTCCCTATTCAACTATTTAAAACGGGCCTGGTTAGTAAGATCAAATATAATAAATAGGCGACATCCTATAACCTAACATTTTTATATAGTATTATCAATTGTTAAACAATTTATATGTATAGTTTCTGTTACTTATATTGCTAGTTAGTTCATGCATGTATTATAAATGTATTTATTTATTTAAATTAAGTAATTTATTTATTTATTTTATTCTCTTAGTTCTAGTTTCTAATCTAGTAGACCAGCTAAAATTTAAACAATTTGTTAAAAATGTCTATATCTACGAATTAATCTATAAACATTATTTATGTACCTAACTATTATATATTTATTTTTATTTATTTATTTTTTGTGTGATACTCTCTTATTGTTTTAAACTTAAACTAAGCTAAAACTCTTGTAATTAGTGTATTGGTTATTACTACTAGTATTTATTCGCATGTAAATAGGTTGTTTGATTCATCATTAATTTAATAATATATTGTGCACGTATTATAAGACATGGCTAAAATTTAATCAATTATTTACAAATGTCTGTCAACACTTATATTTTTATAGTATTTATGTATGTCTAACTATTAGATATTTGTTTATTTTTTGGCTTATTTGATATTGTCTACGGGCCTAGGTCGGCCTCCGTCAGATGACTGCGTGTCATGACGTATCATGTTTAATTGTAATATTGTAATTATATTTACTTTGTTTTGATTTTTAATAAAGCATGTTTTAGTAGTATATATATATATATATATATATATATATATATATATATATATATATATATATATATATATATATATAGATGACAAAAATTTGATTAGGCGCAGGGAGCAAATATGATATGGAAAGTTACTCACGCAGTTTTTTCTACTGTTTGTTAGTTTGTTTTGCCTTTTCCTCACCTACCCCACTTGGCGCGGAGGCCTCGGCGCCCGTCTGAGCCCGGCGCCCCCCCGGTTTGCCCGGGGGGGGGGGGGGGGGGGGGGCTCCAGCCCTGAGTTTTGCTTGTTTGTTAAGCCAGCCCTGAGTTTTGCTTGTTATGAATGCGTGTTGTGGTTTTTGTTGTTGTTATAGATTCAGTTTACTATTAGCTTATTGTTATTGTTCCAAAGCTTCTTATTTGATTTTTTTTTTTAAACAATTTATTTTAGTTAATATGTTATTTTGCTATTAATATACGTACTTAATACATATAATAAGATGGTATTTTTGTGCCTCGTGTATTCATTGCCTGTCTCGGCAGTTAATTAGAAATATTGCCTTTTAACGGTGGATTTTTATAACCTGTCCTAACCTCCGGCTTGGAGGCTTACTTAATCATTCGTCAATAAAATTCTATTTTGCTGCTTAGTTAGATAAATAATTATTTTTTTACATAAAAATCGTCAGCGCTATTTAAAGAATTAACTAATCATTCAATTTTAAAGTTTTTGATAGTATTCATATACCACGGATAGTTTAAATTTTAATTTAAATCAAATTATAATTATTATTAACAACGGGAGACAGACAGAGAAAAATATAAAATAGATACTCCAATTAAATATTCAAATAAAAAATATAAATCATTAACTCACAAAAACTTCTGCTTGTATCAGGTTAAAATGTTACATGCTTGTTTCAATTGTACTGTAGGTGATGTATACAAAGTTTCATTTAAATCTTTACGTTAGAACGTAAGATATCGGTAGAAATGTTGTTTTCTTTATTTTAATCGGTTTGGTCCGCTTTAATAAATTTAGTGACCTTTATCACTTCATAGTAGTGTCGGTGTTCGTTTTACTAAAAAAAATTATTTACAAAAGTTGTTTGTCTCATTAAATAGATGAAGTTAGAATTTTTTCCCGTCTAAAAATTCCAATTTTAAAATCTCAGCTTACGTTTACGCGAGCGTTGCGCGTGAACGCTTGGGCGGATAACGTTGTCCAACGAACTTGTCCCGGACATTGGTAAAATGAGCATGTGTACCAAATTTCAACTGAGTCGGTCAACTTTTACTCCAGTTATCGCCATTGGTAGATTTCGTGACGGATTCTTCGTGACGGTGATTTTGTGACGGTTATTTTGTGATGGTGATTTTGGTCGTCTTTTCGGATTCACTCCCGGGCTCCAGAACGTGCCATAAGGAACTTCGTTCTAATAATAATAATATGTTGTCGTTAAAAAAACATAATTAGATATCGGTTTGTAAAGTAGCTTTGAAGATTGAAAGTTTAAAAGTAAAAGTGAGGAATAATGATGAAAGTGTTTTAGAGTGCGGGGCGCAACTCGGAGGGGTAAAAGAGTTGCACCCCCGCCTCTCCTACCAGAAACCAATGTTAAAAATAAAAACAAACTGGAAAAAACAGTCCACTGACACACTAACCTTCCTCTATAAAAACAACATCAAACTAACAGCCCCAATTTCCATTCATTTCCTCACTTCTCTCTCTTTACTACTGTTAATACTTCATTTTCTTTTGGTATCAATGATTTGTATATAAAAATGTACGCATTAAATTCTTTAAAAGCAACCTCTAATACGTACAAGTTAAATGCAAACGTAAAATAAAACGTTAGTTGTTTTTAAAGTAATAAATATACAGTGTGTCCCAAGATTTTCTTATTTTTGGAAAAAAATCCATTCTTTATAAAAATGCCTGCTTGTTCTTAAACCTCTTAAAAATAATACAATTTTTTTGATTTTGTGTACAGGATGTTCTGGTTTTTGAAAACTTTAAAATATTACTAAGAGTAAAATTACCCTTATTTTTGACGGTATTGAAAAATATTATTCAGAAAAGTAGTTCAGTATTGCCAAAAACTTACAAATTTAAATATGAATAATTTTTTTGTTTTATGAAAACAAAATAAATTACTTATAAATCAAATAATAAGCTAATGTAATAAATAAAAAAAAATAAAATAAAAAATAATCACAACAAGTAATTAATAATTCTAATCTCAACATCTAATTAAGTATCACAAAAAAATCAACAGAGATGAAAAGTAAAGAATAAAGAAATGATAAGAAAGATTAAAGAAATGGTCATTCAAATGTATTGCCACCTATACTTCTGCGCTGCTCAAATTTCGATTCAATTTATGAATTTATACTATTTGTTGTCATAACAATTATCACACTTGTTTATTATAAAAATCCAAAGAGAATTATTTGTTGTAGTTAGCTTATTGCTTATTTTTAGAAAACAAAATAAAATTTAATATTTCTGAAAATTAACTAAAATAAAACTTTGATTCATAAAATAAATTAGGGTAGGGCGGGGCTAGTTGAGCATAGGGGCAAGTTGGGCAATTTAAATATCTCTAAAACTACGCATGTCACAAAAATACTTCAAATAATGGAAAGATGGGGACGAGGAAGGAGAACGCATCGCATGACCTTCAGTTGCCCTACGACAATCGAGAAAGATAACAGGCACCTTTTTTAATTTTCATAGTAAAAAGTAAAAAAACTGATGATCGCCATTTTTCTCCTAGACTCGTACTAAAACAACCGTCTACAATTACGTAAGTGTTTATATTTTATGTATTTATTGTACTTTTGATAATAATTAGTTATTTAGTCCCAAGTCTACCCGTTTTTTTCATAACTTATCTTTTAATCTATAAGTCTAGTCGGGGCTAGTTGGGCAGGCTTGCTCAACTTGCCCCACTCTTATACTACTACAAAAAGTTAAAGGTTTATTATTTATTTTTAAAAATACAAAGCAGACTCTGGCAGACCGCTATAATAGGTATGCCTTTTTATACTTTCTAATAACAATTTGTATAATAATTGTATTTATAATTTTGAAATTATTAATAAAAAAATAAGAAAATGTTAAATGGCTTGCATTTCATTGTAGGATGCAGGCATATAAAAGAAAAACGCCAAGGGGCTGTTCTACGAGTCAACAGTCAAGTGAAGCTGCAAAATCTGTGATGGCCGAGTAAAAGAGCATGAACGCAACTGCAAAAGAATTTAACGTAAAACGAAGAACTCTCACAAGATGACTGATGATAAACCCTGCATTAATATTTTTACCTTACTAACCTCTAAATTACCTACTAACCTCGAATTTTTATATTGTTTTTATATTTTTTTTATCCTTAAAAATGAATAATAAAACATAATTTTAATTACAAAGAGTGTAATAATATCCAAAGATAAATAATAAGTTATGTCGTAAAAGTGTGTTATATTTGCTTTAGATTTTTTTGTTGTTTGTTTGTTGTTGTTTCTGTACCTACATTAGAGATGGAACTTAAAAAATATATATTTGATTATCAACTGAAGTTTTATTGTAGTTTTGAGCAATTTCCACATCACTATTTACCTATTCTTTCCATTGCCCAACTTGCCCCATGCCCTTGCTCAACTTACCCCTACTATGGGGCAGGTTGAGCAAGTAGAAGGTTTCTCGCATTAATGATAATATTTTCTAAACCAGGTCTGAAATAGTTTTATATTCTGAATACATTTAAAGAAGGATAAATTACTCATCTAACGTTGAAGGAATCAAGTAAATCGGATGAACCATTTAGGAGTTATTATAGATTATATAAAAAATTGCTCAACTAGCCCCGCCCTACCCTAATATTTATTCGTTGTTTTTTTGTTTTTTTGCAATTCTGAACCACTTTTATAAATAATATTTTACGATATCATCAAAAATAAGGGTAGCTTAGTCTTGGTCATATTTTAAAGTTTTCAAAAAACAGAACACCCTATTCGAAAAATCAAGAAAATGTTTATCATTTTTAGAGGTATAAGAACAAGCAGGAGTTTTTATAAAGAATGAATTTTGTTCCTAAACCCAAAAATATGAAAATTCTTGGGACACACTGTATATTGAATTAAAATAAATTTAATATATAGTAATAATAACTTTTACACTTAATATTGAGATGAAATGATAACAAACAATTTATTATACAATATAACTCAGCTATACTTGTGCTGGTGTAAGTATGCTGGGTGATTTAAGTTTAAAAAAATAATTTTTTAATAAGAATAATTTTTATGGAGAATTATTGAACTAATAGATTTTTTAGTTATAAAGTTAGTTTTTTTTAGTTATTATTTTTAATAGTTGTATGAGCACGAGCCCTTCTGTCAACTCTTCAGGAGCTTTCATTTGATACCCCACTTAAAATTAAAAAAAAAAAGAAATTGTCTCACTTCGCATTCACGCACACAGAATTCCCTACCTTCTTTTCATTGCGCCATAATAAGGTATTTGCATGAATTATTTCAAAATTTTAGGACAAGCCGTTATAGGGTGGTTGGAAGGGTGGGGGATTTTTTTTGGGTATATTTTAACTCATTAAACCAATAAAGAATGCAAAATTTAAACAAGTATGGCAGGCTTCTGAAGAGCGACATTTCTTATGTCTCTGATTAAAAAATTATTTGACAGAAAACCGTTTAAGACATTATGCAACAATTTATGATCTCTTGTCTGTCTGTCCGTCAGCACATCTTATCTAATTTACTACTTACATGGTTTAACTAAAACTACTAATTTACTTGCCAAATTTGAATAAAATGTTGATTTTAGGCCATAGTTAGCTCACTCTTAGTACCATATTAATTTCTGTTGCACATGTACACAACCTCTTTGTATTCACCCCTACATCTTTAAAAATTCTCATCTGATTTAAAAGAAATTTGGTTGGTACGTCGAAAGTAGCCCAGAGATGGGATCATATTAATTTCAATCGTTTAAAATAAATATGACCCCTCTGGGAGTCGAACCAAGTCAAACCGTGAAATCACATTATACTCATGTGACCATTCGTTTAATAATAGGCCTCGAGAAAGCTATGTGCTACACTAATGGGCAGAATATTTTTAAATTATTTAACTTTATTCTGGTAAATTAAACTTCTTATTTTTTTCTTCTTCTTTTTTCTTTTTTCCTTATATTATTCGTTATTATATACATTTCTGAGTCTTCTATAGGGTGGATTAAGAAAGAAAACGAGAGGGAAGGGGAAGACGAAGGAAGTAGGAGGAAATTTAGATTAATTTAGAATTAGAGGGCAGGCCGAATGATAGGCGAGGGGAGAGGGGGGGGGGGGGGGGGCGCTGTATAAGTTGGTGATTGCGGTCTCGGTTGCTAAGCAACATATCGATCTCTATGGGTGAATGAGGGACTGCCCCTAGAGAACCAACAGGAGGAAAGAGGAGGGGGGGGGGGGGGGGGGCGCTACAATACACTCTCATATTACTACTCTGACGCAAGGGATGAGGGGGGTGGTGGTTTTTGGTTAGCATCGAAAACTTTCAATCTCGGTCCGAAATTTTCCTGCTCTTTAAGAAAACTCACTGAACATTCTACCTCTCCCTATTTAAAAATATATAGAAATAAAAAAAAAACCTAAAAAAAGGCAATAATTGTAAATAAAAAAATACTTATATATATAAATATATATGTGTATATATAAAAGAGAATAAAAAGTAAATAAATTAAAATGAAAATCTTAAAAAAAACCTTTTTCCTTTTTTTTTTTTTTTCTTTTTTTTACTAAAAAAAAGGAAAATTACATATAAAAAAGAAGACGAAATTCAAGAGAGAAATAAAACTTTTTGATTAGAAAAGTTAAAATTAAAAGAAAAGTAAGGTTTTTTTCTGTTTTTCGTTGTGTTAAGTTTGGATTTTTCCTTCCTTTCCTTTATAAATCAATACCTATGAAAACTTTAAATACTTATTGTATTGTTACCAATGTTTTATTGCCAAACCAAAAATGGTTTTAGTTTTGTTTTAATTAAACAGTGATTTGGAGTTATTGAAGTTATAAATTAGTCACTTATTATTGAATGAAACACAGAAAGTAAGGTTGATCAATTCATTGTCAATAGTTATTTCAATATTTGTTTAAAATAATATTTATTAAAATATCAAGTAAGCACTTAAGTCAATATGTGTAATAAATAATTAAATCAATAAAGGCTCTACTTAATGGTTTACGGCTTTATTAATCTCTTTACATTATTGTTTACAATTTACAATAGGACTTCAGGGGGGGAAAGAGGGGTGTCCTCGTTGTGTGGAGACACTTCCAGTCAAACAGGTCAATAGGAAGAGGAGGGGGGAGTCATCGTCGTGAAGAGACACTTCCAGTCAAACAGGTCAATAGGAAGAGGAGGGGGGAATCCTCGTCGTGTGGAGGCAATTGCAGTCAAACAGGACTTGGGGGGGGGGGGGGTGTCCTCGTCGTGTGAAGACAGTTGCAGTCAAAATGGGCTTCAAGGGGGGGGGGGTGTCCTCGTTGTGAGGAGACACTTCCAGTCAAACAGGTCAGTAGGAAGAGGAGGGGGGAATCCTCGTCGTGTGGAGACAGTTGCAGTCAAACAGGAATTGGGGGGGGGGGGGTGTCCTCGGTGTGTGGAGACACTTCCAGTCAAACAGGTCAATAGGAAGAGGAGGGGGGAATCCTCGTCGTGTGGAGACAGTTGCAGCCAAACAGGACTTAGGGGGGGGGGGGGGTGTCCTCGTCGTGTGAAGACAGTTGCAGTCAATCAGATCATAGGGAGAATGGAATAAATTATTACAAATATAAAGAAAGAAATAAAACATATGTTCCATCATTGGAGGACTAGCTCCACTTTGTTAATATCAGTAGCTTATAAATAACAATTAGAGAATATAAAAGTGCCGGTATAATTATTATTCGTTATTGTGAATTAGCAGCAGGTTAAACAGTAAATTGATCATTTAATGTTTCTATTTTAATTATTAGTAGTAAGTATAATATTTCAGTTCAAACAATTTTGTAATAAAGAAGTTTACTTAATTTGATTAAAAGTTTGTAATCACATTGTTAATAGTTTTAATTTCCCTAGTTGATAGAGAAGAAATTTATGAAGAATAATATCTGTTGTTGAAGAAAAGCCCAGTTTTAGGTTATTCGAAGATGTGAGAGCCACGTGGTAGGGTTGTGAGAAAAAGGTAAGGTAGAGGGGAGAACAAGGGTCGATACGTGAGTCCGGCTGTATGAAATATTATACAGGCTTTTAAAGCCGCCATTTTGAAAATATTAAGGCCTTTATATGAAGTGGGTTGGATTTTCAAAGAAGGGGGGTTTATCTTAGATGCTCTACCATTGGACGTTATGAAATATGTATTTCAGTGAGGGTGGTGTAAAGGGTCCAATCATAACGAGTTATGCTCGGGGGTGGAAGCTTTGGGGGCGGCAAACTGGGGTGGAGTACTCTCAGCAAATATTTCTCCCTTATAAGGCTTCAACACTAAGCTAAGCAACCTCGTGGCTGATAACCACATCAACTGTAATCAACATATCTCACCAGATTACGATTACCCTTGTGATACTGAATACTAGTCGTTACCATTATCATCATGTTACGTTACTATTCCAGAAACATTAAGAGAAATCAGTAAAAAAGTTTTTTTATATGATTTAAAATTATTATTTACTTTATTCTAACATTTCTTTTTTGATGTTACCTTATTGTTCAATTGTTCCTTACAAGAAATTTAATCAAGTTAAGTTATTTCCAAATTAAAAGTGTATAATACGGTTTTTACTATAGCATGAACTGATTATCATTGCCTAAATGAAGATAGTATTAATTTCTTAAGTTCAGTTCGACAATATGGTTGTAAACATAATTTATTTTGTCATTAAAACATACACTGTTGACCAAAAAAAGAGGAATATTCTTTGAACATTATATAAAATGAACTTTTATAAATTGATGCGCATTAATTTTGATACAACAAGGTTATAATAATAATAATAATAATAATCATAAAGCCTTTATTTCTCCTTTTCTATACAAACATAAAACAAAACAAAACTTTTCCATTTAATTTACAATATATACATATAGAGAATAGAATATATATATATATATATATATATATATATATATATATATATATATATATATATATATATATACTTACACACACCCATTTAAACTTTACATTTTAATTTTAATTTATTTATTTGCGTACTTATATATTTATTTATTTCTTTTTGTTTTTTCTTAATTCTTTTTCTTTATACTTTTTTTTAGGATTTGGCCCATTTCTGGGCATAGGCCTCCTTATGGTTTCTCCAAGCCTCCCTGTCCATTGCCTTGTCTTTTCCATGTCTACAACAAAGTTAATTAATATAAAATATGTTACATTGTGTAAAGACAATTGTAGATTAATATTGAAATAAGAAATATAAATTTATACTTTTTATTTAGAAATGAAAGGATTGAAATTTAAAAATTGAATTTTTATTTTATATTTTTCTTGAATATTTATTCCCCCAGTAAATTTTTAAAATTATAGTTATTATAACATCAGGATATTTACAGCGACTTAAGGAAACATACAATAATGAGCAAACGCACGATTTAAGTTTTTATAAGGTAAGGACTTAAATATAAAGTTTGAAATAACAAGAAAAAAATATGAGGAAGGAAAGTAAGCGGATAGCGGAAGCGGCGTTAGTAAGCCGGAGGGGGGGGGGGGGGGGGGGGAGGGGGGTAGGCCGATCGATTTGAGAGTATGAGGGCTATCATAGGAAAGCTCGACTAACTCATTCCATCCTGCGTTTTACTAACCATCTCACTCCTGTTAAAGCTTTGAGAAGGACTTACCCTCGTGGTACTTTACTTTAGATTTCATTCACTGGCTCTATTGTTACTTTATCTTATCCTGTCGATCCTGCGTTTGTTCCAGCTGTTTTCATTTTACTTCTTCTCTATTCTCAATTAGAAACAAAATTTAAGATCAGATTTTATTTTTAGGTGTTTGAGGTTTAACAACTGTTTGTCCCGAGTCGGTTTTATGTCCTGTTCTGATTACATTCTCTTTTCTCACTCTATAAAACTATTTAAAAGTTAAAAAAAACACACAACGTTTACTTGATTAATCTGTAAAAAACAGGAGTTTCCATTTAATTTGACTCTCAGTTTCTTTGAATGGGTAAAATTTCAATTGAATTCATTTCACCTTTGTATCTTTTTTAAAACCTGCATTCTTTCTCTTTCTGCTGACATAATATTTAATTTACGTACAAAAAAAAGAGAGGAAAATTATGCTTAAATTCTTTGTTCTTTTACTAATCCAAAGCAAATTTCATGAATATATTTCCTAGTTTAGCAGTGTTTACGGTATATATTAAATTTGATTTGAGGCCTCCATATACACGATCAAACATTTTGCGTAAATATGATGTCTGCGCAAATCTGTAGGGCAAAACTCCGTGTTTTGCGCAATCATTTTGACAGTGTATGGCCTAAACAAAGCTCCGAGAATGAAAAAGAGAACCAAGATACAAGCAAAAGATAAACTGAGTAAAATCTCTCACGTAAAAAAGAAAATCTCTCACGGAGCTTAATTTAGGCCATACACTGTCAAAATGTTTGCGCATAACACCGTGTATAGGCTTCGTGTATGGGGTATTTACGCTTCGATTATTTTTATTATTCACAAAAACCATAATACATTTTTTTTTAATTTACAAAACCTCTAATTGAAGCGAGCGGAACTGAGCTTCATGCATTCAACAAAGTATGCTATCTTGTCTGTCAATAACATTTACATTTCCGACGATAACTTGTGTATAAGTTGACCGATTTAGTTGAAATTCGGTATACATGTTCCTTTTAATAATGCGCAGGCTAAATTCGTTGTACAGCTTTATCCGTCCAAGCATTCGCGCGCAATGCTCACGTAAACGTGAGCTTCAAATTTAAAATTGGAATTTTAGGATGGAAATAGATTCAAACATTATTTTTTCGTTGAGACAAAAAAAAATTAACTTGATACAAGAAACTTATACAGGTATTGCTTTAAAACTTACCGAAGGTAGCGGAAGCTATCACATAACGATCACAGTGTGATCGTTCTGAAGAACGAACATTTTTTATGTCTCCGATTTCAAAAATTCCAAGACAAAAGAAATCCGTTACAGATATCAGGGAACATTTTTGGTTCCGTGTCTGTCTGTCTATCGGCCAGTCTGTCTGTCGGTCTGTCGCTCAATTTTTGCGAACCAACATGTCTTAAAAACTACACAATCGGCTTTAATTAAATTTAGATGGTAGGTCCTGATCAGCCCATTTTTGGTCCCATATAAGTTTCAACCATCCTAATAGCTAGGATTAATTTGATTCTCTTCAACGTGCTCACAAAAAACATTTATTTGCACCTATATCTTCAAAAGTACTTATCTTATTTTTACGATATTTAGATGTTTTGTCAAAAGTATACCGCAGATAGCACCAGATTAATTTCAACCGTCTGTTCCTCAAATTTTGCTAAATTGATACTTAAATTCATGTAAAACAACAAAAAATATTTGACATATTAAAAAAAATCTGGGCGAACAATTAAAAAAATTAGACAATAATGGCTTGGAAAAGCATAAAATCAATAAAGTATGTGATAGGATGCGAGTATGCTATGTGCCACACTAATTGGCAGTTTATTTTTAATAATTGATATAAGTTTAGTTGATTATCCCCCCCGAGTGTAAAAATTACAAAGATAACTTTTATATTTACTTTAAACTTATATATTACTATAAGACAACTTAGTTTTAGATTAATATTATTTTTCTTTTCTTTTTTTTTAACGTGAAAGCTTTTGCTCAGTTTATCTTTTGCTTGTATCTTGGTTCTCTTTTTCATTCTCGGAGCTTTGTTTTCCCTCTCGGTTGCACTCTGCAAGTCGATACGTGTTTCCTTACTCCGTTGAACGTTTGCCCGGTTCCGAAATGTCCATTATTGTCGTCTATAAAGGGCTGGGAGACAATGGCCGCTATGGCTATTGGCTCGTTACCTTTGCCTACCCGCTCCAAACCCTCCAATACACACCTTTACTACCTACCTGTCGACTCAATTTAAAACCTTCCCTTTTAAAAGCGAAAAGAGAAAACCGAAAGCGATCTGGTTTGGGAATTCCAAATAAAAATCCCCTATTTCTTTTAAACTAGACGTGAAATTTAGAATGCTATACTCATAAGGACCATAACATTCCTATAACACGATTTATACTGATTTATATCCCACACTTATGTGATATGTCGCTAATATTTACTAATATACATACTAATACATAGGTGATCAAACAATTTCATCAATTAGATTTTCACTCAGGTACGTTAAATAGGCATTTTTAGGGTCCAAGGACCCTTATATTTTCCTGCGTGTGTCTGTCCGTCCGTCCGGTCACCTGCTCTCACGGCTACACCTTTCGTCCTATGAGTTTGAAATTTGGCATGTATGTATCTTGTACCTACCCACATATTTTAAAAATATAGCGACTTAAAAAATATATTTTTCAAAAACAATAGGGTAAAAAAACTTAAGGGTTAAGTTTTTTTTATCCACTGCAAGTTTTTTTTGACACTGTGAGGGGTATCATATGAAAGGGTACGTCGAGCTGATTTCAAAAATATATAATTCTTTTGTTATAACTTTGATTGGGCGAGAATAGGCAAGTTTGAAGTGGGTGTGAAACGTGCCCCCTACCCCTCTATCTCGCTTATATGAAGTGCAAAGAATCTGAAAAAGTCCTGAACATTCTTCGACCAAAAGTAAAGATACCACTTTTTGGAAATTTCGAAAAAAATATTATTTTATTTTTCATTGACAAAATACGTTTTTTCTTTATAATTATGGTCTTTTCGATGTATTTACATGGTTGTAGTCCGGTTCAGAGGCAAAAAAATACTTTACCAGAGTGTGTTTTGAGAATATCAGACCCTTAGGATAGTTCAAAGTAAGCTTTTTAGCATTTTAAAAAAACTCTGTTAATACACTTTACAGTGAAACACACTATACAGTGTGGCCTACGGACCCTCGCTGTGTGCTGACTAGCACACACTTGACCTGTTTATTATAAATTTATCTTTTTAAATTAGTTTTGATCATCCAAATTCCATTTAAATCAGACGAGTTGTTTCTAAGATATGATGGTTCGTAAAAATGTTGAATTCAGTCACAAGACTAAAATATTCAGCCAATTAGTGTGGCACATAGCTTCCTCGCGTCCTACTTCGTAAAATTTACTTATTTTATGCTTTTAATACCTATTATTATCCAATTTATTTAATTTTTTCCCCCGTTTTTTAAATCTGTCAAAATTGTTTTGATTTCTTACACGAATTAAAGTATCAATTTAGCTAAATTTAAGGAGCGCAGACAATTGGAATTAATCTGGGGCTATCTGGAGGGTATACTTTCGACGAACCATAACGAAGTTGGTGACTCGTGACTTGTTTAAGTGTACAATTTTTTTATAGGTAAATCAACTGCTGGCTTAAGTCGGCAATGGATTTGCTTGTAAAAATCCTTAACTTGGACAAGTCTCGATCCACCGACCTCTGATTCAGCAGACATAAGTGCTAACCATTGCACCACAGCGGTAGATGATTATTTTTACTCAGAATTGGTATATAAGTGTAATAATAAAAAGTATATAAAGCTTAAAGTGTAATATATAAGCGTAAATATAAAATCTTCAACAAATGCAAAGAAAGCAATGCATTAAATCAACTGCTTCTAGAACTTAAGTTTCACTTATAATGCGTGAGAGTCCCACACATAATTTTTTTTTTCTTTTTCAAAATGATGGATTAGTTATTATCACACATAAGAGAAGCAAACAGTTGATAATAATCCGAAGTTAAATGAGATTGGTCATGACGTTTTCTTAGCAGAATTAGCTGAACGGCATTAGCTAAATCGGTTAGGGAAAGTGCCTTTCATGTAAACTTCCATATAATGTTCGAAGTAATCATCGATATGACGCTTCCTCACAGCTTAAGAGATTTCTACAGAAAGCTACATCATCCATCTTCTCCTTTATCCACACCTACACCTTCTCGCTTTTAGTAGCAGGAGGGGGCACGCAAAATGTTGATGCTTTTTGATAAAATAGCGTGATAAATTAAACAATTTACACAAGTGTTATATATTTTTGTAATCTACTCTTTAATACCTTTCATTTGATGCCCCACTCAAAATTTCATTTTATTTTCGTGTGATATGAATTATCCGCTGCATTGGATTCCCAGTTAATCAGATCAAATTGCTATTCTTATTTTTTCTACGGCCCAGCTGACCAAATATTTTGCATATAAACAAGTTTCACTTGTTTATGGAGGAAGGGATTCCTGTTTCGATCCCCCAGGGGGTCACAATGTTTTTTATCGCTAATAACGAAAAGATAAATTAGTTTTTTTCCGGAAATTTTCATTGGCTTACAATAAGGTATTAAGGAATGGCTGTTAACTGTAATAGAGTAGTTGGGGAGGGGGGGGGGATATTATGTTTTGGTATATTTGAGCTTATAAACACAATAAAAAATATCAGTTTTAAAAATATTTATATATATGTACTTGTATAATCTACTCATTACTAGCTTTCAATTGATACCCATTCAAAATTTTTAAAAAATAATTGTTTTTTCAGTGACATGAATTATTCGCCATTTTTGATTCTCAGTAAATCAGATCAAATTGCTATTTTACACAAT
Organism: Gerris lacustris; assembly: GCA_951217055.1. Lineage (NCBI taxonomy): Eukaryota > Metazoa > Arthropoda > Insecta > Hemiptera > Gerridae > Gerris > Gerris lacustris. The sequence goes on from OX578278.1 coordinate 76,215,852, forward strand.
TTCTTTTTATATTTTTAGGAAAAACAAAAATTTAGTTTTGGGAAAAGCAAAATATTAATGTTATTTGACACAATGTAATGAAAAATGAATATCTTTCCACAAGTGTTATAAATTTTCTAATCTACTCTTTAATACCACTCAAAATTTTAAAAATATTTTTTTCCAGTGACATAAATTATCCACTATTTTAGATTTGGACATCTGATAATTTTGAGATCGCTATATTCTTTCTTTGTGCGCATCACAACGGTCTTGAATACTCCAAAGTTTCATGTTCTTATTTCTTCGAAAATTATTGGACCGTACAGAGTGACAGACAGACAGACATAGGAAACGATAAGGGTTTCCTTTTTCTTTTTGCTTTTACCACGTACGAAACCCTAAAAAAGGGTGCAAAATGGTGCTCGCTTACCTTTTAATGAGTTGGAACCATCCAGAATGTCATTCAACAGTCTTCAAGAGAGGGCGCGAAAATGGGGGGCGATAAAATGTCCATTGAAATATTCCACTCAGCAGTATATTGTTGTTATAGAAAATATGTGCCAACCTTAGTCATCTATGGAACGTTAGTGGAGTTCAACATTAAAAGTAGAAGCAAAACTCTCTCCACGTAAAATACTTATTTCAAATTCAAAGCTGCTTTGGATATGAAATAAATATTTTTTATGATTCAAATTAATATTTTTCAAAATAATCCATATTTTATAATAATAAAATTGTGAAGAAATGTGACGTCAAGCTAAATAGTTGAATATTAGTTAAAACTTCTTCTTAGGACAGACATAACCACCATGAAGGGGTTTTACAAATCTTACTCCATAGGAGAAAAAAAGAGGGGGGGGGGGGGGTAGAAAGAAATAGATTAAGACAAGAAGCTTACTTGGTGTGGTGTACAGTGCTGACGTTCTACTTAAGGGGCAGTTGGAATTCGTTGATGTGACACCACGTGTGGTCAAAAAGTCTCCCCCAATTTTTGAACGGTTTGAGATTAATGAAACTTGGGGGATCTGCAACATGTAAAGGGAAGAGCATGTTGGCATGCAATCGCGCACTAGAGGCAACCAGCCATTTTGCTCCCAGGCCACCCATCTTCAGAAATTCAAATTAGAGTGTATATTTTTGATAAATATACACTACAAATAAAATTTTACTACAATTATTGCTTCCGAGCTTACCGAAGGTAACGGAAGCTATGTGATCGTTCTGAAGAACGAAAAAATTTTAGGTGTCCGATTTAAAAAATTCCAAGACAGAAATCCGTTTCAGACATCAGGGAACATTTTTGGTTCCGTGTCTGTCTGTCGGTCTGTCGGTCTGTCGGTCTGTCGGTCTGTCGGTCTGTCGGTCTGTCGGTCTGTCGGTCTGTCGTTCAATTTTTGCGAACCACCATATCTTCAAAACTACACGTCCAATTTTAATGCAATTTGGGTGGTAGGTCATAATTAGCCCATTGTTGGTCCCATATAAGTTTCAACCTTCTGCGCTTATTTGTTTGTCATCCACATGCCCACAAACATACATTTATTTACAGCCATATCTTTAAGAGTAATTATCTGATTTTTATGAAATTTTTATGGTTTGTCGAAAGTAGGCTGCAGATAACACCTGCCTAATTTCAACCTTCTGCGCACTTTAAATCGTGCTAAATTAATATGTCTTAAATTATAAAGCCGCATAGCTAACTGACTCACTGACTGACATTAATGTTTACCCACTTCCAGAAGAGCTAGAGACTTGTGGTTTGCGCCATTCGAGGCGCAACGTCCATATTGTGGACCAAAATAATTATACAAAGTTCACTTTTCCCCCTCCTTCCCCCCTTAAAAAAATAAAAATGGGTGACTTGATTTTTAAGCTGGTTTGGGGCTTATTGCGGCTAAACGGTAAGTCGTATTAGAAAATGGGTAGCACAAGTGGTGACTGATTTTAAAAGATCTACGACTTTAGTCCTATGAGTTTTTGTCGTACATCATCGGTTGTACCCTAGATGGTGATAATTTTATTATTTTTTGGTTTTATTTTTTTCCATTTTTGTCTTTGAATGGCCATAGTTTCTTTAATAGTTGGCCGATTTTATTTCTGATTGCGGCGATTGAATCTCACACTAATACTTTTTAAATTGAGTATATTTTATTTCATTAGTTCATCCTACTTGCTGAGAACATGCGAGTAAACTTTTTCCCGTGCGCCGTGTCACGTGACCACTTTTTTTGGTTATTAATATTGTGTCGTATATCATTTTAAAGGCCTTGATATGTACATTAAAGCTATTTTATTTGTTGATTTTTTAAAAATTTTGTACATATACTTTTGTACCGATTTATAATTTTGTTGTAGGTTAAAGGGTTTAAATACTTTTTTGATATTAGGTTTTTTATTTATATGTATTTATTAGTTAAATGAATGCCCTTTTGTATTGTTTGTTTTTTAAAAATATAACTTTGGTACCTCAGAGTACAGGGGTACAAATGTTAAAGTTAATATTTTATAATATGATGTATATCATGGAAAAGCTCTTGCATAGTAGATTAATTTTTGTTATATTATATTTTGTGTTATTTTTAGTTTTGAGGGGGGTAAAATAAAAAAACTGTTATACAGCGGTTTCTACGATTTGGTTGCAGTTTTATATTTGTTTATTAAATTAATTATATGTGTGCTAACTTTTGGTGCTTGTTGGAGGCTTTGTTTCTCCAACAAATCTTTAAATTTCTTCAACTTTATTAAATATTTACTGGAACCGTGCCGCGCCGTTCCAACTTTTTGATTATGTTTATCGAGGTATTTTTCTTAATTTGGTCTTTTCTTTGCGAGGAAGCTATGTGCCACATTAATTGGCAGAGTATTTTTTTCTATCTTCAATATTTTGCCCCCTTTAGGGGTCCATTTATTTTAATGACATGGAAGAAACGCCTTTACATACATATATATTGTCTAACCGCAATAAAACTATTCTCAATGGGTTGAGGGGGGGAGGGGGGGGGGGGGGGAAGAATTTTTCGCAAAATATGCAACACTTTTGAAAAATTCCTTAAAATCTTTTTATCGTTTTTCGACAAACAATTACTACGATTTTTTAAAGATTTATTTTTTGATTTGAAGAAATTTATAGGGACACGAAACGTAATTTTCAAGGACTCATGGCGAAAGATAAATTGGTTCAAAAATGAAACCAAAATGCATATTTAAACACAGAGTGTTCTACTCTTGAATTTCGAATCCCACACGACGCATTTTAGTTATGCAAATTGTTCAGTTCAACCTCTTAAATTTCAACCTTTAGTTTTTGAGGGATGGTTTTTTGGGGCTATACAATAATTTTTCTGTTTTTGGTTGTTATTACACATGACCATAAATACAACAACCATATAAATACAAAGTTTCAAATTTTTGTGCTCGGTACTTATGGACATAAGGTCCGTTACAGACACACAGACAAGCGCAGTAATGTATAAGGGCCCTTGTTTTTGGCTACGGACTAAAAACTAAAAGGTGATGAGGAACCGGTCTGGGCGAGGTGAGAGACGGAAAAGGAAGGAAGGGGATTGTGAGGTTATAGAAGGCGAGAGGAATACGTCGCCGCTAAGTTGGCGTAGAATTTAAATCCAAAATCTAACAGAGGTTAATTTTAGGTTTTCAAAGAATGTCAGAAAGAAATTTGTTTTCCAATTACGCTGCTCAATAACTGTTACATAACTATTAACTGTAATAGAAATAATTTGTGTGTAACTTGGCATTTTATTAAATTAAACAAAGATCCGGAAATCTTAACTTTGCCTAACTGATATCATTTTGAAAAAAAAAAGATATAATAGTATGATGAAGCAAGGGAATCCAGCCACTTAGTTCATGATTGCAGTTTACTTCACTATAAATGGGATTTCAAGAATATTGAAGAGTAGGTACTAAAATTCTGTGAATAATACTTGAATCCAACTAATTTTATTATAGAATTTATCAGAATCCCTCAAATATAATTTAATTAAATTTTTGATCTGATATATGACAAGCTTTTAATATTCATTTCTCTCTTCCTCTTGAATTTATATTTTTAGAGGGGTTGGATAAAATACATTTTCATGAAAATCCCCCTTATGTATTTATATTGCGTAGTAGAACGGAGTGAAGGAAAGGGGATAGGAAGGGGGAAGAGAGTGGAAAGTTATTCCCCCCCCCCGTATGGAAGGGGGTTGGTTATGAAAGTAGGCGTGGTCCCCTCCCCCCTGAGATATGATTGTGGGTGGATCCAGCTAGCTGTGCGCATGAACCAGATATTAATATAAAGGGGGCTCTTTCGAGGTAGTAGGCCCTGCAGGGGGGTGGTTACTGTATGGAAGGGCTACCCCCCTCCTTGAAACTCGGACTTTCTCATACTTGCCCCACATAGGGGGGAGGGTAGAGGAGCAGACTCACTTCCTCTTACTTGTGTAGTCCCTTTTACTCTCACTATCTCTTAAGAGTCGACTTATTCACCAGTTCTCACTTCTCTTCTAACGCCGGCTCTCAGCTAACTCACTATTTTATCTCACTATCTCAAGACGTTTCCTTGTCAGTTCTCACTTATTCTCTACCTCCTCACTATTTTTACTTTTTTCTTCTGCTGTTTCATATAATTCTCTAAAGACTTTTCTGTTCCTAACATCTAACTTTTCTTTTCATTTATATACTAGTATATTTGTTGCATTTAATTTCTCATTCGTTTCCAGAACTAAACGTTTATTAGACAATATATTATTTCTAGTGTGTCCGATTCTAAGAGAGATGAAATATGTTCGATAAATTTGATAATATCACAACATCAATACAGAGATAAAAATCACTGTTTTGCAATGAACTCATACTTTCGAAGACCTCATTGTCTAAGAAAATTAGTTATCTTCTACAAATTCTCTTTCTAGCATCTTATTTACTGTTAAAATTATTGTAATTACTGATTAAAATTATATCTGAGTTTTCTCTTCCCAACATTACTTATATTTTACAATCTGCACTCATATTATCAACTTTTTTTAAGGAAATCGTCTTAACTCGTTAAATTTACAAGTAATCTAATCACCTATGTCTCGTACGCTAACTTCTAACATATGTTATGTTATATTATGAATGTAATTTTAAACTTTAATATCTCTAATTTTTACTCTTTTCGTGTTATTCTGTAGAAGCCTCTGTTATATTTGTCTTAGAAATGTTAGCAAACTCTTTCTGTTTCTATTCATTGTTAACTCACTCTATATTAAAGTGCGAAAGAGAGAGTGAGGGGTGGGTTCATGCAGGGAGAGGGTTTACAGAGGCTCAGGGATCGATCCCAAGTTGGGCCCCCAATATTTCACTGACTCCCTCAGACCCCCCCCCCCCCCCCTGCCTCTTCTATATCTGTATAACTGCCCATTCCTTCTTCTCTCTAAGGCTTAACAACAAAGAGGTTTTTTTCCCCCTTAACACAAAATACCCCATTTCTACCTTTTCTACTTTATATTATTGTATTTGAGTTATATTCATTTTTACAAAATGACATTAATACAGTATACCTTACTGTTTATAATAACGTAAGCCTATATACATACATTGCAAACCTTTACATTATATGTAAACAAGTTTAGAAGTTTGCTACTAAAGGTAACGTAAGCTTTTGTCTATATCACCAACGATTTCAAAAATTCCAAGATAGAAATAAATTTAAAACAAATATGGAATATTTTGGTCCCATATCTGACTGTCTGTTGGTCTTTCGGTCTGTCTTCAATTTTTGCTAACCAACATATCTTAAAAACTACTCGTCCGATGTGAATGAAATTTAGATGGTAGGTAATAATAAGCCCTTTGTTAGTCCCATATAAGTTTCAACCTTCTTCGCTGATCAGTTTCTTTACATGCTCACAAACATACAATTTATTTATACGTATACCTTCAAAATTAATCCTATTTTTATAAAATTTGTTGAAAGTAGCCCACAGATGGTTCCATATTAATTTCAACTGTTTGAATTCTTTAAATTTTGTTAAATGTATACTTTTATTCATGCTAAAAATCAAAACAATTTAGACTTTTAAAATAGAAGAGAAAGAATTAAATAATTTAGACAATAATGGTTTGTATAAAAGCATATTATCATTTAAGTACTTCAACCAGAGGAAGACATGTGCCAAACTTATTGGCAGATTATTTTTATTTATTTTCAAAATTTAGTTAATAAACATTTGGAAATCTATAAAAATATATTTTGTTTTAAAAAGTGTTAAATTCTAATGAATACTGAAAGAAGTTAATTTTAAGAGTCTTTAATGTTTAATATTAAAACGTGATTAATAACAAGCAAGAAAACATAAAGCAAGAAAACATCCAATTTTGATATTGCATGTTTTTACTTTCGAGCTTACCGAAGGTAACGGAAGCTATGTGATCGTTCTGTAGAACGAAACCATTTTATGGCACCGATTTAAAAAATTCTAAGACAGAAATCCGTCTCAGACATCAGAGATCATTTTTGGTTCCATGTCTGTCTGTTTGTCTGTCAACTACACGTTGGTCCTATATAAGTTTCAACCTTCTGTGTCCATTTGTTCTCTTCTACATGCGCACAAACATACATTTATTTACACCTATAGCTTTAAAAGTACTTATCTGATCTGTATGAATCTTTTATGGTTTATCGAAAGTAACCCGCACATAGCCCTAAATTAATTTGAACCATCTGCGCTCTTTAACTTTTGCTGAATTGATACTATTCATGTAAAACATCAAAACAATTTTTACAGATTAAAAAAACGAGGGAAACAATTAAAAATAAAATATTGCGTGAAGTCTCACGGAAAATGGGTTTCGTTGGTGTTGTAAACATGAAAGTAGTAGTTGGGGGGGGGGGGGGGGGGGGGAATTTGGATGTTTTTGACAAAATGGCGTAGAAAAGTAAACGCTTTCCACAAGTGTTATATATTTTTGTAATCTACTCTTCAATATCTTTCACTTGATACCCCACTCAAAATTTTGAAAAAATATTTTTTTCCCCATGACAGCAATTAGCCGCCATCTTGGATTCCAAGTTAATCCGACCAAGTTGCAATTCTTATTTTTTCTTTGGCCCATCAGACCGCACATTTTGCATATTTTTCTATATTTTTAGTAAGAGCGGAAATACGATTTTAGGGGGGGGGGGGGGGGGGGACACGCAAAATTTCGATGTTTTTTGACAAAATGGCATGGAAAATTAAACGCTTTCTACAAGTGTTATATATTTTTGTAATCTACTCTTCAATACCTTTCATTTGATACCTCACTCAAAATTTTAAAAAATTATTTTCTTTCCTGTGACATCAATCAGCCGCCATCTTGGATTCCCAGTTAATCCGACCAAGTTGCTATTCTTATTTTTTCTTTGGCCCATCAGACCGCACATTTTGCATATTTTTCTATATTTTTAGTAAGAGTGGAAATACGATTTTAGGGGGGGGGGGGGGGGGGGACACGCAAAATTTCGATGATTTTTGACAAAATGGCGCCGAAAGTTGAACACTTTCCCTAAGTGATATATATATTTGTAATCTACTCTTCAATACCTTTCATTTGATACCCCACTTAAAATTTAAAAAAAATATTTTTTTCGCATGACGTGAGTTATCCGCCATTTTGGATTTGAAAAGCTGATAATTTTGATTTCGCTATATTTTTCCTGTGTGTGCGTCAAAACGATCTTTAATATTGGAAAGTTTCACGTTTTTATCTCTTTTTATTCAAAAGTTATTGGAACCGTACTGAGTGACAGACAGACAGACACATGAACGAAACTATAAGGGTTTCTTTTTTTGGTTTTACCAACGAAACCCTAAAAAGACAAAAAGCATAAAATCAATAATGTACGTAATAGAATGCGAGGAAGCTATGAGCCACACCAATTGGCACCCTATTTTTTCCAGGGATCAAATTAAAGTTATCAGTCCGAAAGCATTGTATATGTATTATGTATTGTTTTTTTTATACGTATGTCTAGACTCAAATTTAGTTATGTGCGTAAAACATATTATATAGCCAGCATTATTAATATTATACACATTACCCTGAAAGAGAGGTAAAAAAGAAGTGAAACCCGTATATTGACCGTGGTTTCTTTTTTACTCTATTTAAGAGATTAAAAAAAAAGTTTAAAAAACTCCCCCTTTGAAATTTTTTCCAATTGAAAAAATTTGGTTTGAAGGTAAGAGAAGTAAGAGGTTGACTGGGTTGTGTTTGCTGTTGATTCGGATTGAAATCAAAGGAAAACTGGAGGGGGAGGGTGAGTGCGGGGTGCGGGTAAGAGACAGGTAAGGAAGGGAGTTGCCAAATCTCCTGCTAAGTGACAAGCCGACACAAGCAGGCAAAGAGGCGCTGGATTAAATCCTGAGTTAAAAAACACAACTACTTGACTCGGGGCTTTATCCAACCAGCCGTTACAAAAGCCAATACCTCCACCCGAGAGAACTGCCTTTGACGCTCCACTAATTGGCCCTAATCTTTCAACAATTTATTTCTTTCATTTCAATTCACTTTGAGCAAAGATTAATTTTTAGTTATTGCCATATTCACGTTTATACTTCTATTAAAAAGAATGTTTATTTTTTTTTTTTACAAATACGTAGCTATTCATTTGTATAACACCATTTTACCAATACCCAGGACGAGTTCGTTGGACAACCTCATCCACCCAAACGTTCGCGCGCATCGCTCGCGTAAACGTAAGCTTCAAACATAAAATTGGAATTTTAAACCAAATTGGAAAAATTCTAACTTCATCTATTTAATGAGACAAACAACTTTTTAAATAAATATTTTTAGTTAAACCACCGACACAAAATTACCACCGACACCGCTATGAAGTGATAAAGATGGCTTAAATTATTAAAGCGAACCTAATCGTTTAAAATAAAGAAAACACAACGCTTTCACCGATATCTTACGTTCTAACGTAACGATTTTAATGAAACTTCATACACATCGTCTAAAGTACAATTGAAACCGGCATGTAAAATTTCAACCTCATACAAGCGAAAGTTTTCTTGTAGGGAAGTGATATATTTTATAATATTTTAAATTAGTAGGCCGGGTAGGTAGAGAACAGTCCTATTTCCTACTTACTACAACCATATTCTTTAACTATAAAGTCATTACGATTTACTTTTTTTCAATATTCAATATATATTTATTGCAAGACGCTTGCTTCAGTGATAAAAATAATGCTTTTCTTCTAATTTTGCCTTAACTCCGCTAAGTACAAATAGTCTCTTTTCTAACTCGGCCGTGTATAAGTAGTTAGGATCGTATACTTTGCAGTGAGATTTTTTAATTTATATTTAATGAAAAGTGTTAGAAACTTCGTTTCTACCCGGTGTCCCGCGAACCCACACGTATTTTTTGTTTATATTTATGTCTAAAGGGATTTCATCCATAAAATTTAAAGTTAGTTATTAATAATTAACTTGTTTGTTTAGTTAAATATAAAGGATTCTCCCTCTTCTAAATTCTTGATACAAGTGCGCATGTTTCAAATATTCATTAATTTTAACTCGATGGCAAATTAGTTTAAAAGCAGGAAGAGATTTAACGAAGTTGACTATTAATCACTCGGCATGTTTTATCCCAAGTTGTAAGAAGATTTGGAGGGAGGGGGGGGGGGGGGGGGTGAGTTAACCGAGGATGAGATGGAACCTAAATTGGAAAACTTGGTACTAAAATATGTTAAAGTTTAAGCGTCGTAGGAAAATTAAAGTGGTATCGTGTTTTTCTCAGGTTAAGTTTCTACAACACAGCGTGTTAACTTCTTCATTCTTCTCTACAAGAGCCGCTGTTTCTAAACAAGAAAAAAATATGTGCGAGACTCTCACGCATTAGAAGTGAAACTTCTAGTCCTAAACACAGTTGATTTTACTTTCCCTCCTACATATTAGCATAATATAATCATAAAAATATGTCATATATGTGGGAATCCAAGACCCGCAATACAAGAGGAGAGTCAACTTGGGTGTCTTCCAATTTTTGAGATCGGAGTGATAAAATATTTTCGTTCTTCAGAAGGATCACATAGCTTCCGTTACCTTCGGTAAGCTCGGATGCAAAAAATACTGTTTCTGAGCTTACCGAAGGTACGGAAGCTATGTGAGCATGCTAAAGAACGAAAATATTTTAAAAGACAGAAATCCGAAAATATTTTAAAAGACAGAAATCCTGTCACCCAATTTTTGCGATCCAACATATCTTAAAAACTACACGTTAGATTTTAATAAAATTTGTATGGTAGGTCGTAATAAGCTCATTGCTAGTCTCATATAAGTTTCAACCTTCTGCGCTCATCTTTCTCTTCCACATGGGCACAAACATACATTTATTTACACCTATAGCTTCAAAGTACTTATCTGATTTTTACGATATTTAGAGTCTTTTATAGTTTATCGAAAGTACACCGCAGAGAGCTCCAGATTAATTTGAACCGTCTTCGCTCTTTTTGACAGAAAACAATTTTGATAGAATAAGAAAACAATTAAACAAATTAGACAATAATGGGGCCCCCCATTTTTTTTTCTTTTTTTTAATCTAATATACCTTTTGACAACCGAATACAAATTTTTTTTTATGCAAAAGTGTGATATTCCTTTGTCCCAAATCATATTGGACTGAATATCCCTTTATCTTAATAGCTTGTTAGACTAAGGGATAGTAAACTCTTTTGTATAAAAAACAAAAAGGGGGGCCCTTTTCTATAAGAGTACGCAATAATGGCTTGTAAAAGCAGAAAATCAATAAAGTATACGTGATAGTATTCGAGGAAGTTATCTGCCACACCAATTGGCAGTATATTTTAAAAAAATTAAAGAAACGCTCGATTTAAATATGAAAAAGTTGATTTTATTAAATGGTCATTTTAAGAGCACTGATTTGTTTTAATAATTATAAATTGAGAGCTGAAAAAAATGTTTGTGTAATTTATAATTAAAAATCAACCTATACAAAGTATTTAGTCTTATTTAATAGATTACCTGTTCAGGCTAGCTAGCTAAGAAATTAGATTTATATAACGTAGAAAAATACTAAAAAAAACGAGTTTTTTTTATCATTATTTAAGAGAAGGATTCTTGTGAGGCAGTTAATTTGAAGCATTGATTTTTAAGAAATAATAAAGTCCTTTAAATTTTCCGTGCCTCTCCAAGCTTTAAGTTACTGGTAGTTTCTCTGTCTCGGTCCAATATCAAGCTTTCTCATTTGCTCTGAGCCATCTTGCTTCCCCTCCCCCCTCCGATCCTCATTTATCCAAACAATGCGACCCATCTAACAGTAGAAATGAATTTCACCCAAACTTTGACTGTTTGGACTAACAACTAACTTGGATAAATCATTTTGGACTCCCTAACTTCACAATTAAGACCCCCCTCCCCCCCCCCCATTCCCTCTCCCCTACCTTCCCTTATACACCACCATTATTCCTTCGTTTCCCTTTCCTTTACTTTTATCGCTTTTTTAATACTAATTATAAAATAGAGACTTCACTTACTTATTTCTTAATGATTAAGGAGACGAATTTATAAATTCTAACGAATAGATTAATTTTTCCTTTTCTGTTTCTACTTACTTTTTTGAAGTTAAATACTAACCGCATATCGTATAATTGATAATTCTTTTTTATAATTACATTACAGTTATATTTTTTGGAGAATACCATTCACTGAAAATTATCATTCGTTATGTTTCAAAGCTTTAATAAAGAATTAAATTAATAAATTAAGAACCAAGAAAATAATTGAACAATTATATAATAATTATTAATAAGAGTACAGTAATAATTATTAAGAGTAATTGCAAAAGTTAAAAAAGTTTATTTGAAAAGATTTAACACATTTTTTCAGACCTACTCGAACTCACGTTTTTTCTGCATGACTTTTTTTGTTAAATTGTGCTGCACTGATGTTGTTAACATGGCATTAGATATTCTGATAACTGGAATGTATAATCACGAAGGACAAGATCTCCTAAGTACTTTCCTTAAAAGGATGAAGGATAAGAAGGATAACGGTGAATAGACTGGACGGGAGTAGGAGAGGGTGTAGGAAAAGGTCGGCAGTAGTATATTACGTGAGCCTTAGAGATCCGAAAAGGTCCTGATCCTTAGGACACCTTGCTCATTGTGATGTGGAAGAGGGTTCTCGGGAGTCAAAGATGGACACTTTCTCTGGACGCTTCAAGTCTCAGGAGGTATTTTCTCCTGAAAGGATATCACACTCGTAGAATATACAGGAAACACAATTTATATATATAAATATATGTGTTTGTGTGAGTGTATATCTGTGTATATGTATAAGTCTAATAGAATTTGTTCAAAGTGCGCCCGGGGCTTATATGAACAGGGATTGTCGAGAGACGAGGCCCTCCATGAAAGGTTAATGCCGGAGAAGGACGTCCTCTTCGGCCCCCGTCGTCCGTTCCCTTTCCACCGATTCCAATTTTCTATCAAAGCTTTAAGGGACGGTCCCATGGGAAGTGCCGGGAACCGGGGGGACGTGTCCCGGCAAACACTGACCACTCAAGACTACCGCTCTCTCCCACTTAATTGAATTTATTTTTCATCCTTCTCCTTCCTCGGAGGACAAACATGAACCCCCACCCCCGGGTCCTTTATCCAGAATAAACAGGGATTCCGATGCGTTATTCTCTTCAATGTTCACTGTCCAACCTCCTAACCTCTTACACGAGGGACCTTAAACTTCTTTTTAAATTCTAATTAACTTTTTCCTTCTTTTTCCTATAAAGAAAAAAATAATGCTCTAAATGTTTAAGATTTAATATTGAAAAGCATTGTTTTTAGTTTAAAACTACTTATCCTTTTCGTTTATTTAATTAAGCTGTATTGTTAATTGATCGGAGTATTCTTAAATTAGTTTGGTAATATATTATTAACTCCTCTCCTCCTTATTCTCTCTAAAACATTTATTTATCACTTCTAAAGGCCCCTATACACGGTCAAAATGTTTGACTTGTATGGCCTATATTTGCCTGACATTAGGTTTGCGCAAACATGATGTTTGATCGTGTAGGTGAGATACTAATTATTATTTTTATGAAATTAGGTCGCTCAAGGTCCAAGATGAACATACATTTATTTATTTTGCTTACGAGCTTACCGAAGGTGACGTGTTTGGTTCTGCGCGTGTCTGTCTGTCAATCTGTCGCTCAATTTTTGCGAACTAAGATATCTTAAAATTTACTCGACCAATTTTATTTAAATTTGGATGATAGGTCATAAGAAGTCCATTGTTGGTCCCATATATGTTTCAATCGTCTGCGCACATTTGTTTCTCTTCCACATGCGCACAAACATACATTTATTTAACCTTAAATCTTCAAAGGTACTCATCTGATATTTATGAAATTTGGATGGTTTGTTGAAAGCAATCCACAGATAGCCCCAGATTAATTTCAACTATCTGAGCTCTTTAAATTTGGCTAAATTGATACTTTTATTAAGGGAAAAAACAAATTAATTTTGACAGATTTAAAAAACGGGGTTAAAGTATACATTTTACAAGAATAGGTAGTAAAAGAATAAAATCGTTAAAGTAACAAAATATGACGCGAGAAAGCTATGTGCCACACTAATTGGCAGACTATTTATTATAACAAATTATAGGTTCTACGGACGAATTCTATTAGTGGTCTGTTGATTCTGCAAATTTACATTTGAAGCTTTTTTCGCTTTAACTAAATTAACTTTGCTTAAATAAATATAAATAAACTAAACTTCATAATTTTCATAGCGTTTTTAAATATTTAAAAAATAGACTGCCAATTGGTGTGGCACAACTAGACGTTCGGGACACAAAATAAGTCGCCACATGAGGCCGAAGTAGAGAGAGGAGTCGAGTACGATCGGGCCTTACCCCACCCCCTCTACTTTCTACACTGTGCATTCAACCCTCTTTTGTATGTACATTTCTTTCAAGGCCTTTTCAACTATGGCCATCCATAATAATAATAACACGTGTTTATTAATATAGCAAAAATAATACAATAATTAAACATTGTATAAAACATACATATAAAATAGACATTCAATTATATCGTTATTTTTACATTGTTTTTATATTATCACGTAAAAGAGTGATTGGAATGGAATAAGTACACATATTATACACGACTAGTAATTATTATTCTAGAATGACAAATGCAATAAATCCAAAAAATAAAATATGAATTAAATTGAAATGTAATTTAATTAAAAACAAAGCTTTGTAAGTAGATAAGTGCAAGTTTAAATATTTTATTGCATGATCAGTGTTTTTATTAAATGATAAATATATTTTTATAATAGGTATTGAGTATCTTTTTTGGCGTGACACCACGTATTTTAAGAATTCCCAGCAGTTTAATTTAAAATATAAACATTACATTATTATTATTAAAAAACCTATTCTTTTAATGGTCTTAATAAATATTATTATAATAAAATGATCAACCGGTGATCAAATTAACCATTTCTTACCAATTAATTTAAATTCAAAAATTTATATGTTAAGATTGTCTACCAGTCCAGTCATCACTGTAATATATTAGCGTAGAAAATTATAAAATCTAGGACAGGGTAAGTTTGATTTTTGCAACTTTTAACTATTATTTTAAATTATTTTTTTAGATTTTAACTATTTCTTAAAATTAAATATGTAAATAATAAATAATATGATAAATATGTAGAGTATTCAGTTCATTATTTATCATATTCATAAACATTATATTAATAATCGACAATATGAAATATGTATTTATAATAATGTAGTGCATAAAATGGAATATGCTTAAAAATATCTAATAAAAGCGATCTAATTATTATTAATTTCGTAAAAGATAAATTAGTTATTTAAGATAAGTCTTTATGTTGGTTCATAATAACAATTAAAGAGGACTAGATAGTAAAGTCAATACAATTTACAAATTATTGTTCCACGTAATAAGCAATCTTTTAACCTATTATCTTGTTAAACCAAATATATATAAGTAAAGGGAAGAGTAAAGGGGGTTAAAAAAAATGCGTGTTTAAAGTTGTAGAGGAGCAATGGTAAAGGCAATTTTTTTGTGCGAAAGTCTAGTGTGTGGCACATAACTTCCTCGCATCCTATCACTTTATTGATTTTATGTTTTTACAAGCCATTGTTGTCTAATTTGTGTAATTATTTTCCCCGTTCTTTTAATCTGTCAAAACTATTTTGATTTTTACATGAATTAAAGTATTAATTTTGCAAAAGCTAATAGTCCACAGGCCACCATAAGAAGTGAGTCGCTGATTGATAAAGTTTTCTTACCTTATGCAATCGCTTATTTATGCCGTGTCCACCGATGAATTGGGTATATGGCAACTGGGGTATATGGCATAAATAAGCGATTGCATAAGGTAAGAAAACTTTATCAATCAGCGACTCACTTCTTATGGTGGCCTGTGGACTATAAAGAGCTCAGACTGTTCAAATTAATGTGGGGCTATTTTCGGGTTACTTTCGATAAACTATAAAAGTTTCATACAAATCAGATAAGTATTTTTGAAACTAATAAATGTATGTTTGTGCGCTTGTGGAAGAGAAACAAATGAGGTAGAAGGTTGAAACTAATATGGGACCAACAATGAGCTCAATATGACCTACCATACAAATTTCATTAAAATCGGACGTGTAGTTTTTAAGATAATATATTGGTTCACAAAAATTGAGGGACAGACCGACAGACAGACACGGAACCAAAAATGATCCCTGATGTCTTAAACGGATTTATGTCTTGGAATTTTTGAAATCAGAGACTTAAATTATTTTCGTTCTTCAGAAGGATCACATAGATTCTGTTATCTTCGGTAAGGTCGGAAGCAAAATAAAGTTAAATATGAATGCCTACCTCTAGTAAAAAGTAATGTTAACTTTTTTGTTATTAGGTATTAAGTTACTACTCCACGACAGACGCTTTACTTTTGGCCGTTATTTAAGTGAGTAGACTTAAAATGCGAGTGCTGCATGTTAAACTATATATACTTGGTGTATATTGTAGTTTATTTTGAATGGGGAATATTGTGCAAAAGTATTTGTCTTTGCTATAAACTGAGATAAAAGTGGGTTATGGGTTAAGGGATGTGGAATGGCAGGCTCCGGGTATTTGCCTTTTTATTTCCCTAGCTGGTCCTGTCAATCACTGTAGATACAGAGTAAGGGGGGGGGGGGGCCTCCACCGGATCTGAGGGGATGACGGTTCACGATCCCTCCGGAATGAAACGTCACTCGCACCGCCATACAACACACACCGATTCTACCTTGTTCCAATCCTCTAAAAAGAGATGAAAAAAAAAAGAAATAAAAATAAAATCCTTCCCCGATTCGGAAACCGCCTTCGCCTTGGTGCCGCCGAACTCTGGAAGCCAGTTTTATTTAAATCACATCTCGGTAGGAGAGGAAGGGTGAAATAGCGTCACACAAGTCCCTCCGCATCATCCAATATATTCCTCCCTATTTATAAATCCGGGGGAGAAGGGGTTTTTTCAGTCTACCCCTTGCCGGGGAATTCCCCGTCTCTATCCTGACAAGCTATTCCCATTTTATTCTTTCCATCCCTCGGCTGCAGACGTTTTTCCGAAACCTCACAGTTCCCCCACCCCGATACTATCCTTCAAATGTTTGGCAGTCTTTATATCCTTTAATGCAATATTCGGATCCCTCGTCTTCCATTCACTTCATCCGTCCGTATATCTTTTATCTGCCTCTTTTTTTTTTATTGTTCAGGCCTTTCCATCATCCATATCCGTCCGGTTATTTACATCTCGCCTTCCCTTTTTTTCATCAATTAAATTAAACAGGGAACAAAAAACAGTTTTTTTTTCGTGAATCTGTGCGAAAATGCGTTATCTTATTCGGGTGGATTGAACGAAAAAAGTTTTGCCGATTGGCCCAACAAAGTTAGTTACAAAATGAATCTTTATTTTATACAGACATTTTAGAAAATTTCTAGGTCTTCCGGTGGTGAACACGTCATTTTGGATGTGCGTACCCCATGTTTCTCCTCCTATGCTCGAGGCATCTTTAGGGTTTTACATGTTGTTTTAAGCTAGGGACAACGAATAGAAATTAGCAATAGCGGTACACTCAGAGAAAACAGTATTTGCACGGTACCGAGGTATTTTAGCAAACTTATTCCGAGAGGCCATCGAAATTTAAATAAAACTCAGAAACTTTTAACATGGAAGATGGGTTCAAGCTCAAGGGAGTTCTCTTATCATGGTCTTACGCTTCTCTTATCATGGTCTTACGCTTCTCTTATCATGGCCTTTCGCTTCTTATCATGGTCTTACACTTCTCTTATCATGGCCTTACGCTTCTCTTATCATGGCCTTACACTTCTCTCATTATGGCCTTACGCTTCTCTTATCATGGCCTTACACTTCTCTCATTATGGCCTTACGCTTCTCTTATCATGGCCTTACACTTCTCTCATTATGGCCTTACGCTTCTCTTATCATGGCCTTACACTTCTCTCATTATGGCCTTACGCTTCTCTTACCATGGGCTTACGCTTCTCTTATCATGGCCTTACACTTCTCTCATTATGGCCTTACGCTTCTCTTATCATGGCCTTACACTTCTCTCATTATGGCCTTACGCTTCTCTTATCATGGCCTTACGCTTTTCTTATCATGGCCTTAAGCTTCTCTTATCATAACCATGCGCTTACACCACTCATTACTAATCAGATAACGTATAAAATAAAGTAAACAATTATTATATATGTTTAATGGAAATGTATTCAGTCTGATTGTCGTTGCTATTCGGATAACATCATTGTTTCGTGCTATTATTTATTATTGACACTTATTTTTAGATCTTTACTTAAAAAGGAATAATTAATAGATTACAGTTCCTCTAAAAATTGATAAAAGAAATTTGGATATATGAGATTACACAAAATTATGTCACATTCAAAGCTGTCTAGATTTTTTTAAATGTATGAAAAATGATTGTTCTGATGATTCGATAACAATACGGCTTTGTCATATTAAAATTCCACCTTCATCTGACGGAGGGGCAATTTTCGTTGAAACGGAGGGATCCTTCCAACAATTATAAATTTAATTAATTAATTGTGTGGTTATAAGTATTGTATTAAGGTTTTTACTATGTACTGGGTATTCTAATCGGGCAAAGGAAAATATTTTAATTTTCGATGTTTAATGATAATATAATATGCTTCTTCGTCTAATATCTTTCCAAAACAAATACAATTTTCAAAATAATTCACACTAATTGGCATTCTATTTTAATTCACTCTTGTCTACAATGAATCTAGATTTGATAATACTTTTACATTGACTAAAGAGTTTTTTTTTCTAAAATTCAACCTTCATTTTCACGCCCCAAGTTATATATCCCCCCATATCATCTAATACATCCTCAAAAATTTAATTTTTTTAAAACCAAAGAATTTAATCCGTTCTTAAAAGAATTATAGAATCCCTTTTCATTGGGTGTTTACTTTCTAAAGAAGAACCTTTCCAAATACACATCTAGGTAGCCTCAGTGGTTGTTGGTTCCCCAGTTTTATCCCCTCTCCATTCCTCTTAGGTTTAGAATTTAGAAAAATTCTTTCTTTGAGGTTGCTTATATTCAAAGGCCAAGCCTTAATGTAAATTGACTTCCAAGGTTTAAAGGGTAAGTATAACTAGGTTTGATTAGTAGTAGTAGTAGTAGTAGTAGTAGTATGGTGCTAGAACTAGTACTAGACGGGTAGGACGAACCACTTGTTGGAACTTATTTTAGGGCAGTTAGACCATATTTTAGGCCCATTTTACCAGCCTTATGGTGGAGAGTTGTAGCCACTCCACACATCATACCTCTGCACATTGTACCAATGAAGTTAGTATGATGTGATCATTAGTGAGCCATATAAATCAAGCATCACGGCGAGGGATCGAACCCACAACCTCGTGCTGCCCTTTTCATTGGTGGACGAGCAGACGTGGTAAGTAATTTAATCCACACGGCCACGCTGGCTTCCTCCCCTATTTGAACCCCTTAAGAGTTAAATGTGGCAAGATCAATGTTTAGTTGAAATATTAAAAGGAAATTGTTCAGTGGAGTGGTTGATCTCAGTATACTCTGATAGTGACTAACACATCTACCCAATTCTCTCAAGGGTGAAAGGAAGGCGGTTAGTGAACTCGAACCAGTGGCAGACGATATTTAACCGAAGATAATTGAGAAAATAGGTTATTTACTGCACAAAGATAAGACAAGAAGTATAAATATGCATATAGCCCCGTAAACTAAGAAATAAAGGTAGGTTTGGCTACAGTTGAGGGGGCTACATATCGCAGGAGTGTAGCCGTACAATGCAGCATGAGTAATGTCTGTATTGCGTGCTCAGTATCAGATTACTGGCTTTGCTGAGGCTTATCCCAGGGTCCGATGTACAGGGCTATATTACACCACCCTTTATTATTATCTTGCATTTATTTCAGATTGTTTTTGAATAATTTTAACTCGCACGTAATGCATTATTTAAAAAAAAGACACCATCTTCATGTTTTATTAATCGTTGTTTATAATTTATAATATATATATATATATATATATATATATATATATATATATATATATATATATATATATATATATATATATATATATATATATATATATATATATATATATATATGTATATATATATATATATATATGTATATATATATATATATATGTATATATATATATATATATATATATATATATATATATATATATATATATATATATATATGTATATATATATATATATATATATATATATATATATATATATATATATATATATATATATATATATATATATATATATATATATATATAGGTATATTATTGGATATGGTTAAATTAGTGCTTTAATCGAAAGAGTCGGTCAATTTTTAAGAATTTTTAAGAAGAGTGGGGGGGGGAGCACTTTTATAATCATATTTAAAATTAAGGTTGAAATCGGCCCAGTTGTTTAGGTTCTACGTGTGGGCACAGACCACGACCTAATATTTTTTTTAAACACTACTTTTTTAGACTCAGGCCCTTAAAACGAGAGGGGCCCATCAAAATCTCAAATACTTTTTTTTTGTTATCTCAATGGTTTCTATTTATATATACTTTTTATGAGAAAGTAAGACCTTAAAAGAATTAAGAATGCTAAAAATTAAATAAATACTACTTTTTTCATTCTTATCAAGTGTTTTTTACTTTTCCACAGGTTCAAACTAACAAGTTGCCACTAATAATATTTTATATAGTTGGAATATATATAGTTGCCTTAGTTACTTGAATCCAATTTAAGTGTCCGTAGGCAAAACCAAGCACTTATATTTTCCTGCCTGCGTCTGTCGCCTGCTCTCAAACCTTTCGTCCGATCACTTTCAAATTTGGCATATATGTGTATAGTACCTACCCACACATTTTAAAAATATAGCGACTTTAAAAAATTATTTTTTAAGTCGTTAAGGGTTAAAAATATGTATACTATTTTGGAGACCGTGTATCATAATTTGTTGGTTGTAAGCTGTGATAGGGCGAGTTTAGGCGAATTTGAAGTTGGTGTGAAAAGTGTCCCTCCCCCCTCTATCTCGCTTATGTAAAGTGTAAAAAATTTGAGAAAATTCGAACATTCTTCGACCAAAAGTAAAGATACCACATTTTAGAATTTTCGAGATTTTTTTTTTTTTAATTATGCTGTTTTGGATCTATTTTTATGTTTATAGTCCGGTTCACTGACGAAAAATACTTCATCAGAAGTTTGTCTATGTGTCTTGAGAATATCGGACCCATAGGATAGTACAAAGTAGGCAAAATAACCTATTGCTTTTTAAAATGCTAAAAATAGCATTTTAAAAAGCAATAGGTACTACTTAAACAATACTGTGTTGCCTACTGACCCTCTGCTCTGTTTGTTAATTTTTCTTACCTATATACAGAAAAATTATTGTTTTCACCCGAAAAATCCCAAACCGAGATTTCAACGGAATTATCCGCTTTGGGTGTTCAAATATAATATTTGATATTCAGGCAAAATTTTAATTTGTTCTTCAGATCACTGAAGAAGCTTCTCTGGTTGAAAGCTCTGATGAAATAAAAATATTTATCACTAGAATGACTTTAATTCCAAATAAACCATCCAGCCTATAATATTTTACAAGTTCAAAAATGAAATCTATTCTATCTTAAACTAATACTAATTATTTGTTTTTGTTCAAAGTCATTAAGTAAAGTTTGGTGCTTGGTGGTTTGTGAAATGATGGTTGTTATGATTTAATTTTTTTAATGTTGGTACAATTGATGTACTATTGATTTGTCGGTGTTGGTTAGAGAATTGTGTATGGAGGCAGTGTGGCTGACGATGTGTATCGAGGCTAATCCTTTGTTTGCTGGGAGGCCAGTGTGATGGACACAGGTCGATACAGCCGCAGCCACTCCTGTATCTTAGCAACTACATCTTTATGGACCCCCCCCCCTCTTCGCTTCCTTCTCACCCACACTCTCTCAATGTCTCTTTCTTTCCTTTTATAAGTAATACAATACTCGCAAATAAAAATAACTTTCTCCTTTCTCAATCTATCTAGTAAAGTTTCACCATCTATTTCTTATACAATCATCAAATAAAAGTTCCTTCATTTTTTTTTTAAACATTGATAAGTATTTGGAAGACAGAAGAAACTTCCGTAACGCAAAAAACGACATGAAAAATGTGACACCCTTAAATATATTACTAGGAAATTAAGATTTACCATAAAGTTGCTCGGTTTTCACTTTTACTTACTTTTTACTACCATATTTCGCCAATAGAAGCACTGAAGTATTTAAACATAGTACCAGGAAGTTAGAAGGTAGCAAGAGGTAGTTCATTTTTCACTTTTTAGTGCTATATTTCGCCAATAGGAGCGTACCATGCAAACCGTCTTTGGAGGGGAAGGTGTATATGTTGGCTACACTGTATTAAAAAAACATATCCATGATTCAATGTTTCTTCACGAAGTGGAAAAACTTTTTAACACTGTCTTAACTCTGATTTGATTTTTATGAATGGTTATATAAATGACAGATTATAAATATTTTTTTCTTCCGAGCTTTCTACCGAAGGTAACGGTTTAGAAGAATGAAAATATTTTTGAGCTGAGCTAAGCGAAGCTCTTGTACTACACTTTGCATTTGGTTTGACACATACTCCTCCTGAACGGCTGAACCGATCCGCACAAAATTCAGCACGGTCATACTGACCAACCACAGGAAGGTATAAATCTGAAATGGTCCATTTTGGTACACAGGGGTACGGGGTACGGAGTACAAAAGTTAAAATAGTATATGCCCTTCATGATGCATGCCGTTGGAAAGCTTTTTAAGAGTACAGTTATTGTTGTTATGTTCTTTTTTGGCATATTTTTAATTAAGAGGGGGTAAAATAGAAAAACAGGGAAAAAATTATTTTTAATAAAAGATTATAAATAAAGTTTTGTAAAACCTATTTTTTCGTTTTTCAAATTTCGGATTTTGGTGACAGTCCCGGATACGACTACCGCTATGCCTGTGGCCCCATTAGCGAATTTTTTCCAATGGAAATTCGCTAGTGAAAACATTGAATGAAAAGCGATGCGGAGTTACATCTCCCGCCAACAACAGTAGAGCAAGTTTTTGATAAATGTGATCATGGCGTGATGCAAACAAATTAATGTAATATGAATTTTAACACATGAATAAAATTAAAGATAAAAATGCTCACTCTGCTCAATATTGCAAGCAGACAAGTGCATTGCGCACCTAGTATGTCTCCGATTTCAAAAAATCCAAGACAGAAATCCATTTCGAACAGGGAACATATTATACAGACGCCCATATGCTTCCGAGCTTACCGAAGGTAACGGAAGCTATGTGATTGTTTATAAAGATTGATTTTTTCATGTCTCCGATTTCAATAACTCCGAAAAAAGAAATCCCTTTCAGACAGCAGAGAACATTTTTGGCCCCGAGTACACAATTTTTGTGAACCAACATAAAAACTACTAGTTCTATTAATAAAATTTGAATGGTCTCATAAATAGCCTACTGTTGATCCCGTATACACAATATAACCTTCAGCGCCCATTTTTTTCTCTTCCACTTGTGCACAAACATACATTTATTTACACTTATATTTTCAAAAGTACTTGTTTAATTTTAATGAAATTTGGATGGTTTATCAAAAGTACCCTGTAGATTGCCTACACATTTTCAGTCTACAAAGTTCAGTTTTGTTTTTAAATTTTGCAAAATTGATACTTTAATTAATGTAAAAAATCAAAATAATTTTGACAGTTTTAAAAAGTAAGGGGAAAATTAAATAAATTTGATAATAATAAAGTAGTTATAGCACAAAATCATCCAAGTAAAAGAAATAGGACGCGGGAAAGCTATGTGTAACACTAATTGACAAACTATTCTGTTTTTGTCATTAAATTTTCTCTCTCGCTTAAAGTGATAACATAGAAAAAACTAATTTGGAAATTAAATTTCTCTGACTTAAAGTCAAGATATTTTCTCAGAAGGATTAGGCAAATAGGAATGGGTCAATTTGTCTTTAGTGTGATATTTTAGTTTGAGGAAGGGGGAAAATAAAGAGGGGAGGGGGATAAACCCTCACTCATTAGTTGAATTACTTAGTTCTTCAAGCACACAACTTTTTAAGCCTTAAATAGTACAACTACAAATCTCTTCTCATAAAGCTATGTATAGAAACAATTATTTAAGTTAGCATTTAAACAATTGCTAACTTCAATTAAACTAATTTTAATGTTTATTTTTGCTTCCGAGCTTACCGAAGGTAACGGAAGCTATGTAATCGTTTTGAAGAACGAAACATTTTTAGGTCTCCGATTTCAAAAATTCCAAGACAGATATCAGGGAACATTTTTGGTTCCGTATCTGTCTGTCTGGGTCTGTCACTCAACTTTTGCAAACCAACATATCTTAAAAACTACTCATCTGATTTTATTGAAATTTTTGGTATTAGCCCATTTTGTTGGTCCTATTTCAACCATCTGCGCCTATTTGTTTCTCTTCTACATGCGCACAAATATACATGTATTTACACCTATAGCTTCAAAAGCACTTATCTGATTATATTAAACTTTTATAGTTTATCGAATAGTTTTATAGTTTATTGAGCTGTACCCCCAGATAAAATTGAACCGTCTGCGTGCTTTAACTTTTGCTAAATTGATACTTTAATTCAGGTAAAAAATCAAAACAATTTTGACTGATAAAAATAAGAAACTGGGGAAACAATTAAACAAATTAGACAATAATGGCTTGTAATTGTAAAAGGATAAACTCAATAAAATACGTGATAGGATACGAAGAAGCTATGTGCCACACCAATTGGTAGTCTATTTTGTGTAACCTTATAGTGAAATATACATAGTTTACAACTAACTTTGTGAGTAAGATCACCTCAATCTTATCTCTTAGTTTTATAATGGAATGAAGATTTGGATTTGGTCTTCTCAGAGGGTGGCTAAGGGTTTTAGGTGAACCTGTAGATTGGAGTTGAATTGTTATAATCTTGACACAATCTGATTCACTTTAATTTTTAATTTTAATCAAAACTAGCCTATAACCATGCATTAAATAATATTACCTTATCAGTAATATTTTGATTTTCTATACCCACCTTATCGACCAAGTTAGTACTTGCTAAACTGTACAAAAAGAAAAAAAAAAAAAAAAAAAAAAAATGTTATTTGTTATTGGTTAGCCAGTATTGCGCAGATGACAAACAAACAGGAACCAGTTAACGTTTTTTCTTTCATCATTTTTACTTTCTCATATAAAGAGAAAGTATTGTATGCCGCGAAAATTTGATTTTGAGATTTTGATGGATTTAGACCGTTTGATGTCCCAATAAATTGTTCTTTTAAAAAAATATCTGGTTGTCGTCTGTCGTCTGTCTGTGCAGACGCTTGGAGCCTAAACTACTGGGCCGATTTTGACGAAATTTGGCATACTTGTTCAGTAAAATCACATACCCCGAGGCGAAATCGAAAAAAATCTAAATGAATTTTAGCTCCAAATTAGGGGTCTCTACCCCCCCCCCCCCAAACACTCTGAAAAAACATGATAAAAATTATTTCTGGAAAACGGTTTCGACGATTTTGAATAAAAATTCTAAAATTTAGTCTATTTAAATACGAATCTAACTTTAAACGCGGCAATAGCTTTAAACGCGGACGCAGAGAGGCCGGGTTCGATTCCCCACCGAGGAGAAGTTATTTTTATGATAAATTTTGATTAAATGTTTAATAATTAATTAAATGTACATACGAAAACACGAAAACTAATAAATGGAAAACACCATGGCTAAATAATTATGAAATCGTATATGAGAAAGTTTGTCTGAGTTGTCTCAGACCGATTTTTGATTTTCATATCCCCTTCCAGGAGAAGGAATTGAGGTCTGTAATATCTCCGAAAGGCCCCCAGCAGTAGAAAGGAAATAGGACCTGGTAACCGGAGAGTCCATCAAATGGGCCTTAAATAAATTTAAGGCACCTGAACAAGATGCAAATTTTCCAGCCCTTTTACAAAGGGGAATAGAACATCTAATACCCAGCTTAGAGGTTATTTTCAAAGCTTGGCTATGGGCGTAGTTCTGGAAGTATGGAAGGCAGGTAGAGTGGTCTTTATCCCAAAACCAGGGAAAATGGACTACACGCAAGCCAAATACTTCTGACCCATAAGTCTTACGTCTTTCATGCTAGAGACTCTTGCGAGGATAGTAGACAAGCACATTATAGAAGAAATTCTACCTAGAAAACCTCTGCATGAAAATCAGCATACACATATACTAGAAATCAACTGAGACAGCCCTCCACATGGCTACCAGAAATGGCGATGCACAGGGGAGACTATAGCCTAGCTCTCTTCTTCGATGTAGAAGGAGCCTTTGATAAGGCAATCAGTGAACATCAAAAAGGAACTCATGCAAAGGAACACTCCTCAAGTCATAGTCGAATGGATAATGTCCTCCCTGAAGTGGAGGAGAGTCAGCGCATCGTTCATCGGCGCGAACGAAACAAAAATGGGGAAAAGGGGCTGCCCCCAAGGCAATTTAGTGCCTGGTGATGGACGGCCTTTTGAGGAGGATGCCAGAAGGGGATTTCTATTTTCAGGCTTATGCAGATGATAGACTAGTCCTAGACAGAGGCAAGTTCCTGAATACCCGCTGTGACAGGACACAGCTAGATTGCAGAATCATTGAAAAATTGTGCAAGGAGGTAGGATTCCCAGTCAACACATGGAAGACTGAGATGATAGTCTTCACTAAAAAGAGGAAAATTGTGGATTTCAAAGCTCCAAAACTATTTGGTCAGGACCTCACATTGGCGATAGGGATGAAATACTTAGAAGTAACCTTTGACTCTATGTTCAAGTTCTAATCCTGGAAACCACATTTAGACAAGGCTGTAGAAAAAGCTACTATCACCTTCTGGCAACTCTGACGAGCAGTGGGAAAGACATGGGGACAATTCCCAAATACTCTCAAATGGCTGTACACAGTAGTTATTAGGCCCAAATTTCATTACGGATCCGTTATTTCGTAGCCTAGAACTGAGGTGTCTAGCTCGTCTAAGAGGCTCAGCGTAAGGTTCAAAGGTTGGCCTTCAGGAGTATAACGGCGATATAAAGCGATGGGGACTGCACCTAAAGTAGCCTTAGAGGCATTGGTAGGAATCCCCCCACTCCCATACATGGATTAATGGAAAGGCCATTGCATCTTTTGTAGGACTTAGAGACAATGGTCAGAGGCAAGGGGGAGAATCAATTGGATTTAATAAGGATGACCGAATCCAAGATCATGAATCCATCATCGATTGATAGGAATAGAATATCAGCTAAAGCTGAAGAGGCAATACAAGGTAGAAATCCCATCACGGGCCAGATGGAAACTAGGGGAAATTAAATTTGACATGGAGAATCTAGTGACATACACTGATGGCTCTAAGAATGATAAAGGTATGTCAGGGGCAGGACTGTACCCAAAAAGGTCCGGTACCCCAGAGATCTTCCCACTAGGTACACTCTCCGCAGTGTTTCAAGCAGAAATCTACTCCATCCTAGAGGTGGCAAGAAAACCAAAGGTGATGGATGCAACATCCAATAAGGTAGCACTAAGCTCAGTCTTCGTGCACTTTGCACCTCAAGTGTGGAGTCAGCACTGGTGAAGGAGTTCCAAGAGGCATTAGATCTACTGGCAATGAGAAAAGAGGTCACACTGCTTTAGGTCCCAGGGCATACAGGGGTTCCGGGGAATGAGATAGCAGATGATGTGGTGAAGATAGGAACTTCCATGCCATTCTGCGGACCGGAACCCGCCATCGATTGGTCAAGAGGACAGGTGAGGTCAGCCGTCAAGGCGTGGATCTGGGAGGAAGCAAGGAGGTCATAGAGAAAAACGGAACGCTGTAAGCAGACAAAAATGCTACTGCCATACCTAGACAAAAGGAAAACCAGATGGCTCATGGGATTAAGTAGACCCAAGTAAACCCAAGGAGTATGGGAAGGATATGGCAGACTGCGTTTTCGTGTATTAGGAGCAGGGTAAATCAAGGAAGAGAAGCTTGCATACTAAAGTGGCAAGACATTCTCTCCTTTGTAATCCAAACCAGGAAATTCGAAGGTAATTCTCTGGTGGTTCGATGGGTGTGAGCTCAGATGTTCGCAAAAAGGACCCGAATGTGGTCTATTGGCTAGGCCTGGTCTCCCCGCCCCCTTACTACTACTAGGAGCTAAGAGGAGGTAGCTCGGTTTTTACAATATTTCACCAGTAGGAGCGCTGAAGTAAATATTTTCTAAATTTAATATGGAATGATAACAGAGCTAGCTCCTAGCGGACCATAACCGATTTTATTCTACTTCCGAAAACTCCTGCCTTTCGCAACAAGGCATCCTTCTTCAGAGGTGGAGATATAAAGGTTGGCTAAACTGTTGGATTCAATGGCCAAAAATAGATTCCAAAAAGTGGATTTTTTTTTCACAAGTAATGGCTATAAATATATTAGATCTTTTCTAAAATATGATATTATATTAACAATATATTGGTTAGTGTTGGTAAAAGTTGTTAACATGTAAGGTCAAAGTTATACTTTTTTCTCTTTTGTTTTTACTTTTTTTTCTTTTGAGAAAAAAAGTTTTACTATTAATGTAATGTTGTTGAGCGGAGAATACTTGATGCTGTATCCCACCACTCTACTCTTAAATTATTCTTGATGATGTGGAGAGGTGTAGCGAGACAAAGCCTGGTTCTATTTCTTGATGCTCCGCTGTGGAAGACAACTATGGACCTTGCTTTGAAGGAGACTAGAAATAGAAGGAATTCCTTCGTGAATGTTTGATTCACGGTTGATTTTACAAACATGAATTCATACATAATGCTGGTAGGAGACAGGGTACAACATGCTTCCTAAATCATGCATCGCTTTTTCTTCATCCCTATCCCTCTTTCACACGACTTGACCAAATCCAAACACTTTCACTCCGGAAAGCGAATGTGTTCAAAATATAAATTAAAAACTTATTTATTCCTTTATGTTTTATTCTATAGATACTTTGTGTGTAGATCTCTGTTTTCTTATTTTATTTAATTAGTTTAAAAAAAATATAATAATATAATCAATTTGAATTGTACCCTTTTTTTAATATTCTGTGTCAATTTAGGGTCCTTTTAGGGTAATAAAAAATCGTACTCAGATTTTTATATTGCGTGGCAACGTTTCGGCATTACCTGCCATTTTCAAGCCTTCTAATTGGCTATTGTGAGGATCGTTAACATGCTGATAAAATTTTAGAAACCACAGTGGTTCCATTGTCAAACCAAATGTATACTCTGATAATGTATAGATACTGTACTCTGATATGTATCGAACTCTGATAATGTTTAGATTTGCGGTTTGACAATGGAACCACTGTGGTTTCTACATGGTAACGATCCTCACAATAGCCAATTAGAAGGCTTGAAAATGGCAGGTAATGCCGAAACGTTGCCACTGAATATAAAAATTTGAGTACGATTTTTGTAATAAAAAAATCATATGTTCTGAGTCAGTTTAGGATCCTAAACTCATACAGTACTCTACAGTATTCACGGAAATACTTTCGTTTCCGAGCATTTTTAATTCAAATGCTATAAATGACATCTTTAACCCTCCGATGGTAAGGTATGGGTCGGATACGACCCTGCCTTTTTATTTCTTGGAATAACTGATAAGCCAAACATCCCAAGGTCACTAAATTTCAAATACCCTCCTAGCCATCCCTCCTCCACAATACAGTGAAGTTTTATTGTTCTAGTATTATCAGTTTATTAATCATTTGCATATAAAGCAGAGTACCTCTCTTTTAGGGTCGGATACGACCCTGTCTTACCGTTTGTGCACTAATTTTTTTTGGACCCAGTGCTTAGAGTTTTTTGTTGTTTTTGTTGGAATCGTTTTTATTATACTTTTTTATACTGTATTATTATTATATTAGTATTAATAATAGTATTCTTATAGTTTTTTTTTGCTTTAAAATGTCTAGTGACAACATTTTCAAAACTTTTGATGATATTTTGAAAGAATTCAAACGCCAACAAGAAGAATCTGATAGTGATGATTTACCAGATTCTGGTGACGAGTCATCGTGCTCTGATGACGAAGACAATATTTTAGACAATGATGACAATATTCCTGATTATTTTGATGTAGATGAGACGCCCAGTGACAGTGACGACACAATCAATGATCATATCAATGATGATGATGGTAGATTTTTTGAATTCGGGAAAGATAATGACACTATTTGGACTAATTTACCACTTACATCTAAATTTGCTAGAACCCCTTCAAAAAATATCGTAATACATCTACCAGGTTCAAAAAATGAAGCAAAACATTTGACAAGTGAGTTGGATCTTTTTTTACTCTTTTTCTCTGATAAAATATTTGAAATTATAGTTTGTTATACAAATCAGGAAATTGAAAAATCAAAAAAAAAATACAACAATAAACAGTATTTTATACACCCAACAGACATAATTGAAATCAAAGCGATCATCGGATTATTGTTTATGAGTGCAGTCCTCAAAAATTCAGGGTTAAACACTGAAGACATGTTTTCCGCTACCTATGGACCACCAATATTTAGAAGCACCATGAGTAGAAAAAGATTTCATTTTCTACTCAGTAATTTACGTTTCGATGATAAAAATACCCGTGATGAAAGAAAATCTACCGATAAATTTGCTCCTTTTAGAGAAATTTGGGAACTATTTCTCTATAATTGCAATAAATACTACACACCATCAGAATATTTGACAGTAGATGAAACTCTTCTAAGCTTTAGAGGCAACTGCCCATTTAAAACATATATCCCTAGTAAACCTGATAAGTATGGGTTAAAAATTGTATCCATTTGTGATGCGAGGACGTTTTACTTTTTAGGAGGAAAACCGTACATAGGTAAAGAAGATACTAAAAGAAGAAATAATATGCCATTGCCAGCTCAATATGTTTTTGACTTATCAAAACCTTTTCACGGAACAAATAGAAACATTACAGCTGATAATTGGTTTTCCTCTTATCAAGTTGTGGAATTGTTAACGGAAAATAAAATAACGTACGTAGGAACTCTAAGAAAAAACAAACCGCAATTACCACCTTCGGTCCTATTGAATACTCCTGCTGATACGTCAATGTTTAGATTTCAAGATGACAAAATGATAGTTTCTCATTCACCAAAAAAAAATAAAAAAGTAATTCTTATATCATCAATGCACTCAAATGATGAGATTATTGAGGAAACTAAAAAACCCGAAGTAATAGAGTTTTACAATCTTACAAAAGGAGGAGTTGATGTGTTGGATTAACTATGTCATGACAAAACCACTAAAAGAAACAGCCGCCGATGGCCAATGAGATACTTTTATGGAGTACTGGATATAGCTGCTGTGAATTCTTTTATTCTATACAAGCTAAATAATAAAAAAGAGCAATATTCTAACGACGAAAGAAGAAAATTCTTGAAAACGTTATCTTTTTCCCTAACGAAGGAGTTAATGTTACGGAGAGTAAGTAACTCATTCATTCCACCGGAATTAAAAGTAACTATTAAAAGTATATTAGGAATAAAAGAGTCATGTAATATTGTTCCAGTTGCCAAATCAAAAACTCCAAACAAAAGAAAGAGGTGTGATTTGTGCGATAATTCCAAAGACAGAAAAGGGAATGTATCCTGCTTTTTTTGTAATCGCTATATTTGTGGTGAACACAAAAAGACCATTTGCGTATTATGTGGTGAAAACATGCCGGTTGAAAAGGGTGATACATAATTCATTCAATTTTTTCTATTTTAAACTGTATATATGTTTTAAATGTAAAATATCAATTAATAACAACTTTGATTTTGATTTTCCACTTTTAACCTTTTTTTTTTTTTTTTTTTTTGTGTAAATATATGATTATGAACAATTATTATTTATACAATTGTTATTTCTTCCTTAAAAATAAATAAATAAATACATAAAAACTATTTAATTAACTTGAAAAAATAATAAAATAAAGGCAGGGTCGAATTCGACCCCCCTTACCATCCATGTCTCACAAATAAGTCTTACCCTCGGAGGGTTAAAAGAGTTGAAGTGGATTATGTAATTTATTAATCTCACTAATTATTTATAATTAATAGTGCAATAAACAGTACCTGCATTCAGGTGAAATGACGAGAATCGTAACGATTAAAACACAAGAATATTTAATAAAAACCATGACAATGTAATGGTCAAAATATCGCAAAAGTGAGCTTTTTAACTTTCTTAATAAGCCCAACTACACAAGCAATGAAACCCACAAGCAACATTCTTCTAATTTTACATAATTAAGCATTATTAATTTACCCAATGAGATGGGCTATAAATATTAACAAATATACCAAACAATATATCAAAATCATTCAATATTATTACAATATATACTTTAAAGGCTACAGGTAAAATAAATGAAGCAATAAAATTAAGAGAAAAAGTTTTTTTTTTTTTAATGGACTTTAGTTCGGATATGTACATAACAATAAATAAATATATATTATTAATTGGCCTAGTAATGAAATATATAAATTATCTGAGTGTGGTGAGGTGGAGTATTGTGGCTGAGTAGTTTCAGGCTTCAAATGAATGTCCTATTTGTGTGGGCAGAGCACTAAGGCTGGATATAATGATGACAAGAGTTCTCTTTTGTTCTCCCCTTCAAAATTTGGGCAGTTAAATTTTTAAATATTTAAACTTTGAAGCAGTTCTGCCAGTGGAGTGAGATCAGAAAGTCTAAAGAAATATCTAAGTGGACTCTCTGAATGTGTTTAGTACTCTGTAGAGCAGGTTTAGCACCTAGTAGGTTTTGGTTGCTAGAAGTGTCTTTTCACTGTATATCCGTAATTAATAAGTAATAAATAATTGCAAATAAATGTTTCAAAAAAGAATTATCTTCCATATCTCCGAAGCCGTAACTTAGCGGACCCATTTTTTGGAGGGACTTTTTTGTTTATTTTGGTCCATACCATACCTCAATAACTATTTTATACTCTATTTTAACACCCTGTATAGTGAAGGTCTGCTAAAACAGTGTTTTAAAGATTTTGCTTGCGAGCTTACCGAAGACAATGGATGCTAAAAATCCGTTTCAGGCATCAGGGAACATTTCCGGTTCCATGTCTGTCGGTCTGTCGTTCAATGCAAACCAACATATTTTAAAAACGGCAAGTCAGATTTTAATAACATTTTGATGGTTACTTATAATTAGCCCATTTTTGGGCCCATATTTGTTTCAACCTTCTGCACCTGTTTGTTTCTCTTCAACAAACATTTATTTACACCTACATCTCTAAAAGTTCTCATCTGATTTTTATGAAATTTTTATTGTTGTCGTAATTAGCCTGTAGATATCCCACGTAGTTTCAACCGTTTGCACTTTATAAAGTTTGCTAAATGGATAGTTGAATTCATGTAAAAATCAATAAAATTTTGTCAGATTTGAAAAATGGGGGGAATATTAAATATATTGGATAAAATAGGTTGTAATAGCATATGAAACAAGACGTGGGGAAGCTATGTGCTATGTGCCAAAATAATTGGCAGACTATTTTTTAAATTTTCTCCTTTGAGACTTTTGTCCTTTGAAAGATCTTATTTAAGAAAAGAAAGTTGGGATGTTGAACTAGTATTAGTTTCTGATTTAACTTCTTAGCCAATCACGTAATATTAAACTTATAGGTTGGATAAGGTAGGAAATTTATAACTTTTTTTTTTCTTTTCTTATTTTCTGCAGACCGTACGTTGTTCTTCTGGACACATGGAGTTTCGCAGGGGGGGTTGGTTTCAGTCAAACTTTTGATTAGTTCCAGGTTCGCAGGTTTCCACTCATTTTTAGCCGTAGCCCCCCCCCCCCCCCCCCCCCTCGTCTAATTCTTCAGCAGCTTAATGTTACTCGGATACTTGCTCTCTCCGAGTTAACACCTAATTCCCAAGTTTCCTCTCTGTTCAGTGGAGGAAACAACTTTTCTGATCAGACTCTAGGGAACATGATGAATACGTGTGTGAGTATTGGCTCTCGTCTTTGTCCCACCTGGATAAGGTTAACGCGTTACATCTAACCCTCTTCGTACTCAATCCTTAGTTTTGTTCTCTTGTTTATTCTTTCACAGAGCAAAAGGAAAATAAATAAAGTCTCACATTAATGTTTATACAGAAATTAATAACTAGAAATTAAGTAAAGAGTGACAATTGAATTTGTAAAAAATATATGTGGTGTCACAGTAAGCTTCTTACTCTTTTCATTAAATATTGATTATAAAAGCGCACTACTAAGTATACGATGCTAACTATACTATTACGTAGAGGAGGTAGAAAAGAGACAAAATTAAAACATATACTACGCAATCTACTTGTACTTAAAGTTGACAAAATTAAAAGAACTATTTTTTTATTTATTCAATTTATAAGTATACAAAATAATGATATAAACTATATATGTATTAAATATTGAGAAATTAAACTATCTTGATGAGTTGATAGTTAAAGAGTATGATTGTAATGGATAGTTTAGTAGTGGAGGAGCCACCCGAGTTCCGACGACTTTGATTAAAAAATTCTAAAATGTAGTCCATTTGAATACGAATCCAACGATATAAGCCGTTTTCCCGGGAAAAATCTAGTTCCTGAGATATTAGCTTAAAACGTGGACGGAGAGAGCCCGGGTTCGATTCCCCGCCCAGGAGAAGTTATTTTTATGATACATTTTGATGAAATGTTCAATAATATTTAAATGTATATTTGAAAACTAATAAATGGAAACACTGGGCTAAGTAATTATAAACTCGTATATGAGAAAGTTTGTCTGAGTTGTCTCGGACCGATTTTTTCCTTTTGGTCTTTATAAAAGAACCAAACAAAACTTTGTCAGAAATTTTTTATAATATGTAAAACTTAACATTAAAAGAAAACACATTTTATAGAAAGTTAAAATAAATAAAATGAATCCTCCCTATATGATTAACAGAGAGAGACTGAAGTCTATTATGTTTAAATTTATGTTTTTACTTTCTCATAATAAGAGAAAGTATTGTGATGGCGCGAAAATTCGATTTTGAGATTTTGATGGATTTACACGTTTTGAGGTCCCCTGAGTCCAAAAAAGTGGTTTTTAAAAAATGTCTGTCCGTCGTCTGTCGTCTGTCGTCTGTCGTCTGTCGTCTGTCGTCTGTCGTCTGTGCAGACGCCTGGAGCCTAAACTACTGTGCCGATTTTGACGAAATTTGGCATACATGTTCAGAAAAATCATACCCCGATGCGAAATCGAGAAATGAATTTTAGCTCTAAATTTGGGGGCGCTACCCCCCAAAAACTCTGAAAAAACCGGAAAAAAAATTATTTCTCGAAAACGGTTCCGACGATTTTGATTAAAAAATTCTAAAATGTAGTCCATTGGAATACGAATCCAACGATATAAGCCGTTTTCTCGGGAAAAATCTAGTTCCTGAGAAAATAGCTTAAAACGCGGACGGAGAGAGCCCGGGTTCGATTCCCCGCCCAGGAGAAGTTATTTTTATGATAAATTTTGATGAAATGTTCAATAATAATTAAATGTACATACGAAAACTAATAAATGGAAAACACTGGGCTATGTAATTATGAACTCGTATATGAGAAAGTTTGTCCGAGTTGTCTCGGACCGATTTTTTAAAGTTAAATTTAATAATAAAAGTAATATCCTGATGGAAATATAACAATATGAGACGAACCAATGAAATGGTCGTCTCAAAACCAAGGTAAGATTTTAGTGTTAAATTTAAAGTTAATTGTCTAATTGTAAAATCATAGTTGAAAATAAGCATAATAATTGTGTATAACAAAATCTGTTTTAATAGAATATATTATAAGATCCGTTTTCAATGTTTTAGGCATGAAGATGACCAGTTGTGGTCGAAGTAAAGCCGTATGAGATAGATATGATTTATTTAATACACCCTGGATTGCCAAACCATAAATTAATATTTCCAAGATGGCGGGTGACTAAAAAAAAGTTTTTAGTCACCAGGACATGTTATACATCAATTTAAAAGTCTTGAAGTGTAGAAAAAGAATATGCAACTATTAAAATTTTGCACTTAATAATTTTAACTTAATCGTACAGAAACCGGCGATTATCGCCTCACGTACTTACGTGGAGGACTTAAGCACCCTCACAATCAAGCCACTTGATCAAAACATCGCGTCAAGCTGATTGACACGACCTTCCATCCACCTTGGGGCTTTTTTCCATCAACACTCATTTTTAGCGGAGTTTTCGACTAGTGAACTGCTCCTCCTGGACTGTAATAAATCAGTATTGTGTAGATACCATGGTTTCGAATCAGGATTTGGGGAGTCGAGCAGGTGATTGACATAATGCTTGATCAAAATTGCTCTAGACTCTTGACTATCAAGCGCTCTGTCAAGTTGCTTGAGTCATTCAAACTTTCCATCAATCTCCTTCAAGGCTTGACTCAAGCGTCAAATGGGTTCCTAGACTAACAATCATGCCTGACACCATCGCTTGAGCGATGTTTTGATCAAGCGGCTTGATCGTGTAGGAGTGTAGGCGCTGCTTTACTTGTTTTAATCAATAATTGTGAATAGAACATTTACTACTGTACTTCTATCTAAGCCACCTCTTATTATTGAGAATCAAGAGTTTGTTACACGTTATTCTTGCTTAATAACGATTGAGAACAGTTTTTATTGATCTGAGATGTGAGTAAGAAGAGAGGGAGGGTTTAATGTTCCAAATGAAGGAAGGGTTTGTAAAACGGATATCTCGTGCAACCCCAAGAAGATGGTCGCTATTTATCTGTCGAGACGAGTAAAGTCTGCCCGATGAAGATTTGTTGTGCCTCGCCTGCAGACATCTTCACGGACATTAGCCCCCGTTAATTCCACCTTAAGCCGCAATGCCAAATTGACCTCCGCTTCTAAATAATTACCGTGACCCCCAGGTTGAGTCCATTTTGTCTTGTAGGGAAGCCGCTCCGCTGCACTGTCTTTTCTGTGGGATTTGTCTTAATTAACTTCTAATGGATCAGAAGATAATGTTATTAATAATCCAGCTTCGTTCTTCTCCTTCTGGACTCTGTGTGAGTTTACTCAGCTTCAACAATCAACTTCATTAAAAACGCAGTTTTAATTAATTCTAATTAAATGTTAATTCATTTAAATTTTACCTAAATATTTCTTAAAAACTATAAATAATAATATATTTAATAATAGTTATTATTTCAAATATATATATATTTTTGTATTTCACTTCATCAGTTTATTGTATTTATAAGACGTTGTTACGATGCGAGTGACAGAACCTGGGATTTTATTAGTTTTGATGTTTATGTTTACGTTGTCAAGTCGAAAAGAGAGTTGAGTTTGATTACAATAATTCGAGTGTATAATAAATATATAGTTTTTCAAGATATGTTCTCTAAAGTGTTTGAGTTTTAGTATTGAGTTTTTAGCCTTCTAGGGAACATATTTAGTGGCGACCGTGACGATAAAATTAGAATTATTTTGTGAACAACCTTGAAAAATTTTGACAGAAAAATAATCGAGAGACATTCGTAAGTGTGTAGAAATACTTTTTAAAAGTTATTATCTGTTTCTTTATTTTTTAGAATGGAAAAAATAGGGAAGCACAGAGAAGGAGTTAGAACCACTTTTACCAAAGCAGCTACTCGGCTGAAGGCTGAGTTGGCAAAGCCAGAAGTAGAGATTACGGTCATAAGTGGTTACATGGCAACTCTGTCAAAATATAGCAATCAACTTGATAGGATGGATTTGGATATGCAAGCTCTATTAGTTGAAGCAGAAGATGGTAAGTTAGAGGAGGATATGGAGTCAGCGATGTCGTACACCATCCAGTTTGAGTGTTTAAAAAGTCAAGTTACGGCCTTAGAAAATGATTTAAAAAGTGTTAACAGCAGCCAAGGTGAACAATCATTTAAGCCACAGCATGTGTACCGTAAAAGATTGCCAAAGATAGAACTTAGAAAAATCGCAAATGACCCAATTGAGTGGCTGGATTTTTGGAGCTTGTTTCAAAAAATACATTTAGATGCGGAAATTCCTGAGGAAGACAAATTTCAATACCTTATTCAGTCGACAGTGGAAGGGTCAAGAGCGCGGGAGATAGTTTGTAGTTATCCGCCTACTGCTAATAACTACTAAAAAGCTATAGATAGTCTACAAAGAAGGTTAGGTAGAGAAGAGATATTGGTGGAAGTATACGTACGGGAGCTTTTAAAGCTGGTTGTGGCATGTACTCAACAACAAGGTAAGCATTATCCTCTCTCTAGGCTATATGATAAAATAGAGACACAGTTGCGGGCTCTAGAATCGCTTGGAGTAACTAGTGATAAGTATGCGGCTATGTTACTACCACTCGTTGAGTCGAGCTTACCCGAAGAAACATTAAGAGCGTGGCAACGAGCGTCGTCTCAGTTTCAGCTGACATCAGAGGTCAATAAAGAACAATACCAATCACCTACTTTGCTTAGTCAGTTGATGAAGTTCTTGAGAGCAGAAGTCGAAGCAGAAGAAAGAATTAGGATGGCTATGAAGGGTTTTGGACAATCTTCTTCTACTTCAGACTCCGAGAAAGGACTCAAGGTATTGACTGCAAAGAAGACGGCGGAGACGCAAGTGATGTCAAATATACCAACGGCGGCAAGTCTTCATACAACATCATCTTCAGTGCCGGGGAAGAAGCAAAAAGGGCAGGAGTCACCGGAAAAAACTTGTATTTTTTGTGACCAGCTGCATGAAAGCAGAGATTGTTTAAAGGCCCAGCAGATGTCAGTAGCACAACGTAAAGCCATGGTAATGAAAAGTAGAGTTTGCTTTGTATGTTTAAGGGGTAGGCACACAGCGAGATTTTGCAGAGCAGCAGTTAAATGTGTAGTTTGTGGGAGGCGACATTATCCTTTGTTATGCGAGGCTCTAGTTTCTAGTGGAGCAAAGAACGAAAAAGTTGGAAAAGACATCTCTTTACTCAGTTTGCGTAATAGAACGACTGTTGTCCTACAAACCCTTATGATTAAGCTGATCAATGATGATAAAGAGGTAAGGGCTCGGGCACTAATTGACACAGGCTCTAGCAGATCGTACATATTAAAAAGTTCAGCGGAAAGGTTAGGGTTGTCATCTATCGGAAGAAATAATTTAATTCACAGTGTTTTTGGTGGTTCTGAAAAGATGGAAGAACACAATATATACAGACTTCATACCGCGAGTTTAGATGGAGAATATAGGTGCAATTTTGAGGTATTTGATGAAAATGTTATCTGTAGTGAAGTACCTTCTATTCCAGCTGGACCATGGATTGACGAATTAGCTAATAAAGGTGTGCTGATAACAGATTGCCAGAAAGAATCAGGCCAATTGAAGTGCTAATTGGAGCAGATATCGCAGGTAAACTTCTTACTGGAGAAAAACATGAGCTGGATGGAGGTTTGGTTGCAGTAGAAACAAGGCTGGGTTGGACAATGTTGGGT
Organism: Gerris lacustris; assembly: GCA_951217055.1. Classification (NCBI taxonomy): domain Eukaryota; kingdom Metazoa; phylum Arthropoda; class Insecta; order Hemiptera; family Gerridae; genus Gerris; species Gerris lacustris. The sequence continues at coordinate 76,254,986 of OX578278.1, forward strand.
AAGGTGCCTGGTAAAGGAAGGATTGAGGGCGCTGTAGGGGCAGCATTGTTTTCTCAGAATATATCAGATGCTGATGTATCAACATTGTGACGATTAGATGTGTTGGGTGTGGAAGATCCGGTCGGAAGAAACTTAAAAGGAGAACACGACCAAGATAAATTGAAGCATTTAGAGGACACTGTAAGGTTTACTGAGGGAAAAAGATATGAGACCCACTTACCTTGTAAAGAGGATCATCCACCACTTGGGTGTCAGCAAGAGGGTGATCTTAAGAGACTTCATATAGTAACTAAGAAGCTTAAGGAGGAAGACCTGTATGATGGTTATGATCAGGTTTTCAAAGAATGGCTAGAGGAAGAAATTATTGAGAAGGTACCAGAGAAAGACTTGAACAACTTCGGGCTCTCCTTAGGACATAGGCATGTAGTAAAGGAAAGTACTATGACGACCAAGATACCGCCAGGTTTCAATGCAAGCGCAAGAGCAGGTAAGAGTCCATCGTTAAATGATTGTTTGGAAAGAGTTGACAATGGAACAAATTTTGTAGGCCTGAGAAATGCGTTGTTGAGAGTCAAGTGGGAGTGGGAGCAGATTGAGGGATTCTGCACAATTGAACGAATAAAATGGAAATTTAGTCCTCCTAGCGGAGCTTGGTGGGGAGGATGGTGGGAGCGGCTAATCGGGCTAGTAAAAAATCTGCTGCGGAGAGTGCTGGGGCGGGCAGTGCTTGATTACGAAGAACTACTCACCCTGTTATGTGATGTCGAGTCTGTTATTAATAAACGTCCCTTAACATATCTATCCGAAAAGGTGGAAGACTTAGCACCTTTAACCCCTTCTAGTTTTTTGCTAGAAATCCGGGAAAGTGGTGTGCCTGATCTAGACCACATTGAACGGGTGGATCTAGGACGACGATTCAAGTATAGAGTCCGGCTAGTGGAAGATTTGAGGAAACGGTTCAGGACTGAGTATTTGGGACAGCTCAGAGATCGAAAAGCTAGACCGGATACTCCCCCCATCCAAGTTGGGTACTTGGTCCTGGTAGGGGATGACAAAGTTAAGAGGAGCAGCTGGCCTTTAGCAAGAGTTACAGAGACGTTGCCAGGGCGTGATGGCCGAGTACGAGTTGTTAAATTGAAAATGGCAACTGGGGAGCTTATAAGACCAGTAAGGAGGCTTGTGAAGCTTGAGGTCGACGGAGAGGAGCAAGAAATCCTTAGAGAGAAGTCAGGTATTGTCATATCATAGTCTCCACCGGAGACCAGATTTCGCCTGGTGGAGGATGTTGCGATGCGAGTGACAGAACCTGGGATTTTATTAGTTTTGATGTTTATGTTTACGTTGTCAAGTCGAAAAGAGAGTTGAGTTTGATTACAATAATTCGAGTGTATAATAAATATATAGTTTTTCAAGATATGTTCTCTAAAGTGTTTGAGTTTTAGTATTGAGTTTTTAGCCTTCTAGGGAACAGACGTCGTGATGGCTGGTCAGGTGAAATTAATTAAAGAAAAAACTTATTTCATTCTCAAGGAACGTTTCGCCTCATAGTCGATCAACCTCAGTCATTTATATTTCTAAACACAACAATTTTACATATATAATTAGACTTATGATGTGTTTAGAAATATAAATGACTGAGGATGACTCTACTCATGATTCGAAACGTTCCATCAAAATGAAATAAGTTATTTTCTTAATTAATTACTCCTTACAAGCCTAACGACATCTGATACATTGATTAAAATAAACACTTAAATTATTAATAATTTATATCTTAATAATTTATCAGTATAAATAGATTTTTTTTTTAAATTATACATTTTTAATTTTTTTTTTTTTTAAATTAGAGTGGGATAATTAATATTTTAATCTTTTAGCGAATTTCCAAAGAAAAGTAAGCTATTGCAATGGCTTCAAAAGTTTTGTAATGCAAATTTTTGAAAATGTTCTCCATCGAAATCCGTTTTAGACCATTCTGAATATGTATGAATGTATATATGTGTCACTCCAGACGATATCTCCCCTTAGGATGCACTTAACTTTAAAATGTCAATTATAACAAAATAAAGGATGATTCCGTGGGCCAGAATTTTTGGAGTTGATTTAGGGGTCAAATTTTGAATTCTTATATGAAAATATGACAAAAGTGTACATAACAACAACTACTGTACATAAAAAGCTTTCCAATGACATGAATCTTGAAGGGTAAATACTATTTTGACTTTTGTACCCCGTACCCCTGTGTACCATTTTTTTTCACCCATCCAAATTCTAAACCAAAATTGTCTTTTATTATTATTAGCCAATAATACGCAGCTTTCTTTGAAAATTCGCTCCTTAAGTCATGGTGCATGACTGGACTTTTTATTTTCAGAAATAAATTCGAGTTAACTAATTCTCTATCTATATTTCAATTATAGGAAAAAAACAGTCGTGTTAATTAACGAAAGAAAATAAATAAAAATAGAAATAAGAAGTTAGTAAAAGATGTGTGGCGAAATCCTATTTTCTCCGCTAAGAATTTTTAAGTAAGAAGGCCAGTTTGAATCGTAAAACAAGAATCCAAATTCTCTCTTTAATTGACATCAATAAACTCACATGACGTACAAGTAAAAAATAAATAAATAACTAAAAATAAATAAACATCTCGCTCTCGCGACAAGATGTTCGATGTGATTAAACAAAAATTGGAAGAAATAATAAAACTTTTTGTAGGTTGACAAAAACTTAAATTAAGATTATAAAAATAGTTTAATATGAAGACTAATTTGTAGGAGTGAAATATAATGAGATTAGATGTTAAGGAAAAGTAGTAACTAAATAATAAATTACAAAATATACAATCTCTTTTGGACACTTGCAATAAATCGTGTAGAACATATAAATATATACGTATATGTATAAGTTGTGAGTGAGTAGTTACACGTATAGAGGAGTATGGAGTTTGTGAGTGGTGTGATATAGAGGGGAGGAGGTTGGTAAGGACTAAGATTTAAGGTCTAGTTGTTTGGAGGAAGTTTTCCACTTTAGTCCAGTTATAAATCACAAGCGAGTCGAGAGGTATTAGCCAACAGGGTGCAATGAAAATCTACCCATAGAGAACTACACGAGGGGCAACTGTGCGTAGCTTCTCCAACCCCTTCTAACAATCCAGAGTTTAACATCAACAACTTTCACAATCCTCTCGTTCCTTGGCCTGCGTCGAGCTCAAACAATTCTAATTCCTCTAACAGCAACGCCTTATCTTTTTATTGTCTTTTCCCGTCGTCATATTTTCCGTCATTCGTTCAAACTAGTAGTAGTAGTAGTAAGGTGCTAGCTCCAGTACTAGACGGTTAGGACTTGTTCGAACCTTTATACTACCCAAAGGTAGAAAGTTCCAGCCACTTTACGAAGCAAGTGTGGTGCGATTATTAGTGAGCCATGTAAATTAGAGCGTCACGGCGAGGGATCGAACCCACGACCTCGTGTCGTCCTCGAATTAAAGGTACAAATCAGAGTACCACGGCCTGGGATCCCTTTGTAGGTTCCCTTGACATTATTCCACTCTCAATTCATAGGTATAAATAATAAGAGCGTCATGGCGCAGGATCAAATCCACGTCCTCATACTGCTCTCGATTCTCTAATGGCCGAGCAGACAAGTGACTATTGCCACACGGTCACCGGTCACTCTGGTTCTCATTATTAAAACTAGTAGTAGTAGTAGTAAGGTACGGGTAGGACGAACCACTTGTTCGAACCTTGCAATTAGGCCTTCATTCGGGCCCTTTTTACTAGCCCCGTGGTAGAGAGTTCCAGCCACTTCACACATCATATCTCTGTACACTATACCGCCGAAGCGAGTATGATGTGATCATTAGTGAGCCATGTAAATCAGAATATCACGGCGAGGGATTGAACCACGACCTCCTGATCCATTGATGGCTGAGCAGACGTTGTTTAACCCACACTGCCACGCTAGCTCTCCCATTATATTAAAACTACCCCATATATTAAAACTAAGTAGAAAGTTTAAATTTCTTTTATGTTCTTTAGAATTAGGTTGGAAATAAAAAAGATCAAGGTTTAAAATGACATATTTCGTTGTATCCAATCTTTTTTATAGGACCCTAGTAATAATCCTAATATTAGAAATGGCATTTGATTATGGAAATCTTATAACTTTGCATCCTTTAGGTTTATTTATTAACTTCTTTTGTGGCGTGGTGGGCCGGATAGAAACGTCTCATAGGCCGTAGTTTGGAGACCCATGCTCTAAAGTAAACGATAAGTTGCAGCAGAGAAATCATAAAATAACTTTTAGGTAGGGATTGCAATTAATTTTCTTGTTTAGTGCCAGATGTATATCCGTACTCTGCATTGGTAAGTGTATTATTGTAGCTCTAGGTATTTGGATAGTCTTGTTAACCTCTCTTTCTCAAGCCTATATTTCTACTATTTAGAAAAAAATTCCGTTCTGAGTATTTTCTAAAAGTTTTAAACAGAACTTGAATAGAACATTTTTTTACTTCTCAAATTTCAAATAAGTAGCCACTTTTCCTCCCTCCCCCTTATATTTACCCCTTAGGAGTCAATATCTAAAAACAATCTTGTTAATAATCAGTAGTCTTATCAAGATGTAAGGAACAGTAATTTCTGAAATGTAAATTCCTTTTAAGAATGGTTCGGGCTGGGTGTTTTTTTTGTTCTTTTTTTACGGGGGGTTAAATACCCAGAGAAACAGTCAACTTAGGTGGGTTCATTGAGAAACCCATGTTGAATGAAGAATTCTCTCCCTGATTCTTCTACAGTCTGAGCAGATTGACAGACTAAAATAAAAAGTCAGCAGTCTGCATTGGGAGGCTCAACTCTTCCAAGGGAACAATTGGCTTTCCAAACCAGAGGGTCAGCCATTTAAGACGAACCAAAGCTGGACACCAGCTTTTCAGTATCATTTTCTTCTCCACTCAGCCATCAGGTAGGACTTTCAACCAAACCCAGCAGCTGCAAATGTCTGCTAAGACGACAATGACTGGTTATAGATCCAGTCTTAAAATGACAAGTGACCCTTTTTAGGGCCAATATTGTCTTGATCCTGATATATACAATATAGCTTGTCCTAATATGGGAGCAATGTCCCAGGTTCTTTGAAAATCCCTTAACAAAGACTTCTTTAAAGCTGTCTTCACAACGCAGTGAGATCTACCATCGGTTCCGGTATATAATAAATTACACTGGAACCCAACCTGGCCCATTGATTTGCCAATTGATTTCCTTCCATCCCACTATGTCTTGGAACCCGTACTAAGTGCATAGCATTCTGTCTTGCAAGATCATTAAGAAACCTCTTGCAATCTGTCACAAGTTTAGAAGTGCATCTCGGAATAGCCAAAGACTTTATAGACGCCTGACTGTCCAAGCAGGTGTAAATCTGTTTTTCCTTACTCAGAATCTTGAGTAAGAACTTGCCTGCAAGCCAAGATTGCAAAGATCTAAGCTTGGAAGACTGTAAAGAATTTTCCTGAGCTTATACTAATCTCTTGTAGTTGGTCAGAGCAGAGTAATCCATCCCCTGCTAGTCCTTCTAAAAGAGAACCATCAGTAAACCATTCATCCTTCATAGGTTAGGGGATATTTTCAAGGCCTTGCACCCAGTCTACGTTAAGGAAATTAATAATTCCAGTTAATGCTGAAGTTCCATTGTGGGACAGTATGATCCTTTATCATTGCTGCGGGGCAATTCTCCGCAAGAGACTGCCAGACAACTTTATAGCCTCTGCGACTGTCATAGCCTTGCCACAGGCCGCTTCTGTGAAGTCAATATGCTGTCATCATGGCTTCATGTTGAAGAAACAAGAGGAAGACCTCCTAAAACTTCTAAATCTAAAGTTGGTGCCGTCCTCATTGCTCCTAAGATTCCTAAGCAAGCTATCCTTTGGAGATAATCTAATGACCGTTGGGAAGTGGCAACCATCACTCTAGGCCATAAGACAATACATTCGTAGGAAAGCACTGGCCTCATCATAACAGAGTAGATCCCACATGGAGCCCATTGCTCTTCTTCACACCCATAAGGATGGTATGGCCTTGTTTATCACAGACTCAATGTGTTTTGCTTAAGTCAGCTTCCTATCAAAGATTACTCCCTGATATTTTACGGACTTAGAAAGCTCCAAGGTATTACCACCAACTATTACGAGTAAATGGTACCACAACTGTCTTGTTTGGATTGAATCCTAGACTATTTCTCCCACACTATATCTTAATGGAATGAAGAGCAAATCTGAGTGCTGACATAAACTGTATCCATCCTATCAGTACTTTATCAATACCATATTCATCTGCCGCTTGACAAATAGCCTCGACAGGAACACAGTTGAAGGATCACTCGATATCCACGAACAAGCCTAAAGATACTTTCTTTGGGTCCCTTCAATCTTCCTAACAAGATCGTGTAGAGCAGCATCACTTGATTTGCCCGCTTGATAGACATGTTGCTGCATGCTTAGGAGAATTGCAAAGCTATCCCTGATGTACATGTCTACTAGTTTGTTCAAGGTTTTGAGACAGAAAGAAGTGAGACTAATAGGTCGGTAAGATTTGCCATGGGTAAAGTATGTTTTAGCCTGTTTTGGAATAAAGACCACCTTTACGTCCCTCCAGGACAAAGGAACTGCCTGATGAGAGAGAAAGGTCTTAAGAGCCTTAGTTAGCCTCCCTATAATTAATTATATATATATACCCCCTGCTGAAGCATAAGTAGCATGACTCCATCAGGTCCAACACATTTCTATGGAGCGATGCTCCTGACTGCCCACCTAACTCTGTTTTAAGTAACGGGTAAATGTTCTAAGCCTCCAGCAGACAAACTTGAGGGAAGTTGAAAGAGGGCTTCACTATCTTTAAGTAGATGACATCCTGGTAAATGAGAATCAAGTAGGTTCTCCGAAGAGGAGCACTTCTCTCCATTGAATAGGAGAGGTCCATTGCTCAAGGCAGGCGATTTAGAAAGATACGATGAAATCTAACAGCAGGCTCTGACTCACTAATGCCCGCGTAATAGGTCCTCCAAGCTTCTTTGTTTGCCTTCCTAATCTGCACCGTGTAAGCTCTACGGACTGTTTTTTAAATTTTCCCACATTGATGGTAAGTTATTTGTTTAACATTAGTAAACTCTATAGAAATAAGATATATTTTCACAAATCAACTAAATTATATATTCAATTTTTAAGTTTTTGGTAGTATTCATACTACGGAACGTATACATTTTAATTTAAATCAAATTATAATTACTATTTACATAATATACAGGAATTTGTGTATTATACTTATATTCTACGATATGTTTCTTTATAATAATTCCTTCAATAGGCGAATTTGTGTCTTATACTTTAATTCTACGATATGTTTCTTGATAAGAATGATGTATGATCTTCTTCTATTTAGTATCGAACATATTTTGACAATGCTTTAAACCGTTTAATCTTCTTTACAAAAGAAGAGCAACATTGTAAAATTTAAAGTTGCTTTACTTTAAGTTGAAAATGGAAGGTTGTGAAGGATGGAAGGGACGGGAAGGGGGGGGGGGGCAGGCTTGAAACGATTTCATAAATCCTAAAGCCTCTTCTCACAATTTTCTCGGGGCCCGTAATAAGAAGCACGGTAATGCGTTGTGTAAGCTTCTAGGCTATTATATCCCTTTGCTTTGATAAAAGCTTTCCCTTCTCGAGGATGCCTCAAGATTAAGAATACCTTAAGATTCTTCTCCCGCGCCCTCCCTTTTTCACTATTTATGGTTATGTTGAAGGAGATAATTCGCTGAGCATACTCGAGATTCGCTAAGATCCTTTCCGTAAAATCCTCCCCCCAGCGAATTTAGTGCTAATTGTAATCTCCGGGGATATTCAGGGCACGCTTCCTTATCTTCCTCAGTCTTACCCCCCCCCCTCACAACAGTCTCCGACTGCTGCCTCCCATTAAGTTATTTTATCTTAATTTTTAACTGACTCTTTTGCAATTTAATTTTAGTTCTAGTTTCTAAGAGTAAGAATTTAATTCTAATTTTTTCTTTACCTCTTATAGCTTTGCTTAAGATACAATATTTATTTTATTCAGCAATTTGTTCTAAAACTTTTTAGGGAGTGCTTTCTTCGCCATTAGTTGAGGCGAGCGAAACGAAGCACGTATACTAGACTTTGCATTTGATTGGACACATACTCCTCTTGAACGGCTGAACCAATCCGCACAAAATTCGGCACGGTCATAGTGACCAACCATAGGAAGGTATAAATCTTAAATGGTCCAAATTGGTACGGGGTACAAAAGTTAAAATAGTATAATATGCCCTTCATGATGCATGTCGTTGGAAAGCTCTTTAAGAGAGCAGTTATTGTTGTTCATTTAAGAGGGGGGGGGGGGGGGGGGGATAAAAACACGAAGAAATGCTTTTTAATTAAAAATAGAAATATTATTATTTTTAATCCAATTGCAGCTAATTATAAATAAAAATGTTTATTGTTTAAGATTTCAAATGCACGCTCAGCTGAATATTGCAACCAGACAACTGCAATATACACACCTAGTATTTCCATTACTAGAAATAATAATATTCCTCTAAATATAGGAATTCTCTATTTCACACTATAAAGGACTCTTTTATTTTTCTTTCATTTTCTCTATATAGGACTCCTTTATTTTTATTTTTAATATTTTCTCTATTTATCTCTATATAGGACTCTTTCATTTATTTCTCTATTAACAATAGAGGAGTACTTAAAATAATAACAGTTGAGTAAAACAGGTGGACAAATCATACTGTTTTTAGCTTAAAGACAGACTATAGCCTCTCGCTATACAGACAGACTATAGCCTCGTCTTTATCGTCATCATAAAATTAAATTAAATGTTAAAATTATTTACAGTGCACAAAAAACCGTAGTAAGTAGGGGGGAGGGGGATTTTTAAGGAGCAACATAATTTTTTTAATTTTAATCCCAACAAAAATATAATGCCTGGTCCAAAAGTCTGTTATAGACAGGATGTTCTAGCTCTGGGACTTTTAAATATTTTTTCCCTCAATAAAAATAAATGTGAACCATATTAAAAATATTATAAAATATATCAATTCATTACACAAAAACTTCTGCTTGTATCAGGTTGAAATTGTACATGCCTGTTTCAATTGTACTTAAGATTATGTGTATATGAAGATTTATTAAAATTGTTATGATAAGTATCGGTAAAAACGTTGTTTTCTTTACTTTAAACGTGTAGGTCCCCTTTAATAGATTTAACGATTTTTATTAATTTACGTTACAGATTAAGCTCGCTTACTCTCGTTTCAATAATGATCTTAACGATCTTAATGATAATTTAACGATCCTTTTTAATTCATAGTGGTGTTGCTGTTGGTTTTACTAAAAAATACTATTTGTAAAAGAGGTTTGTCTCATCGAATAGGGGGTGATAGAATCTTTTCCCGTTCTGAAATTCCAATTTTACATTTATAGCTGACGTTTACGCCAGCGTTGTGTGTGAACTCTTTGAAGGACAACGCTGTCCAATGAACTTAGCCTGAGCATTAGTAAAATAGACATGCATACAAAATTTTAACTATATTGGTCAACTTTTACTCAAGTTATCGACGGACACGTAAACGTTACTGACAGACAGACAGACAGACTGACAGGATTCATATTTTGTTGAACATAAGAAGCTCGCTTACTCTCGCTTCGATAATTGCATTCATGCAACTTGTTTGATTTTTGACAATATAAGATCTGTATAGATAACGTTTCTTCACACTAGTCTAATCTTTTTTTCTCATTTCCTCGGCTTTCTTTTACGTCTAAGTTATGGAATTCAGATATCCTACCCTTTAACTTAAACAAGCGGTTGTCGCTAAAAAGACTTGAAACTCGGCCAAATCCCATATTCAAAGATGGAAACCGGGATTTAAATTTTATCAAACCTCTGGAAGTAAATAGGGTGGGGGGTAAGAATTAGGAGGGTGGAAAGGGGTTGAAATTGTAAATGTAGGAGATGGGTTTCGGGGTGAAAATAGTATAAGGGTTGTAAACTGGATTAGATCTCTGTAAAGTAGTAGGTAATCACGAGATCCGTCCTCTTGTTAGGATAATATCATTATGGCTTGGAGACTCGAAACTTCACTGACTTTCTAGTATCCCACTAACATATTCCTTGCAAATCCTCAACCCTCCGACCCACTTTACCACTATTGGAAAATACCAATTTGGAACCTTTATATTGGATTCCAGCCTACCGTTCTAGCTTCCCCAATAGTCACTCTACCACACTCCTCAAGTCGTCTGACTAACCGACCGGAAACGCCATCCGAATCAAACTTAATATTTGAACTTAAACAATTCCAACTCCATAGCATTAACCAACCAATACATTCCTATAACATATAATATCATTGACACAGTTATATAATATTTTGCCAACTAGTGTGACACATAACTTCCTCGTGTACTATCGTGTATACTTTAATACTTTTTATGTATTTAAATTTGTTTAATTCCACCCCTCTGTTTTATAAATAAAAATATTAATTTATAAAATTTAAAGCGGAGGTGGTTGAAATTAATATGGGACCATTTGTGGGCTACATTAGACAAAACATTAAAATTTCTTGAACACCACATGAGTACTTTTAAAAATGGTTTACTAATTATTGTGGCACATAGCTTCCTCGCATACTATCGCGTAAACTTTAATGATGCAATGTTTTTACAATTCATTATTGTCTAATTTATTTAATTTTACCCCTTTTAATTTCAAGCTTGGCAGAAGCTAATATAGCTATGTTATCATTCTGAGGAACAACAATTTTTTCTGTCTCCAAATTCTGAAATTTAAAGACAGAAATCCGTTTTAGACATCAGGGAGCATTTTTTGTTCCGTGTTTGTTTGTCAATCTGTCTGTCGGTCTGTACACAATTTTCGCAAACCATCTTATCTTACAAACTACACGAAATTTAAGTACGTTATAGAATGCGAGAGGAATAATTGGCAGACTATTTTAAATTATCAATGTAGCATAATTTACGAAAGCGGACACGGTTGAAATTTATATGTAACAATCAGATGAGCACCTTAAACATATAGGTTATAATAAAATTGGGCGCATTTGGAAGAGAAAATAATGAGCGCAGAAGGTTGAAACGTATATGAATATCTGTTGACTAATTATTCCCTGCCCCCAAATTTTCATTAAAATCAGAAAAGTAGTTTTCAAATTATGTTCGTTCGCAAAAATTGTGGATAGACCACAGACCAACAGTCAGATATGGGACCAAAAATTGTTTCCTGATGTCTGAAACCTATTTCAGTCTTGGGATATTTGAGATAGGAGAAAACAAATTTTCTTTCTTCAGAACAATCTCATATCTTCCGTTATACCTTCTGTATACTCGGAAGCAATATGGGTGTTAATAAAAAAATGTTGTACGCATGTGGAAGAGAAATCATTGGTGCAGAAGGTTAAAACTTATGCATGAGAACCAAAATTGGGCTAATTAAGGCCTACCATCCAAATTTCATTAAAATTGGACGTTTAGTTTTTAAGATATGTTGGTTCACAAAAATTGAACAACAGGCAGACCGAGAGACAGTTACGGGACCAATAATGTTTCCTGATGTCAAAGATTTCTATCGGAATTTTTGAATTCAGAACCATGACATGGCGACCGTTGCCTTTGGTTAAGCTCAGAAGCAAAACATTGTATACTCTTTCTACACTAACACACTATCATATTATACTTATTTTTAATTTTCTACTTGGGGTGCAGAGTGGAGGAATATTTTAATAATTTTGCAATAGTTTTAATTTTAACGATTAGACCTGATTTTATCTTGTTTTAACACTTAACTCTGAGAAGATACAGTTATTCATAAGACATTCGATTGCAAGGCCATCTAAATATTGTTTTAGGTCCTAACTATTTCCAAAATGAATTACTTTTAAAAATTGGATTCTACCATCCTAGGTAAATTGAAGTAATTCTTAGTTTTTATATTATCAGTAGACATTACGCTATTCTTATTCAAGAAAGACTTGGTTTATTGTTTGTTAAGGAGTTGTTGGTAGAAATAGCCTGAAGGTATTTTTCCGGAGGATAAGTTTTACCTCGGTATTTCATTTGTTGTTCTTTCAAGTTACGTTTCCTTACAGTGTGTTGAAGGATTTTTGCCACGGAGTATTGTGTACCGGCGGTGATTGGCCGGATGAAGCAAGCCGAGGGTTTTTAAGCTCCGACCCCTCATTCTTGTTAAGGAATTATCGGTAAAGGTTTTCCCCATGTTTGAGGAAAGAAAGAAATTGTATGTATATGTATATATATATATATATATAAGATTAGTTTGGGGAGGTTTATCAGTATGTGTGTAAGAGATATCGCTGCTAGATCGCCTCATACTGTATTCCTGAAGCGTCTCGGTACAGTACAGCCTTTTTCTCCTACACAAACACCCTTCTACAACTGACCAACAGATAAATCGCCTCTTCTATTATAGACATCCAACCCCTCTCCCCCCCCCCCACTACTCTCTTTTAACAACAACAAATAAGTCAAATTCAAATAAAAATATAACAATTTACTTTTAACTTTTTCTCTTCTGAAGCCGTAAAATATACCTACTATTTAATTGTCTTTTTGCTTCCGAGCTTACCGAAGGTAACGGAAGCTATGTGATTGTTCTGAAGAACTAAAATATTATATGTCTCCAATTTAAAATATTCCAAGATAAATATCCGTTTTAAAAACAAGGAGACATTTTTACTTCCATGAAAATGTGATTCCGAGATCTCTGTGAAGGAGGGGTCTGACGAACCCGGGGATATCATTAAAATCCGCTTTATATATATATATATATATATATATATATATATATATATATATATATATATATATATATATATATATGTATATATATATATATATATATATATATATATATATATATATATATATATATATATATATATATATATATATATATATATGTATATATATATATGTATATATATATATATATATATATATATATATATATATATATATATATATATATATATATATATATATATATATATATGTCTGCTTACGTATGTATGTTTGTACGTACGTTCGTTCGGAACTTTAAACCTTTAAAACATTGCTTCAGGACATCGTATTGAGATGTGGTTTTAGAACGTTTGTCGGAAAAACTGATGGCACAAACCCGAACATCGTAACTCACGACGTTTCGGAGCTACAGTCACTTAAGCACGAAATCGGTCTGTCAAGGATAACTTAAGTAGGCTTTATTTGATTTAAATTTCTGTTGGGGTATATATGTGGCCAATATGGTAGATTGTACCTATACTTGTTGAGCTCAATCGGACAAGCGGTTTGGGAGATATTGGCATTTTAGAGTTTTTTATCAAAAAAAATCTTTGGCCAATTGTGTCCGTCCAGTTGATCGTATCAAAACACTTCTTGCGTTAATATTCGCAGCTTGTAGACTACTTATAAATGAATATTAGCATGATTATCAAATATCGAGTATAAGCACCAATGAAACATAAAAGTATCATATTGAAATTTTGGCTTTTTTTCGATTTGGTTATTTAAGCTATTAAATTAATCTTATGGACTTATGCATAAGCTGTGATAAGTAATTTTTATTTCATTACTTATTAATTATTATTCTACAGCTCACGTATTGACACCACAACATTTCATGGAAGTCACGTGTGGGATTTCCACACCGGTACTTTTGTCTGTCGGCCTGCCGCTCAATTTTTGTGAACCAACCTATTTTAAAAACTGCCTGTCTAATTTTAATGAAATTTGTATGGTAGGTCATAATTAGCTCATTATTGGTCCCATATAAGTTTCAACCTTCTTCCACATGCGCACAAACATATATTTATTTACACCCATATCTTCAAAAGTACTTATCTCATTTGTATGAAACTTTTATAGTTTATCGAAAGTAACACGCAGATAGCCCCCGGATTAACTTGAACCGTCTGGGCTCTTTAACTTTTTGTAAACTGATACTTTTGTTCATGTAAAAAATCAAAACAATTTTGACACATTAAAGAAACGGGGAAACAATTAAACAAGTTAGACAACAATGGGTTGTAAAAGCATAAAATCAATAAAGTACGTGATAGGATGTGAGGAAGCTATGTGCCACACTAATTGACAGTCTCTTTTTTAACTCATTTATCTAATGTTTAACACAAGTAATATCAAGCAGGTACGTTAAATATGAGCCTTGGATAAAATGATAAGTTCATTTTCCATTGTTTAGAAAAATCATACTAAGAAACCAGGAAAATAATTTAGGTCTATATCTAGGTTTGCTGTGCTTCTGGAACGCTGAAAGACCACGAAACAAATTATTTCTAATAAAATGTTCCGACGATTTTTATTTATTTCATTTAAAGACAAATTTAACCCTATAAGTAGCATTTCAGGAGAAATCCGTTTTCCGAGATGATAAATTTGAGGCCACAGGAAATCTTAACAGGTCTCTACGTAGAACTATATACATCTGACCATCATTTAATTCCCAGCGTGGTAAAGTTTCATAAATTCAGTATAACTATATGTATGCGACAAGTTTTGTGCAAATTTATACATTATCGGGCCCATAAAGCTTGAATGGTTTGTAAAATTGGCAGTACATTGTTTTAAAAAAATTATTATTTTCAAGTTCTCTTAAAAATTCTGATGGTGAAGCTTATTCCCATGAAAGTCAATTGTGCGAATATTTTCGACTGATAATAAAGAAAAAAGTTTGAACAATATTGAACAATTAAATACGTAGAATCACGATAGGGTTTAGCTATCTCTGATTGCGACCCCCCCTCGAACCAATAATGCCTACGCCAGCAGAGAGACCGAGGGGGGCCCCATCGACTCAGCCCCAGTTTGCTAATATAACCCAAGGCTCGGGCCACTCTAAAACAGGCTAACTGATAGTACAAGCAATGCTGCTGTAATTACTGGTAAACGTTTACTGAGTCCGTCCATCGCAGCTCGTTCAGAGCGGCTTTCATCTACAAAGGTGATTAGTATTACAACTGGCCTAACTCCACTCACATCATTCCATTTAATCCATTTCTCTTCCGGCTTGTTTACGCCTCAATGACGTATAAAAGCACTCGAATTTTTCATAGTAAAAGAAATGTCCATTTTTTATAAAAAAAAACAAAAACAGGTCCATATAAACAAACCACCCTTAAAGCATATTATTTTATAGAAATTGTTTATACAATAGTGTTTCCGGGCTTACCGTAAGGTAACGGAAGCTACGTGATCGTTCTAAAAAACGATTTTTGTTTTTTTCATGTCTTCAATTCGAAAATTCCAAAACAGAAATCCGTTTCGATCAGTGAACATTATTGGTTCCATGTCTGTCTGTCGGTTTGTATGAGGCTCATTTTTGCGAACCAACATAACTTAAAAAATACTCGTTCTTGTTTGTCATAATTAGCCCATTGTTGGTCCCATATAAGTTTCAACCTTCTGCGCTTATTGTTTCTCTTCCACACGCGCACAAACATTCATTTATTTACACCTATACCTTTAAAAGTACTCATCTGATTTATTGTGAAATTTGAATGGTTTGTAAAAGGTAATCTGCAGATAGCCCCAGATTAATTTTAATTGTCTGCGCTCTTTAAATTTTGCTAATTTGATATTTTTATTAGGGTCCGTAGTCAAAGCCAAGGACCCTTATATTTTCCTGCGTGTCTGTCCATCCGTCCTCTCGCGTGCTCTTACGGCTACACCTTTCGTCCGATCACTTTGAAATTTGGCATGTATATGTCTTGTACCTGCCCACATATTTTAAAAATATAGCGACTTAAAAAAATTATTTTTCAAAAAAATTAGGGTAAAAAAACTTAAGGGTTAAAATTGTTTTATTTTTTTTCGACACCGTGAGGGGTATCATATGAAAGGGTACGTCGAGCTGATTACAAAAATATATAATTCTTTGGATATAACTTTGATAGGGCGAGCGTAGGCAAGTTTGAAGTGGGTGTGAAACGTGTCCCCCCCTTCTATCTCGCTTATGTGAAGTGCAAAAAATCTGAAAAAATTCCTGAACATTCTTCGACCAAAAGTAAAGATACCACTTTTTGTGTTAAACACTATATAGTGTGGCCTACGGACCCTCCCTGAGTGCTAACTAGCACACACTTGACCTGTTTATTTATAATAAAAAAACAGGTCCATATAAACAAACCATCCTTAAAGCATATTATTTTATAGAAAATGTTTATATAATTTTGTTTCCGTGCTTACCGTAGCTAACAGAAGCTATGTGATCGTTCTAAAAAACTATTTTTTTTCAAGTCTTTAATTCGAAAATTCCAAAACAGAAATCAGTTTCGATCAGTGAAAATTTTTGGTTCTTTGTCTGTGTGTCGGTTTGTCTGAGGCTCAAATTTTGCAAACCAACATAACTCAAAAACTACTGGTTTTTCATTGTCATAATTAGCTCATTGTTGGTCCCATATAAGTTTCAACCTTCTGCGCTTATTGTTTCTCTTCCACACGCGCACAAACATTCATTTATTTACACCTATATCTTTAAAAGTACTCATCTGATTTATTGTGAAATTCGAATGGTTTGTAAAAGGTAGCCTGCTGATAGCCCCAGATTAATTTTAATTGTCTGCGCTCTTTAATTTTTGCTAATTTGATATTTTTATTAATGTATAAAATCAAAACAATTTTGAAAGATTTAAATTTTCACAGGGCAGACTTGCGACCAAGTACTTTTTAGGGTATCTTAGATGATTAAGCAAACCCGTTATATAATTTTGTTGTTTTTTCAACCTCAGGTGTTTCTGGTTCGATCCTCAGTCACCCGACTTGTAACGTTGTGACCCCACAACGTTTTATACCGGTAATAACGTCATGATAAATTATTTTATGAAATTTTCATCGCTCCACAATAAGGTATTACCATGAATTATTTCAAAATTTTAAGACCAGCCGGTTGGGTTTACTTTTTTTGGGGGAGGGGGGGGGGGGGTATATTTCAACTCATAAAACAGGTAAAGAATGCTTCAGCAGCCTTCATTTGATACCCCACTCAATATTAAATAAAAAAAAAACAATTGGGTGCACTGCACTTGTGCGCTATCAAACTAGGCAATTTTTAAAAATTGGGTATGCTCTCCCGGAATTTGTATCGCTTCTCAATAAGGTATTATCATGTATTATTTTAAAATTTTATTATATTATATTTTTTTTATTATATTTTAATTTTTTTTTTATTATATAGAGGTTGGGGGGGGGATTTTTTTGGGTATATTTTAACTTATTAAACCAACAAAGAATAAAAAATTTAAAAAAGCATATATAAATTTATAACCTACTATTTAGCTGCTTTGATTTGATACCCCACTCGAAAATTAAAAAAAAATATAAATTTTTGAGTTTACCATATTTTTGCGAAATGTGAATGCACATATTTAATTTTTATCTTCTGTATATTTTTCCTATGGTTAGGTAAAAAAATGGTGCCAGTGTTTTAATTTCAGCTTTTTAGCTTAAACGGTTCGGGCTCTATGAACCAAAGAGCGACGGACAGACGGATACCCCCCCCCCCCCCCCAGCACAAGGGTTTCGAGGAGTATCTGGGTCATTTTCAAATAAAATGTACCTTTAGGGAAATCAATTTGGCTACTTTATAGAAAATTAAAATAAGCCTTAGATATGATAATATTGATTATTCTGACACATCAGGGACTTAGGATTACATTTTCGTTCAAGAACAGTCAGTTTTCAAGTTCATTTACATATTATATATGAACATATATAAATAAAAAATCACATTTTTGTCGTAATGAGTGTTACAATCATAAAAATGGTATTTTTTTTAGATTTTGTATCTTTGTTTTTATGAAGCGTTACTAAATTGTATGTATGACGTAAATAATCTCTTTCATCCCACCAGATATATTTTCTAGACCTAAAATATTTGCAATTTTTTAAAAAAGTAATGAGTGTTACATTTATTATCTTTTATTGTTTCCTCAAAGCTTCAAAAATGCGTAAACGATACGTTTTCACTGCATATAAAGAAATAATTTTTCTTTATTAAAGAAATAGTTGGTCACGGCTACCAATAAGAATTTGTTTTTATTCAAGTAACACTCATTACATTATGGTAACACTCATTACACATTTATATATTGGACCTAGAAAAAAATAAATTTTAACACAAACTTTAAACATTAAACTTTTATTTACAATTTTTTTTACATGCGGCAAATTTATTTTTTGTAAAAACATTAAACTCAATAATTTTTTATTAAGTTTTAAAATATACAGTATTGTAGAACAAACTGTATAGTAATACTCATTACATTTTTAACTTTAAAAAATCTTTCCTCAGAAACTATGTTTCTTAAGTAAACCAATTTAATGTGTACTGATTATATTAATTAATAACTACAAACTCATATTAATAACATGAATAAAAATGTTGATTACAACTAAAAAAAATGCTAGTAACACTAATTACAATGAACAAAAATACTCACCATTTTTTTTTAGTGAAATATTAATTGTAGAGAAGAATAAAGTGCTATCAATCCAAAAAGTCGTTGATTACTGAGTTAAAAGTCTTCTTAACATAAACAAACCCTAATCCCTCCTTCTTTCTTTCATACTCACCCTCTAATTTTGCCAACTCTTATCAGTAACACTCATTACTAAACCCTTGGGACATACATATAAATATATTTGTTTCGTTTTGTACTAAAGTTTTATTTTTTCCTATCGCATTTATATAAACTTGGATATATTATTGGTTATAAAAAAAATTATAATAAAAAAAACTTATGACAAAAAATGAATAAAAATCACATTACATGTTATCAAAACTACTGTGGGACGTTGTAACACTCATTACGAATTTTAATATCAAAATTTTTTGAAGCAAGAAATTTTCACGTTATAAGCCATAAAATGACCCTGCTCAACACAATAATAGAGACATCTGGTTAATAAACCTAAAGGTTTTTTTATTTTTCATTAACATGCATTTTTTTAGTTACAATAAAATTGTAAAATCTTGGGACAGGAAAGGCACATTTTATTTGAAAATGACCCATCTACGATACCCTAAAAACGGGGGAAAATTAAAAATAAATTTGACAATAATATGTTGCAAAAGCATAAAATTATTAAAGTATAAGAAGTAGGACGAGAGGTAGCAATGTGCCACACTAATTGGCACAAATACACACGAATTGGTCTATTTTATAAATAATTAATAAAAGAAATATATTTTTAAATGTAAATTCAGTATAGCATTGTTATATCATGGATATATCATAATATAATTTCTCAAAAACCTTATTCCAATTTTTTTTTTTTTTTTTTCAAAGGAATAATTTATTTTCCGGGTTATTGAATAAAAATAAATGTTGGTTACCCCGTTTCAATATATGTTCATGTTTCATCTCATGAATCAAAAAGTATATTAATTTTAGAACGTAATACTAATTGATCAAATGGTATTTACGAGGATATCTAACGTTTTGGATTAATTCCTATTTAAATTTAAATCAAATTATAATTATTATTAACCACGGAAAACAGACAGAGAAAAATACACTCCAGCGCTGGGATTTGAACCACAAGCCTCTATATTTCCAGTATAGCGCTCTACCAACTGAGAAACTCTATACTGGAAATATAGAGGCCTGTGGTTCAAATCCCAGCGCTGGAGTGTATTTTTCTCTGTCTTTTTCCCGTGGTTAATAATAATTATAATTTGATTTAAATTAAAATTTAATCTCTCCGTAGTATGAATACTACCAAAATCGTAAAATATGAATTAATTCCTATTTGTTTTCATAGCCACCAACTTAGTTTCATTAACCAAGTTGTCGACTTTCAGTTTCAGTACACTCCTACACATTATAATTCCATATCTATTTTAAACTTGAATAAATAATCTACCTATATACTGTTATTCTCTAATTTTAAACCCCTTTTTGCTTCGGAAAATGTTTATAATTTTTAATAAGTCATAATATCTTTTCATATTTATTTCCCCAGTGTATTATACACATATATTAAATAAATTTGTTTGCATGAAGAGCCGTGTGATGTCTTGTTAAAACCACAATTTTGGCGTATTCACTTTTATTGGGATTAATAAATCCAAAATAATATCCAGAAAGAAGAAGAAACGTCGAAAGCTTCTTTGGAGGTCATTCTTTCTTACACGTATTACTTGTAAGCTAGACATTTTTAGCATACCTCCTGCGCCGTTTCACATCATTCATTTTAATTTTTTTTGTTTTTTAATAGTACATTACGCGTCGAGTGCGGAAAGTAGCATTTTGCATGCGAGTGTGGAGTTTGCACCCGAGCGATAGCGAGGGTGGTAAAACCACACGAGCAATGCAAAATGCCGTTTTCGCACGAGTTGCGTACCGTACTTTATCTACGATTGTTAGATTTAAATAATAAATACAGAAAAAAATAAACTTGCTGTATGTAAGTTCGTATCTCTCTCTTGATAAGGATGGCATTAATTCATTAGTTGTATTTTTTGCCGAATTAATTATTTCTGGAGGAGTATTATTCTCCACATTTTCGTCAAAGTCACTTGATTCACTCATTGTTTTTCACTAAAAAACTCGATATAAACAGTTACTTTAATAAAAGAACAGCAAATTAGTTTTGTTAAATGTAAACAAACTTGCTAATCGTGCGTAAAGCTGAAGAATTCCTCTTCTTTACCGCACTAGCGTGGTAAAGAAGAGGAATTATTCAGAACTATGAGACGCGCATGCGCAATGAATACAAGTACGTAAAGAATCACTTTCTACGCATCTAAACAAAGATATAATGTTTATATTTCGTATCAATCGTAGATAAACAATTTTACCATTTACCATATTATAATTACTTGATGTTTTGCATCGAAATACTAAACGACGACTTGAATCCTCACTTCACATCACAAAGAGCAGCCAAAAGTTTGATAATGGTGATGAACATAGATTCAACTGTTGTTGACTTATACAATACATGAATAACATTTTTAAGATTTATCTACTCTAACTTAAAATAAATATACTAGTAGTTCTGTGAACAGTAGACCTCGCGAATATTATAAAAAAATTTAAACGTTACAGAGGGTCTATTTAAATTCGACTCTATAGGTATAACTTGATTTCCCGAGAAAAATCTAGTTTCTGTGAAAATAATTTTAAACGCGGACAGTGAGAGGTGGGGTTCGATTCCCCGCTGGGGAAAAGTTATTTTTATGGTATTTGTAAAATTTTAATTCGAAAATAAACCATAAAAATCTATTTCAATTACTTAGAGGATAAATAAGAACCCGAGGTGAAATCGAGAAATTAATTTAAGCAATAAATTGGGGTGCACTACCCCTTAAAAACTCTGAAAAAACATTATTTCTCGAAAACTATTCCGACGATTTCTAATTAATTTTTTTTAATATGTAGTCTACTTAAATACGAATTTAACGGTATAAGTCGTTTTCCCGGGAAAAATCAAGCTTCTGAGAAAATAATTTTAAACGCGGACAGTGAAAGACCGGGTTCGATTCCCTGCAGGGAAGGTTATTTTTATGGTAATTCTACACATTTTTTAAACAAATAAACCATATACATCGATTTTAATGTCTTAAAGGAACATTTATTCCAAATTTCAAGAAAAAATAAAAACATTTTTTCTTTTTTTTTGAAAAAAGTCTAAATAACATTTTTTTTAAATTAATAACAATTTTTTTTATACAAAAACAACTATATATATTTATTTTACCAACTTGAAGTAACATTCATGCCAAATTTCAAGATAAACAAAAAATAAATTAGAAAAAACCTTTTTTGTTTTATTTTTTTAAAAATTTAAAAATTAAATTCATTAAATATAAAACTCATAAGTTGTTTTTTATGAGTTTAAAGAACATCTATGCCAAATTTGAAGAAAATCGAATAAAGCGTTTGGCCGTAAGCGCGTAACAAACATTTTTAGACGAAATGCAAAACGGTCTAGTACCTGGGGAAGACTGGGGAACAAAAAAGTTAAAACATAGACCTCGCTTCGCTCGGTCAAAAATTATTTCGACCACAAAATCTATTAAAGCTTTAACATCATTATATTTTCCCTTTCAAAGGGCAGATTGATTTTCTTTTAGCAAACACCTTTTTACTTTCTCATATAAAGAGAAATTATTGTAATGGCTCGAAAGTTCGATTTGAGATTTTAATGAATTTACACGTTCTGAGGTCCCCAAAGTCCAAAAAAGTATTTTTTAAAAATCTCTGCCTTCTGTCTGGGGAGACACCTGGAGCCTAAACTAATGGGCCGATTTTGACGAAATTTGGCATACATGTCCAGAAAAATCTTACCCCGAGTAAAAATCAAGAAATTATATTTTGCACTAAGTTTGGGGGGCGCTACCCCCCAAAAACTCTAAAAACGCTACCCCTTAAAAAAATTCGAAAATTGTTCCAACGATTTTGATTAAAAAAATCTAGAATGTAGTCCTGTTAAATACGAATCTAACGATATAAGCAATTTTATCGGGAAACATTTAGTTTCTGAGAAAATAGCTTTAAACGCGGACGGAGAGAGCCCGGGCTCGATTCCCCTCCCAGGAGGGCTATGTTTATGATAAACTTTGATGAAATATTTAATAATTAAATATATCTCCAAACTAATAAATGTAAAACACTGGGCTAAGTAATTATGAACTCTTATATATGAGAAAGTTTGTCTAAGTTGTCTCGGACCGATTTTTTACTTCTATAGCCATCCCCCTGCTATACATTTTGAAGAAAGAGCAATATTTTTATTTCTTTAATTAAAATATTCCGAGTTTTATTTCTCAGGGCCACCTTACACTGTCATTTTGTATTATGACTTGCCGTATGAATTAATCATACACAAAATTCTTATTGAAAATCATATGGTTTTTTCTATTATGTTGAAACGTTTTGAATTTTATGGTTTGGCTGTGAAACTTTTATTTTAATTAAAGCAGAAACAACTTTGAAAACAAAACAATTTTTCATAAATTTTTTTAAAAAAATAAATGAAATTAAAAAAAAAATAATAATATTCTAAAAAACCATTTGTTTAAAAAAAATATTCTAAAAATAGTTTTTTGCTTCCGCGCTGATCGTTCTGCAAAACGAAAATATGTTATGACTCCGATTTCAAAAAATCCAAGACAGAAATGCGTTTCAAACATCAGGGAACATTTTTGGTTCCTTGTCTGTTTACCAACATACATATCTTAAAAACTACACGTTCGATTTTAATTAAATTTGTAAGGTAGGTCGTAATTAGCTCATTATTGGTCCCATATCAGTTTTAACCTTTAGCGCGCAATAGTTTCTCTTCCACAAGCGCACAAACATACATTTATTTACACCTATAGCATCAAAAGAACTTATTTGATTTGTATGAAAGTGTTATAGTTTATCGAAAGTGGCCCGCAGATAGTCCCAGATTAATTTGAACCGTCTCCGCTCTTTAACTGTTAAATTGATATTTTTATTTATGTAAAAATCAAATCTATTTTGACGTATTAAAGAAACGGGGGAACAATTAAACAAATTAGACAATAACGGCTTGTAAAATCATAAAATCAATAAAGTACGTGATAGGATGCGAGGAAGCTATGCGCCACACCTATTAGCAGTCTGATTTAAATAAAATTTAATATATATATATATTTTTTTTGGTTTTAATTAAAATGAAATAATTACTAATATTTACACAAAATTCACACAACCAAAATCATCATATAAATTATTTATAATATAACTTTGTTTTTATGGGTTCGTATTACTTTAATCCTTACTTATTCTTTTTCTTTATGAAATCATTATAAAACTTAGAGTAGCTCTCAACATATTTTGAGCAGCTCAAAGTATCTTCATTGTAATACCTTGTCAAGGCTACTATGAGTATGAGTTGAGTTCAGAGGAGAAATACCACTTTCTCTTCACTAAGTCACTAACTCACCCCCCACCGGGATGTTACCCTTCTACCGCTGTCACCCCATCCTCAAGGACAACCCGTCCTAAAACATGAGCATATAACTACCAGATACCTTATTTAAAAACTAGGTCCGACACAACTCAGACAAACCTTCTCATATACCAGTTTATAATTACTTACCCCAGTGCTTTACATTTATTAGTTTTCGTAGGTACATTAAATTAATATTGAACATTTATATCAAAATTTATCATCCAAAAAGCTTCTCCTCGGCGGGGAATCGAACGCAGCCCTCTCTCCGTCCTCGTTTAAAGCTATTTCCTCAGGAACTAGATTTGTTTCCGGTAAAACGGCTTACATCGTTAGATTCGTATTTATTATAATTAATTTAAATTTATTATGATATAATATTTTTAAATTTACCACGGTGCCACTATTATTAAACAAAAAATAAAACATGATTGAAAATTACCTCATTGAAGGGGTCAAAACGTCGCAATAGATAGAAACTGAATTTTTATATCATCGCCACACCTTAACCATCCATCATGTTATACAATAATCATCAGATAGCTTATGTAATTAATAGCTGAAATAAAACTAGAGATAATTAGAGGTAAAAAAACATATTTAACAATATTCACCAAAGGCGTTTCAAATTTATTTTGAAAATACCTTATTCTTAAAAACAGCTTCTAAAGTAGTTTAGTTATGCAACTTGTCAACTTGGAACTATTACATTTTCCAATATATTTTAAAGATCATTATTGGTGTTAATTATAAATTGTGTGCTTATAACATTCATAATTTACGAGTTAAAAACCTTTTCATTCGTAAAGGCAGTACTTTAGTAGAATCATTTACTGTTTATGTTTTTTTTTTTTTAAATTTCTCTTCAGGTGAAAAACGAAGAAACTTAGTTGGGGGGAGGCGGGGTGTTTCGATTAAGACAATGATTTCAAGGATAAATCCGTCAATGTTTGGACTCGGTCCCAATCTGATTTAAGAGTATTTCGTTAGAAAGAGCGGTAAGGATATGTTGGGCCTGCTACAGAGCCCTAGGGGGGATGACGCTGATTAGATCCCAAGGCTCCAGTTTGGCAGTAGATAGTCGGAAGGGGGGAAGGATTCACCCTCTGGGAGGTATAACTCACAGCTCGAGTGCCCCAGGTGTCCACATGCTCTTTAAAGAGAACCTGACTAAACCATATTGGACACTTGGACCTGAGAAACCTAAGTCTATAAACACCTCACACATTGTGTCCCCCGGTCCCGAAGTCACCGACTAGAGAAACCTTGCCAAAAACATGGCCCACAACACAGAGAAAAACCAGTCTATAAGGGGGCAAACTGTTTACGTTTTATTCTAAAAATACTGTGTAAACCTACTTTAATTTATTAACTCCAAAGTAATTAAGCCTCTCTAATGATTTAGAAATCGTGTTGATCTAGATCTACACGATTCAGGGTTTCCCAAACTGTGTGCCAGCAAGGTGTGCCGTGCGATCACAGAATAAAAAAAAGTCTGCCAATTAGTGCGGGACTTAGCATCCTCGCGTCCTATTTCGTATAATTTAATGATTTTATGCTTTTACAACACATTATTGTCAAATTTATTTAATTTTCCCCCCGTTTTCTAAAGCAATCGAAATAGACCAGTCATTTTAGGTTTTTGAAACAAAATGTGTCATACAAGCAAGAGACTTTGTACAAATTATCTCAAGGGCACCCTGATTGAAATCCTATAAAGTCCCCGAAAAAAAGTTGTGCTCAAGCCGCCATCTTGGAAAATAGCGGCCAAAATTCAATTTTTTGCTTCTACTAGCTTAATTATTAGGTTTAGAAAAAAAAGTTCAAGTAAAAATTGTTTATTATGTAATTATCTATAAATTTGATTCTCATAGTTTTTTCTCTCTGACCAACCGTTGTACCTGTATTAAGGGTTGATTTGGCCTGTATTAATGGTCATTTTGTGCCTCTACGGTTGGTCAGAGAGAAAAAAACTATGAG
This sequence comes from Gerris lacustris, assembly GCA_951217055.1. Taxonomy (NCBI): domain Eukaryota; kingdom Metazoa; phylum Arthropoda; class Insecta; order Hemiptera; family Gerridae; genus Gerris; species Gerris lacustris. Next base: position 76,281,012 of record OX578278.1, read on the forward strand.
AATCAAATTTATAGATAATTACATAATAAACAATTTTTACTTGATTTTTCTTTTTTCTAAACCTAACAATTAAGCTAGTAGAAGCAAAAAAAATATCCTAAATCAACCCTTAATACAGGTAATCTATAATAGTAAACAATTATTATTAACTTATAACCTCACAACTACACCTATAACCTCGTCCAGGCGTGGTAACTCGGCGCTGACAACATGCAATCGCTGGGCACTGAGCGCAAGAAAATTACGCGCGCTTAGATATAAATGGTAATTTTGTGCCTCTAATACGGTTGGTCAGAGAGAAAAAACTTTGAGAATCAAATTTATAGATAATTACATAATAAACAATTTTTACTTTGAACTTTTTTTTTCTAAACCTAATAATTAAGCTAGTAGAAGCAAAAAATTGAATTTTGGCCGCTATTTTCCAAGATGGTGGCTTGAGCACAACTTTTTTTTCGGTGACTTTATAGGATTTCAATCAGGATGCCCCAGAGATAATTTGTACAAAGTCTCTTGCTTGTATGACGCATTTTTGTAAACAGCCCCTTTTTAGGGTTTCGTTGGTAAAACCAAAAAAAGAAACCCTTATAGTTTCGTTCATGTGTCTGTCTGTCTGTCACTCTGTACGGTTCCAATAACTTTTGAATAAAAAGAGATAGAAACATGAAACTTTCCAATATTAAAGATCGTTTTGACGCGCACACAGGAAAAATATAGCGAACTCAAAATTATCAGCTGTTCAAATCCAAAATGGCGGATAACTAACGTCATTCGAAAAATTTTTTTTTAAAATTTTGAGTTGGGTATCAAATGAAAGGTATTGAAGAGTAGATTACAAAAATATATACCACTTAGGGAATGTGTTCAATTTTCGGTGCCATTTTATTAAAAAACATCGACATTTTGCGTGTCCCCCCCCCCCCCCCCCCCTAAAATCGTATTTCCACTCATACTAAAAATATAGAAAAATATGCATAATGTGTGGTCTAGTGGGCCATAGAAAAAATAAGATTAGCAATTTGATCTGATTTACTGGGAATTCAAGATGGCGGATAATTCATGTCACATGAAAATAAATATTTTTTTAAAATTTTGTGTGGGGTATCAAATGAAAGGTATTAAAGAGTAGATTACAAATATATATACCACTTAGGGAAAATATTCAATTTTCGGCGCCATTTTGTCAAAAAACATCAACATTTTGCGTGTCCCCCCCCCCCCCCTAAAATCGTATTTCCACTCATACTAAAAATATAGAAAAATATGAAAAATGTGCGGTCTGATGGGCCAAAGAAAAAATAAGTATAGCAACGTGGTCGGATTAACTAGGAATCCAAGATGGCGGCTGAATGATGTCACGGGAAAAAAATTTTGTTTTTAAATTTTGTGTGGGGTATCAAATGAAAGGTATTGAAGAGTAGATTACAAATATATATACCACTTAGGGAAACTATTCAATTTTCGGCGCCATTTTGTAAAAAAACATCAACATTTTGCGTGTCCCCCCCCCCCTAAAATCGTATTTCCACTCATACTAAAAATATAGAAAAATATGAAAAATGTGCGGTCTGATGGGCCAAAGAAAAAATAAGAATAGCAACGTGGGCGGATTAACTAGGAATCCAAGATGGGGGCTGATTGATGTCAAGGGAAAAAAAATATTTTTTTAAAATTTTGTGTGGGGTATCAAATGAAAGGTATTGAAGAGTAGATTACAAAAATATATAACACTTGAGTAATGCGTTGAATTTTCTACGCCATTTTGTCAAATAACATCAAATCTTGCCCCCCTCCCCTCTTACTCTTACTAATTTCATGTTTACAACGCCAACGAAACCCTTATTTCGTGAGACATCACGCACTACCTATTTATTGCTTAAAATGACTGGACTAAAATTGTTTTGATTTTTTACATGAATTAAAATAAAAATTTAGCAAAATTTAAAAAGCGCAGGTGGTTGAGATTAATCTGGAGCTATCTTCGGGCTGCTTTCAACAAACCATCTAAATATCATACGTTATATCATATAAGTATTTCTTAAGATATACTCGTAGGTGTAAATAAATGTATGTTTGTGCGCATGTAAAAGAGAAACAAATAAGCGCAGAAGGTTAAAACTTATATGAGACCAACAATGGACTAATTTTTACCTACCATCCAAATTTAATTAAAATCGGACGACTATTTTCTAATATTTATGTTGGTTCACAAAAATTTAGCGATAGACCGACATGGAACCAAAAATGATCCCTGATGTTTGAAACGGATTTCTTGTCTTGGAATTTTTGAAATCGGAAATAATAAGTGTTTCCATAAAAATCATGATATGTGTTTAAGATGGGTATGAGTCAAAATAGCGTAAAAAGTGATGTCTAGACTCATAATTTTCAAAAATGTTTTAAATGGAATACCCTGGGGGTGTCCCACACTCTCCAGTAATTGGGGGACCCAATAGACCTATCAACTTGGGGCCCATGATGGATCTCGGTGGCCCTGCATAAACTAATAGGTGTGCCGTGGCTACTGATTTTTTTTTTTTTTTTTTTTTTTTTTTTTTTTTTTTATAGTGTGCCACGAGCTAAAAAAAATTGGGAATCACTGATTTAGATTTTACAATTTGCTTCCTAGTAATTTTTTTCGGGGGGGGGAGTTAGTTCGGTTCAACTGCCTAGATCATTAGTCATTACAGGACGGGGTCATCCGGCCATTTTACTCATCTATTCGATGAAATCATTAGTGTGAAACATGTCTCACCACTCTGTGATTCGAACTCACAGCCGGGTTTAGACCTTGGTTTAAGAGTCGAGGGCGCTAACCACTCGCCTACGCCGGCCCCCCACCCCATCTTAATAATATAAGAAAGCTAAAGATAATTTTACTGAAATTATTTTCCATTAAGTTTTTTTACTGAAATTTATTGAAATTGAATGAATACTGCAAATAATACCATTCAAATAATAAACCGATTATATAAAGTATTTCTATAGTTTATTTTGATCTATGTTGATGATTGTGCTAGATTTTATTTATATTTTCTATTTTTTTTTTTTAATCGTAATCTCAATTGAAGAACATCATAGGTTAGTTTATGTAAAGTGAATTCAAATAGTTTGAAAATCGTTTAAGAATGATACAACAATAAAATAAGGAGTTAACCACAAGAGTATGTTATAGGAAAATAGTTTATAAAGCGTTATTTACCATTTAAAGAGTTTATTTGTTAAAGATTATGGAATAAAGAAGTGAAGAATACAAAGGAGTGAGGTGAGGGTCCGGGTGTGCAAAGTGGAAAGTAGTTGTTATAGATAAGAGAACAAGAGATAAGAGGGGAAATCTTGCTCAGGACTCGTGTTGTTATTTGAAATGAACAGGATCAAAAACAATGACCCAAAACCGAATCCTCTACTTGGAAACAAAATGTCTTCGAGTTTTAAGAAACGCCGGATTTCTCTGTTCGAGATACTTCTCCTGAAATAGGGGAGGGGGGAATCGTGTCTCTTTCAGAAGGTCCAGTTTATTTTATCTTTAACGCTTTCTCAAAGAGCTGTCGATTCTTCTGGGGTGGGGATAAGGAGAGTGGACCGTGAAGGGAAGAGTAGCGGTGACGTCACAGGAGGGGTATTGTGAAGTGATAAGAACAAGTCTTGGTGAGAAGGAAAGAGTGCGCACACACAGTTATATCTGCGGGTGTGAGAGAGTGGGAGAGATAAAAGGGTTGGGCCCTGCGCTGTCCACTCCCCCCCGTCCCCCCTCTATACTCTCTTCTCTACCATATAACACTACACACAATATTGACGTAAGTTCCACCCTCCCCCCGCCGTCCTCCCTCGACCTTCCGGAATTTATATGATGGTCCACTTCTAGCCCTATCTCACCCTCTCCAACGGCCGGGAGAGAAAAACGGAAAAAAACCCTGGCCGTAAGGACTGCCTGGGATAACGCCCCCTCCTCGACCAGTAAATATCCAATAACGGCGGCCATTTTGACTCTTAAAAAGAGCTCCTACTCCGGGGGTTAAGGCTCCCTCGCATAAAAATACATGAGCTCGCGGAAAATATAAAACCCTTTATGGGGATAAAGCCTTTCATTCCGCTAAGTAGAGACCGCTCAGTCGAGTTTATGTTCGAGGTGTTCTCTAAACTATTCCAAAGAGTTTTCTTTTTTTCTTTTATACAATAATCGTTACTCCTGCATTCTTTATGTGGGCCCTTCTCCGAAATAATGGTTCATTCATATTAAAAACCCTTCTGTCCTATGTTAAGGTTGAATTTAAAAAGAAAACGGCGTCCTCTATAGCGTTTCTTTGCTCAGACAAAGCGGTATAACCCACGAAATAAAAAATAATGATAAATACAAGAAGCGAATAATAGTGTTGAAACATTTACAGGGTACTGAAGAACCCTCACACGCAACCCACATCAAATCTGTTTTTATCTTCTCTTTCAAATGTTTAGTAATTGAAAATGTTTGTTAACATTTTATAATAGACAGAAAGACCTGGTAAAACTTATCTCAGATCATATCATTCCTCTTTGAGTTTAAAATAACTTTCAACACAACAGTTTGTTTATTTTATAATGTTTAAAAACACTTATTAATAATGGAAAGTTTAAATAGCTTATAATATAGTACATTACGCGTCGAGTGCGGAAAGTAGCATTTTGCATGCAAGCGTGGAGTTTGCACCCGAGCGACAGCGAGGGTAGTAAAACCACACGAGCAAACTGCCGTTTTCGCACGAGTTGCGTACCGTACTTTATCTACGATTGTTTGATTTAAATAATAAATACAAAAAAATAAACTTCCTGTATGCAAGTTTGTATTTCTCTATTGATAAAGATGACATTAATTCATTAGTTGTATTTTGTGCCGAATTAATTATTTCGGGAGGTGTATTATTCTCCTCATTTTCGTCATAATCACTTAAATCACTCATTGATTTTCACAATAAACTCGATATAAACAGTTATTAAACAAACAGCAAATTAGTTTTGTTAAATGTAAACAAAATCGCTAATCGTGCGTAAAGGTGAAGAATTCTTCTTTTTATTTTTACCACCCTAGGTCGGTAAAAAAGAGGAATTCTTCAGAATTATGAGACGAGCATGCGCAATGAATACAAGTACGTAAAGAATCACTTTCTACGCATCTAAACAGAGATACAATGTTTATATTTCGTAGCAATCGTAGATAAAATACATTATATTATAGTAATTAACTATTACTAATAATAAATTAACACGTAATTAAATGGTAATCAAATGTCGTGATACATTTTTTTAAACGAGTTGTAACATAAAAATTGATCAAATGAAAAGGTCAACTTAGGTAACAGATTCGTCATAAACAGCTTGGTTTTCCGGTGAAATCCGCGTCACGAAGGGGTTGAAGTCCGACGTTTCGCTTCCACTACTGGAAGTATCTTCAGGGGTGTGGTGCATCGTGCAACTCCCGGAAAATCCTGGTACAATCTAAGGTAAGGTTTAGGAAACCAGTGTAAGTACGCCGTTCTTCTCTCCATTCGTCTATATATCTTGTTTGCTTCGAGTCAACATCACGATGCACCACAACCCTGAAGATGCTTCCAGTAGTGGAAGCGAAACGTCAGGCTTCAACCCCTTTGTGACGCGGATTTCACCGGAAAACCAAGCTGTTTAGAACAAACGGTATTCAATTTCGGTGATTTCCACAACCATCTTGGAATCTATCCTATATATACAGTGCTGTATACTATATGTAATACCCCGAACTTACGTAATAAATAGGACCTTGAAGTTTACCGTAAGTCAAAAATTACGTAAGTCGAGAAGTGTACTTAGATACATTTTTTAGTGGGTACTTATTATTAAGGAAAACATGGAGTGTGTAAGTAATAACTTTTATTGGAAAAACTTTTTTAAAAAATCGAATATGTACATACTAAGTACTTTTTAAAGAAACAAAACAATACTAAGGGATAATACATTACACGTCGAGTGCGGAAAGTAGCATTTTGCATGCAAGTGTGGAGTTTGCACCCGAGCGACAGCGAGGGTAGTAAAACCACACGAGCAATGTAAAATGCCATTTTCGCACGAGTTGCGCACAGTATTTTATCTACGATTGTTAGATGTAAATAATAAATACAGAAAAAAATAAACTTGCTGTATGTAAGTTCGTATCTCTCTCTTGATAAAGATGGCATTCATTCTTGAGATGTATTTTTTGCCGAATTAATTATTTCTGGAGGAGTATTATTATTATTATATATATATATATATATATATATATATATATATATATATATATATATATATATATATATATATATATATATGTGTGTGTGTGTGTGTGTGTGACATTTAAAATTCTGATAAAATAGGGTAGTTCTACTTTGGTTACGCAAGCAAGAAGTAAATAAAATATATATTTTCATAACATTATATATATGTATTATAATTGTTACAAGAGGGGGATGAACTAAACATAAATTAATGGCCGAAATTAATTATTCGTGTACTGAGGCAAAATAAATGCTGTTCCGTAGCGTAGCTACTTGGCAAATGAGATAGTTAAAATATATAGGGAGATGTTAAGTAGTATATTGTGGAAAGTTGTTGCGGGTTGCATACCTGACGTTGCTGACCCTTCACCTGAAGGGGGCCTCACCCTTAGCAAGGGCCCATAGCGTCTCATCATGAAGATAAATAGGCTGCCTTGTACTCGGCCCGACTAAATGGCCAGTATTAATATTCCAGCTTTCCTAATCCTCTACCCTTCACAGTCCTCCTCAACTCTTGGAAATTAAACTTACACGGCGAGGGTCCGAAACACAACCGGCCGGGAATTACGATTAATCTACCTGGAATTATTCACTAGGGAATATTTCATTTGATGGGTTAAAGGGGCCCTTTCACTCGGAGACCCGAAGAGGGAATACTCGCCTGTCCTTGTAGACGTAGCTCGTTAGTGTTCCTACCCTTCCTTGTCTCTGATAATTATTGTAATTCATTTGAATTCAGTCTTAAGTCTTACTCTAATTTACTATTATTACTCTATTTATTTATATCTGCCCTCTTGAGAATCGTGTAATGCGGCATGTTTTGTTTTAGCAAATTTTCGAAGAAAATTAAGCTATTGTAGTGGCTTCAAAATATTTGTAATGCAAATTTTTGGAAAGTTTCTCCATGCCAATCTGTTTTAGACCATTCTTAATCAATTCCTGAAATTTAAAACTTTTATATATATATATATATATATATATATATATATATATATATATATATATATATATATATATATATATATATATATATATATATATATATGTGTGTGTGTGTGTCCAAACGATATCTCACCCTAGGATGTACTTAAAAAATCCAAACAAATTTTAAAATGTCAATGTTATCAAACGAAAGGATGAGTTCGTTGGCCAGAATTTTTGGAGTCCGTTTAGGGGTCAAATTTTGACAATTTAGGGTCAAAAATAGCATAAAAACATGTTTTTTCCATTTGACCCCCTCTTATATGAAAATATGACATAAGTGTACATAACATCAATTATTGTACTCTTAAAGAGCTTTCCAAAGATATGCATTTTGAAGGGTATATACTATTTTGACTTTTGTACCCCGTACCCCTGTGTCCCAAATTTTTGTTTCACCCATCCAAATTCTAAACCAAAATTTTCCTATATTATCATAAGCAGATTTCTTTGAAAATTCGTTCATTAAGTCATGGTGCATGACTGGTCATTTTTTAAATTGAATCTGTAGACGAATGCGAATGAAATGATTGGATTATGGACTACAGTAACTAATAAAAAGTACTTTAATAGTTTATCTTCTTGATGCGGCATAATTATTTTGGGTAGGAAACTGTAATTTTACTGCCTAGACAGTAAAATCAGAAAGATTGTACCACCAAGGCAGCAAAATAATTTTTTTACTAGATTTAAATAAGTTTTTACTACCACAATGTTGACAACAGTTAATATATTATCTTTTCCCCTATAATATTATATACTAGCTTTATATATATTATAGTTTAATAAGTACACTTTAATTAATAACCTTTATATTTATTAAATAATTTGTTAATATTTATTAATCCTGTTTATTAGGTTAAAAGAATAGTAGGTATTCAATTAAAATGCGATAGACAGACACCAAAAAGTTTCCCTTATGTCTAAAACGGATTTCTGTATTGGAATTTCTGAAATTAGAGACATAAAGATTTTTTTGTACTTGGGAACGATCACGCATAGCTTCCTTTACCTTAGGTAAGCTCGGATGCAATGTGGGACAAGTAAACATGATTCTATATAATGATGTTTTGTGATGTTTTTTATTTTGTTTTATTTTATTTTGATTTCTATTTTATGATGTTTCTTTGATGTTCTATTGATATATCTTGCATTTAATGGACATCTTTCGGTTTTTAAATTCACTTGTTTTTTTAATCGTAATTTAATTATATGGCTATTGGTTATTTAAATTGCTTGTTAAATACTTATATTAAGGTAAGGGATTACTCTTAAAAAGATAAATATCTAAATTGTGTGACCCAACCATCAAATGTTCATCTCATACATTTTCAAACTTGATCCGAAATATATAGACTCCAATAGAGAAAGGACTTGGAAAAAGAAGTCCAAGTGAGAAATTGTGCAGACAAAGAAAGTCTTGGAACAAGTTAGTTTTAAAAAGACCATCCCAACAACCCGATACTTATCGGTGTGAAGAGAAAAAACTGAAAAGGGCAAGAATAATGTCTCATCGTTTCCTTGCTGGGGGCTACTCCAACATAGAAGCAAAACTTTACATCCAGTGTGTGCTCGTGTCCGATACTAGAACCTGCCAAAGTATCTTGTTTATTATGGTGTCCAGAGCGTCCCCGGACCCCACGAGTTGTGACCCCAAAACTTTTTAAAGGGCTAAAGTGTTGAGACCCCCCCCCCCCCCTATATCCTACTCTTTTCTTACTTGCAGATTGAGAGGCAAGTTTTTTCTTGCTCTGTATAGATAGCTTTTAGATTCTATACAAAAAAATATAAACTTTGAAAAAGAGTTTAAGGGTGAAAATAAGTATTATGTAGTTTAATATTGTAAGTAAATTAAATTTTAATATAGTGTACCAATTGGTGTGGCATATAGCTTCCTCGCTTCCTATTTCGTTTACTTCAGTGATTTTATGCTTTTACAACCTATTCTTGCCAAATTAATTTAATTTTACCCCCGTTTTCTTAAATCTGTGAAAATTGTATTGATTTTTTTTACATGAAAGTACCAATTTAGCAAAATTTAAAGAATGTAGACGGTTAAATTAATTTAGGGCTATCAGCGAGCTACTTTCGATAATTATCCAAATTTCATAAGAAATCAGATGGGTATACTTTTGAAGATTTTGGTGTAAATAAATTTATGTTTAAACATTTGTTATAAAACTGAATATTTAATATTTAGAAATACAAAGAATTATTAAGAGGAAAAAATTACATATTTATTTTTAAATTTTCTTAGGTAAGTAAGGTCAGCAGAATTTTTTTTGACTTTGGATGCGTGTTTTGCATAGGTTGAAGATATTTAAACGCCCTTTTCTTGACAAAAAACAAAAAAACAACAAATTTGGATTTTAGATTCTCATTTTCGAATGTCAGAAACCTTATCTTTCTATTTTTTTTTCTTTTTTTTTCTTTTGGGTTTTAGTCCCGATCAACTGCCTGGGTTATTACAGGACGGGGGTTATCCGGTCACTTTACTCATCTAATCGATGAGATCATCAGTGTGAAACATGTCTTACCCCGCTGGGATTCGAACTCACAGCTGGGATTTAGACCTTGGTTTCAGAGTCGAGTGCGCTAACCCCTCGGCTACACCGGCCAAGGGGTTAGCGTTTCATCTTTCTATTATTATTGCTTTTGAAGTTATAAGGCATTTTAATGAGCAAAACATGTGAAATCGATCAAATCAAAAATATGGGTAAAATTCAATAACGAAAACACATCGCACACATTATAAAAGGTTTATATCGAGGTTATGATTGAGGTTATGAGGTTATCGTATTGACCTTCTAAATAAGCTCCTTGAATTTCGATGTCTCCCCCCAAGAGTACTATTTAAGGTGCTGAGTTTTAGAACGGGAAAAAATTCTAACCATCTATTCAATGAGACAAACAACATTTTTAAATATGTACATTTTTTTAGTAAAGCCAACACCGACACATGAAGCGATAAAGATCGCTTAAATTATTAAAGCGGACCTAATCGTTTAAAATAGAGAAAACAACTCTTTTACCGATATCTTACATTCTAACGTAACGATTTTAATACAACTTCTTACACATCGTCTAAAGTACAATTGAAACAGTCATGTAAAATTTTAACCTGATACAAGCTGAAGTTCTTGTGCGTTGGTGATTTATATTTTATATTATAATATTTTAATTGGAATATTCACCGGCGGAGTCTGAGGAGAATGTCTTTTTTCGTCTCTACAAACATCTGCTTTAACTATAAACTTTCATAATCATCATAATTAACTTTTTTCTCAATATACAATACACTAGGCATCGCGTGGCTCTATCATTGAAGCGAGCGTATTTTAATACATATGTATTGAATATTGAAAAAATAGATAATCATGAATCATGATGAGTTGATTAGTACAGCGGCTAGTAGTAACGGAACCACCCCGCATTCTTATTATTCCTCTAACCACACATCTCCTTTTCAATGATTATAAAATGTATTTCTTTGCTACATAAAAACTAGTGCATGGATCAAATTGAAATTTGCATGCCTGTTTCAACTATGCATTAGATGGTGCATATGAAGTTTTATTAAAATCGTTACATTAGAACGTAAGATATCGGCAAAAAGGTTGTTTTCTCTACAATAAACGTTTAGGTCCGCTTTAATATAGTTTTAGCGATCTTTATTAATTCATAGCGGCTGTTGGTTTTACTAAAAAATGTTATTTGAAAAAAAATTTCGTCTCATCGAATAGATGAAGATAGAATCTTTTCCCGTCCTGAAATTCCAATTTAATTTTTGAAACTCTCGTTTACGCGAGCGTTGCGCGCGAACTCTTGGACGGATCACTCTGTCCAACGAACTTAGCCTGAGTATTAGTAAGAGGAACTTGTATACCAAATTTCAACTAAATCGTTCAACTTTTACTCAAGTTATCGTCGGACACGTAAACGTTACTGACAGACAGACAGACAGACAAGATGCATAGTTTGTTGAATGTAAGAAGCTCGCTTACGCTCGCTTTAATTATTTAATGTAAGACTCTTGCTTTAAAGATAACTAGGCATCGCGTGGCTCTATCATTGAAGCGAGCGTATTGCAATAAAATACTGAAAATTGAAATTTGTTAATAATGATGAATGTTTTAGTTGAAGATAAGTGGAAGAGGGTAGTGTGGAGTAGAGTGGGGGTACTCGGTACAAAGCTTTACTTCCTAAACAAACCTTCACCCAACACGACTATAAAAATCTTAACCATAGCTTTTAAACTATTATAATAAATGTATCACTTCATTACTCAAATACTACTGCTTGTATCAAGTTGAAATTTTACATACTAGTTTGAATTGTACTTTAGACGATGTACATAAAGTTTTATTAAAATCGTTACGTTAGAACGTAAGATATCGGTAAAAAGGTTGTTTTTTCTATTTTAAACGTTTAGGTCCGCTTTAATAGTTTTAGCGATCTTTATTAATTCATAGCAGTGTCGTTGTTGGTTTTACTAAAAAATGTTATTTGAAAAAAATGTTCGTCTCATCGAATAGATGATAATAGAATCTTTTCCCGTCCTGAAATTCCAATTTAATTTTTGGACCTCTCGTTTACGCGAGTGTTGCGCGCGAACTCTTGGACGTATCACGCTGTCCAACGAACTTAGCCTGAGTATTAGTAAGAGGAACATGTATACCAAATTTCAACTAAATCGGTCAACTTTTACTCAAGTTATCGTCGGAAACGTAAACGTTACACACAGACAGACAAGATGCATATTTCGTTGAATGTAAGAAGCTCGCTTACGCTTGCTTCAATAAAATGTTTTTCTTTTAATTTTGCCTGAACTCCGCTAGTACAAATAGTTACTTTTAATTTGGTCTTTTTTCTAACACCACCATGTATATTATGTAGATAGTATCGTATACTTAGCAGTGTAATTTTATAATTTATATTTAATGAAAAGCGTAAGGAACTTCGTTCCTACCGGGTGTCCCGCGATACCACACGTATTTTTTTTGGACTCGACCTCTCCAGCACCATCAAAAAAATGTGTTTTTGATAGTGTACCCTGTTGACACGACTACTTTTTTACGTGAAGACCAAACCGAATAAAAAGTATCCTACCTTGTAGAGGACACTTTGGAGATGGTGCCCTACTCCAAACCCGTCCAAGTGGAGTAATATGCCTCCAAATTTGAGTAATTTCCAAAAATGAATTTTATGATAAAGAGTTCATTCTGATAAGAGTTCATTTAATGAGGAGAGGGTTGGAAATGATAGGGTTGGGGTGCTCATATTAAAGACTAATTACAAATTAAAAGGAAACTTAATTCAATTGCAGTTTAATAATTATTACTGTCCTTTTCATATGAACACCCCAAATGTGGTACTTTTTTACAAGCTTTTATTTAACTTGCAATGTTTGTATGTAGGAGTATCTTCGGGTCAAATCTTGCAACCGAATTTTAAAGCAGTTTTCCTCAACCGATTGAATTGAAATTTTGCATACAAGTTTAGTTTGGATGGCAATGAATGGTTAGCTAAGTGACGTCATTCTAAATCCAACATGACAGCCAAAGATGGCAGACTAGTTATTTTTGTAAGTACACCCATGATATGGGTATCAAATGAAAGGGTTTGCTGCGAAGAATACGAAAAAAATAAAATGCCTTCACTCTAAATCCAATATGGCGGATGGCCCAAGATAATAACTTGTTTTTAAATTTTTTTACTATTACTTTATTATAAAATAAAATGTTATGCCGTATCGTATACAACTTTGTACCCTCGTGCTGAGTTGGTTATAGTAAAGGATGGTAAGACTGTCCACGACCTGGCAGAGCCCCCACATTAAATTTTAATAATTTACTTGTATTAAGTATGATTAATATTAATCAATAGAATAAATAAGATTTAATAATGATTAATATTAATTATTAATTTACTTATATTATTAATGATTAATTACAAAAATATAATAATTGTTTAATATTAGATAATGGTTAATAATAAATATCCACGTCACACTTTCTAATTACAGAAGCAATTTTCATCTTGTTATACATCATGTCAATTAAGAAAGCCTACAGATTTATAATTTGAAAACAAGACTGTACATCTCTCTTAGTAAAAAAAAATATAGGTATATATATATATACTAACGAGAGTAGACCTAAGTACAGATATATATGTTAGACCTAAACGCAGACATATTGGCTATTTATTTCGTCAAGTAACTAATTACAGGATTAATATATAAAGGTGTGAAAGCTGAGGATATAGATTGTGTCGGGGAGTTGTTTAGTATATGTGAGATAGGATGAGGTGAAAGGAACAAGTAATGGTGGATAGGAGAGGCCTGGAAACATCCCGGCCTGGCTCCAGCTCGAACTCACCCCCCCCCGTCTCTAAGACTGATGCTTCTCCGTCTGTACACGAGGCCGAGCTATAAGCTTTACTTCCCTCTGTACGCCCGAGTCCACTATAACACAACCTTTCCCTTCCAAAACACATACTTACTTCTCAACACATTAATCTTATTTATGTGGCTACAAAACTGGCCCAATGGCCGGGCCTCTCCTTTTCTCGATGGCCACCATGTTTCTTCCAGAGGCTCACCTCTCCCTTCCAGTTCTTTTCTTTTTACTTATTGTGTATCCTCGTACGAACCAGAACTCCTAATACCCTCTTTTCTTATCCCCCATTTCAGCTTTTAGAAAACAAAAAAATAATGAAATAAAATGAAGAAATAATACTAAATCACATAATACTGTATAAGGTTGGCTTGTTCATTACAGTAAGGTATTATAGTATCATTGATGGTATTACGTACAAGTAATAAATGACTCGTTTAACTGCATACTACTATACTAGGCATTACGTGGCTCTATCATTGAAGCGAGCGTATATAGTAATAAATAATCTATGGAATATTGAGAAAATAGATAATTATGATGAGTTGATAGTTAAAGAGTATGCTTGTAGTAGAGAGTCTAGTAGTAAGGAAGCCACCCTGCATTCTTACTATTCCATATTACAAAATGTATCACTGCAAAAATACTTCTGCTTGTATCAAGTTGAAATTTTACATACTTGCTCCAATTGTACTTTAGACGATGTATATGAAATTTTATTGAAACTGTTACGTTAGAACGTAAGATATCGGTAAATACGTTGTTTTCTATATTTTAAACGTTTAGGCCCGCTTTAATTGTTTTAATGATCTTTATTATATCAAACGTAAAGATTTTTTTTTTTTAATTGACAAAATACTTTTTTGTTATAATTATGCTCTTTTCGATGTATTTATACGTTTATTGTTCGATTCAGTGGCAAAAGATACATTATCAGAAGTTTGTTTATGTGTTTTGAGAGTATCGGACCTACCCCATATAGGTATTTGAACCCATAGGATAGTTCAAAGTAGGCTTTTTATCATATTAAAAAGCACAATTACTACTAGGTACAGGTACTACTTAGTACTGCTTAGTACTACTTAGTACTAGGTATAGGTACTAATTTGGTACTTTATAATTATAAGCGTTATTTCTCGGTTCAGCTCTATTGTCGTTAATGTTGACTTCTAGACTTGTAGAAAAATTTGAAAGCTTAATTCGGGACCAGGTATCGTTATCGATTGAGGAAATTATTCTTCAGTGTAGCTTAATTGGCTAGAGCATCTGTACTGGAAATATAGAGAGGTCCGTGGTTCGTATCCCGGCGCTGAAGTATATTTTTCTCTGTCTGTTTCCCCTTGTAAATATTAATTATAATTTGATTTAAATTAAAATTTAAACGTTCCGTAGTATAAATACTATCAAAAACTTAAAAATTGAATTAAAAAGCACCATCAATAGGTACTACTTGAACCATACAGTGTTGCCTAAGGACCCTCACTATGTGCTGACTGGCACACACTTGACCTGTTTATTAATGATACATTTTTAAAATAGTAATTAAATGTACCTACGAAAACACGAAAGCTAATAAATGGAGAAAGCTGGCCTAAGTAATTATGAACTCGTATATGAGAAAAATTGTGTGAGTTGTCCCGGATCGGGTCTTTTTTATATTTTTACCATGTTTTAGCCGTCAGGAATCCCCTCCACTGTGAAAACATCTTTAATCTGTAATTTAAGTTATATCCTTATTTCTTCGTTTTTACTTTCTCATAGATGTAGTAGAGATAAAGTGAAAGTGCTGTAATGGCTGGAAAATTTCATTTTGAGATTTTGATGGATTTACACGTTTTGAGGTCCCCTGAATCCAAACAAGGGGTTTTAAAAATATGTCTGTCTGTAGTCTGTAGTCTATGCAGAAGCGTGGAGACTAAACTACTTGGCCGATTTTGACGAATTTTGGCTTACATGTTAAAAAAGAACATGCCCTAAGGCGAAATCGAGAAATAAATTTTAGCTCTAAATTTGGGGGCACTACCACCCAAAAACTTTAAAAAGAGTTATTTCTCAAAATGGTTCCGATGATTTTTATTAAAAAATTCTAAAATGAAGTCTATTTTACTATATTATATTATACTATTATATTATATAATATATTATATAATAATAATTATTATTATTATTATTATTATTATTATTATTATTATTATTATTATTATTATTACTATTATTATTATTATTATTATTATTATTATAATTATTATATATATATATATTATTATTGTATATATTATATTATTATTATTATTATATATTATTATATTATTACTATATTATATTATATTATTTATTATATTCTAAGATACTATGAAGTCTATTACCTTTGCTCTTCGCCATAGCACTTGTCCTCCAGTCATCCATAATCAGGCTCCTGTTCCTCAATCCGATTTAGTCCGATACCTTGGACTTATCCTTGACAGACGTCTTACTTGGCAACAACACACAAAAACAAAACGTACAGACATTACAAGACGATACAAGTTACTGCTTCGTCTTCTGGACCGAAGGTCTAAGCTTTCCCTTAATAACAAGCTTAAGATGTATAATGTAGTCTTAAAACCAGCTTGGACCTACGGCTTGGAAGTGTGGGGTAGCACCAAACCTTCCAACTCCCGTCGCCTCCAAATCATCCAGTCCAATTTCTTAAGAAAAATCACCGATGCTCCATTCTATGTCTCCAACCTCACTCTCCATAATGATCTCAACGTTCCCTTCGGTCGCGATCTATCCATATCCCGATACCACACATTCCATGAGTCCTTATTAGATCATCCTAATCCTCTAGTTCAACTCCTCTCTACCCAATCTATACCAGACAACCCTCCTCGACACCTGAATAGACAGTGGCCCAGGGACTTATTAAATATACATATATAGGGATTTTATATACATATATAAAATCTGTAATTATTCTGCTATCTACTATATCTCATTTATATAATTATTTAAGTATATTATCTATTTATTTAATTAATTAATATCTCATTCACCTCTCTCTACATCTCTATCCTTATTATTTATAATCGATCCTCTATATAATTCTCACGCCAAAAAGGGGTAGTCACTGGACTACTTCCTTTTCACATGTTGATCAAGCCAGTATAAAACTATAATAACTGTAACAATAATAACATATAAATAATTGTAGTTGTGTTAATCAATAAAGATAAAAAAAATTAAATACTAAATTTAACATGTAAGCTGTGCTCCAAGGAAAAATCTAGTTCCTGAGAAAATAGCTTTAAACGCGGAGTAAGAGGCCGGGTTTGATTCCCCGCTGGGGAAAAGTTATTTTTTGATTTATTTTGATAAAATGTTTAGTAGCAATTAAATCTACCCACGAAAACTAATAAATGGAAAACACTGGGCTAACTAATCATGAACTCGTATATGAGAAAGTTTGTCTTAGTTGTCTCGGATTGAATTTTTAAATAAGCTATCGGATAATTATGTGCTCATGTTCTAGGATGGCAGTCCTAAACGTTTGCCTTGAGGATGGGGGGACAGCGCTAGAGGGAGAACAGCCCGGGGGGGGGGGGGGGGGGGGGGGTGAGTTAGTGAAGGGAAAGTGGTATTTCTCCTCTCAACTCAACTCATACTCATAGCAGCCTTGACAAGGTATTACAATAGAGATATTTTGAACAGTAGTAATTATGAACTCGTCTCTGAGAAAGTTTCTCTGAATGATTTAAGTTAAAGTTAATATAGGATGCTAGAAAAACTTGCTGCAATTCTAGTTGCCTTGATATTGATGAAAATAAAACTGAGTTTGTTGAAAATCGGAAAAAGTAAACAACCACCTGTTGAACAATTTTTATACTATATGTTTGAAAATAAATCAGCTGAATAAGATATTAAGGGATTTAAATACAGTATCAATATCTATGCGGGGAAGTTATGTTCAATTCTTCGCAGCGATTTTTAAATGCATGTGTTATACAGGATGTTTGGTCGAAGATTTAATAAACGAAGAGGGCAGACTCTACCCATCATTTGCAACAAAAAACACTATATATACCATGGGTAAATTCTCAAAAGTTTCGCCACAATATTTTTTTTTTTATTTTCCAAGTTACACCCATGTTACCCTAAAAAATCGATTGCTGCTCCTAAAATAATGGAGATAGAGGTATCGTTAAAAAGAGGAGAACATTTCAGCTTAGAAAAAGCCTATTTAAAATGCATTAAAGGGGCAAACCATATGCCTAAATTTCATTTTATTAAAAAAATTAAAATTTATTTTTGTTTAAGCCTATAATTAATGTGTTTTTGTTGGGATATTGTGTTTTTGATGCAAATTATTGGCAGAATCTGCCCTCTTCGTTTGTTAAATCTTCGACCAAACACCCTGTATAAATATTATATTTGGGTTACGTCAAAATGACAGGAAGTGTGGCTAGGTTATGGTTTATTACGAGTTTTATGTCAGCTGACACTAAATCACTTCTCTACAGCTGAGTCTGTTATCTCATTATGCTCTCACTCTGATAGAGTGAACAACAAGAAGGTGGTAGAAACCTAACAGTTTTTAGAACAACTTTTGCCGAGAATTGAGTAGAAAATAGAAGAACCGTGGAGTTTTGAGAACATTAAATCTTGTTTATCTGGGCATTATCTTGGGGCAGTAACTCCAGGTTATGTCGCCAAGACAATTGAAAAGGAAGTCCCCCCTTCTCGCCTCCTCCCCCCCCCCCCCCCCGGTACAGTGTTCCTAAAGTAAAAACTCACTAACTCATGTCTCGGATATAAAGAGTATCTTCTCTTACATTTAATTAAGCCTTATTACCTCTGTAGAAGGCTCGCTCCTACTGAGATTTACAGTCCCCGGCGATATCTCGCCGACCCGTCAGTAATCTTCAACAGCCATTATTTTTAATTACGGGCCCAGGAAACAAAGTTTCTTCTCTCGAAGGCCCTTTAGTTGTAAAGACCGAAGAGAAAATAAATCGTCACTCAACCTTTTATATTAATCTATTAAGTGGAATTGAGATTAAATACTTTTGGAAGTGAAATGACCCTATGGAGCGAACTGAAACAGAAAATAAAACTTTATTTTCAGGGGTCGAATAAATTTATTGTTATTTCGATTTATAAATCTTTCGTTGCTCTTCCACTTTTTTCAAAGTAAACTGAAACTAATTATGAAATTATTTTTTTTATTACATCAAGATTAAAATTAAACTTAAGGTATTAATAATTACCTATATTGATGCCACTTGTAAATCTTACTCCTATATTATAAATACATATTTTTAATCAACGTCTTTTATTATAATTGTTTGCCATTTAATCAATTATATCTACGTTTACATGACGTATTCAAAACGATGTCAATATGGTTAAAGTTTTTCAAATGGTGTCTGTTTACATGACAGTATAAAGTTGGTAATAATAGTAATCTATTTATTTTCACATCGTATAAATATTACATAAATAAAAATTTAATAATTATCTACATTTTGATAATATTTGATGCTCTCGTTTTTGAAAATATTTGAACATAGTTCTGACGTTATTAGAAAACAGCTGATTTTTATACGAGATAACTATGATGGCTGTAATAAGAAGGTTATTTTTGTAAGGTCGATGTGTCAGGTTACCTAGGAGAGAAGAGAGAAACACAATACATTTTTACAAGCTTTTATTTTACTTGCAATGTTTGTATGTATGTATGTATGTAATCTAGTATGTAATCTAGAATGTATATATGTTCGGGTCAAATCTTGCAACTGAATTTTAAAGCAGTTATCCTCAACCGATTGAATTGAAATTTTGCATACACGTTTAGTTTGAATGACAATGCATGATTAGCTAAGTGAAGTCATTCTAAATCCAATATGGCGGGCAGTTCAAGATGGCGAACTAGTTATTTTTTAAGTGCGCACATGATATGGGTATCAAATGAAAGGGTTTGCTGAGAAGAATACGAATAAAAACTTGTTTTTTTTAAAAAATATTACTTTTTATAATCAACTAATTATAGAATAAAACGTTTGTGGGGCTGCTCATTTATAGTGACATACTAGTACACAGCTTACTGATTCAAAAAAGACAATAACTGTTAACAAAACTGCGTTCGCTTAATCTTTTGGTCTTAGAATCAATAATAATTTTTAAATCCAGTGGCAACATGCATTATAAACTGAAATAATATCTTTTTAAGCTTTTCTGATTTATGAAAGAACAATACCCTCCATTTTTCTTTTGTAATCTAGTGGCATAAAGTATATTTTGCAAGATTAGGACTATTACTTGTTTTATTATTTTAGTTATTATTATTAGGTTTGTTCCAACTAAACAGTGAATCATCCGCGGGATCGTTGTGGACATACGCAATGAATAAAAACCGTTCCAACCCGACTTGTGACAGTGTTTCGTACCATCCTCCAAACTGTTCCACCCCACTAATGGATCATTTGCGGACCTTTTATCGTACGGTCTGAACAATACTTAGACAAAACCAATCACCTGTTTGTACGACTTGCGCAGTTATAAATTGTCACACATGTCAATAAGAAGGTTACACCTATCTGTTAGGTTACCTTGAATGTTTTAATACGGAGCCAATAGAGTCACAAACCCGTTCTAACCTGACGATGATTTTATTACAGTACAATTTAAGCGCATGTGCATAAAACCCGTCCTAATCGATTCCTGATCGATCTGTGGAACAATACGAAGAAACGTTTAAATAGAGAGGTACAAATCGGTTTGGAACAAACCTATAGTTGTACCTGTATACAGTTATTTATGGAAAGAAAAGTAAGTACTATGCTCTAGGGAATCAATTTATTTTGTAATAACCATCCCAATGTATCCTTATTCCTTATTAATTTTACATTTAATCTTACAAAAGACAAGATTAAAAATGTTATACCATCAGCTTTATATATAGGGCCATATGGAAGGACATTTGGAGGAGAATTGTTTAAAAGATATAGGATGCCTGCTCCGCGAAGGGAACGAGCTTTGAAATTCTATGGGCCCTAAGAGTCATGTGCCGAATGGAAGGGTCAGCCCCAGAAAAGTCTAAATTGTTATTTATTGCGGACCAATAATTCGTTGTAGAGCGGGGCGCTAGAAGGGGGTCCCCGACATCAATCTAATAAATTTCCACATGTATCTTGGTTACTATGGGCCTGCCCGGGCACGTCCACCTTTGTAGGGCTACAATACTATCCAACATCCATCCAGAACGACCTGCAACCTTATATATATATCACCCTCATCCCCTTACAGAATAACCCCTTACTTGCACGTATAACAAATATATTGAACTGGACCTAAGTCTCACATGAAAAAAACCAAATACATATAAAACTTTCGACTTTAGATTTATACAAAACATTTCTTTATTCTTCTACTCTATTATCTTTTATGTATGACTTTAAATTTATCTTGCTATTTTTTTTGTAAAAAAATAAAGTTATAGATTACAATTATATGGAAAAGCTTATTGCTTTTGAAATAAAAAATGTAAATAACTTGTGTGCAGAGGTATTATTGGCAAACCATGGTTGGAAATACAAATTACCACGAGAAGAAAGAATAAATATTCACAACTCTTATAGAAATCGAACCACTGTTTTCTGGATTGAATTGAGTTCCATTTAATTGTGACGAAAAGGATGAATATCGAGGTTTTCTATTATTATTGGTTAACATTCCTGCACTGAATAATAATAAAGGTGTTCAGTCAATAAAATGCATCTTTTCAGAAGAGAAACAATAAACTTTAACTTTCCCTTAAAAAAATAGTGAGTACCTACAGCTTATCTATTGCAATGCTCGTCCTTTTCAAAGTACAATATTGTGCAGGATCCTTATGCTTGTATCCTAATCGTACCATGCTTAATAAAGTTTATAATTTAAAAAATGGTTCGAGACAACTCAGACAAACATTTTCATATACGTGTTCATAATTACTTAGCTTAGTGTTATCAATTTTTTAGTTTTCGAAGGTATATTTAATTACTATTAAACATTATATCAAAATTTATCATAAATATAAGAATTTATCATAAAAATAACTTCTCCTCGGCGGGGAATCGTACCCAGCTTATTATATTAAAAAGGTATTTATGAAATTAATAATAATAATTATAATAATTTTTTAATTAATTAAAATTAATGAATCATTTATTAAGAATTTACTAAAAAGGGTTATATATTTTTAAAAGATTGGGTTTATATGGCAAGTACACTGAGGAAGTGTTAAGGCCCCCATGCACGATCAAACATTTTGCGCAAACACGTCAAATTTAGGCCATACACTTCAAACATCATGTTTGCGCAAACACCAAACAGCCCTATACACGGTCAAAATGTTTGCGCAAACATTTTGAAATATACAAGAACTAAAATAAAACAAATAGGTCCGACCCATCCCGTCAGTTCTCCGTCAAAGTTTCAGTTTTATATTTTTACACATAGGAAAAACGGACAGTCCGGCTATAACTGAGACTGAATTGAAGACAGACTTGGCCATCTAAAAACACCTATATTTAAAGGTTCTATATAGTTTCAAAAAAAATTATATGTATAAAATTATATAGATATGTATGGTCCTTTTAAAAAACTTCTTGCATACGAGTCTGCCAGACGGTGAGACATTTTCATGTAACGCTTTTTGCTGTCGTTTTTTGGTAACGCTTTTCGAGTTTATGTGCCAAAGTAAAGACATGAAAATGTCAAAATATTCGAGCGTGTTGATTCTTGCGTTGGTATATAGGAATTAAATCGAACATATATGTTGTGCACGAAGAAAGAAAGTACTTTTCTTCTTTCCCAGTTCATTAAGAAGTAATATTTTAGCTTCTTCGCCCATGTTTTTAAAATAAATGCAAAAAATTGTAGTATAACAAAAATAAATAATAATAAAGTAAACAATAAATGTTGTGTATGTAATTTTATTATGAATATAATTCGAAGGGTTGTGGCGTTTGTCCGGTGCAAATTGGAAAAGTAGAACAGAAGTTGTAATTGGGGGAGGGGGCGCTGGGGCGCGCGAGCAACTGCTGGAGAGGTAGCGAGAACTGAGAGTGGGCAGACTTTGATTGCACAACTCCTACATCCTCCTAACTCCCTGTTACACGTGTAACGCTTTTTGGTGTCGATTTTTAGTAACGCTTTTCGAGTTAATGTGCTATAGCCAAGACATGAAAATGTCAAAATAAATTACTTATAGAGATTATTTTTAATATTTTTTTTAATATTCTTGTATAGAAAGGAAAATGACAGTGGACTCTCCTTCTTTCTCTCCCTTTATTCAATTTTCTACAAACTGGATTATTATAAAAAAAAAACGGGGCAGGAGCGGGTGAATAAAAGAATCTGTAATTTTGAAAGGGGGGAAAGAGGAAGAGAAATACGTAGATAAGTATTGGAGGTGCCAATGTCGGCCATTTATTCTGTCGTATCTTCAGCTCGCTCCCCTGTGTACCTTCTAACTGTATATTATGAAAATGAAATGAAGGAGGGGGGGGGGGGGGTAGATTCTTCTCCCCCCTTCTCATCAACTTAGCTTTTTTTATCCATTTATTTTGAAATTCCAATTTGTCGTTTTGTGACACGACCCTTATTCTTTTCCCCCCTCGGTGTTTTAGTAAGAAAAATGCAAAAGACCGTTTTTCTTATATTTTTCTCTAAACGGTATAAGAGATGTTTGTTGTAAAGAATAGATTCTTATTTTTTTTGTTATAATTAACTTTTTTTAAAACTAGAGTTTTGAAAAATATTTTTTCAATTTGGCTCGAGAATTCTTATGAATAGCAACTCTTTAACATGGATTATTTTATCTCTGGGGTACAGAAGAAAATTCCATCATGGATAAAATAGGGTACGACTATATTCGATACATTATTTTTTCCAAAGTTTTGGTTCCAAAATCGGGATGCATCCTTAATTTGAGGACATCTTATATTGTATTCGTTGCAATACAGTGATATGATTAATTGAAGTGACTTTTATGGCAAACAATATAACGAGTCTTAAATAAATTCATTTTATTTTAAAATGACTCGTTCTAACGTTAAAGCCTTGTAAAGCTAACTATCTTGGATATTCTACTTAAAAGTGAAAAGTAAAGAAGCTAAATACATCCCAGCTCCGTTTCTTCTTATGGAAAGACGAATGAATTCTGACGGGGATAAGATGTCCATATTCAACATATAGACAAAAGAAACAATTAAAAGAAATTTGCTACTGCGGTGTCCTTACAGATAACTCGATTTTTTCTTTCAACACGTTACTTTTTGAGTGGATGGAACTTGAAATGGGGAATAAAGCTACTCGTATGTCAACTCTAAAAACAGCCACTTGAGTTTTCTTAGAATTTCTATTTCATTATTTACACTTTTATATTCTTTCTCGTTCATAATTCAATTCGAAACATAATTACTACATATTTTTAGATGTTTTAATAAATTCAAAATATTTCTCGATATAATTCTTGGAATTATTTTCCTTTTAATTATGTAAAAAAATAAATATATATCTCACTTAAACGTTTAATTATAAAAACCGGATTAGATAGTCCGAATTTCCTGGAAGTTTAAATTTGTCGCAGGGAAATTATATTAGGTAATGATCTGATACAGAAATGATGGAATGAAGATATTATAGAAGTTAAGAGATCGGGATGAAAGACAGTCAGCCGCCCCACGGCAATCCTATTAACTATTAACTACGTCTAGACCATACTAAGTTAATATTAATATGTTTAAACTTTATTCAGAGTGAGTTCTTTATCTTGATTTAGGCAAATAATAAATTAATTACTGATTCAAAGTATTAAGTATCAAAATTACAACATAAAAACAAAAAACGATAAAACTGCCCTTGCCATCCACTCGAAAGAAAAGCCACACAATAGGACAATGTAATAATATTACACAAAAAAATGAAAAAAAAAAAAAAAAAATGATTCCAAAAGAAAATACTTAGAAGCTAAATAATAATAATAGCCAAAAGAATCATCGTAATAATTCATGGTTTCCTAACGATTACATTTTCTAATGGCCAAAAAATGTAACAAACTAATTTAATTGTACATATCTAATTTATATTTTATTTTTATTGATTTTTAATTAATCGTATCGTCATTTATATGAAGTCGGTCTTTGTTTATATTAAATGATTTCATATAATAACCTAGTAACAATAGTCTACACAAACGTAGTTAGATTGTGTTCATTTTATAAAATAGATTAATGATAATAAATATGTCTAAAATATTAGTTAAGATAAACATAAATAAATTAAATGTATCATTTCTTGTCGGTTAATAGAATAACAGAAAATAAATCACATTTTTTTTTTCACCTTAAGATATTTTTGTGTGTAGGAATTTAAAGTGAGTATAATTAATATTATTTAATAACTGCCGAAAGAATTTCAAGCACCTTTAGAAAGAAATCAAAGCATTTTTCAAAAAGATTATTTATGTGTTGATAATTATTTTTTCATTAGTTATTAATACTTGTGATGAGTTTAGAAGGGAGAGAACATGTTGAGAGTTCTGTTTTACGATCTCTCTTCTATAATTTATAATAATTGCTGAGAAGAACAAAGAATTTTTTTGGGAAGCAGCAATGAGGGTTTAATAAATATGGTTTTTGAAATGAGTGTTTTAAGATGAACGGTGAAGATTTGTGAGATATGTTTGTGGACGAGGTGAGAAATATGGAAGGGGTGGGGGATGTGTTAGCCTGTTTACAAGCTGTTATATATTAGTCTATAAGTGTTGTTCTTGGAAATATGTGGAACAAAAATCTTTAGAGAAATGAGATGAGAGGAAATTATGATTTAGTCGTGTTGGCAGCCTTGTAACGCGACTAGTTCAAAAGAGAGTTTTTTAGGAATCTCTGTAATGGTGTGAAACGATTCGAGACACTCCCCCCCTCCTTGGCAACCTGCATCACTTGCTTGCCTCTAATTACCCTCGCGTTTAGCTTCCCCTTGTTCAACACCTTGCCCTTAACCCTGCATCTAAAAAATATACCCAGCTTTTGAACTTCATCTTTTCTGGAAAAGTAGGTCTTGTAATATTTACTACGTTCACACATCGTTTTGAAAACGATCCTCTAGTTCAAATCGCTGTATTAACTGGGCATAATTTCTTGGGAATAGCCCTATATAACAAATTAAATCCAAATATTCGAGACTTACCGTATACAAAATTTTGTGATAAAGTTAAATGTTTTTTATTAGAGACACCTCTGTATAGTGTTAATGAGTTTTTTAATTTTAATTTATAGATAGCATAAAGTAAAACTGTGAAATTAGATATTTACATGTCCTTTTTAATTTTACTTAATTTAAGTTTTATCTGTGATATGTTTATGTTTAATGTTATAGTTTGGTCTTTCGTGTTATAATGTTTATTTTTGCAATTTATCTTGACGCTTTTATACCTTTTGTTCTTTGTACCTGGTTTTTAAATATAGAATATTATTTATTATTTATTTATGTACGAACGGAGACCGACGGATCGTATCGGGTTAAATCCACTCCACTAAAAATACGCGATCGTAACGGGGGTTCGAAATTTAAAACGCTAGTATGAACAGGTCGTGGAGGGGATCGAGATATCAGGTTATTTTACTCTTTTCCACTATTTAAGTTCTTTGTTTTCGTGAGCTTCCGTTTCTTTTTTTTTTGAACTCTAAAAACGTTTTTAAACAAAAGTTAATACTATAAAGAACCTGTAAAAACTTTTAATAACTTGTAAATAAAATGTAAAAATTCGCGGATATATTAGTAAACAAGAAAGAAGGTTTTACTCGTGACGTCACTGTTATGAAATATCGAAAACAAATATTTCGATCACCTGTAATTTTTGTTGTGTGAACGCGAATCGTTTTGAAAACGAATTGGATCCGAAACGCTTTCAAAACGATGTGTGAACGTAGTAATTGTTATATCAGTTTAGTTAATCTACGACTACACTAATTTCAGTGGAGTAAATTGCACCCTTCACCCTAAATTGAGATTGAGAACTTGGCATAGTTTTTTTTTATTAGTTTAATCATAATTTCTAATATTATATCATACTTCCTCATTATTATTTGGATAGATAATCCTTAATTTTTTACTTTCTCGTTCTTGTTTACTTTGTACATACTATAAAGAGAAAGCATTGTAATAGCGTGAATATTTGAAATTTGGCATTTTGAGATTTTGAATGATTTATCCGTTTTAATGTCGAGTCTAAAAAAGTATTTTTAACAAAAAGTCAGTCTGTCCACTGCAGTCTGTACAGACAGACGCTTGAAGCCTAAACTATTGGGCTGATTTTGGCAAATATTTGGCATACGCATGCTCAGACAAATCATACGACTACTTTAGGTGAAATCAAATGAGATATTATGGAATTTAGATACAGTTTCAACAATATGAAAAAGTTTGTATCATGTAATAATTTTTATTTATTTAAGCAATATTTTAAATAAAAATTGTGAAAGCGTACAGAAATACAGTAAACAAGTCTTTGCAAGTAACTTGTCAAAGTGTGTAGTGTTTATTGTTTGTGTTAACACATAAGTTATACTTAGTACAGTGTACTGATTTAAAGTTAACAGTGTTATTTTATTTTGCTTCCGAGCTTACTTAAGGTAACTGAAGCTATGTGATCGTTCTGAAGAACGAAAATATTTATGTCTCCAATTTCATAAATTCCAAGACAGAAATCCGTTGCAGACATGAGGGAACAATTTTGGTTCCGTGTCTGTCTGTCTATCGGTCTGTCGCTCAATTTTTGAGAAGCACCATATCTTAAAAACTACTCGTCTGCATTTAATGAAATTTGGATGGTAAGTTATGAGTAGCCCATTGTTGGTCCCATATAAGTTGCAACCTTCTACGGTCCTTTGTTTCTCTTCCACATGCGCACAAACATACATTTATTTACGAATCAAAACAATTTTGACAGATTTACAAAACGGGAGAAAATTAAATAAATAAAAGCATAAAATCATTAAAGTATACGAAATAGGAGCAAGAAAAACTATGTGCTACACAAATAGGCAGACTATTTTATTTTTACATTTTTAACAGTCGTGAAATATACTTAACCTTGGCATTTACCTAAATATGATTACCTATTTATATTAAAATGTTTCTTAGTAGATATATGATGATAATTAGTTCTATAGGCTACCTTGTATACGTATATAGTTGAATCGCCACAGTTGTTATGGAATATATTATATAATTTTTCTCGTCTCCAGCTGAGTCGATCAACATGCCTGTTCTGGAAGCGTCTAATTATAACTTAAAATTCAATGTGAAGAGCCCTTATGACAGAACTGGCTTGTCGCCAGCTTCGGATAACGACTTGGTATTATTTACGACGTTTAAATAGATATTGAAATACGCGTCTAGTTCTCCAGTCTGTACACATCAGGCTATTTTCAGATGCTTTATCTTATATACATTGTGTTTACCGCCTGTCATTAGTCCTGTAAATGATGTCGAGGTTAAACATAGTGCCCTTAATGCATATTTCAGCCCTTTTAAGACATTCTTAAGGGATATGTATTTATATTGTGTACTTTGTTTTACTGCTCCGTGACAAGCTTTCGTCTGTTCTATTTTAATATTGGCTTTTTTGATTTAGTCTTGAGTGGAAAATTTTTGTTTCTACAATACTTTTTTGCTTCCGAGCTTACCGAAGGTAACAGAAGCTACGTAATGGTTCTGCAGACATTTTTGGTTCCACGTTTGTCTGTCGATCTGTCTGTCGCTCAATTTTTGCGAACCAACATATCATAAAAAAATCACGTCCAATTTTAATGAAATTTGTAAGGTATGTAGTTCACAATTAGCATATTGCTAGTCCCATATAAGTTTCAACCTTCTGGGCCCATTTGTTTCTCTTCAACATGTGCTTAGACATACATTTATTTACACCTATACTATCAAAAGTACTCATCTACTTTTTATGAAATTTGGATGGTTTGTCGAAAGTAGACCGCAGATAGCACCAGATTAATTTTAACCGTCTGCGCTTTTAACTTTTGCTAAATTGATTCTGTAAAAATTAAAAACAATTTTGACGTATTAAGAAAACGGGGGGAACAATTAAATAAATTAGACAATAATGGCTTGTAATTCATAAAATCAATAAAGTACATGATAGGATGCGAGGGAGCTATGTGCCACACTAATTGGCAGTCTATTTTTTCAGCAATCATGAAACGAGTTGTTCCTATTGTTAGTTTTACAACACCATCGTATTTAATATTGAACTACATTATTAAACAATAATTATGGCTTATAAAATCAATAAAGTACATGATAGGATACGAGGGAGCTATGTGCTACACTAATTGAACTTTGAACTGACAGTCTATTTTTTCAGCACTCATAAAATGAGTTATTGTTCCTATTGTTAGTTTTACATCACCTTCGTATTTAATATTTAGCCATATTATTCTTAATCAATTTTAACCAATTCTATTGTGTTATGGCCTCACAAAAATATGTCAAAAATGTTTTACGCTCGAGAGCTGAAATTTGGCTCATAAAGGATCTACAATACGTATTGCCTCATTATTTTGAATGGGTGTAGGGGGGAGGGTTCTTTTATTGAAAATCAAATGAGCATAGTCAAATTAATATCTTATTTATCATCCAAATTCTTTGAACTCAGTACTGAAAAACTTATAATCATAGTTAAATGATTATTTTTGCAAGGGAGTAAACATTTTAAAACATTTAAGATGCATGTGGAATGTTGATCGAGAGCTTACTTTTTTCAATAGGCATCGCGTGGCTCTATTATTGAAGCGAGCGTAATGCAATCAATTTTATATAGTAAGACAATTGTTAATCATGATGAGTTGAAAAAATCATGATAGTTAAACGGAATGATTGTATAGAGAGCCGTATAGTAGGGAAGGATGGTACCTTTCTACATATTCCTCAACTTACAATGTTCCGGCCATTTTCATTTCTACTATTATAAAATGTGTCACTTCACTACTCAAAAATGATTTAAAATATAGAAACGTTTTTACTGATATCTTACGTTCTAACGTTACGATTTTAATAAAACTTCATTTACATCGTTTAAAGTATAAATGAAACCTGCATGTAAAATTTCAACTTGACACACGCAGAGGTTTTTTTTTGTGCAGTAAAGTAATTAATTTTATTATAGTTGAAATGGAAATGGCCGGGGCGTGTAACTAGTGGAGTAGTAAGAATGAAGGGTTGCTTCCTCACTACTAGACTCACAATTGCAATCATACACTTTAACTATCAACTCACCTTGATTATCTATTTTATCAATATTCAATACATATTTATTACTATGCACTCTCTTCAATGATAGAGCCACGTGATGCCTAGTATATTTGCAACCAGTATTATTATATTTGCAACATAATAGTTATTTACGCAACAAGGGAGAGAAGTATGTTTTCCTGCTCGAGGTTAAGTTTTCTCCTGAGGCACCGCCGAAGAAGAAAACTTCATTAGCTCTCGAGGCCTATGGCCGAGGGAGATAACTGTAGTATTAGCTCCCAAAGCTTGCCGAGGGAGATAACTGTAGTATTAGCTCCCGAGGCATAGCCGAGGGAGATAATCCCGAGAGCAGAAATACTTCGATCTATGTTGCGTATTAAATTTTATCTACGACTAGTACACCATGGCTAATAGCTATTAAGTTTGTAGGTATAAATGTTTTACCTACAAATTCACGTAATTTAAACACCTTAAACTGATATTTAGTTACTTGATTTATTAAAATAACAATTTTTATGCTAAATATACACGTTTTACAACAAACACATTCAACAGTTTGTTTTTAATTTAAAGACTTTGTATGATAACCTAAAGTAACCTTCCCGAAAAATTAGCTATAAACAGCGGAAAAACTGTACTACCAACATAATACTTAAAACATACCTAAAAAAATACCTTTTAAGTTGGTATGATTGTTTTTTTACTCCCATGGGAGGGAAATAACACGTCCCGCCCTGTTATTAGCAATGTAAAATCCACTTACAATGCAAGTCGTAGATAAAATAAATTACAAAAAAACATATGTTTAATTGTACATATGTATAATTATAACATATGTATAACTGTATTTAATATAAGATTTTGATATGTTTATAGTTAAAAAAAAATAATTTGCCTTACTGATAAATTATAATTCACCAAAATGTGTAATCTTAAATTAATTCCAGCATAAGCGTTTTTCAGCTGCATCAATTTCAGTATCACTCGTAAATATATACAAGAAAAAAACAAAATGTAACGAGAAAAACTCTGAACACTTACATTTTTTTAAAGAAAGGGAAAGGGAGGGGGGAGAGATAAAATAAAACCAGATTATTCTTGTCAAGCCATTAAAAAAAGAGACGAGGAATTGGAAAGAAACAGAAGATTCTGGGCCGGAGAGAGAGAGAAGGCAAATCCTCTAAAAGATATCACACAGACCTTTTTCCACAAGAAAAATAATACTTGAAGAAAAAGCCCTCCTGAATATCTCATCAGAAAAATTGTAAGCCAACATTCCCCCGCTTTGCCTCCCCCCCCCCCCCCTCGACGTTTCCAAAGACTTCAATCTCCCTTACAAAATGAGGTGACATTAAAACTTTTTAATTTTTTTCTTTTTTTTGTCCTTGAAGATGAGAACTTTTTTTTTACCTATAAAAGCATGGTTGGAAGAAATGAGGGAGGAAAGAAGTATTTTTATTCTGTAGGGGAAGGATCAGTCCGTTTTTATTCTTGGCTCTTATCTTTTTTTTATTTATATATTTTTTTTGGGGGGGGGGGGGGGGGACGAAAATCCCTCCCTAGCATTGGGTTTTTCCTTACCTCAAGGATCTGCATTTTAAATCCTAACCAATGAGAGTGTTTCTTAAACTAAAATCAACCGACATAACCCCTCTCCTCGCCAGCAAGCCGGAACAAAGTAAGGGAAAGGCCTGTAACAATAATATCCTTCACCTCCCCCTGGAGGGGGGGAGGGTCCTCTACAACTCATCCTTTTCATTAATGTAAGGTTTTTTTTTTCGTCATTTTCTTTTTATGAAAAAAAGTCTTTCCTCCACTTCTGTGATAATACTTCTTTTCCCCCCTGTTTCCTGAAAATTAAGGATCCTCAAATTTCCATAACAGGCAGCCGTAATAAATTCAACATCTTTACCAGTTTTTTTTTCTTTTGTTCCATTCTTTAATTTTAAAAGTGGAATATTTTATTAATTACTTATGCTTCAAAACTGTAGAATTTTGTGATAAAGATAATGATACATGGAAAAATAAGTATTAAAAAAAATATCACAGTTCTACAAAAAAGTACTAGAATAAAAATGCAATGCAAAGTATTTTGACGTGTGTGTGCTGAATCTAAATCTAATGTCCAAATTTCATTTATACGTATAGTTTTCCTAGAAAATGCGCCTAAAATCAGTAAAAAAAAATGTGTTTTTGGATCCAATTTTTCGGTAAAAAAAAAATTGATTAGACGTTTTAATATCTTTAACCCTTGCAGAACACGAATCTAAAAGTCAAAAAAATTCTTCTGACCTTTGAAAATTAAAACAAAAAATAAATCAGTTATATAAAATGTTTTGTGACTTTTTTCTACTTTTGACAGACATTATATATTCTGCATAGATTGTATTCTGCAGGATTAAAGTTATGTAAAGGGGGGGCACCTATATATTGGGGAGGGGAAGAGACAAATACTAAAAAAAATGGGCAAAATCATAATGTAATGTAATATTGGCCCTCTCGCCCCATATGTTTTAGATGGCCCTCCCCCCCCCCATCCCCCCGAGGGGGTGGGGTCTCGTACTTAACATAGGTTAAATGAAATCCTGTGGATAGATGTCATTCAAAATTAGAAATAAGTCATAAAACATTTGTCACAATGATTTGAAGATAGCTAAACGCCCAATTACTATTTTCCGAGTGTAGGAAAATTTTGGACTTCAGATTCGGATGTAACAACACATTTCTTGGTGCACTAAAGTTCGTTAAATTTTGCAGAAATGTGTATTTGGTACGGTCAACATGGATTGACAACGAAAATAAGGAGAAATAAAATAGAACAGAGGCGGGTATTCATTAACCTATAGAAATACGAGTATCATGTATCATCCAAAACTATAGAGCTAAAAGACTGAGGTGGGTATAAATAGCGACTTTAATTTTGCTTCCGAGCTTACCGAAGGTAACGGAAGCATTGTGTTCACTTTTGAGAACGAAAAATTTGTATGCCTCCGATTTTAAAAATTCCAAGGCAGAAATCCGTTTCAGACATCAGGGAACATTTTTGGTCTAGTGTCTGTCTGTCGGTCTGTGTGTCCGCGAATTATGAAACGTGCGACGATAACTTGAGTAAATGTCAACCGATTTTGATGAAATTTGGTAGACATGTTCATTTTACCAATACCAT
Source organism: Gerris lacustris (assembly GCA_951217055.1). Lineage (NCBI taxonomy): Eukaryota > Metazoa > Arthropoda > Insecta > Hemiptera > Gerridae > Gerris > Gerris lacustris. Next base: position 76,314,113 of record OX578278.1, read on the forward strand.
GGACGAGTTCGTTGGACAACGTTATCCGTCCAAGCGTTCACGAGCAACGCTCGCGTAAACGTGAACTTCAAATTTAAAATTGGAATTTTAGGTCGGGAAAAAAATCTAACTACATCTATTCAATGAGACAAACATTTTTTTCAAATACAATTTTTAGTAAAACCAACAACGACACCGCTATGAAGTGTTAGAGTTCGCTGAAAATATTAATAGTTTTTACACAATAATCAATATAACAATAAAGTAATATAACAATAATTTTAATGTTAATATAACAATAAAGTACTTGATAAGATAGCGAGGAAGCTATGTCTATTTTTTTTGTTATAATTTATGAAATTGCGATTATTATATTTATTTGTTAATTATTATTATTATTTTTTATTTTTTTATTTAACAAGTTAATTATGATGATGTCAGCAATGTACTTCATATTTCAATACTGCTGGAGTGGAAGGCCTGAACAAAAAACTTTACTAATTAACTAACTATATTGACAATGTTTTCCTAGTCATGATTATAAATTTATGATAAAGAAGAAAATGAAACTTGAGCCTCACTACTTTGCCCCTCTGTCATTACTACATTTTGCTGAGGACTTAAATAATGTCCCTCCTCTTTATTCCAACTTGAGCCATCTGCGTTCGTTACGCGCTTTTGTAATGCTTTAACCTTTCGAACTCTCCTTTAAATCCGTATTAAGACGAAATTTAGGTTTGTAAGAGCGAAGAGGAATAAGTAAAGAAGAAGAGGAAGCTTTGCCACAGTCAAATTAAATTTGTATCTTCCAGCCACGTAATAAGAGAAGAAATTCCATTTTAAGGTTTCTAATTATCCTGAGTAAACCTGAAGGGGTGGGGGGGATGAGAAATCCTAGGACGGGGCTTCATTTTATACGTGTCATTGAGGTTTAGAATCGTCAGGGAGAATCAAGAAGGCATATAAGTAAAACCCGGAGTATTTCTAGAATTTAACGTTCCTTCCAAATACCCCCAGTATAATTTCTAACCGTTTTTACACTCGACATAACGCACAAAGGGATTATCAAACCGCCGGCACGGGGCAAAGGATGCGGTATAGGGTTACCAAACCCTTCCTCAAGGTTATAACCGAAAACCTTTCCTTACCTTGGAGTAATTGCCTTTATAGCGTTTTAACTCCTGAGAAATTCTCTCAGAAGACTTGCTCTCGGCTTAAATGTGCCGGGATATTTCATAATATGAGCTCCACGTGTGGGATGCGGTTCGCTCTTTCAGTGGGTTATATCTGATTCTCTCTTTGTATTGTTCCATAAACATACCTTACATATTATGTACAATATATTGTGGACTTTACATCAGATGTAACATGATAAAGAATTAGATGAATATATTAACATCAAACAAACTTCTAGCATCATGCTTTAAAACATCTAATTGTAACCTAAATATTTATTTACTTATTAGACGAATCTTAAGAGTGGTTTTTAAGAAATCACCTCCATTTAAACAATTAGTCTAACAATATTCAAAATAAAATATGTATATGTTCTCCAAGCTATTTTACGTTGAACCAGTTATCAGGGTTTTGTATATCCTTCTCAAAACCCTTATGCCGAGGGTGATGTGTCTGCCCCGTCCGTCGCTCTTCGCTTTATATCTCCCGAACTGTTTAAGCTAAAAAGTTAAAATTTGAAATACTGGCGTAACTTTTTGACCCACACACCTTTCTCTCTCCTCCTTCAAAACTTGCATGGACATAAAAAAGGATAATTGTTGGTTCGAAGAATATTTTCTCATATTTTACACGAGAATATTGTGGAATATTTTAATAATAAATAAATTCTAAGGTAGTAGTAGCAGGCCCGTCGAGAGGGGGTGGCAGGTAAGGCTGGTGCCGGGGGCCTAGACCTCCCCTAAAGGGCCCGGCTGTCTCCAGGCCCGGTCACCCAATTTTGGGCGCAATCGGCCAAAAAGGGCCGATTACGGCAATATTTATTATTGAATATTAAATAATAATTAAAAATTATATAAGTTAATATTAAAGTAGTAAACCAGGTGTGGTAATTAAGTTTTTGAGAGAATTTCTTAGTACCGAGACTGAGAAGAGAAAAATGGGTCTCAAGAAAATTCCACAGATATCCAAGAAAATTGCTTCAAAGTTGAAGTTTTTTATGTTTTTATTGACAGTGTGATTGGACACTTGAGTGATCGGTACCAAGCAGTCAACAATATCAATTATTTGTTCAGTTTCATTTGGACATATCCAAAGTTGAAAAATATCAAATACACGACATGGTTGAAAAATGGTCCCAACTTATTTTGTGGCTGAGACATTATAAACGTAACCTGATTCAAGTAGAAGTTTTTGCGTAGTGAAGTGATATATTTTATAATATTTTAAACTGAGGCTGGGGAGGTAGGAAACAGGACTGTTCCCTATACAACCCCTACAACCACCCTCTTAACTATAAACTCATCATTATTAACTCATTTCTCAATATTCAATACATCATTTGTTGACGCTCACTTTAATGAGAAATAAATGCTTTTCTTTTAATTTTGCCTTAATTCCTCTAAGTATACAGATGGTTAGTTTCTTTTAATTTTGTCACTTTTTTAACTCCGCCATGAATAAGTAGTTAGCTTCGTATACTTATCAGTGTGATTTTATAATATTTAATGAAAAACGTAAGGAACTCCGTTTCTAACGGGTGTCTCACGACACCACACGTATTTTTGTTGTTGTTATTATTGGTTGGCACATCTCCTGGTAGGTATCCAGTTCATTAAAAATAAATTCACTAATCTATTGAAGCCGTAGTGTTTAAAATGAGTTTTTAATCAATGTTTTCTTCAGAGTGTAGTATGATGAGTTATTGTAGGGGGGATAATATATTGGGTGTTATTACATTTTTTTGGTTGGAAAGGTTGTTTGTTTATAAGTTGATAGATGGAGGGGCTGGGTGTTTGTAGAGGGAGAGGTGTGAAGGCTAATATAGCTGGCAGGAGAGATGATGCTCGACTAAACTTTTCTTAGCATTAATAAAGGCCCAACTCAGCGCCCTCATGTCAAAATATTGTTTCAACCAGGAAGTAATATAACCGTTATGAGAAATCTACTCTCCCTTTATTTTCTCACTTTTACCTTTTCTCTTTCTCTCTTCGACCTTAGTCCCTTGGATTCTGTTAAATATCACCTACTCTTTTTCTTGTGATTTTTCGTTGGGTATTTCTTTCTTTTTGCGAGAGTTATATTTTGTTTCCTTTGGATGTTTTCTCTTCTTGCCGGTGTGGATACCCTCGAGCAATGATATATTGCTTTTTCTCACCCCCCTCTACCGTCCCTCCTCTACCCCCTCCCCCTCCCTTTCTCCGCGGGAAAACCAAACCGTCTTCCTTTTCCTACTCTAGCCCAACTCTTCGCACTAAGGCGTGAAAAATTGTTTCTACAAATGAGCTCTCAAAATGTTCTTTACGAAAAAAAACCTTCTCCCCCCACCCCTACATTTGTTGGAAGGATGAAGAGTGGAACTTTTGTTGAAAGAGGATAAAACGGGGAAAAAATTCTCTCTCTCCCCTTCTATTTCATGCAAAAAAAAAAAAAAAAAAAAACTCAGCAAAACTGACAAAAGCAGAAACGTACAACCCGCGTAGCTTCCCCTCATCAGATGTTTAAATGTAACCGAAGAAGAGTCTTCACTTTAAAAACTAAACAAATTAATTATGCATTTTTTTTTTCAAGTCTTTTTCCCCTTTTTTCCGAAAAAAAAATGAAACATTCACAATGGAATGTTGTTGCCTTTAAACGTTTACTCCTTTTTCTATACTTAAAAAATAAACTTTGTTGTGTGTTTTCGTAATGTTCTAAAAACGATTATGTTGCGTCTCTATATCAGTTCCAAGTCCAAATCGTACTTTTAGTCTGAGTTAATAATAATTGCACTTAACAACAGAATCACTGCAATCAGCCTGAAAAAAATAAAACATTCACAATGGAATGTTGTTGCCTTTAAATGTTTACTCCTTTTTCTATACTTAAAACATAAACTTTGTTGTGTTTGCGTAAAGTTCTAAAAACGATTATATTGTGTCTCTTTATTAGTTAGTCCAAATCGCACTTTTAGTCTGAGTTTATAATAATTGCGCTTAACAACCGAATCACTGCCATCAGCCTGTCAGTCATAAGAAATAATTATAAACGCATAAAAATCAACAATTTCCTAAATGAAAATTGTATTTTTTTTTTCTTACATATAATAAATAAATGAATAATTTAACTTAAAGTTTAATTATAGCTTTAATGAATAATTAATTATAGATATAACTTAGCTTTAAGTCACATAAGAAATTTAGAGGTCAGTTTTTTCTTTGACAATTTAACTTTAAGTTAAATTATCCAATTATATTTGGATTAAATTTGTTTCAATTATATTGGTTAATTAAATTATTCAATTTAACTAATTGGTAGTTTTACAGAAGAAATTGTCTCATGGCTGTATTCATGGTATACATTTTATCTATAGACTTTAACTTCATTAGCTGTGATAGATTTTTATTTTATTTGCTAAGTACACATATGTTATGCGGGATGTGTAGCAAATATAACCTCAGGCATTTATTTTATATTAATGAAGCTTGAAAATTATATCAAATACCTTGTCTTGTAACATTTTCTAACTGCTGTATAGCAGTAAATTGCAAGCAGAAACTGATATATTTATGCTTTGAGGAGTTTCTAATGAAGTAAAATTGGGTACATGCAAACAAAAATAATATAATTTAATTGAAAACTCTTTAAGGTTGTTTTGTAACCTAATTGAATTCCGACCATTTTTTCTCGTTCATGAAATCAAGACTGTGCGTAAACATAAGCTAAGTGGAAATAAGTTTGATGAAAATTAAGAACCTTACACAAGTACCATTAATTTGGTCAATATAAAGAATACAATGGTATAATATGTGTATTTTCACCCATGGTAATGCTTTAAAATAATTACTGATAGGTTACATCTTTGACAATATAAACTCAACAAGACCATATATCATCCATTGATCATCAGTCATCAATTAATTCTATTGGATCATCTTATCCATTGATCATCAGCCATCCATTTTAATTCCATTGATCATCAGCCATCCATTTTAATTCCATTGATCATCAGCCATCCATTTTCATTCCATTGGATTATCTCATCCATTGATCATCAGCCGTCCATTTTAATTCCATTGGATCATCTCATCTATTGATCACCAGCCATCCATTTTAATTCCATTGGATCATCTCATCCGTTGATCATCAGCCATCCATTTTCATTCCATTGGATCACCTTATCCATTGATCATCTTTTAATGATAACACGACCGTATTTTTACTTTTCCTTATCTAAAGAAAAAGTATTGCTTTCGTCCTAAAAATCCCAAATCGAGATAGCAACGGAATTATCTGTTTGGAGTGTTTTCAAGACAAGTGATTGGTTTAGCTGGATATCTGTCTGTTTGGGTGGGTCTGTCTGTGTCACGCATAACTCCCACAGATTTTAAACTAGAGAGTTGAAACTTGGTACAAGTTGTAACGGATTGATTTTTGCAGACCAAATAATCAATCCTTACATGTGTAGTTGTGCTGACCGGAAAATCATATTTATTTGTGATGTCAATAAAGTGATTTTGCTGAATCAGCAAATTCTGTAAATTAATAAAAATAATGGTAAAATATGCTCTGAAATTTGCACCAATTATAATTCTTTACTAGACAAACATATCCACTGAATGTAATTTTCATATCTGCCGCCATTTTTAAAATATAGAATTTTGAACTTTGATCATTTAAGGCTAAATAATTTTGGAACTATTTCACCGATTGAGCTGAAATTCACACCAATTGTTCTTTCTATAAGATAAATAAATCCTGCATATTTAAACTTAATATCTGCCACCATTTTGGAATTATTCGGTAAGGAAAAATTCCAAGCCGTCCTGCATCCTTAAAAAATAAAATTAATATTAATCCTTTCAGCATTTTCTTATGCTTATGCGTCTATACTATTTATATCCTATTTTAAAACATACACAGGCTTGAAGAATTTTTAATTATAAGTATTTGATGTTGAAGTCTACTTTAGCACCCTTGAAACGAGCATACCCTTCCACTAATAATTTAACCATCAACCTTTTGGACCACTCAGAAAATATTGGATTTGGAGAGGGGGGTAAAGAAAAAAATGCCGTCATTTGAGATGGAGGGAGAGATGGTTATTTGATGCGAGAAAGTATTGTAGATTGGAATGCATCCCCCCCCTCCCCCTGAATGGACGGAGATAGATAAGCCAGATAATACCCTCCCCCTGCCAAACCGACCCAATATAATAAATGTAGCTTTATACTGTATAGCAATGAAAATTCCTGTCACATTTATCTTTTAGCACATCTTCGTAGAGGGGTATTGCTGGTATCTTTCCCTTGTTTTATTAACTTACATTTTATCGGTATATTTTGTCTTTCCTTTCGGTGGTATAGTTTTTAATAAAAACCAAACACACAGAGAGTATAAATTTAATATAGAATAATGGAATGAGATACAGTTTTATTTTCTCTGCTCAAAGTTAGGTTATTTAATTAATATTTTATATACTAGCTGGATTCCTATTGTTGTACTACGGAGTGTGTTATTTTTAATGTATTATTTATTTATTTTTTTTTTTTCTTTAATTTGATGGGTTTATCAACTTCCGTCGAAAAACATTGAAATAATTTCACGAAGGTTTGAATTTTAATTAAATTTAATAAATATATGCTTAGATCCAAAATAGCCGAAGCCTTTTTCTAGTATTAACATGTAATTATGTTTAGAAATTTCATCTGGGCTCAGCTCCACGATTTTACTTCGCTCCAATTTCATCAATATTAATTTATATAATAAAAATCATTTATTGTAAATTACATCTATATATATAAAATTAAAATTTTGTCTTTACTTTGGTCAGAATTGAAAATTTGTTGGATACTATTTCATTTCATACATTCCGAAAACCGAATCCGGCCTTAACTTTTTTCGTGTATGTGTGTATGTCTACGCTTCCAGTTCGACTTAATAGGCGCAACACAGGCAAAACGAAATCGATTAATTTTTTTCAGAGGTGGGTGCAAACATGTTGCTTGGTTTCATCGAAATATATTGAGTAGAACCAACGTTATTAACAATTTTATAAAAAATAAAAAAAAGTATGTAAAAAAATTAGGTTAACACCATAACCAAAACCCACAGACTCACTAATCAAAATATTTGGGTACTTCTAGACCACCTAGAGACTCGCAATTTTTTTGCGTTTGGTCGGAAATTTGCCCAAATCAACTGGAAAAATCCGAAAAGTTTATTAATATATATATATTGCCGTATTGAGAAAAGAGACTATTAATTTAAATAATGCACCATTGGTTGACGATGATTGTTCAATGTCCTCCCAGTCTAATTGTTTTTGACTACGTTTATTTTCTTATTTAATATATATTTTTTTTAGCATTGTTATTTATTATTATAATACTTAGTTTCGATTTTTTTTATATACATTGTATAAATAGGCTCTAAACTATGATTTGCAGAGTAATATATTCTTTATAATGAAACAAAACTATTTAGGCATTCCATTTAATTAATAGGCCTACATGATAATGGAAACATTGCCACTAATACCTAGCATGAGCCCCTCGCGGAGCGTGGGGTGAAGGCTAGTATTAATATAAAAATCATAAATCTTAAACAACAGCATTGGCTGTCAATTTGCAAACGGTACTAAGCAGTACAAATCAGCACTGAGTCGCGCCGTGGTTATAAAAATTAACCTGGAGGCGCCGGGCATCGATCCCGGTACCTCTCACATGCTAAGCGAGCGCTCTACCATCTGAGCTACGCCCCCGGATGAGTAAGAAACGAATGATTTTATGTAATATGGTTTGTTACTATATTGATTTTAGTCTAGCGTTTAAAAAAAGTGGTGATAATTTATAGTAGGGTAAAGTGGTTTATATAAGTATACGGTTACCATCTTTAAACAAAATTGCCGTTTGGAGAACTAGGTCGGTCAAATAGTTACACTCGAAATCGATAAAATCGCAAACTAACGGCTAGTTCTGATTTTTTAATGTGTTTATAGGAGCACTACCAGTAGTGTAAATCCAAGTCTGCAACTTCGAAAGACATGTACTAACATCGTAGCACTCGAAAAACCGCGAATTATTCGCACTTGTTGCGGTTTTTTCACTATATCTCCAAAACTATAAGAATTTTCATGAAACATGTCATTTTAATTTTAAAGTAGATTAAATTTGATACAAGTTTAAGATTGGGTTAAGTTTTGACCCCGAAATGGAAAAAAATACTAATTTCACAGGTAAAGTCATATGGAGAGATGTAGTAGCAAATTTAATTAGCTTTAATTTAAGCACAGAACAACGTCTGTAGGTTTCATAGTTTCCTCACAATGCTTGAAAGTCCAGAAGATGGCCAAGCCACCTCTGCTACTTTTCTGGGAAAAAACGTTCTTCACAGCTGATCCTAAACCATTGAGAAGGACAAGGTGGTCCACATCCTCTCCGATGATTTGCTCTGATTGAAAAGAGTTGGTCATGTCAATTGTCAAGTGCCCCTTTGACAATGTCGCACTCATCGTCCTCGACTGCTTGCTTCGTCTCAATTCCCTGGCTTTGGAAAGTGGAGCATATCAGAGTAATCAGTCGTCGTCTGTTGCTGTCGTTGGCCAGCAACTTCTCCTGGGCCATTTTCAAAGATGACTTCCTGGCACTACATAGAACCATAGTGCCTTCGGGGTTCTAAAGTTTTTTTAGCTCTTCTCTTCCCCATCCTGGTCAATTGAAGGTGTTGCTGATGTGCCTCGTGACAATACCCTTTAAAGAGTCGTCTAGATGTTTTCACACCACCTGCATATTATTAATCTTGTGTAAAAATTAGTATTGGTAAAAAAATATAGTAAAAGAGGCCCTTTTTGGCGAAATGTTAATATAAAATAACTTTATAAAGCCTTATTTTCCCCTCCTTCCTTTCTGTTTCGTTTGTTTTATCAATTCCTGGTGGAGAATTAAGGAGGGGTGGCCAGTTAAACATTTCGGGTAAGTGAGCAAACAACTCAGATATTATATTATTCAGGTCTACCGATATAATTGTTCTTGGGGCATTAGCATTTCAAAGAGGCCTTATATTGATACTTGAGGCCTAGGGATATATTGATATGCGAGGGGGGGTGAAAACGTGTGGAACGAATATATATGAAGGATCAAACACAGAGCAAACAAACGGTTCAACGACTTGCTCTCGGTTATATTGAACTTTCACTTGTACTCAACAGCCAAGTTCTTCATCGGCTCATATACGTCTGATGAGAAATGAATTCAACGCCCAACAGCTTTTTCACCCCCCCCCCCCCCCCCCTTCCAATGTTTTATTGTTTGTATTATAAACCCTTTTAATGAAAGTGTTAAAGTATCACCTTTAATATCAACTTACCCACCCTGTTTGTATTTCTAACCCTTCTCTTCTTATCATGTTTTTTTTTTTTTTTTCTTTGTATAAATGAATCATCAAATTCAAGATAAAAACCAAAATTAATATTTTGCAATAATTTAAACTACTATTAATCAATCCTAAATAAATTATTTTGATTAAATTCTTTTTTTTTAATACCCTCGCACTCCAGCCATATTTGGTCAGAAAATGAAAGCATTTTTTTTTAATACTGGGGGGGGGGGGGGGGGGGGGCTCTGCCCCCTACTCGCTTCGCTTGTCGAAAAGCGGCCGCTGCCTTGAACCTTTGCACAATTTGACACATTTGTTTGTTTACAAAACTTAAATGATAATTGTTACATATTTCCTATAGTTTTGAAGACCTGTATTAAGATGTATAACATGTCATGTTATATTTATTCATCCACCATATTAGAAGCCTTGAAGATAATAAGAGTGCAATTTCCAAACACAATGCAGTTTCTTACAAAGGCTGAGATAAACCTGTGTATCGATTTTTCTCCAAATAGGTATATTTTTATGCCAGTTACCTTAAGACAAACTAATTATTAAGAAAAACTAACTATTTAGAAATCCCAATTCTGGATGAAATGAAGAAAATGCACTTAGCCTGTTCAAAAATAATATAAAAGTAAGTGAATCTACGATGTCATAATTACAAGATGGATTTACACGTTTTGAGGTCCCCTGGGCCCTAAAAATGATTTTTACAAATTTGTCTGCTTCCTGTCGACGAGACGCCTAGAGCCTAACCTACTGGGCCAATTTCGATGAAATTTGGCGTACAAAATTGAAAATGTTGAAAAAAGTTATTTCTTAAAAACGGTTCTGACGATTTTGATGGTAAAGAAAAATTCAAAATTTAATCTATTTAAATGCCATTTTAATCACACTAGTCGTTTCAGTCTGGGTCACATTTTTGACTGGGATAAGTCTTATATGAATAAGTTACTTTTTTGATGGTAGGTTTAAGATAATTTACAACTATTGAAACTTAGCGAGAATTAAGTTACATTTTAATGTAATAATTGCTACTTTTTCTTTGCTTTTCATTGAGATTAGAAAATTTGAGTCAGAGTGTTTGATTCATTAAGAATCCTTACAAGTCAAGGGTCCACCGCAACAAGAAGGAATCTTGCATCTTACCCTAAAACAATTATTCTGATTTATAATTCCGAGGGTCGAGGCAGTAAATATAGTAATGATAATGCACTGTAAGCGGAATGGCTTCGAGATGGGAATAGGGTAGAACTTTACTTAGGATTCAGTTTGGTTTAATCAATCGGGAGGTGGGGGGTAAGGACGCCATGTCGAGGGACGGTTCGAGTTAATTTAGAGGTGTCTTGTAGGACGAGGAGGAAGGGTTTCGGGTTTACTTGGGAGAGTACCGGTGGGGATCTTACAGGACGAGCCACTGCAAGGGGGTAAGAGAGAGAAGGTTATGTACCTAGGCAAGGAAATCCGGGGAAACTGTCCTTTGGGCCTGAAGAGAGAAACTGCTGTTGGAATAGCCGTTTGGAATTACTGCTTCTGGAGAATATCCCTGGCAATTAGGCTGACATAGTCCGAGATTGGGAAGCTCCCGCTACTGGTTTTCCTTGGTCCTTAATAATTAATGCCTCGGGCTCCTTCCTAGCCCGGGCTTTCCTAATGCCATTATTGCAGGACCGTCTCCCTTCTCCGAGACACTTCGGACATTCCAAAAATCTTAACTTCCCTTTCTAGAGTTTAATCTGATCAAATTCGACCCCTTTTCCCTGATGAATTATTCAGTCTATGAAATTTTGAAACATTCCCATCTAGGACGGAATGTTTGAACAGGGTGTTCTTGTTGTACGCCTGTGAATCATTTATAAGAGCTGGACCCTTATAGGGCCGTCCCTCTGTAAATCATACCGACCTGCGCACTACGTAGGCCTTACTCCTACACTCCTCTTTACATTTATTTAATTACATTAAAAAATGTTTAAACTATAATGAAAACTTAATAATTTGTACATGGGTTATTATTATTTATATTTGAATCAAATTAACTGGATGCGTAGGCTTCCGCGGGTAGACTCGTCATAAACAGCTTGTTTTTCCGGTGAAATCCGCGTCACGAAGGGGAAGAAGTCCGACGTTTCGCTTGCACTACTGGAAGCATCTTCTGGGGTGTGGTGCATCTTGATGTTTTGAAGCAAAAACAAGATATACTGTATGTCTTGTTGTCAAATCAAATTAAATTATATTTTACTACGTTTTTATTAGCTTGTATTCTTGTTTGTTTGTTTGTTTGTCGGGTACAAATCTGGCAATCGATTTCTAACTAACTTCCCGAATAGCTAGACATTTGAAACTTTTAGCAAGCTCAGAACACGATGACAATGCATTATATTAATACTTTTAGCCATCTTTCAGCAGAATTTAATTTGTTTTCAGCAAATTTTGCTGTGCGGAAAGTTAGTTCGGAAAAAATCCGCAAGTTATTTTATTTGTTTTGCCATATCCAATATTTACGCAATCTTCATTTTGACGGGTCTCAAATTTGTGATAGATAAACATTGAATGACAGCAAAACAGGAAATATCGATTACATTATTTATCGATTATATTATTTCAAATATATCGATGGCATGCTTTAGATTTGGTGTTGGGGAGATCCGTTGAACAAAGATTTATCCTTTTATAGGTTTAAGATCAGCTCTCTGGATGGTTGTCATTTATGTGAAGTAAATAAATTCGGAGCTATTTTTTTTTTTTTCACTAACATTATATATTATATAAAAATAACAACTATATTATCAACATTATATACGATTCAACAGAAAATTTAAAAACGTAGTATATAAAAAGTTCTTTTTATCTTGAAATTATTCACCTTTTTTTATCCAATTATCTATATACAATACAGAGTGATCGAAAAGTCCCGCATAATCGAAAAGGTAATTAATTATGTACGCATTAATGTATTTTATTACTTATGACTAACATTTACATGTTTTACAACATATGTTCATAATGGCTGCAGTGTTCATTAATGCATGCACGAACTCGTTTTACTACGTTTGTGACCCCTTTTTGGAGTACTCCTATACACTGATATTGTTCAGTGTATATTATATATTATATCACAATTATATTTATCAAACGATTACTATCCGTTATGATTGTCTTCAGTTCATCTAGTTTCACGGAAACTAGCCATTAATTTGGTTATGGTCGAATATTTAGGCATCGTAATTAAATTTTCCCTTATATCCGGACATTTCACACGACCTTGGTCTTTAACAAATGCATATATGATTGACTGGCAAAATACTATTCAACAATGAATACTCGTTACTCTTGGGAAAACGACATGTTTACGAAGCTGCGAAAAAGAAAAAAATACCTCTGATTTTCCAGGAAAGCTCACATTTACAAATATTTCTCCATTAGTCGGAATCAATTACTAATTAGAGATTTTAGCTAATTATATTTCTTTCAAGGGGAGGGGGTATAGAAAAGGGGGAGGGGGAGAGATTTAGAAAGCTGTGTTACATCTAAATATTCTTGCTCGTAAAATAACATTCATGATTCTTGACGGTATTTTATATGAGCCCATCAACTTAATTAAATAAATTGAATATGTCACACTCCGTAGCTAAGCATGAGAGTTCAGCTATTATCATTCTATTGAATAGTATGAAATGCACTTATTGATTTAGTTTTATGATCTATTTAGTTTTTTGTAATTTACAGATAAATCTTGTTGCATTACTTAGTAATCATAGTATTTAACACACTTCAACCAATATAAAGTAACAATAAGATACTTACTATCTATGAAATGACGGGATATTGATAAAAATAAGAGAAAAGAGTTAGAAATATCTGTTTGAAATTGTGTGAATATAATTATGTGAGTTTTTGAATAAGGTCAGCATGAGAGCTATATAATGGTTGCCAAACTCATTCAACTAAGACTTGATTTATTATGGTTGTAAAGCCGATTATTTCCCTCGGGTGGGAAAGGGAGAGGCAAAACGTTTCTCTCAAACTGTATTAGTTATTACATTTTGCCTGAATAAATTCCACTTTCAAGACCCAAAGGAGGTTCTGGTAGAATATATTCGGGGGCGTTTGAGAAACTGGAGAAAGAGAGAGAGAGAATTGCGCATACATTTGGTTAAATTTAAATTATAATCTCGGAACAGGGAGGAGAGAGTCTGGTAAAGGGGTTAAGATGTAAGGTGTATATAGATGGTGCTTTTGATATGTTAATAGGGTTTGCGAAGTAGACGGAGAAAGGGATAGTGAGGCATCTCGCTATCTGCCTCACCGTGAGGCATATCTAGAGACGAGGAAAAGGAGGCACTCGGAGGGGAGTAATCAAAGTTAGCGTCTCATTTCCGTCCAACCATGAATATTCACCGTCCTTAATGCCGGAGAGACGATATGAGGGTGTCCCCTTCCTTCTCTATCGTAGGAACACAAGGTGAGGCTTTCCCTGCCAGATATGAGGCTGCAGAGATGTTTGCCTCAACTCTACCACTAGCGTACACCTCTTCAAAGTCTAATGGGGAAACCGCCCTTCTAGCCCGTGAGTTTCTCCTTCAAGTCTCTACATAGTTTGTACACGTGTGTGAGAGTTTAACTTTACTCAGTGGAACCGAAGCAGAGACTTTAAACTGTAATCTCGGGGATGTGTGCCATCAGGCCCCGGATACAAGAAGGGGGGGAGCCTCTTTTATACATTCAAACCTCCCCCCCCCCCCCCACCTTTCCTTTTCTACGAGGACTTTTACTAAAGTCATAAAGTTAATTAGAAATTTTAAGATGTCTCTTTCTGGCAAGCCTTTAAAGAAGTTTTAATCTCACATCCTCTGATTAATATATTATGATGATGTTTGCAAAACCTAGTACTGGCACATTACACCTAGCCTACAAATTTCCCCCATTTTTTTTAATGACTAAATGATTTAATTTTTTTTCCTACAGTTCACCGATAAAGTGGCTGTTATCGCACTCAAAATAGTACGCAAAAACAGCAGATTCATGAACTTAGTAAGTCATAAGTCTTAGTAAGTAGTACTTTACCGCACTAATTTTACTTTACCGCACTCCAGTGTTTCAACTTACTAACATAAAGAACTTAAATCTAAACAAAGATTAAATAATCCAAATTATAATAATAACAATGACAACTAATGATTATTTTTTAACTAACTACATGATTTAAACACTTTATATAAAATATAAAAATGTTAAAATATAAAAAAGTAAAGATAGACAATCTAAAAAAAAGAATCAAATGTGATGAGTAAGTGTTAATAATGATGAAAAATAATAACAGCGCTTGGTCAGGTTTGCTGAATCAGGCAAAAAGAGGCAACACTGGGTATAAACAGAACAGCTGGTTTAGTTGATATTGTAAAACCTTTTACATGTTGATGAACACTCTATTATATTATATTTTATTTACAGATTAAAAACTAACTGTAGGAAACATTTAATGTGCAAATCGAGCTTTAAGTGTCTTTGCTGCACTCGAGAAATCTTTCCGTCCTCGTGCGTAAATATTTACGCATTATTAGTGCAGTTATTAAGTGGCACTTTGCGCACTAGTTGCACAAATAACTACTACGCGTCCCAAGAGTAAAATAATATTCTTGTACACTTGTACATATTATTTTTAGAAATATAATAGTATACAATAAGGAAATGAAACAAATTAATTAATTTAATTCATTGTCTAAATATATATTTTAGTATTTTGAATTGAAGCGATACCTCCAGCCTCATTGTTTCGATCTTGACTAATCGAAACACATGTTATCTATCTACCCTTAATTCAGGGGTAAAGTTTTGTATAACGAGAGAATAGTTGGAAAGATTGCGAGGTGAAGGTGAATTGATGGATGGACCGGTGTCATCCATCATTCATCAATCGTTCATCGCTAACACACCCTTATCACTAATACACCCCTTATCGCTTGGATAGGCCTGTAAATCCCTCGTGCTCGTGTTAAATTAGTCATTCCTTATCAGCTACTTTGTTTTATGTTGTTTGGCACATTTTATTCTTGGCTTGAATTGTAAATAATATCTCTGCTCTTGATGGATACTTGAGTATTTCCTTTTTAAAACAACATCGAGTAAAACCTGACGCTACACTAAGACACGTGCTTTAGTTTAAAGCAATCTTTGTAACAATTTAAAAGTAGAACAAAATCTAAACCACATTATATAAGTAATTAAAATGAACTAAGAAATGTAGCGTTAAGTTCATTTAGCGATCCAAACTTTAATATTAGATTTAATTTTTTTTTTTTAAATATTATCTCTCAATTCTAATCTAATTTGGAAAATGTGTTTTAGCTAATTTATCTTCTAATAACTAATTACTATAATAATAATTAGTTTATTAATGCTTCTTAAATAATATAATGGTTTGATTGCTGAGTGAATAAATAAACACACATCTAAAGGTTGGTCAGTTTATTGTCTGACCACAAGAATATAATATGCAATTATGTAATACTGGTTTCGACTTGAGTTATAACAACTAAGTAACGTCATTATCAGGTTGCTGACTATTTTACACTGCTTATATTTTTTGACAGATTAAAAGAGTAAAGGGTTGGTGGGGATGTGAATGTGTAAGGTTTAAGAAGTGAAGTTGACTAGGCCTGGATAAGTTAGAGGATTTTCAAAGATTACTGGGGGGGGGGGGGGGGGGGAGTCAGGTACCAGGTATGCAAATATAAACTTACTTACAGTTAAAGATATGTATAATGGTTTTATGTACTTACTTAAAATATATATCTAGAAAGCAACAACATAAAGTTAAGTTAATGATAATTACAGAAATAGGTGGTTACAAAGAGTTACTTATCTTAAATTAATGAATAGATGATTGAGATGTCCGACGAACAGCTAACTTATAACTTATTAATGAATTGATGAATGAGATGTCCGACGAACAGCTAACTTATAACTTATTAATGAATAGATGAATGAGATGTCCGACGAACAGCTAACTTATAACTTATTAATGAATAGATGAATGAGATGTCCGACGAACAGCTAACTTATAACTTATTAATGAATAGATGAATGAGATGTCCGACGAACAGCTAACTTATAACTTATTAATGAATAGATGAATAATGTCCAACGAACATCCAACTTATAATTATATTGGAAGAATAACTGACTATGAGATAATCTTTTAATATCATCTTGAATAAACTTAAATAAAAAGGAATTTATATAAAAATATACTTCCAATTAGTGTACCACATAGCTTCCTCGCATCGCATCCATGCCATTATTATTTCATTTATAATATTATTTCCCCCGTTTTTTTAATGTCAAAATTGTTTTGATTTTTACATGAATGAAAGTATCAATTAAGAGCCCGCGGGAGTGAGTTGTGTTGAGACCTTCTCTCCAGAGATAGCGCTGATTTTCACAAGTTTTTTTCAACCCCTTGTTTATTTTGGGAGGAAAAGGAAACGCCCACATTACCCCTCCCATTATTTTGACATAACGTCGGCCATTGCATTATTTTAAAAATAAATAAAAAAACAGAAATGTATAAATATTAATTTCTTTAATATATGTCACTTTATGGAAATATTGAAAAATTGAGTTTTAATAAATAAGATATTGATATAAATATGAATTTTAATATATATATTTAAATTTAATAATATAGGTAATTTGTGCTGCAATAACTAGACCATTAAGTAAAGTAGATAATTTTATTTTCTTCGAATGATATAACGACACCCCCTCATACATTTGGTTTTAAACTAATAATCATCCCATACAACTTTAAAAATAAATTGAAACTACTGTTCCAAAAATATCTCAGTTGAAATGAGCAAATAACAAGGATTTTAAAATCATTGCGCTACTGTTTTGATTAAGGTGTAATTCTACTCTTTATTAAACATCCAGCTAAAAAGCTTATAATTTGCTCGTCTGCTTATTTTTTAAACCAATTTTAGGCAAAAGCTCTTGTAGTATATAAATCTACTAGGTACTAACTAATGTACATTAAAGTGGATTTTCCTGTATAATAACTAGCCAGATCCTAAGATGTTGATAGCAACATTTTATATTATATTAGCTTATATTATATAAATTGGATAAAACAAATATTTTGCTTTAAATATATTTTAAGGGTCTCGTTGGTAAAACCAAAAATAGAAACCCTTATAGTTTCGTTCCTGTGTCTGTCTGCGTCTGTCAATCTGAATGTTTCCAGTAACTTTTGAATCAAACAAGTCAAAAGAGGGAAAAACATGGAAATTTCCAGAATTAAAGATAGTTTTGACGTGCACACAGGAAAAATATAGCGAACTCAAAATTATCTGCTGTTCAAATCCAAAATGGCGGCAAATTGGTGTCACGAAATGTTTTTTTTTTTTTTTTTTTAGTTTGAGTGGGTAAGTAATGAAGAGTGGATTACAAAAATATACTACACTTGTGGAAATAGTTTAATTTTTTACGCCAATTAGTCAAAAAACATCAACATTTGGCGTGTCCTCCCTAAAACTATATATTTCTGCTATTTCTAATAATATAAAAAATGTTAGGTCTGCTGGGCCATAGAAATAATATGAATAGCAACTTGATCTGATTAACTGGGAATCCAAAAAGGGCAGATAGTTCTTGTTACGGGGGAAAAAATTAGACCTGGCAAGAAAACCTGCACACGATAACTATACCATCTTCATATTTTATGCGTTCAGACATTTTGTTGTATGTATTATTCGATCGAATATTAAATCTAAATGCCAAATTTAGTCCATGCACTTCTAACCATCAGTGTAGTTTGCTTCTCCTTTGGTCGAGTCCAACCGGCAGAGTAATATTTGGTGGTTTACGAAGCTCTCTTAGCTCTCTCTATATCATAGGAAAGCTAAAACCATGCGTATTATTTATTTTTTTCATTATCTGTTTCTATTGAAATTATAGTTGCTGTAATTAATTTAAAAATACGTCCAATTAACTTTGTATTGATAATAATTATTACAATTCGTACAAACTTGGTCAGACATACGTAATCTAATGGGATATTGTCTCAGCTTTACTTTATATTTAAAACCCTTTTTTTATAAGTTGCATTTTACAGTAGCAAAAACAGAAAATAAACTCATTTTTTTAAATCAATAAGGTAGGTGGTACATACAAAGTGTACCCCTATACCTGGCCATGGTAAAACCACGATTTTAACTGAAAATACCTCTAAAATCTTTAGAGTTATCAAGAAAATGATAAGATCCTTTTGTTGTAGACAATTGTATGTGCTTTATTTTATTTTTATTTTTTTTTTGGTAAACCTAATTATTTTAAAACCGGTATATCGGACCTATTTACCATGAGAATAAGCCACTTTCAGGTCTATTGAAATTTTTATTTATAAGCATCAATAATAATTTTTGCTTCCGAGCTTACCGAAGGTAACGGAAGCTATCTGATCGTTCTGAAGAACGAAAAAATTGTTTATCTCCGATTTCAAAAATTCCAAGGCAGAAATCCGTTTCGGACATCAGGGAACATTTTTGGTTCCGTGTCTGTCTGTCGGTCTGTCGGTCTTTCGTTCGATTTTTGTGAACCAACAAATCTTAAAAACTACATGTCCAATTTTAATGAAATTTGGGTGGTAGGTCATAATTAGTCCATTGTTGGTCCCATATAAGTTTCAACCTTCTGCGCTTATTTGTTCATCTTCCACATGCTCACAAACATACATTTATTTACAGCTATATCTTTAAAAAGAATCATCTTCGTCTGATTTTTATGAAATTTTTATGGTTTGTCGAAAGTAGCCTGCAGATAGCACCTGCCTAATACGCCGGGGAAGTGTGACGTCACTTACGTAAAAAAGTGTGTGTTGTTAGGTCAGCTGGCTCATAACATTGGATATACGACTGAGTTTTATCAGTGCTATTTTATTTTATTATTATTTTTTAATCAATTATTTGTTTTATCTTCTAAAATGTATACATTTATTGGCTTATTAATGATGTTACTGATACATGATAAGGTTAAAAACAGTTAAAAAAGCTTTTAATAGAGTAAAAAGAGCACATCTGTGAGTAAGTTATTTTACATCTTCTTTGAGTTATTTGTTTTATCATCTAAAATGTATACATTTATTGGCTTATTAATGATGTTACTGATATATGATAAGGTTAAAAACAGTTAAAAAATCTTTTAATAGAGTAAAAAGAGCACATCTGTAAGTAAGTTATTTTACATCTTATTTGAGTTATTTGTGAGAATTATTTGTTGTATCACCTATAATGTATACATTTGTTGGCTTATTAATGATGTTACTAATATATGATAAGGTTAAAAACGGTCAAAAAAGCTTTTAATAGAACGAAAAGAGGAAAAAACTATAAAATGCTCACAGAACTCTAGTAAACAATGGTTTGTTATGAGCCAGAAAAGATAACCTGACGAAAAATCGTGGAGGGCGCATGACATCACAGCAACCTTTGTCACTTTTACGTAACCTCTCTGACGCGACGTATTTCAACCGTCTGCGCACTTTAAATCATGCTAAATTAATACTATAAAGCCGCATGGCTAACTGACTCACTGACTGACATCAATGTTTACCCACTTCCAGAAGAGCTAGAGACTTGCGGTTTGCGCCATTCGACGCGCAACATCCATATTGTGAACCAAAATAACTATACAAATTTCACGTTTCCTCCTTCCCCCCTTAAAAAAATAAAAATTATCGACTTTAATTTTAAGCTTTATTGAGGACTTATTGCGGCTAAACGGTAAGTCGTATTGGAAAACGGATAGCACCCACGGTAATTGATTTTAAAAGATCTACAACTTTGGCCTATGACTTTTTGTCGTATCATCATCGGTTGTACCTTAGATGGTGATAATTTTGGTATTTTTTTTCCTTTTTGTCTTTGAATGGCGAATGGCCATAGTTTCTGTAATAGTTGACCGATTTTATTTCTGATTGAGGCGCTTGAATCTCACACTAATGCTCTTTAAATTGAGTATATTTTATTTTATTAGTTCATAATCCTATTTGCTGAGAACATAAGAGTAATTTTTTTTTCGTGTGCCGTGTCACGTGACCACTTTTTTGGTTTTTAATATTGTGTCGTACATCATTTTAAAGGCCTTGATATGTACATTAAAGCTATTTTATTTGTTTATTTTTTAAAAATTATGTACATGCACTTTTGTACTGATTTATAATTTTGTTGTAAGTTTAAGGGTTTAAAAAATTTTTCTGTTATTAGGTTTCTTATTTATATTTATTTATTAGTTAAATTAATGCTCTTTTGTATGGTTTGTTTTTAAAAAATATAATTTTGGTACCTCATAGTACAGGGGTACAAATGTCAAAGTTAATCTTGTACAATATGATGTATATCGTTGAAAAGCTCTTGCATAGTAGATTAATTTTTGTTATTTTTAGTTTTGAGAGGGGTAAAATTGAAAAAAACTGTTTTACGATTTGGTTGCTGTGTTATTTGTTTATTACATTTGTTATATGTGCGCTAACTTTTGGCGCATGTTGGGGGCTTTGTTTCTCCAAAAAAATGTTGGTTAGAACCAACGCTATTAAATATTTACTATGGAACAGTGCCGCGCCGTTCCAACTTTTTAATTATTTTTATTTCTTAAACTGATCTTTTCTTTGCGTACTAGAGCGCGAGGAAGCTATGTGCCACACTAATTGGCAGAGTATTTTTATAAGCATAATATATATGCCAAAAAAAAAAAATGTTTTTCTTATTTAGTTCCGCAATTTTTTTTTAGCTTATTGGACCGTAGGTAGAAAAAGTCTGGCAATTAGTGGGCACATATCATATTTGCATCTTATATTGTGGATGAATGGTCACCTAGTATTAAATAATGTGATCGCTTTAGGAATTAAAATCTTGTTTTCATGGATCATTATCGATTCCCAATAGGGTCCTGTTATTTTTATTCAATATAATAAATGTGATCAGATGGCAGAAGGTTGAACTTAATATAGAATCATCTATGTGGGCTGCTTTAGTTTTTTAAGATATGGAGGTTCGCAAAATGTATTATAACGATAAACTGATATGATAATTTGTTCCTTGTAGTCTGAAATGGATTTCTAGACGGAAACGAGTTCAAGATGTTTTTCGGAGACATACAAAAATTCGTTCCTCAGAATGTTGAAGATGCTTTCGTTCCCTTCTGAACTCCTCGTTAAACATTATCTACGTTAAAGTAGGAAGCAAACATTATGTGACTATTAAATATAACTTATTAATCAAACTAAAATTTTTTTAAAATGTACTTCAATTCTTGATTAGTGGGTATAGTAGGGTCAGAAAGGAATCAATTGCCTTACTATACCGATACAACTTTCCTTGGATCATTTTCATGTTGACTGGCGAGGCACATAACAAGATACAATTGTGTTATTTGTGAAAAAAGGCGGCTTAATTTTTAGCATTGGGCGCTGACCAAAAGTAATTTTAAAAATTTTTCTTCTCAAACTTTTTTTATTAACTAGAATTTAATCCCTCCTCTCATCGCGGTTTTTTTTATTATTTAACTTTAGTTTTTAAAAGATTATTTACTATCTTCTCTTTCAAAATATATTTAAAAATAATAATTCGTTTTATTTCGATTTTTTTTTTCTTTTTTCGTTTTAAGAATATTTGAAATTGTTTTTATTTCATTTGTCATAATAAAAGGGTGAAAAACAACGGTGGGTGTGGCTTAAATTGGAAAATCAACAAATCAGAATTTAACAAATTGTATTTTTTAAAAAATCCGCTAGGGTCAGCACATTCCAGATAATAAATATAAAAAAAGTTCCCATAAGATTACGCCTCACCAGCGTAATATTTTTTGACCAAAATTCACACAATAACTCTTTGTAAAGATATAAATTTCCGCCTGTTTTTAAAATTTTGAAATTTTTATTTTTATTTTTTTTCTCTCACATTTTATTTTTTATCAAAAATACTAAAGGTGATAAGAAAAAAACAAAAACTAACAACCCTCTGGCTTTTCCCAAACTATAAGCATACAAATTTTCAAGTCTCTAGGTTTAATATTAGAGGCTTGATTTTATGGCGCGTGTGTCGACCCCCGTTCCCGTGCAGCCTTAAGCAAAATTTAAAGTGCGCAGACGGTAGAAATTAATTTGGTGCTATCTGCAGGCTACTTTCGACACAACATCCAAATTTCATAAAAATGAGAAAACTTTTAACGATATAGGCGTAAATAAATCTGTTTGTGCGCATGTGGAAGAGAAACAAATGGGCGCAAAAATTTAAAAATTATATGGGGTCAACAATGGGCTAATTATGACCTATTAATCAAATTTCATTGAAATAGGACGTGTATTTTCTTGAGATAGTGTTGGTTCACAAAATTTGAGAGAAAGACCAGCAGACAGGCCGGCATTCAGACACGGAACCAAAATGTTCCCAGATGTCTGAAACGGATTTCTGTCTTAGAATTTTTGAAATCGGAGACATAAAATATTTTCGTTCTGCAGAACGATCACATAGCTTCCGTTACTTTTGGTAAGCTCGGAAGCAATAAGCTATAGGAACGTTGCTATATAAAATTGAACCAGGCATGATAGTATCTAAGTAACACAAAATCTCTGACAAAACTGCTAATGAATTGTTCCTTAAATTTAAAAAAATTTATTTGGCATCTTTTCAATCGATTTTGTGTAGTTAGCAAGCTGTTCTTTTTTTGCTGTGTTGCGGTATTTTTTAAGAAAGGGGTCGATTATAGTGGTGGCATTAAGCTTAGCAGCTAGATGATGTATTTGTATCGGTGACAAGACTAAGACTCGCGATTCTGTAAAAGAGACGGAGCGGAACAATCTATAGCTAGGATGTAAAGAAGTAAAAAGTATTAAAGGGATCGCTGGTTGAATCGGCGTGTGATCATGCGGGGAATGTTCCTACTCGGTCTAATGAACTATACTAGACCTAGTACAATAGACCGTGTTAGACAACATACGGCTGGCGTGAAGACCTTAGCTGGGGTCGTGAACCCGTGTTAAACGTTACCATCGGGGTAAGTAAATCCCTGGTCCTTTAGCATGACAATGCCTTGGGGAGTGTAAAAAAAAAAATGCTCACTATTTGCCCACCCTAATTGTCGGCCGACGCCCCCGCACAAAAGATTCCGACCCTCTTCCAGAATCCACCAGGACCTTTTAATTTTCTAACTGTATAATTTTTCATTTATCGCTTCTTCTTGTCTGTCATTGGTATTATAGGGAAGGGAAGGAAGTGCTGACGATTGACCCTACACCCTCCGACACTTGGTGGATATTACCACTTGCATAATAACACTTGTTTTCGGCCGCTCTGCGGAGATTGCATTTCTTTCTCTTGCACATAAATTTCTTTCATTGAACAGAACTCTTGATTAAATATAAATATTCAATCATGAATTCAATAATGGCTATTATCAGGCAAACAGTTACCAACTGTCTAAAGTGTCTCTGCTTTCATATTCAATTGGTTAAAATTGTTAACATCATACAATTAAAAAGCCACCATAATATACGCTGACTTAAAAGATAATTGAGTCATATGGGATGAATTCACGATATCCTGACAATTGCTGTATACATTTCTTTTCTTCCATCTTGCTTCCAAGCTTATCGAAGGTAACGGAAGCTATATGAGTGTTCTGAAGAACAAACATTTTTTGATGTTTCCGATTTCAAAAATTCTAAGACAGAAATCCGTTTTTGATATCAGGCAACATTTTTGGGTTCGTTTCTGCCTGTTGGACTGTCGGTCTGATTCGAATGAAATTTAGATGGTGATGGTAGGTCATAATGTTGGTTCCATATAAGTTTCAACCTTCTGCGCCCATTTCCTTCCCTTCCACACGCGCACAAACATTTATTTACACCTATATCTTACCGTAACATGACATTAGTGGTAACTAGGACTAAAATAGCATCACTTCGTCAATAATTTGAATTAAATTTAAAATTTACAACAATTAACTGAAATTTTCAATAATTAACTATTTACAGTTAAAAGAAAAATCATTCAAAGAATACAGAGCTTCATCTATTAAGTTTTTTTATTTTTTTATTTTTGAACTTTTTTAAAGGAAGGTTGAGAGTTTTAATGACAATTTTGTTGAACAATTTGATGGCTTGGTAATTTGCTGATTTGTTAGTTTTCATCAGACTATAGGTGAAGTCTTCAAAAGTACTAATCCGATTTTCCTGAAATATGGATTGTTTGTGACAAGCAGTAAGCAGCCCACAGATTTATTTCAACCATGTGCGCTCTTTAAATTTTGCGAAATTGATACTTTAATTCATGAAAAGAATAAAAAATAAATTGACAATTTAAAAACGGGGGAAAAATAAATAAATTTGACAATAATAGGTCATATAAGCATAAAATCATTTAAGTATTTAAAATAGAACTAATCGGCAGAGTATTTTTTATGAGAAAAAGTATTTACTATTAATTTCTGACTGTAGTTCTATTTGTTTAATTCATTAGTAGCTTTGAGTGATATTTTGAAATATTTAGGAAATATCATGGTATTTTTACTGAAGAAATAAAAAAAAAAAACATACATATAAAGGATTAAGATAAAAAGAAAGGATTAAGGATCAGTTTTTGACAAAAAAAAAAAAAAAAAATCAAATTAAAACTTACTGCCTTTTCGAATGGTAGTGATTGTTTCGAATGGAATCTTTCTAATAAGATTATTCGTCTTCTATTCTTACATTGTAAAGGCATCATGAAGAACAAGTTTATTAATATAATAAGTGTCTTTTATTTAAATTCATATCACATCTTTATCTAAATATTTTAGCCCTCTCCGACATTAAACAGAATTACACTAATGTCACATTTGCGTGGTGACCCACAATGCTAATATGTTTTGCAGGTTTGTGAGTTTCAAGTTTTCGAAAGTTTACTATGCCCATGCCAATCACCATCATGTTAATTGATTTTAGGGGCTAGGACAATTTTTTTGTGATTGTAGAGAGATATTTCTTTAAATTTAGTTATTTTCTTTAATCTAATTGACCCTAGACAAAAATTGATAGATTTATTTTTCAACCGCAATAACTATAACATTATAATATTATGATAGTTATAATATAATATTTACTATTACAAACTACTACTTCCGCGGTTAGTCTCTAATTTGAAGCTGTAGTTGTTTTTATAAAATTTGGATGGTAGGTCATAAATAACCCATTGCTGGTCCCATATAAGTTTCAACATTCTGCGCCCATCTGTTTCTTTTACACATGCGTTCAAACATACATTTTTTTACATCTATTTCTTTAAAAGTACTCATCTGAAAATTGGATGGATTGTCGAAAGTATCCTGCAAATAGACTCAGATTTATTTAAACCGTATCTGCATATTATATTGTGGTAAATTGATAATTGATACTTTTATCCTTAAACAATATCAAAACAATTTAGATGTTTTTTTTTCAAATTTTGAACTTACAAAAGTGGGTACAAATAAATTAGAAAATAATGGATTGTAAGAGTATACCATTATAAAGTATACAACCAACGGGGGGCAGAAGAAATTTCCGCAAAACACGACATAAAAAATTTGACGCTCTTAAATATAGTATCAGGAAGTTGAGATATAATTGGAGGTAGTTCAGTTTACACTTTTTAGGGTTTCGTTGGTAATCCAAAAAATGAAACCCTTATAGTTTCGTTCCTGTGTCTGTCTGTCTGAAATTTAAAAAATAAATACTTCTTGCATACGAGTCCGCAAGACAGTGAGACATTTTCACGGTATCGCTCTGCGTAAACTACCGACATAAAATGAAATAAAATCGGTAATTTATTCAAGTAATTGATGAAAGTAGATGGAAGATCATTTTTATTCTTATCTCCACACCGGCACTGCCGCGGCTTGATTACAAAATACTGAATTCAAAGGCGCCGGCCCGCCTTCTACGAATTGTTAATATGCCTTCATACTAGGTAGGCTGAGAGTTGATGGCAAGCTCCTGTACTATCCTAACTCCCTGTCACACGTTTTTTTTTAACTCTCTTCGGCCCTATGATGTGCGGTAGAGGGAGGCCTAACAGCTGGAGACTGGATTACACACCCCCTATAGCTTTTTAACTCCCTGTTATACTTTTCAGCTAGTTTTTAAGCTTTTTTTTGAGTTTTTAAGCTAAAAGTAACGTAACGTTTTTGACTTATGTTCCATAGCCTAAACATAAAAATGTCAAAAAAAATTTGAGTGGGGTATCTAATTAAATGTATTGAAAAGCAGCTTACAAAAATATATATAACACTTGTGGAAAGTGTTTAATTTTTTATGCCATTTTGTCCAAAAAACATCAAAATTTTGCGTAGAATTCACGCACAACCAATTTATTAGTACTATTTTTCGCCACCACGAGCAAATACAAATACATATCCATGATTCAATGACTTTCTATTAAGTAAAGATTTTTTTTAACAAAATGAAGGTTGCAAGATGCAGGTTATAAACTGATAACATGATTTCTTTTGTGGATTTGCTTTTTCATTTTGGAACGAAGTTCCTTATGGCACGTTCTGGAGCCCGGGAGTGAATCCGAAAAAACGACCAAAATCACCGTCTCGCAAAATCCGTCACGAAATCTACAGATGACGATAACTTGAGAAAAAGCTCACCGAGTTGGATGAAATTCGGTACACAAGTTCATTTTACCAATGCTCAGGCTGAGTTCGTCGGAAAACGTTATCCGCCCAAGCGTTCACACGCAACGCTCGCGTAAACGTAAGCTTTAAAAGACGGGAAAAAGTGTTATTAAGGAAGCCTGTTACTTGACTTGTTTTGATTATTTTTGTTATATACATATGTCAAAAATGTCATTTTGTTTTGTAAATAAATAAAATATTATCATGTAAAATTTCACCCTGATACAAGAAGAAGCTGTAGAGTAGGGAAGAGATATATTTTATAATTTTTAAATTAATTGGCCGGGTAGGTAGAAAACAGCCCTATTTCAATCCAAACTCCTTTAACAAACATACTCTTTCACTATAAACTCATCATGAGCAACTTTTTTCTTATATTTAATATATATTTATAGTAAGACGAAGACGCTTACTTTAATTATACAAATAATGATTTCAAATAATTTTTCCTTAACTCTGCCAGGTACAAACAGTTCGTTACTTTTAATTTTGTTTCTTTTCTAACTCCGACATGTATAAATAGTTAGCAATGTATACGTACCTAGCAGTGTGATTTTAAAATTTATATTTAATGAAAAATGTAAGGAACTTCGTTCCTACCGGGTGTGCCGCGACACCGCACGTCTTTTTTGTTTATCTCAGATAGTTGATTAGGATAGAAAGAATATTTAAAAATACAAATAAATGAGGAATTAAATCCATACTTGTGCTGACAACGGAAGTCTGACTCTGCTGACGCATTATTTATTTAAGATAACTTATTATTTTTTTCGTCCCTTTTTTATTATCAAAAGTATGTCGTGCGAAAAAAAGAAACGGGGTTTGGAAAAAAAGCTATAAGAAACGCACTGGAAGGGGAAATAGAGAAAGAAAAATATATATATTACACCAAGTACAATAAATATGCTTGAATGGAAAGAAAAGCGAGGGTGAAGTCAACCTGGTATGAGAAAAAAAGCGGAATAAGAAAACGGCCAGATTTATATTTATGTAAGATTGAATTTTGGTTCTGCTGGGGGGGAGGGGGGGGGGGAGTCGGTTTTATTGTAAGGGGAGAAGTGGAAAAGTGGCTGCAGTATTTTTGGTTATATCTGAGGGGGTGGCACGCCTTAGGCTTGCTTCTCTACATGTATAAGAAAGCTTTAAGGTATATCTTTGTATATATAAGGTGTTCCACCCCTTGGTTTGCGATATTATCTGTTTTTTTTCTTTCGAGAAGAGAGCAAAGTCTCCCCTAGTCTTCCATATCAGCTCCATAACAGGAGACAGGAGTACCAACACAAATAAATATAATAAAAAAGGCGTTGCTCTCAAACAAAATATAAGAGTCACAGAATAACAATTCAATGGAATTTTGAAAAAAACCCACACATATTATCTTTTTCGATATCTTACTTACTTTGTTCTTTTTAAATTAGAATTTTATTTTAAGTTTAGTAGTGGATCCTTTTAGGGTTCATGGGAAATAAATTAAATTAATTTACTCCATTCATTTTTTGCGGCAACGTTTCGGCCTGACCGGCCATTTTCAAGCCTAAAAATTACGTATATTTTATTAGTTTAACTACAATATATAGAACAATAAATTTATCTATTTTATTTATTGTTCTATATATTGTAGTTAAACTAATAAAATATACGTAATTTTTAGGCTTGAAAATGGCCGGTCAGGCCGAAACGTTGCCGCAAAAAATGAATGGAGTAAATTAATTTAATTTATTTCCCATGAACCCTAAAAGGATCCACTACTAAACTTAAAATTATTAGAGGGTACACTTACAGCCAATTTTCTTAGAATTTTATCTTAATTCAGTAGGACTTCGTTAATCCGGACGAATTCAGGCACAGGGTTGTCCGGATTAGCGGGATTTCCGGATTAGTGAAGTGTTAACGTAAAACACCTTTTGAAATATTGTATGTAAAAGTACTATATTCTATATTAATATTAACATATGTAAGGATAAATTAAAGGTATAGCATTAACGTGATATGTAATGACTTATGCATGTGAATGAACATACAATCCTATCAGTTTCTTACAGTTAGCTATACTGAATACAACATCTATAAATTTAAATTTTTCAGTGCATTATCGAAGTTGTTATTGTGTACAGGGTCAGCGAAAATGTTGGTAAGAAGCGATATGCGTCATAATATTCATTGTTGCGGGCTTGCATTCTCCATTGAGGACCATCTGAATTACTGAGGGCTCTGAATTACCGTGTATCCGGATTAACGGGTTCTCTACTGTATTTGTTTCCTTTAATTTTTAGATTTTGAACGGTCAAAATTTGGAATCTTATTTCTAAATCCCCCCTTAAATGTAGCCATTATAGTGTTTGTCATTTTATAATGTATTCTCTGTAATCTGTAATATCGATGGAGGCTTTAAATTACCCATTTCTACGTATCTTAGTAAGAAGCATATAACATACATTTTTTAGGCTTTCTTTATCACTAATAAGTTAGTATACAAGCAATTTTGGTGATTTACATACATTGGTCATAATAAACTATACTACCTTAAAATACCAAAAAAATAAAAAAAGTGCTTAATTTGTGATGAGTTTTATCTAATATCAATCAAGCGTCACGAAGGGGTCAGTATATCTTGTTGCTTGGAGTTAACATCACAATGTACCTCACTCTTAAAGATGCTTCCAGTAGTGGAAGCCACTTCAACCCCTTTGTGACGTGGATTTGACAAAAAAAAAAAAAATGTATTGCGAGTCGCAACCCTGGGAAACCTAATAGTCCAGGAGATAGCGTGCAAAAAAGACTCTGACTAACATCAAGCTAGAATTTTGTTTAGAAGTTAATCTTTTAGTGCCTTTTAAGAATATAAGGTTGGCTAAGTTCGTCTGAGGTACATAGCTCTGCAATAATGCATTTGTAAAAAAACAAACCATATAGTTATTTAAATATTACTCCAAATCAAAGTACTCACCTATCAAGTGACTAACTAACATCAACTTGATTTTTGGTCTACTAACTTGATTTGTACTTTGGATCATGAAAATTGTCCACCATAAAGGGCGGGACATGGCCGCTCTTCACCGTTTTTTTTTTTTTTTTTCAAATGCCTATTGCTATTTTATGTCCCGTAGACGAACTCAGCCGACCACATATTATTATAAGGAGATAAAAGATTTACTTATACTCGAATACACAAAATTCTAGATTGATGTTAGTCAGACAGTATTTTCATGCTATCTCCTTGACAAAAAGTTTTTAATGCTTTCAAACAAAGTTGATGGTTTATCTAAAGTAGCCCTCTGATTTTCCTATATTGATTTCAACCTTCTGTATATTCATTTAATATTGGGTAAAAATAAATGTTACCCCTCTGGGAATCGAAACAGGTCTAACAGTGGAGCTACATTATTTCATGTGACCATTCGTCCAATAGTAGGATGTGAGAAAGCTATGAGCCACACTAGTTGGTTGACTATTTTTTAAAAAAAAATCTATCCGGCTAAATATATATGTAAAGTTAAAATTTTACAGAACTTCTTATAATAATTAATGTTATACTTATTGATAGTAATTGTTACAGTTAACCGATTTATTTAGTTTCATGAAGTTAGTGGCATCCGACATGTCATATGATTTATTACTACGATACATTATTTGTCGAACACCAAAATAGCTAAAATACCAATTATGGTTTCGACTACAAAAATAGCCTCATTGAAATATTTACTAGTGTGGTAGTTAGACATAAAAGTAATTTTTATCTGCGATTATTATGATAATTTTATCTCTGTTTAGATGCGTAGAAAGTGATTATTTTTGTAGTTGTATTCATTGCACATGCGCGTTTAATAATTCTTCCTTATTTCCGTCCTTGTGCGGAAATAAAGAAGAATTGTTAACAAAACTAATCTGCTGTTTAACTTGGTGCGTAGGCTTCCTCGGGTAGACTCGTGATAAACAGCTTGGTTTTCCGGTGAAATCCGCGTCACGAAGGGGATGAAGTCCAACGTTTCGCTTCCACTACTGGAAGCGTCTTCAGGGGTGTGGTGAATCGTGATGTTTGCTTGAAGCAACAACAAGACGTCAGACTTCAACCCCTTCGTGACCCGGATTTCACCGGAAAACCAATCTCTGTGTAATCTGCTGTTTGTTTAGTTAAAGTAACTGTTGCTTCCGAGCTTACCGAAGGTAACGGAAGCATTGTGTTCACTTTTGAGAACAAAAAACTTTTATGCCTCCGATTTCAAAAATTCCAAGACCGAAATCCGTTTCAGACATCAGGGAACATTTTTGGTCTCGTGTCTGTCTGTCTGTCTGTCTGTCGGTCTGTGTGTCCGCGAATTATGAAACGTGCGACGATAACTTGAGTAAATGTCGACCGATTTTGATGAAATATGGTAGACATGTTCATTTTACCAATGCCCAGGACGAGTTCGTTGGACAACGTTATCCGTCCAAGCGTTCACGAGCAACGCTCGCGTAAACGAGAACTTTAAATTTAAAATTGGAATATTAGGTCGGGAAAAAAAATCTAACTTCATCTTTTGAATGAGACAAACATTTTTTTCAAATACAATTTTTTAGTGAAACCAACAGCGACACCACTAAGAAGTGTTAAAGCAACAACTATTAATAGTTTTCACAAAATATACAATATAACAATAAAGTAATTGAAGCGAGCGTAGCGAGCTTCCTACATTCAACGAAATATGTTCCGTGTCTGTCTGTCTGTCTGTCTGTCTGTCAGTAACGTTCACGCGTGTGACGATAACTTGAGTAAAAGTTGACCGATTTAGTTGAAATTTGGTATACATGTTCCTCTTACTAATACTCAGGCTAAGTTCGTTGGACAGCGTGATCCGTCCAAGAGTTCGCGCGCAACGCTCGCGTAAACGAGAGGTACAAAAATTAAATTGGAATTTCAGGACGGGAAAAGATTCAATCATCATCTATTCGATGAGACGAACATTATTTTCAAATAACATTTTTTACTAAAACCAACAGCGACACCGCTATGACTTAATAAGGATCGCTAAAACTATTAAAGCGGACCTAAACGTTTATAATAGAGAAAACAACCTTTTTACCGATATCTTACGTTCTAACGTAACGATTTTAATAAAACTTCATATACACCATCTAATGCACAATTGAAACAGGTATGCAAAATTTCAACTTGATACAAGCAAAATTCTTTGCGTAGTGACGAGATACATTTATAATAATTGTTTAAAAGCTACCGCGGGTGGTGAAGATTGTTATAGTCGTATAGTGTATAGGTTTGTTTAGGAAGTAAAGCTTTGTACCGAGTACCCCCACTCTTCCCTACACTACCCTCTTCCAGTTATCTTCAACTATGACATTCATCATGATAAATAAATTTCAATATTCAGTATTTCATTGCAATACGCTCGCTTCAATGATAGAGCCACGCGATGCCTAGTATAACAATAATTGTTATAGTACATGATAGGACGCGAGGAAGCTATGTGCCACACTAATTGGCAGTCTATTTTTTTCTGTATTTATTATTAAAATCCAACAATCGTAGATAAAGTACGGCAAGCAACTCGTGCGAAAACTGCATTTTTCAAATGCTACTTTCCACACCAGTCGCGTAATGTACTATTAAATTAGACTTAACACGAACCAAACAAGAACATTTCATCAGGGAAAAGCAATTTAAAGCAACAATAACAAAAATTTGATGTATTCTATAATCAATTAAATATAGGTTTGTTGCAGTTGCATATGTAATGAGTATTACACATATCCAATTTAATCAGAGATAAAATGGATGATAGTGGAATTATTAATTAGGTATATTTATACAGACATAGTTATGCGCTAAAAGCAAACGTAGTCCATTTATATAAATAGTGAATAACAGCTGGATTGCTATCTATAAGCCTAACATATAATCCTACCTCTTTTACATACCCATTATTTTATATTATTCAATCAATGGATTTTAAAACTGTCAAAATCTCTACCAGCAAATTAAATGAAAATTCCGAGAGGGGTGTTCATGAATGCAAGTTATTGCAGATGAAATTCCAATTAATTAATATACATCCGACACTATATTTTCTCCCTAACGTCACCCCCTCCATGGTAATTATTCAACCTTTTATGCACAATGAGACATTTCTAAACAAATGGTTCTGATAACCCTATCAGCCCTTCGTATAAGAACCACCCCCAACTATTCGTATAAGAGCCGCCCCCAACTCTTTTACCCTTTTTTCCAACCCGCATAATAATTAATAGCATCTCACATTAATTGAACGATACTATTCAACCCTTATAGAAGTCCAGATTAGGGAACCAACTATATGATTTTAGGGCTTTAAAATGGTGCCGTATGTCACTCATTTATAAGTTACCAACATTTATTTTCATGAAATTGTTTGATTTTTTTTATATATAATTTTAACGCATATTTAGGGTATCCAATATCAAGAGAATCACACGGCTATAACTTTTAAACTAGGAAATATTAAAAAAAATGTTTCAGATAATAGTTGTAGGAGTAGTTTCATGAAACAAAAAGGAAATAAAAAATACTATTATATATAATAAAATATTATTATATATAACATATAATAAATTGTATGGTGTCGCGGGACATCCATGTAGGAACGAAGTTCCTTACGCTTTTCATTAAATATAAATTATTAAATCAATTTTTTTATTATAAAATCACAGTTCCAAAATTATTATACGATACTAACAACTTACACATGGTGGAGTTAGAAAAGAGACAAAATTAAAATTAACTAACTATTTGTACTAGCGGATTTAAGGCAAAATTAAATGAAAAGCTTTTTACTATCTTGAAGCGAGAGTCTTTCAATAAATAATGTATTGTATATTGAGAAAAAAGTTAATGATAAATTTATAGTTAAAGCAGATGGTTGTAGAGACGAAAAAGAACTGTCCTCTCAGACTCCGTCGGCATATTACTCCAAATAAATATTACAATAAAAAATCGGTCCGAGACAACTCAGACAAACTTTCTCACATACGAGTTCATAATTATTTAGCCCAGCGTTTTCCATTTATTAGTTTTCGTACGTACATTTAATTATTATTGAGCATTTCGTCAAAATTTATCATAAAAATAACTTCTCCCGGGCGGGGAATCGAACCCGGGCTCTCTCGGTCCACGTTTTAAGCTTTTTTCTCAGGAACTAGATTTTTCCTAGGAAAACGGCTTATATCGTTGGATTCGTATTTAAATGGAGTACATTTTAGAATTTTTTAATCAAAATCGTCGGAACCGTTTTCGAGAAATAATTTTTTTTCTCGTTTCTTCAGAGTTTTTGGGGGGTTGCGCCCCTAAATTTGGAGCTAAAATTCATTTCTCGATTTCCCTCGGGGTATGATTTTTTCTGAACATGTATGCCAAATTTCGTCAAAATCGGCCCAGTAGTTTAGGCTCCAGGCGTCTGCACAGACGACAGACGACAGACGACAGACGACAGAAAGACATTTTTTAAAAACCACTTTTTTGGACTCAGGGGACCTCAAAACGTGTAAATCCATCAAAATCTCAAAATCGAATTTTCGCGCCATCACAATACTTTCTCTTTATATGAGAAAGTAAAAATATAAATCACTACTCACAAAAACTTCTGCTTGTATCAGGTTGAAATTTTACATGCCTGTTTCAATTGTAGTATAGGTGATCTATACAAAGTTTCATTTAAACCGTTACGTTAGAACGTAAAATATCGGTAAAAACGTTGTTTTCTTTATTTTAATCGTTTAGGTCCGCTTTAATAAATTTAGCGATCTTTTTCACTTCATAGCAGTGTCGGTGTTTGTTTTACTAAAAAAATGTAAGTTGTTTGTCTCTTTAAATAGATTTTATTTTTTCCCGTCATAAAATTCCAATTTTAAATTTGAAGCTTAGGTTTACACTAGCGTTGCGCGTGAACGCTTGGGCGGATAACGTTGTCTAACGAACTCAGCCTACGCATTAATAAAATGAACATGTGTACCAAATTTGAACTAACTCGGTCATCTTTTACTCAAGTTATCGTCATCGGTAGATTTCGTGACGCTTGTTTGCGTGACGGTGATTTTGGTAGTTTTTTCGGATTTTACCTGCAAAATTTTTCTGTATTTTTTCTCGTTTAAAAGTTATAGCTGTTTGATCCACTTAAAAATGGTACACCCTGTATAGTACTTATATATACTCATTTTTGACCAGATTAACATATTAGAGAGTTAAAGTGGTAGTTTATTACCAGATAAGGGATCATCATCATGAGATTTGAATTATCACCAGATATTCTGGTATTTTGACTTTGAGGTGAGTTGGAAGCCTGTTAACTCACTGCTTTGCTAATCTCCTATATATAGTTTAGTTCAGTATTAATAATTAATCTACTAATAAGCCAAATATCAAACATTCTAATTCGTACAAATACTATACCATCTTATATCTTACATATTAAAACGTTTTCATTATAAATAAATTCGTATAGGAAGTGCTTTCAAGGAAATATTTTTTAAATCCATAAAAATCTCAAAATTTAAAATTCGGTTTTGAGTAAGTAAAAAATCGATCCGAGAGAGTTCATAATTACTTTGTCCAGTGGTTCCCATTTATTAGTTTTCGAGTTAACGTATATAGGAGCATTTAATTATTATTAAACATTTTATCAAAATTTATCATAATAATAACTTCTCCTCAGCGGGGATTCGAACCCGGCCTCTTTCCGACCGCCTTTAAAGCTATATTTTCTCAGGAACTAGATTTTTTCCCGGGAAAACGGCTTATATCGTTAGATTCGTATTTAAATGGACTACATTTTACAATTTTTTTAATCAAAATTTTCGAAACCTTTTTCGAGATTTTTTTGGGGGCGTAGAGCCTCCAAATTTGGAGCTAAAATTCATTTATCAATTTCGCCTAGGGGTATATTTTTTTCTTAACATGTAAGCCAAATTACATCAAAATCGGCGCAGTAGTTTAGGCTTCAGGCGTCTGCACAGACAGACGACAGACTGACATTCAAAACGTGTAAATCCATCAAAATCGAGTTTTTGCGCCATCAAAATACTTCCTCTTTATATGAGAGTTTCAAGTTAAATATTTAGAATAATATTTAAGATGGACCCGTTAGGTGCAAAGAATAGAAATTTAAACATTTGAAGGGGAGACGTTTCGACCATTTTTTTAAAGTTCATCAGTCAATATTTATTTCTGTTATTACAAGCACAATCCATTAACATTAGTATCTTTATCAAGAAGCAAGAAATCATTTGAGTAAAAAACGAATTATAATTCTTAATTAAAATGTCTAAAACTTGCATTAGGAATGTTTAGTGCTGCGCAGAGTTCTCATCCCCATAAGAGAACATGTAAAATATTAGAACATGTATATTAGAACAAACTAACAACATGTATATTAGAAAACCATAATTCTAATTAATTATTTTAACGGTTGCTAATTCATATCCTATAATAAGGAGAAATTATAGTTTTATTTTTATATTATTAATTTTCCTTTTATGGGAACCACAGCGCTCTGCTGATTTGAAATCACCAGTAAAACTGAATATAAAGTGTATTAAAAGTATGTATTTCTTTTTTTGTATTTCAATAAATGGTATTTTTATTTTATTTTATTATTAATTTTATCAATTTTTGGTTTTACAGTTTTTGAAAATCCTTGTGATTCCTTTAACTAAAGAAATATTGCACCTGGGTTTATAAATATTAAAAATATGTCTAACAATAATCTGCAGTAGGCTTGGATTTGACGCGTGTCCATTATCCCTTGGTCTATCAATACCTTTTCCTTTTCGGGAGAGTCCAAGGAAAATGTGACAATATTTGTTAGGGTATTAACTAATAGTAGACCGTTCCTTTTTAAAGCAAGGCCTGACCGTGACCACTTCAATCTGCTTTTGTACTATTTGACATATCGTTGACAGTTACCATAAAATTTCTAATGTAAAGAGGGGTAAGCTTTCCTCCTAATAGTAAGAAACCCATTAGTAAGTAAGTAATAATGTTACTGAAGATTACAGGGGCAGTTTCCGAACCCGGATTAAGCTCGCCGAATATATTCGGTAGCTACGGTTCTCACAAGCTAAGTAGCACGGTGTAACTATCTAGCCCTCTCGTTATATCAATAAAAGGAGTGGACACTGTTCATACCCTACTTACGATATGTATTTTTGTATCTGATAAAAATGGCGGCCGACCCTTATTTCATCTGTTTATTAAAAAGGGAGAAACCAGCTGTTCAACGACTTTTCCCTTCTTTTTATTCCTACATTTATTATATCTGTGTATGATAATTCCTGGCTAGGGTAGAAGGCTGGTTGTCCCGCCATTGTGACAGGATTAGTAATGTACAAATGTACCCTTACTAAACCCCTTGTGACTGTGACTGCATACGGACAGACATAACGCAGGGGTACCAATTTACAAAACGTATTTGGACAAAGTAAACAAATGACAATACGCTGAAGCTCACCCACCCAATGATGAGTCCCTCTTTTTTCAATTAAAGCCGTAAACTCTTTTTTCAAAATTTCCACGGGGTGTTCGTCTAGATGTTTATTTTTTACATTGCTCGACACGCATCAGTTAATATTTTGCATTCTTTTGTTAATTAAAGCAACCCCGTTCTGTTATTGCTATGTTTAATACACGTCCGTTGACTTTTTTTCTTCCTGTAGTTGTTTAAATCTTCTTCATAAAATGTTACATATTGCATCATTTGGTTTTATATAATAAATAAAATACAATACTTATTGAAAAAAAAAAAAAAAATAAAATAAAAAAATAAATATATATATATATATATATATATATATATATATATATATATATATATATATATATATATATATATATATTATTATTATTATATAATTTGCAGTGATGCATTATTGAATTAATCAAAATGACGGAAAAAACTTGACTTTCATTATTTATTCCTAGTCCTTCACCTTTTGATTTGGCAATTGGACATAATTTTAAAGTATGAGCATAATTGTTTTCTATAAAAAACAAAAAATGTATTTTCAGTAATAATAATTTTGAATTATTTACGTGGTAGTTTTAATCATTATTACCACACTTTGTAGAAGTGATTAAAATGAACCGTATTATCTGTCACTTTCTAGCACTAACCCTTTAATGGTGGTTTGCCTGGTAAACCAGCCCCTTTTGCTCCGAATGGCGCACAACTGTTTTTTTTTCTAATTTCTAAAATTAGAGTTGCAAATCTCATCTGTGGGATCAAGAATGGCCCCAAAAAAAATTATTTTTTGAAAAAATTCTAACCCCCTCCCATAAAAAAATCAATGTTTTTAGGAGGTTTCTAGGAGATGCCATTAATTAATTAGGGATTTGTACTTCTGATGAACTTGATAAACATTATATTGCCTGTAAGGTTTGGTGGTTTACATCCTTCACCACCTTCAAGTAGGTGAACCACCAAACCTCTTTGTACAACGTAATTTATTAAATTTTCACAACTCAAGCTAAAAATCTGCAAATAACTCGAGAGCGCTAATAATTTATTATAAAAACTCAATATTAAATCAAAACTGATAGTATAATAAGTATTTTGACAAAAATACGCTCTAAGAAATTGCTTCTATGGGCCACAATAAAAAATGAACTGGAGACATGTCATCCAAAACACACGTGTAGACATGGTCAGGTGGTAAACCGCGGACACCACCAATCCACTGTAAAATTTTTTTTTTTTTTTTTTTGCCTGATCCTTAAAGGGTTGCCAACAAAAAAATAATTATATAATAATAATTATTATTATCTAAAACACAGAACCTACTTTATAATGACAAAAAGTCAAGATGGAAAAGTCGGCGAGTAATTTTTTTCACCTTTATATAATATGGAGACTATTTTAGAAGAAAAAAATACAAGAAAATTGTGCATATTATATCCGAGTTTTTTTTTGGTATTGAAATACCTTAAAACCAGGGAATTTACCATACCTCTCTTTGCCAGGTATTGAACGAATTTTATTGATATAAAACTGGTACATACAGTTAAATATAAATATAATATGAAGGTCCCCAGACTAATCATAAATTTTAATTTTTCCTATAGTAATCTGTAGAACTAACAAGTTAGTAACAAGCAACTCTATTCTTATTGCTGATTAAAAAACTACAATACATAATTTATATTATAGTAATTTTTAGTTTGCTTGATTATATTCAGAGCTTATTTTTATTTATAGCCACTTTTAGTTAAATAAATTTAGTAAATTTAGTTTGTCTATTAATTATAATTAGAGCTTATTTCTATTTATATTCACTTTTAATTGGCCTATTAAGTATATAATTAGAGACTATTTTTATTTGACGTTTTAAATAATTATTATAAAATATTGATGCTTATAAAGCCACAGTGGAGTCGATCTTTGATAAAGAAAATATAATAAATAAGTCGATTATTTTTTTTCTATTTTAAATTTAAGTTGTTGTAATTATATTTCATTATAATAATCATCTAAATTAAATGAAAATGTAATGTCAGTTTAGTAAATAATTCCAGTTACTTTTCTTTCACTGAACTTTTTTTTTATTTATTATTGGTTAAATAGTGTTGTTTTTTCAACTAATCTAACAAAGCTTTGGACCTTCTTTATTTTTTAAACTAACTTTAATCATGTAGATAATTTAATAGGAAAAAGTTTTAACATGGTTTTTTAATAGTAAAGTATTAAAGGGTGGAATTCGTAGGTGATTTTGAAGCGAGTTTTTGTACAAAGTATAAAAGTCACTCTTTGTTAAATAAGCATCAAGCATCAAGCAGAGAGGATCAAACGAATCAACAGCCGACAACACTTAATTGCTTCGATTTTTTTTTCCCAACTCTTGTATTTTGCTGCCCAATGTTATTTAAAAATCTCTATTACACTCAGGTTGATTTGTCGAGAGTAGACTTTACTCACTCCATTCACTTCAATGTTATTTCTTTATTTTTTTTTAACCTTCTAATCAAATAGTTTTATGTTCTCTTGTTATATGTATTAAATAGGTCCTAAATATCACTTAGATTTTACAAATTACTTTTGTTTTTATAGTATTTTTTCTTTTCTTAAGATCTACTATACACAATTAAGTGTGGTTTTTAATTAATTAAGTGTGGGTTTTAATACATTAAGTGTATTTTTTTTTTTAAATAAATTGAGTGTGTTTTTTTATTTTATATAAATTGATTTTTTTTAATAAATTAAGTGTAATTTTTATTAAATTAAGAATATTTTAAAATAAATTAAATGTAGTTTTTTAATAAATTAAGTGTGGTTTTAAATAAATTAATTGTGGTTTTTTTTTATATATATAAATTAAGTATGGTTGTTAACAAATAAGTGTGAAACTTATCAATTTAACTTTTTTAATTTTTTACTTTCTCATATAAAGAGAAAGTATTGTGATGGCGCGAAAATTCGATTTTGAGATTTTGATGGATTTACACGTTTTGAGGTCCTCTGAGTCCAAAAAAGTGGTTTTTAAAAAATGTCTGTCTGTCTGTCGTCTGTCGTCTGTGCAGACGCCTGGAGCCTAAACTACTGGGCCGATTTTGAAGAAATTTGGCATACATGTTCAGAAAAATCATACCCCGAGGCGAAATCGAGAAATGAATTTTAGCTCCAAATTTAGGGGCGCTACCCCCCAAAAACTCTGAAAAAACGTGAAAAAAAATTATTTCTCGAAAACGGTTCCGACAATTTTGATTAAAAAATTCTAAAATATAGTCCATTTAAATACGAATCCAACCATATATAAGCCGTTTTCCCGGGAAATATCTAGTTCCTGAGAAAACAGCTTAAAACGCGGACCGAGAGAGCCCGGGTTCGATTCCCCGCCCGGGAGAAGTTATTTTTATGATAAATTTTAATGAAATGCTCAATAATAATTAAATTTACATACGAAATCTAATAAATGGAAAACA
Organism: Gerris lacustris; assembly: GCA_951217055.1. NCBI lineage: Eukaryota > Metazoa > Arthropoda > Insecta > Hemiptera > Gerridae > Gerris > Gerris lacustris. The sequence goes on from OX578278.1 coordinate 76,355,256, forward strand.
CTGGACTAAATAATTATGAACTCGTATATGAGAAAGTTTGTCTGAGTTGTCTCGGACCGATTTTTTCTCTTTAAAATAAATCTTTAAAAAAATACTCTTTTATTCTAAAAAAAAGTTTCTTTTACGAACATTCTTAAATTATATTCAATTAAATAATTATAGAACTTATTAATTTCTAAGAATAATATAAATTGTCTCTCCAAGTAAACTGACTAATTTGTTTGTTTAATTCTACCGAGCAGCTTTCATCTTTCATAAGGCCATCATCAGTGCGTAGGAACTAACAAAAGACAAAATACTGTAATTTACACAACAATCAATCAAACTGATACGAAGTAGGGGAGACCGGGGACGGTTGAAACATTTTTTACAAAATCGCTTCCTGCAAAAATATTTTAACCTCAATGTATTTGACAGTGGGCCTTAATTGAACTTTAGTTATCAGACTAGAAATGGATGAGGTTATAGTAAGATTATCTGCATTACAAAAATATTTATAGGCATTTTAAAAATTCAGGAAAAATGTTTCAACCGACCCCATACCAGGGGCGGTTGTAACAGTTATTGGGGTTAGTTGTAACAGTTATTGCGGTTAGTTGTAACACTAATAGAATAAAGAGAATTATGTTAGAAATACTGATTTATCGAGTCAAAATCACAGAACATGAAGCAAAATAATTGAATAATTGATCATATGGAGAATAATAGGTGTTTCAGATAAATGAAACAATAATAAATATTCTAAATGTAATTTGTATTATATATTTTGTAGTTCAAGGTTAATTAACATTAAAACTAATAAAATTTGACGAAAGTAAAAAAAAAAAAAAAAATTATATAAATTATTTAAATGAAGCTTAAAGTGTATTTGAAAATTTCATATTTTAGAGCCAGTTTGGTAACTTAATTTTAAACATTGTTACAACCGTAGCCAGAACATGTTTTAGATAAAAAAGAAATAAACAATTTAGATAAAAAAGAATTACACCTGTAGAACTTCCATAACCAAAGTTCTTACGTTAAAAACTATCATAACCACAACTATTTTAGTTTTGGATAAAAAAGCAAATGAGTAGCAACAAAAATACTTACTTTTGGACGCGAAAACACGACACCAAACCCAAAAGTTCAGATTCCGCCACGGAAGCCGCGTCCCATTTCCTTGGTTGTTCCCAAATATCGCTCATTTTTCCACCAATTTATTGGGTTGTTTCAACCGTACCCTGTTTCAACCGTCCCAAAAAAATAACACCCAACAATCAAAATTAAGAAACATACCATACGTCAAGCAAATAATTTATTTGAATAAATGAATAAATAGATAATATATAAGGTGAAATAAAAAAAATATATATATACCTCAGTAGTCCGACACCTGGAATTTAATTGAATAATAATAAAAAAACAACAATAAAAACGCAAAAATGCCAAAGATTTACTTTATCTTTAGATTTTTTAGCGATATTTTATTATAATTTTTATAATTCTTTGTTTGACATTGTTATTTGCTTAAGTTTAACTGTTCACCGTTATTTGTTTAGTTGTTTGTACCCATTTGAGTTCCTACGCACTGATACCCTGCTGCACTGATGATGATGATGATGGCCTTATGAAGGCTGAAAGCTGCTTTGTAGAATAAAATCAACAACAAATTAGTCAGTTTACGTGGGGAGACAATTTATATTATTCCTTAACATAACCATAGATGCTCCCATATCTAAACTATGTACTACGTTCACACATCGTTTTGAAAGCGTTTCGGATCCAATTCGTTTTCAAAACGATTCGCGTTCATACAACAAAAAATACAGGTGATCGAAATGTTTGTTTTCGATATTTCATAAAGGTGACGTCACGAGTAAAACCTTCTTTCTTGTTAACTTATATGTCCGCGAATTTTTACATTTAATTTACAAGTTATTAAAAGTTTTTACGCAGGTTCTTTATAGTATTAACTTTTGTTTAAAAACGTTTTTGCAGTTTAAAAAAAAGAAACGGAAGCTCACGAAAACAAAGAACTTAAAAAGTGGAAAAGAGTAAAATAACCTGATATCTCGATCCCCTCCACGACCTGATCACACGAACGTTTAGAATTCGATCCCCCGTTCCGATCACGTATTTTTGGTAGAGCGGATCTAAACCGATACGATCCGTCGATCTCCATTCATGCAGCGTTTTGAACTAGCGGATCGTTTTCAAAACCGATTCCAAAACGATGTGTGAACGTAGTAATATATTTTTAGTTTTGGCATTTTGAATTAAATTAATATTATGTTATTTTATATTTTGGTTAAAAATATTGAATCAGTAAAGTATAGAACAACAAGTTTCTTCTCTTAATTGGGTTTTGGCAATTTATCTACCTGGACTTTCCTCCAAAGCCTTAAGATTCCGATCAAACAAGTTTATATAATGCTATTTTTTAAATTAAATTCTCTGACATTTTCTTTCGACGTCTTAAGGTTTGCTCTAACCCCTATTTGTACCGTGCTTTGTATCTTCGCGCGGATCGTTTGGGAATAGTTTAGGACAGGTTCTTAAGCATGTGCTACCATTGCACTGTAATAAAATCATATCAGGTTGGAACAGGTTTAGGACAATAATTCACACCGTAATAAAAACATTCAAGGAAACCTAACAGTTAGAAAACCTTCCTGTTGATATGTATGATGATTGACATAGGTAGCTGCGCATGTCATACAAACCAGTACTTGGTATTGTCAGAGGATTGTTTGGACCGAACAGTAAAGCCCCGTCCAGACTGCCGAATCGAGCAGAGGAAACGATCACCGAGCATTGGTCTCTGCGCATGCCCAGCCTCTGATGCGCAGGCACACTTTAGCCTGGGCTTGCGCAGAGACTAATGCTTGGCCCGTTTCCTCTGTTCGGTTCGGCAGTCTGGACAAGGCTTAAATGGTTCCCAAATGATCCCAGCGTGGGTTGGAACAGTTTGGTTGACGGTATTTTATCCATTGGTTAGAACAGTTAAGTAATGCTTAATAATGCTGCCGTGAGTAGATACAAATAATTTCGACTTATTGCGATCCTTCCAATCTATTTTGAATTAAATATAAAGAAAGTCATATTATGGTTTAAGTGTGAGAAACAGATGATATCGCTAATAAAACCAGTATCTTTAGATGTGAAATACGATTTCAGTTATTCGGAGTAAGATCAATTTGGACAAAAACATGTTTTTCTTTGGATGCGAAGCTTCCCCTTGTGTATGCTTTATAGTTTGCTCCCTGCCGAGATGTTATCTGGGTAGCAATATGTTGCTACAGATCAAAGCATCTAGTTTTGTCCGCCATTGCGTACCCTCTATAACTGATTGTTATAAGTACTCAGGGTACATTAGTTGTTCAAGTACTAAGCACCCCATATCATCTTTTATGAGTTTTATCTCTTCTTGAATCTATTAGACAATTTTTTACCCTCATAGCATTTCGATACGTTTTTTGTCAAAACTTGATTTAAATGGACGTTGTTGTTATTATAAGACTAATCTTAAGATACACATTCCAGCTGTTATAAAGCTGAGATCATGTAATTAATTATAAATTGTTTTCTATTGTAATATAAATCTATGTGTATTCCCGTTTTTTACATACAGCAAAGCTTACCGAAGGTAACGGAAGCTACGTCCTCGTTCTGAAGAACGAAAATATTTTATGATTCCGATTCCAAAAAATTCCCAAGATAAGGAATATCAAGGAATTGTCTTTCGATTTTTGCGAACCAACATAGTATAAAAACTTCAAGTCCTTAATGAAATTTGTGTGGTAAGTCATAATTAGCCAATTGTTAGTACTATATATAAGCGCCCGTTTTTTCTCTTCAACATGCTCACATTTATTTACTCCTACATCTTCAAAAGTACTAATTTGATCAATATGAAATTTGGATGTAGAAAATAGCCTGCAGATAGCATCACATTAATTTCAACCGTCTTAAATCTTTACTTTTGCTAAATTGATACTTTAATTTATGTAAAAAATCAAACCAATTTTGACATATTAAAAAACCGGGGGAAAAATTAAATAAATTAGACAATAATGGCTTGCTAAAGCATAAAATCAAAGTACTCGACAGGATGCGAGGAAGCTATGTGCCACACTAATTAGCAGTCTATTTTTTATTTTAGTGTTATCATTTATATAATCGAGTAGTGTCCCGACGACGGCGAATGATTTGTTTTAGCTAAGCTAAGACAACAACATTTATTCCAATACAAATAAATGTTTGTTTTGATTTGTTTGTCTTCAAATGAATATAATCACTTATCCAAGTAGATATCTAAATTAATTTAATATTTTTTCCTAATTATAAAATTAAGCCCTTTGCCACCGGCTTAACGGCTCATTTTAATTGAAATTCAGAGGTTCTAAAACAAACTCCTAAGCTTAGTTACTTTAAAACAACTTCAATGTTTATTCTATAAATGCTCATGATACATTTCTATTTTATAACTAACATCTAGTCTATAGATGGTCCAATAGAAATTTTTGTCTCCAATTTTTTCTCTTTCATATGAGCCCTTAAATTTTGTTTTATTTACACCTATAACGTTAAAAGTAATTATCTGAATTTTAAGAAATTCAGATGCATTGTCGAATGAAGTCCACAGATGACCCCATTTTAATTTCAACCATCTTCACTCATTAAATTTTACAAAATTCATACTTAATGCATGTACAAAATCAAAAGAATTTTAAGTTTTTCATAAAAGAAGGTTAAAAATTTGAATTAGTTATCCAATAATGGATTTTAAAAGCCATTATACACGATAGGACTTAAGGAAGTTATGTGCCACAATATTTGGCAGACTATTTTTTCATGTGAAACATATAGACGAATGTAATACAAGTTAAATACAAAAATAATAAGATCTAACGCACTCCTCCATGACATTTTATTACATTAAAACAACTAATTTTAATGCTCATTAGCATTAAAATGCTAATGACTTAATAATGGCTAATACTAATAATGCTAATACTTAATGGCTAATATTAATGCTAATGACTTGAAATTAGGCATTTTTAGTTTATAATGGCTTAAGTATTTATTTTAGAAACGCTTAATAATCGTTGACGCGTATTAGAAACGCTTAAAATGCTGTGTTTATTAATTGAAGCTAAGATATAAAATAAAAATAAATAAAGAAATTCATTAATAAGAATAAATTTAGTTAATAATGGGAAAAAACAAATTCATTAATAAGAATACATTTAGTTAATAATAGGAAAAAACAAATTCATTAATAAGAATAAATTTAGTTAATAATAGGAAAAAACAAATTCATTAATAAGAATAAATTTAGTTATTAATAGGAAAAACATTTCATTAATAAGAATAAATTTAGTTAATAATAGGAATATAAAAGAAATGAAATCATGGTTGAAAGATACGTTTGCAGATGTCAGGATAAAGCTGTTTAATAATAAATAAGTAGAAAGAAGTATTTTACTTTATTTTGTCCAGGATCTGCCAACAAGTCATATAACTGTACAAACCTATAACAACATCCAAACCTTAATGGGTCCTGTTATTTTTTTTGAAACCCCCAAAACCAAAAACAACGCTTAAAAACAGTTTATTAAAAGCGAACTCCCCTATTTCTCTTGTGAAGCAGACTTGTGAATTCTCCCCTAAAAACTCGAACCGACACCATGGGAAAATGTCGGGAGGGGGAGGGGGAATGTCGGGAAGGGTTGGTAGTAGGATTTTTCATTAAATTCGTCTGGAAGTTAGGTTTTGGGCCGTGTTAGATTTGGATAGAAGGGACACGGTGCAGTGTAAGCTGGTCCAATGCATTTTATATGTCTATACTTGGATGGCCCGAGCATTGGCTGTTGTTTTCCTGGCTCGCCTAGCCAAACAAAACATAAAATCCCTTTATGGTGAAAACACGGCAACACCTGAAAATACCTTGATTTCCCATTAACTCTACAACACTCCGACTCCGATACCCATATCCAAAATCAAATAACATCACCCATAAAAATTGTCTTACATCTCGACCATTAAACATTTATTTCTTCAGAGGCCCCGGATACTGAAGCTGACGTATTTGTTTAAACCATCATCGGTTTTCTATCGGTGCGCTGTGACACTATGGGGAACTCATCAACCGCTGAATTTCGATACAAAGATCAGGCTAAATAATCAATGATTTAAATAAACAATTGAAACCTATAAAATTCGTAAGCTAAAGCTTGTTTTTGAGAAGAAGCCTGTTGATGGCATTATAGAAGCTAAATATATATATATATATATATATATATATATATATATAAATCAGCAATGTAATACCGTGTTTTTGCACACTGCAATAGGCTACACAATTTGTGAGAGACACCAAGGGATGTGCCACGCAAGCGTGACCCATAGGAACTGTTCCAACATCAGACATTGCGTCATTATGATGTTGGCTCGGCATTACGCCATGTCCTGCATCGTTTCGTCGCGTCCGACTCATCAGGGGCCCGACGATGCCCACCCAACTCTGGACCTATACTAGATCAAGAAGATCAGATATAGGACTTATCAGAGACGAGGGTGCTCTCATACCGCCATTCTTGCTTGGCTGTCAAAACACATCAGCAATGTAATACCGTGTTTTTGCGCACTGCAATAGGCTACACAATTTGTGAGAGACACCAAGGGATGTGCCACGCAAGCGTGAGTGAGTTGGGTGGGCATCGTCGGGCCCCTGATGAGTCGGACGCGACGAAACGATGCAGGACATGGCGTAATGCCGAGCCAACATCATAATGACGCAATGTCTGATGTTGGAACAGTTCCTATGGGTCACGCTTGCGTGGCACATCCCTTGGTGTCTCTCACAAATTGTGTAATATATATATACATATATGTAAACAATAACATTTTTGATTCTTTAATATTCTTATTCTTTTACACACTCATACACTATATAGATAATTCATGTAAATAATAATTTGTGTAATGACAATAGTCACGCCCCATAAAATCTCGTTACTGTTCTTAGTGAAGATCACTAGTATTTCATTTTATCAAAATGTACCCTGTACCAAAAAAGAACAAATATTTTTCAAAAAAATAGGATGAAAATAGGATTCCTTATACATTTTGGCAGGGTCTATTCTAAATTTTTATTTTTCATAAATTAATGCGTAAAAGATATATATCTATAAAAATTTATATGATTGATGATCCCCTTTTGGAATCATTGTTATTTTATTAAAGGAGGGAGGTTTATGATTTGCCCTGTAATATTTTCTTCATTGTTTTTATAGAGAAAAGCAATAATACTACTGCTATTGCTCTCAACGAGACCTTTAAATCGATCTCTCATTTATTAATGAATATACACAGAAACTCTCTCTAGGTAAAATAAAACTTATTTATTTATCAAAACACCTTTATTTATGGAATCTTATTAAATAAGGAACCTTATTTATTAGTTTAACAAATTTGATTTTTTTCTAAATGGCAGAAGTAGGGAATTATTGTATTTAGATTTTCGAAATTTTATGTGGAAAATAAATTTAAAATTGTACATCAAATAATTTATATTTGATATAATTTATTTAATCTATGTTATATTTATTTTTGAGAATACTTTTTTTCTTGAAGAATCAAAATTTAGTCCAGTTTTCTCATGTGTAGTTTTAGAAAACTGTGCGTGTTGCTAAGGGTACATTTTGAAATAAAAAAATTATACTTTAAAAAATAATGTGGCACATAGCATCCTCGTGTCCTCGTGTACATTACTTATATTTTGCTATTTACATATTTATTGGACTAATTTAGTTTTACTTATATTTAATTTAATTTTTTCCCTGATTTATTTTACAATAGTCAAAATTGTTATGTTTTTTCACATCTTATAAGTATTTTATAGTAGTTTAGCAATGTTTAGCAGACGTTTGAAAATGTAGAAGATAAACTATTAGGCGCGGATGGTCCAATAAAGAGCTAATTATGGTCTACTACCCAAATTTCTATAAAATCGGACTATGTTTCAAAAATGTTCCCGTGATGTTTGAAGGGATTTCTATCCGGGTATTTTTGAACAATGGAGACGTAACAAAATTTCATTCTTTATAATCATCACAATGCTTGTGTTACCTTCGGTAAGCTCGAAAGCAAAAAAAAAAAAACAAGTTGTAAATATTTGAAATACATTATTTCCCTGGTGAGAATTGAAGTAAAATTGATATTGAATAATGAAAGAGAGGTGGGGGGAGGGGGGAGGGGTGGGGAGGTCTGAAAATCAAATAAGAAAAGAAAATAGATTGAAAGGGGTAAACAGAGAGAGGTATGGAAGAGTCATGAAACATTTCTCCGTACATACATATAGATACGTACATATAGAACATACATATAGATACGTACATATAGAACATACATATAGATACGTAGGACGCAGGCGCACTCTCTCAGCTAGAGTTTTGCATGTCTAAACTTTATCCTATATTCTGATTATAGTGTGGAGCCCGGGGTAATACGGCTGGGGGGAGGCGGGGCAAGTGAAAACGCCGAGGAAATGAACAGATGAATAAGTGAACAGGGTTTTGCGGGGAACGCTCGTGACTTATCAAACAAAAAGCAAACGCACACTAACTTCTACAAACACACAACTTGATAGAAACCTTCACTTGGGATCACGCATATCTCATTTATCTTTTATTAAATAATTCCGAATCACTGTTCAAGAGCTGTGTTTCCTTCAAACATCTATTTATTATTAATAAATCACTAGATTATAATATATGCGGTCAATAATATAATTTTCCTGCAGTCGACCGATAAAGTGGTTGTTATCACACTCAAAATAGTACTCAAAACAGCAGGTTCCACTCATTTTACTTTACCGCACTCCAGTGTTCCACCTTACGAACATCAAGAACTTTAATCTAAAAAAAGATTAAATAATCCAAATTATAATAATAATAATAACAAGGAAACTAATGATTATTTTTTAACTAACTACATGATTTAAACACTATATAATCAAATATAAAAATGTTAAAATATAAAAAAGTAAAGATAGACAATCTAAAAAAAAAAAGAATTAAATGTGATGAGTAAGTGTTATGAAGAAAAATAATAACAGCGCTTGGTCAGGTTAGCTGAATCAGGCAAAAAAAAGGCAACACTGGCTATAAACAGAACATCTGGTTTAGATGATATTGTAAAACCTTTTACATGTTGATTAACACTATTATTTTATATTTTATTTACAGATTAAAAACTAACTTTAGGCGGCTTTCACACTGCGTGCGAGACCGAGCGAGACCGAATAAGGCCAATTCTGTTTTATAAGGATATATATGTATTAGCATGGGTCTATTCACTTTAAACTCCGAACGAGACCGGGCCGAGCGAGGCTTAGCGAGACCGAGCCGACTCGGGCGTTTTTTTCGACCGTTTTTGTTAGCTAAGCGTTTTCGGTGGCCGAAAAGCGTTTTCGGTCGCCGAAAACGCTTATCTAACAAAAACGCTCGAAAAAAACGCCCGAGTCGGCTCGGTCTCGCTCAGTCTCGCTCAGCCCGGTCTCACTCAGCGATTAATGTGAATAGACCTATGCTAATACATTGCTAATACATGTATTTGCTTCTCAAGCGGAATCGGTCTCGCACGCAGTGTGAAAGCCGCCTTAGGAAAAATGTAATGTGCATTATCTTGAGCATAAAGCGTCTTAGCTGCACTCAAAAAACCTATCCGCCCTGGCCTACGGCTCGTGCGTAAATATTTCTCTCGAGTGCAGCAAAGTGCCACTTTGGGCACTAGTTGCACAAATAACTATTTCAGTCTTACCCTATGGAAAGTAGATCCCTTATTTATTAATAAATCCTATTACATAACGTGTAATTTTATAAAATCTAAATTCTTGCTGGCTACAATGAGTTTAGATATTCTGTAATTGGAATCCAAAAGTTTCTTATGTATTTATTAGAAAAGCGTAGAAATAAAAAAGTTAGAGATTTATAAAACGAAGGTTAATAAATGCCTTTTGGCTTACTAGTTAAAAAAATCTGATTCAATGTAGATAGTCAGTTTCTCCATCTAGATTGAATGATACTTGGTTCTAGTTTACAAAAAAGAAACATCTAAAATTAGTAAATGGTTTAGTAGTAAGTGCCTGTAAATTACTTAACACATTAACAAAAACCAGTTTACTTTTTAAGGAAGGGTCGTAAAAAAGATAAGAAGTGTTTAAGTTGTGTTACAACCCCCCCCCCCCCTCCCCCCCCCCCCCTCTCGTAGAAATAGCATTGGGAAAGTCAGTTTGGTTTTAACTTGTCTTTAAGATTTTTCAGAAAAAAAACAACCAGTTTTCTATCCAAATGAGCGGCTTTTAAAAGAGCGGAAAAACGTTTAATAATAAAAGCCCTTTAAGAGAGGGATGTTTTGAAGAAGAAGGGATGGAAACAGTCACGCCAGGTTTTTAACCCCTCCAACCCCCTTAGCCGAGTTTTCAATTATTGCATCCCTGCCCATTTCTCTGTTCGGTATAATGAAAAGTTTACATGATAACTCTATCCAGAGCCTGGCACTTCACTCCTTAATACAGGGTTGGCATGAAATAGAGCCTTTTATTCCAATACTACCTATTAGAAAGGGGGGGGGGGGGCTGATCTGATGAAAAAAATCGGGTCACTTTGGAAGGGCTCTAATAGGGGGGAGGGTTACGTCTCTTAACCCCCCCCCCCCCCCCCCCCCAGCTTAGCCAAACTAATCAACTCGTCTTCTGATAACAATACTATCTCCTTAATGCTTTACACAGTTACAACTTGCTCTGATGAGCTTTACTAAGTTTAAAACTTCGATTGAACTAACCATCAACATGTAAATAACTATACCTGCTTTTCATTTAATTTTATTGTTTTTTCGTTGTGCCATTCTTTTTACTAACTAAACAATTGTAATCATGAGAGAAAAAGGTTTCGTAATCCTTTTGAAATGTGTTTTATATTGTAACCTTATCAACCACCTATCACAACCTAAACAAATAAAAAAAAAATAGACTACCAATTAGTGTGGCACATAGCTTCCTTGCATCCTATCATGTACTTTATTGTTTTATTAACATTAAAATTATTGTTATATTGTTTAATGTGAAAAAATTATTAATAGTTTTAGCGATCTTTAACACTTCATAGCGGTGTCGCTGTTGGTTTTACTAAAAAATTGTATTTGAAAAAAATGTTTGTCTCATTGTATAGACGAAGTTAAATTTTTCCCCGACCTAAAATTCCAATTTCACGTTTACGCGAGCGTTGCTCGTGAACGCTTGGATGGATAACCTTGTCCAACGAACTCGTCCTGGGCATTGGTAAATTGAACATGTCTACCAAATTTCATCAAAATCGGTCGACATTTACTCAAGTTATCGTCGCACGTTTCATAATTCGCGGACACAGACCGACAGACAGACTGACAGACAGACACGAGACCAAAAATGTTCCCTGATGTCTGAAACGGATTTCTGTCTTGGAATTTTTAAAATTGGAGGCATAAATGTTTTTCGTTCTCAAAAGTGAACACAATGCTTCCGTTACCTTCGGTAAGCTCGGAAGCAATATATATATAATTAGAATATATTATATTCTAATTATATAAAAAAAACCCGTTTTGAATGAAATAACATTAGCATTCAAAATTATTTATTTTATCGACATTCCTAGTGGGTAGTTATTAAAAAAAAAAAAAAAAAAAAATGATTAAAAATGTCTATAAAAAATTTCCTTCCTTGAGGAATTAAACACTTCAAGTTTTATTACACTCCTTATAGTCCAGGAGATAGCGTGCAAAAAAGTGTCTGACTAACATCAAGCTGGAATTTTGTGTACAAGTAAATCTTTTCGTTCCTTTTAAGAATGTGTGGTCGACTAAGTTCGTCTGCGGGACATAGCTTGGCAATAGGCATTGCCAGCTAAAAAACAACCCGGTGGAGAGCAGCCATGTCCCGCCCTTTATGATGGACAATGTGATTTTCATGATCCTAAGTACTAACTTAGTTAGTAGACCAAAAATCTAGTTGATGGTAGTTTATCACTTAATAGATGAACTGATGGAGTAATGATTTGGAGTAATATTTGACTAACTAACCTTTTAGGTGACAAACTATCAACTTGATTTTTGTCTACTAACTAAGTTAGTACTCAGGATCATGAAAATCACATTGTCCAACATAAAGGGTTTGACATAGTTGCTTTCCACAAATTTGTGTTTTTTTCAAATGCCTATTGCCAAGCTATGTCCCACAAACGAACTTAGTCAACCACATATAGTCTTAAAAGGTACGAAAAGATTTACTTGGACACAAAATTCCAGCTTGATGGTAGTCAGATACTTTTTTGCACGCTATCTTTTGGACTAATAAGATAATTTTGTTTCAGATCTGTGATCATGCATCTAATTAAAGTTATAGGCTATCATAGTTCGAGTCAGAAAACTTTTTTTTTTTTTTTACAAATATGAGTATTTAACAGTGTTATAAAATATCTAACCCAATTAAGAATAACATGACAATAATTAATGAATTTTCAATATTACCCTGCCTAGCTTCATTTTGTTTTAAATGTTTGTTATAAAGAAATGTTTATTTTTACTATTGCTAAAACCAAGTTCATTATAAATTCGATAATCAAACTGGCGCTGAAAGTATATCATGCTGCTCTTTTGTCTGAAATGAAATGTATTCTAAAATAACAGACTTTTTCTCGCAGACACACATATATAAATATATAATATTTTATTTATTTTGTTTTAGATGGATATTCAGTGCTCTTACTAAAGAAATCCTATGATAAATCTTTAGACAGTATTATATTAAATGTAAGATAGAGGTAATAAATTCTTATATGCTATTGTAGCTTGAAGCCAAGTTTGAACGTTAGTAAGGATATGTTTGGTAGAAGTTTTATATGGAATTTTTTATTTTCCCTTCTTGCCTCCGGTCTCTATATAAGTTTCCTTTGCTTCTAGGTAAAGATAGGATATGGGGCTCAGAATTTTCAATAAAAATATATTAGCGTGGTGGAGGAAGGGGTCCTGAAGGGTAGGTATATAAGAGGAAAGATTTAAGGGTTATATTGGAGAACCTTTTGGTTGCGGCTTATTGCAAGGGGGGTGGAGAGATAGCCCGGATTTATCCCGCTCCACTGGAACGGAATTTCCAGCATCAAACGAGAACCGGCTCTGACCGTCCAAGGCTTGACCAGTTGACCATTCTCCCGACCGCCTTCGGACTCCTCTGACACTTTGACACTTATTGCATTTTATCGTTGCCAAGCCCCTCCCCCCGTCCAGTTTCGGCTATTAGAAATAAGCCACCGTGGTCCACGGGTCATCTGGCCGCAACGCTCAAACTAATTTCCTAAGCCTCCTTCCCAGATATTTCCCCCTCCTCTCCGTTGAGAACGGACCGTCCGACTAAATGTTCAGCATACTTGATATTATCCACTTTGTGACTCCCGTTTATTGGATTCCCTTTAATTACAATTAGACTTGCTGAAAACGTCAAATTGGATTTCGTACTTATTTAATATCCAAGGGAGCCATGTCTGCAATGCCGCTGATTCCATGCTATATAGTTATTCAAGTTCCTTTAATCGATTATTTAGAACCACAAAATACAGAGGCTTCTACTTAATATCGATTAATATTATTTTTAACATCAATTGAGTATCAATTGAGGAACACTGATATTATTTATTGATTAATGTATATACACATTACACATGGCAGTAGAAAAGCATCCTAATAGAGAGTAACTAGCATGTCAGTACCTGGAATGCTGTAGAAGCCATTGGCCAGAGAGATAGCATGCTTTCATCATCCAGAACATGCGGTTTAGTGCTAGTTACTAGCCCAATAAAGCAATATACACTACAGTTGGTGTCTTACTTTACATGCACAATTTTCTTGTTTTCTCTCTGTTGGCATACAATTGTAAGAGTGAATAATTGTAATGATTCAATAATAGTGAATGTAATAATTCCGGATATTATTTCTCTGTAGTCCAAAGAATCAGCCAAGAAGACATTTATTTCGTTAAACCAAACTTGGCTTACAAATATTGGAAGCCCTCGAATGTTTTGAATCATTCACTTTCTGTAACTCCTGGTGATATGTGCTCGTTAGATTTACATTTTAGATTCAAATTGGCATCTTTCATGTCTTGCAATCTTATTTCATAAGCCTTATCTCGAGCAATCTTGTTTATCAACTGTGGAAATATTGAATTCCTCAAACACTCCCCTTTATACTTTAATTTCTTTATACTTTACAGAGGTCTACAAACCTCTGATTCACCAGGCATGAGTGCACCACGGAGGTAGATGTTTTTTCAATACATAGAATTGGTATATAAGCGTAATATTATTATACATTGTGATAATAAAATATATATACATTTTGTTTTCATGTTTTTGTTATGAAAATATTTTATTTGAAAATTTAATTCCACATAACCATTTCTTAATCCTGAAATAATAAAATCGCCAACAATCGCAAAGAGAGCAATGCATGAAATCAACTGTTTCTAGAACTTAAGTATCACTTCTAAATGCGTGAGAGTCTCACACATATATTTCTTTATTTATATGTATAAGTTGTATGAATGTTTAAAAAGAATTTAATATAATTTTCATGAATCATGTTCATCATCTGTCATAAGTTTTCTGTCTGAAGACTACGTTTCTGTTGTTCTGTCTACAAGATGAGTGTTTAACTTCACATTTTTTATCTTTGAGGCCATCTTGAAAGTCCTTGAAGTTTAAATAAATAATAGATTGAACTAATGAGAATGGTTTATTGTTGCCTGGTGTGTGGGTGGTAGTGAAAGCTCATTTCTTTACGTGTTCGGTGACAGATCAAACCTTTTCCCAGGTAAGAATCGTCTCTCTTTGCTGAAAAGGAAAAAGGTCTCTCTTTGCTGTTTAAATTAAGTCGGCTGGTTTTGGCTTGTAGTTGATTGATAGGCAATGTTTGCGGAAGGATGCGCATCTGTCCTGGGGATTGTTGCGGGAGTAACCCTATTTAACCGAGATTCGAAATGATCCGAAGAGGGAATTGTTCCTTGTTAACGTTGCAAGGGTTCAATTCCATCAGTTGAAAGGATCATTCCGAGCGCAAAACAATTTAAAGTAAATAAAAAACTTGTCTATTGAATCTGACAACCCCCCCCCCCCTCAGTACAAAAAACTTGTCTCATCTGATACTGTCAGTTATTTTTTTTCTCCTTTATACCTTCTGTTGTATTATTCAGCAAGTATTTCACTTACTATGAGCTTAATGAAATCAAATTAACGAGTGATACATCTATTTAGTAATTTGTGATGCGGTTTGATGTCCGATTTGTTTATAGTGTAAATATTGTCTAAGGTCTGTAAAATAGAAGATTATTCTATCTAGCAGATAATTATATTTCTAGTTTCCAAGGGCTCAGCTTCTTCGTGCTTCTAAAATCATCACCAGAGCTGCGCTTAACCGTGGTGACATTGTAATGCGTGACTCAGATATGATATAATAATAAATCATTATAAATATTCTTGGTAGTTGTTAATTTGGAGCCCTCTCTAAAAGTTAGAGATGGTTAGCGAGGTGATCTCTAACCACCTCAAACTTGTAGGGAGGGTTCCTAATAACCAAATATAATATTCTTTATTCAATTTAATATTCTTTATTCGTAGACGGTTGAAATTAATGTGAGGCTATCTGCGGGCTACTTTCGACAAACCATCCAAATTTTATAATAATCAGTTGAGTACTTTTGAAGATATTGGTCTAAATAAATGTATGTTTGTGCGCATGTGGAGGATAAAATAATAGGCGCAGAAGGTTGAAACTTATATGGGATCAACAACCGCAGTTAAAAATAGCCCGCAGATAGCCTCACATTAATTTCAACCGTCTACGCTCTTTACATTTTCTAAATTGGTTCGCTTTCTGTGTGTCTGTTGATCAATTTTTTGTCTGTCTGTTATAAATTAAAGTATCAATTTATCAAAATGTAAAGAGCGGAGACGGTTGAAATTAATTTGGGGATATCTGCGGACTACTTTCGACAAACCATCAAAATTTCATAATATTCAGTTGAGTACTTTTAAAGATATAGGTCTAAATAAATGTATGTTTGTGTGCATGTGGAGGATAAAATAATAGGCGCAGAAGGTTGAAACTTATATGGGATCAACAATGGGCTAAGTATAACCTACCATCCCAATTTCATTAAAATTGGATGTGTTGTTTTTTAGATATCTTGGTTCGCAAAAATACGTTTTACCTCTACCCAACTACAATATCTCGAAAACAGTATGTCCCACTTCAAACATGCATAGGACCTTTTTTGTGCAGAATTATATGAGGAATAATTTTGGTAATAACACTTCTCTTCAAAAAATAAACCGTTTTTCGTAAAAAGTGAAAAATAAGTAAATTTTGGACTTTAAGGAGGGGGGAGGGGGGGACGCGCCCACTCAAGAGGGGGGAACTTTACTGTTTCTTACTACTACACCCTTTACAAGTGTTTTCACAAAGTGTTTTCCCCTATTATTCCTTATTTTCCTGGTCTAATATTGCTTTTAACATTTTTAATCTATGATGTTAGAATATTAAAATAAAATAAGGTTATTATTTATTTTAGAAACTATAATAATAATTTAGATTGTTTAACAAAAGAGTGTCTGAAGAACATCAAGCTAGAAGTTTGTGTACAATTTAATTTTTTAGTGCCGTTTAAGAATATGTAGTCGGCTCGTCTTCGGGACATAGCTTGGCAATAGGCAATTAACAGAAAATAACTGGTGGAGAGCTGTAACGTCCCACCCATTATGGTGGACAATGTGATTTTCATGATCCTGAGTACAAAATTAGTAAGCAGTTAGAAGACTAAAAATTAAGTTGATTTTGGCTTGTCACTTGATAAGTGACCACATTGATTTGAAGTAATATTTGTAAAACTAACCTGTCAAGTGACAAACTAACAGGACATGGCGCTCACCCCCGGTTTGATTTTTCAAATACTGATTGCCAAGCTATGTCCCGGAGACGAACATAGCCACCCACATATTCTTAAAAGGAATTAAAAGATTAACATGTATACAGAATTCTAGCTTGATGTTATTCAGACACTTATTGAGGTGGCTAGAGGTGGTTAGAGGTGGTTAGAGGTGGTTAGAGGTTTAATCTACTACTAGGTGTTAGAGTACTAATCTCGTCGACTACTAGTTATGATCAGAGACGGGAAAAAGTCATAAACGTCATAGTCATATGATTTTGTCATAAAATAGCCATTTTACGCATAAACGTCATAAAATGGGGGTTTCTTGTAATAAACGTCATAGAATGGCCTTTTTTTGCCAATTGTTTAGCAAAAAGGTTATTTTTTTTGTTAATGCAAATTTTTAAATTGAACATTCGTGGTCCGGTTCCAGGTAAAAGTGCAGTTTAAACAAAAAACTCTTACACCAGCTTAGTGAATGGCCTGGGCTCTTAATTCCCTGACCACTTTCGGACTTAACTAATGCGCTTATGCATACCTACAACCAGAGAGGCACCGACGGTCATCCCTGATTCCAAACTAGGGCTCCTGATCGGCTCCTTCTTGGAACAACTCCTTAAATTAGAATCCAGACAGACTTTTCTTTGGAAGGTGAAACATTCTTCTGTAAGCCATGTGATAAGCAGGTAAGTTCTACACCTACTTTGTATCTGAAGTCTTCAAGGTCTTAGCTTCATTGGATGCTGGAGAGGCGCTGTCAATTCGCAATGCAAAAGAAGCCCTAAAGGCTCCAGGACTGGAAACTTACCTGAACTACATCAACGACAACTTTGGGACATTTCCTGACATAAAAGAAGGTCTGCAAAAACAGGATTTGCTATTTCCAAACGGTGTCAAAAAAATCAAGACCCTTTGCGGTACCGATTGGGTTGGAAGAGGGGGGGGGGGGGGGGGGGGGAAGGTGAATGAAAAGTTCACTGCTGTTCTCTCAAGGAATCCTGGGTGGGAACACGCCTAGGCCATAGCTGCCCGGTTGAAAGGCGTGCAAAAGCAAAAGAAAATGACGTGTTATGCATGAAATTTGCTCTCACCTCATCTGCCGACGTCGAAAGGTCTTTTTCCAAGTTTAAAATTCTACTGACGGACAAAAGAACCAATTTAACGCTGGAGAATATAGAACAACACACGATTACTTTTTACAATATTGAAGCATTCTGTTAATTATTATCATTTATTACATATTTTGTATTTATGAAATATTGAAATCTTTTTTGAACATTTTCCCTCCAAAATAACGAAATTCTTCACATAATGGCTAAATTTTCACAGAAAATACACGTCATACTTTTGGCTAAAAGGTCATAAAACAACCGGTTTTTTAAAATAAACGTCATAAAACAGGATAATAAAAGTCATAAAAGTCATAGAATAAAGGTCATGAAATGGAAAAATAAAAGTCATAAACGTCCCGTCTCTGGTTATGATATACGAGTATGGAGGTTGGTCATATTTTATGGAGCCTTGATCGTTTACGCTATACGCACGCAGTTTCCTAAAAAATAGGTCTTTTTTATCGCAGGTATTTGCTATTTTTCAATTTTAGTTGCTTGCCAGGACAAAGCATTTGATTATTTGCCGAATATTAAGGAAGGCTTTGAGTGAGAGGTTATTACGTATTGTGGGTAACTCTTGAAGCACAATGTCATCCTAATCCTGTCCTGTTGTCTCCGATTGTCGGTGTCTCTTCATATTTTTTGTGCTTACAAACAAACCTCTACTGGTATTATATCTACAACAGAAAACTTGCAAAGACAGGTAGAGGAGTTTTGCGGTCGAACGAGGACTGCTATCTTCATGCCATTGTCACCATGCCTCAAAGAATATCTCGGGTCCACGGGAAAACCTCAAAGTAAGGATTATTTTTTGTCTAATCCATATTGAAACGTACCCCCTTCATATCAGCTTAAGTTTTTTTTTAAAAAAAAGAAACTTTTTTATATGATGCTGAACCTGTTAAATTCATACCCTTGTTGTTTTGTTAATATCTTTTGGCTCTTTTGCGGCGAACTTATTTTGAACTTTGGCCCTTTAATTTTTATCCCGCGTGTTAAAGAGCAAGCGAGCGTGAATCCAGTCGCTTACTTTAAGTTTAAGTATCGGCTGCTAAAATCTGTAGGTGCCGAAACTGTATTTAATCTTTCGGAAAGTTTCTTTTCATTATTTCTATTACTGTAGCTATATTTTTTTTTTTTTTCTACTTATTTTAAAGTAAGAGATCTTATCTTACCTTGATTAAACCTCATCCGCTCCGTTAAGATTCCACATCTGGGATCACTAAGAAATAATGTTATAAGATTACAATGCCATAAACGATAATGTAACGTATTAATTGAATGAAAAATAATTTACTAAGAATCTATTAAATATTATCTTAAAGCGTTCACATTTCACATTTTGGTTTTAATAAAAGGATTTAAAGTTTGTTCACAGAGTCACAATTTTAAAGTGTTACATTCAGCTCTTGCGTGATAGTAAAAAAATTGCAATACAACAATTGGGATAACATTATATAATTATAAATATTATATAACATTATATACTGATAATTAGGATTAATTATAACATTTTTCTTTCCCGTATCGAGTTCCTTTGACTCGTGCCAAAAGCCAACTTTGAGCGCAGCTAAACAGTTCCGCGTTCGGCTCCTCTCGCCTTGGTTCGGCGAGAGTATACTGCCGGCATTAAAGAGCATTTACACATTCGCACGAATAGCGAGTCGAATTGCAAGGCCATTTGAGAGTGAATGTTTTGCCGGTACTTTCTCCATTCGCCTCGCCACTTGTGGCACTCACGCTGGAAACGGTTTTCTGGAATGAGTCAAAGGGTACGGCCACAGTGCACGCTGGTTCCAAATCAGGTTCAGCCTCCAAAAACAAGCGCAAGAATTAAACAGTGTAGTTAAAGCAGGGGGGGGGGGGCATAGTGGAGGCAGGCAACTGGTTGCATAAGGTTCAGAGTCAGAGACTTTACTGGAATGATTTGTAGTTTTTTAAAATTGTAGTTTATAAAATCATTTTCTAGGTTATGTACAAATACCTAATACCTTTTATCCTCGCTTATTGTTTGTTTTTCTTCGTTTTGATTTATTTTACTACATTTTTATTAGCTTGCTTTCTTGTTTGTTTGTTTGTTTGTCCAGTACAAATCTTGCAATCGAATTTGAACTAATATCCCGAGTAGCTAGACATTTGAAACTTTCAGAATAGCTCAGAACACGATGACAATGCATTATTTTAATACTTTTAGTCATCTTTCAGCAGAATTTAATTCGTTTTCAGCAAATTTTGCTGTAAGGAAAGTTAGTTCGGAAAAATCCGCAAGTTTTTTATTTGTTTTGACATGCCCCATATTTACAATCTTCATTTTGACAAGTTTCATATTGATTTTTTATTTAGTCAATAGAAAATTTAAAAACGTAGTATATAAAAAGTTCTTTTTATGTTGTAATTATTTTTAATATTAATATAATGAGTAAAGAACGCTAAGTAGATTGTCTCCACTTTCATTCTAAAATATGCTCGAAAAGTGGTGGTATTTCCCATTTGCACTCCTTCACTTATTAATTTCTTAAACAGAAATTCTTTCACATTTGAATTTTAAATGAACTCTCTCTGTGGCCATAAACAAGTACGCTATATCTTCATATGACAACTATGAGTTTACGTTACGACTGCGCCTATTTCATTCTGCCTCCACTGCGGTCATCACCTGCTTTCCTCAAGCTGACATATCACGAGCCTGTTTTCGGTGTCTAAACCTGATTCGGAACTAGCGTGAACTCTGGAGTACCCAACGGCTTGTATTGACGAGGTGAACCTTTGGCGAATTTGAAGGTGGTCATTCGCGTTGAGGGGACGAACGTACGAATGCCACTCCCGAATGTCGGAGAAGTGACGAGGAGAGTGTGTTGAGTGTAGATGCGCTATAAGAAACTCTCGCACCGAGTTCTGTTACTTCTGCTTTTCTATTACTTTGTTAGAAGATCTTCAAAGTCGTATATTTATTTTCCGTTTCAATCTCTTGGGGCAACTTCTTTGTCTTTGCACTATTCTGACAAACAAAACTTGTTAAGAATATTAATAAATATATAATTATATCAAGGTACTCCCAGAATAAAAATGAACTACCTCGAATTGTCAGCATTGAGTAAAAACTGAAAATAAAAGTAAAGATAGAAAATGTTTCAATTTTTCCTTTATATAAAAAGGCATTGTCAATATATAAGCAGAAAAAATGAAATCCGGCAAATCTAATTTTGTATATTTTTTGCGTATGTTTTAGTTAGATTTTGTCAAAGTGCTGTATTCTTCTGTCACCCTTAATTTCTACGCACGAGAAACTCTGTTGAATTACTGTTATTCTACTGCATATTAAATTTTCTTTAGATGGAAGTATCTTCCCCCTTTTTTGTAAAAGATATTTTTTTCTGAAGTATCCAAGGCATATTGTCAAGTAAGTAAAAGTAAGGGGGTCTTGTTTGTACAATATTATAAGAATCGGGTGAGGTTGACAATATCTGCTTGCGCTAAGAGGTCCTTTTGTCCTTTCTTCGCTAGGATGCGGAAGATAATAGAAAGGACCTGTGCGCCTAGAGGCATTCCATGTTCTTCTAAATAATA
The DNA here is from genome assembly GCA_951217055.1 of Gerris lacustris. Taxonomy (NCBI): domain Eukaryota; kingdom Metazoa; phylum Arthropoda; class Insecta; order Hemiptera; family Gerridae; genus Gerris; species Gerris lacustris. The sequence goes on from OX578278.1 coordinate 76,376,934, forward strand.
AGACTGGTTCTGTGCCCTAGATACCTACCTATATGTCTGCAGTTAGTTTATCCTTAGGGTATATAGATTTTGGGGGACATATTTCTACTAAGTAGGTACCTTTAGGAAGAGGTCGGACCTTCGTGTACCTATTGTACCAATAAGAGATAATCCTTCGGACATCTGTCTCACAAAAACTAGTTTTGAGGCAACCACCTCGTCAATATTTCATACTTGACTATCCACACTGACAATTTTCGGTTTCTTTTTAAGTTAGATAATTTTTACGTAGCAATTTCCAAGAACTTTTTCTTCACTTTCATCTAAAATAGTTAGTTGTCCTTATTTCTTGCCTGCAATAATCCTTCTAGGTACTGGAGACTGGAGAGGAGAGTCCTCATAATGTTCTATTTCAAATTCTTACAACTGCAAACCTTCTTTTATGTGTATCTCGTTGGTTCTTATTCCCAGAAGCTCTCTAAAATTAACTTTTAAATTTAGTAGAAGGATGTATACATATATTTGTATACAGTGTTTCGTTGGGAGGGGAATAATTATTATGAACTAAAAATAAAAATAAAACTATTCCATTTACCCAGACGAATAAATACTTAATTTTCAAGTTATAACAACAATCATAAACAAATAATAATATTTAAGTTCTAAAGGTAATCGTAATAATAAAAGAAATTACAATGGACTCTTAAAGAAAAGTGTGGACTGTATACATTAAAGATATTAATTAAAAACGATGGGGAATAACAATAAATTTGTTCTTGAATACCAGAAAAGTAGATGAAGATATAGGCATATATACCTAAGGATGAAAAAGATGGGATAAATCACTGATAGTTAGAATGTTTTAAAATATAAAAATATTAAAGACGTTAAAGATAAACAATCTAAAATGAAATGAAATCTGTTGAGTAAGTAAGGGAATAATACAAAATTAAAAGTATTCCTGGTCATGTTTGCTAAACCACTTAATATAATAGAAAAACTTAAATCTAATTAAATTATAGAGCCAGCGTGGCCGAGGTGCTCTAGGCACTCGCCCAGCTATCAATGAATCGTGGTGAATCAAGGTCTTGGGTGCGATCCCTCACCGTGATGCTCTGATTTAAATAGCTCACTAATGACCACACCATACCCGCTTCGGTGGTACAACGTACAGGTATCCTATGATTGTCAGTACAAATATTTGTTACAAGTCAACACTTATTATTAAAAATACTAATTTAAAATTCCTAATTTTTCACTAAAACAACCTCTCAAGGCATGTCTTTGCTAATTTGACCACGGGGTTAGTAAAATGGGCCCAGTGTGGCCTGATTGGATTGCTAGGTTTGAACATGTGGTTCGTCCTTCCCATCTAACCACTACTACTAAATCTAATCAAAGATTAAATAATCCAAATTAAAATAATATAACCATGACAAACACCGAAATTTTTAACTAACTACAGAATTGAACATGTATATGGTGGTGTATGTATGTTGATTTGAATTCTTAATATTATGTGTTTAAGACAGTGCTTGGTGTATTTTTTTTTTTTTTTTTAAGAGTGACATTTGTTTTAAGGACTTTTATATGATATTGATCTTTCTATTTCCTTTAGTATAATAGCCGTTAGGTAATCGATTCCCTGTATTTTCAATCTAACCTATAGCCGGACATTCTGGGATGTCCTGCCGGGAGGGCGGCTTTCCCATTATTGATAATGGCCGAGTATTTCGGTACCCAGTGTATCCAGTTGTTGGGGTATGGAGGGGAGTTAAGAAAAGGATATTATTGTATTAGATAAGTGTACTTTCTTCTATCTCACTCTAGCATTCCACTGTCCGGTGATTCCGACGCAAAAAGCAATACCATCAGTGGAGACGGCGTAGCTCGGAGAAACAGCCAATAATTTCTTTTTATAGCCCTTTTTCTCTGATCTTTTCCCTGGGCAGTGTAGGGAGGGGAGGTCGGGACTAGTGCTGGCTCAGCCCTTCATAGTGTCCCTTTCCTTTCTCACCCCAGCTCCTCCTAGTGTCGGAAACCTAGGCACTAACGTACCTGTTCAACTTGGCCCATTATCCCGGCACATTAGAGCCGCCGGACACTACCCTCTCCCCCGGACACTACCATCCCCCCTACTTCTTACTTCTCCTTTTTTTCTTTATAACGCCTTTCTATCTCCCCTCTAAAAAGGAAAGATTTTCAAAATTGCGTTTCTCTATCTCTTCGATACTCCCCTCCCCCCGTACTTGTAACATTTCGAAGAGACCCACGATATACTTTTCGGGCCGTTAACGGACACTGTTAAAACTTTCTAAGGTAGGATGGGATGAAGTTGGGGTGTCCGACGTTATCGACTAAAAGACTGTGCTGTTAGTGAAATTGCATCTTCCAATAACTGGGCAACAGATATAACCCTGCTGCCGGTTTCGAACCTATATTACCTCGTTTAGGTACTAAACTAAAACTAATTTGATTGAACCGCATTAAATAAAACAGCGACTGATTCTCTAGTCTGTCTTTTCCTTATTAGATAATGGCTCAGGGAAAAGCAATACTAGCATAAATACCAGTAAATACATTACTTAAATAATTATAATGTAATGTATACCTCAACTCTTCTTATACCTTGCATGTTCTGTTTTATAATTTAGTAAGCTAAAAAAAAAACAAGTAAGGCCCGCTTCACGTAAGTACATGAGGCGATAATCGCCGGTTTCTGTATGATTTCTTTAAAATTGCAAAATTTTATACTAAAAATGTTCAATACTTTTTATTGTATTAATGTTACTTATCGGTATATATATATGTCTCGTATCTTGGGTATTACTTTTCGTAGTTTCATGAAACTTGATTAAAGACTGTTTCAGTGTCGTAAAGTATAAGATAAACATAAAATAAAAGCCGACATTACAGCATGTGCAGCCGACATTATTGCAGTGTGAACTTCTTTTGCCGATGTTTTCACCCATTTGAGTTACAATTTTGCGTGATTTATGAAATGTATATTAAACTGTAAAAAATATAAAATTATCATAGTTGAGCGGACATCGGGATGAACTTGTCCATTCATTGTGAGCTCACATTTAAGTCATTTGTCATGGAAGTGTAAATACCACTTTGACCACTTTGATCCGAGAACTTGTCAACTCATTGTGGGCTCACATTTAAGTCATTATTTGTCATGCAAGTGTAAATACCACTTTGACGTAGGTCCAAGTTGGAAAAAATAGTATATCTACTTTTGAGGCATATCGTGGTGTTGGCAGCATAGGAGATTTCAATGTAGCCCGCCTTCTTAAAAATATTAAGTCTAAAATTTTAATTGTTGCATATTCTTTTTCTACACTTCAAGACCTTTAAATTGACCGAATTTCATGTTCCTAGCTATAGTAGTTTATGAATTGAAACATGGCAACGGACAGACAGAGCCGTTATACAAGGTTTCTTTTCGTACTTCGTACAGATACCTAAAAAAGCAATAATGAGTAACCCAAAAGCCCATAGATGGTTTCGGCCGTCGACTTTATATGTAATGGATTAAATGAGGTTAGCTCCATTAGATGAATAAAACTTATATTGACATGCGCGCAACTAGGAATGCTAACGTCATCTGGTGCTGCCAGCCGGACAGACACCTAGCAAGTAAGTACCGGCCAGACCGTTTTCATTTAACAGAGTTCTCTCTCTAGGTGCTGAGACACCTACTCAGGACTCTCTAAATATTGTTTATTGTTAAGTTCCTTAAATGGTTGTTATTGTAGTTATTTTAGTATCATCTTAAATTTTTTGTATAAATGGTGAAATATTGAATATTTATTATTATTTCATATATTACGAAAACCAAAACCGTTCACAACTTTTTACTTTCTCATACAAAGAGAAAGTATTGTGATGGAGCGTAATTCTATTTTAAGATTTTGATGGATTTACACGTTTTAAGGTCCCCAGAGTCCAAAAATTTGGTTTTTAAAAAATGTCCGTCTGTCGTCTGTTGTCTGTCCCTTATCTTGTCTGTCTCCCATTCGTTGTCTGTGCAGACGTGTGAATCCTAAACTACTGAACCGATTTTGACGAAATTTTGGAAATACATATGTTCAGAAAAATCATACCCCGAGGCGAAATCGAGAAATAAATTTTAGCTCTAAATTTGGGGGCGCTACCCCCCAAATAAACCCGAGAAAAATAAATTATTCTCAAGAATTAGAGACTCGTAGAATTTATTATTAGTTAGGTAAATAAAATTTTAAGCTAGTGTATTTTTATTTTCCCTTAATATATTTCTGTTTCATAGATTATTCGTTACCCTTAATCTTGCGGGTTGTATGTTATATTCTAGAAGTGTATTCCATTTCTTGATCAAATAATTACAGTTTATATTGTGTAGATAATTATTATGGAAAATTAAATTTTGAACTTCAAGCCGTTTGGATTAAATTGTTGGAATGAGATAAGGCGGTGGATACGTACAAGACGTTATATATTACAAGTGAAGAGAGAAGTAAGAAAATTCCACCTGAGACTGTGAGCGGGGAACAACTCAGTGGCGTCTTTCTGCCCTGCGTGTATATATACTGGATGAGCAGCCCCGGATCCAATTATAAGTTTAGAACGAATTTCTCATTTCGGTACAATTAAGGGGGATGGGGCGGCTTCTCTCACGGTTACACCCCCCCCCCCCGAATTATACCCGAGGCCCCGGAGTAGGAGCTCCCCGCCAGTAATTCCTCCAAAGTAACAACTTTCTGCAAAGCCTCGCCGATTAATTTCCCTCAGCCCTCCCCCCCTCCCCCTCCCTTTCTACTATCTCTTAATGTTCATTAATTTTCCGCTCTCGCTCTTGTACTGCGCCTGCGCATAAGGCGGTCTCGACCACTTTAATAATCCTCGACTTTCTCCCTTATTTCCAGCCCTCTCGGAGTCTCCGAATTTAATGAAAATTATATTTAACCGCCTCTTTTTATTTGCACGCTCGCCTCCCCGGTCCCACCTCTTGTCTCACCCTCCCCCTCCTTTATCTTATTCCGGGGGGAGGGGTCCTAGAGGACGTTTCGAATATAATTAAATCAACGTTTTATCCCTGTTTGCCCCGGCGCGGGCGTCGTCTCGAGCACCCAGTCCTAATCTAATAATGAATTTAGGCTGTTACGTTATTATGCGTTCTCGGCAGTTTCCTTTTATGTGATCTTCTTAAACAACGCTTTAATAAAATGTCCAGTAATAATTAAGAGCCCTCAATTTGTATTTTAATATTCTCTCATTTATTCATGTGACAGTAGTGGTAGATTGAAATGAAAGATTTACAGTAATTCTTCGGATGCAAATATCATTATTCTATTTATTCATTTGTATGTGTTTAATTCATTGTCCTGAAGGATTATCTCATAAAATTGCATTTTGCTTATAATATTTCACACTGCATAAAAGATTCCATTCGATATCCGACACGATTATATAATACTTATCGTGTTTGTTGATAAATTTAGAGAAGAGTCAATCATAATAGTCTCGTGAACAAGTCAACATCACTGAGAATGCAATCAAAGATGATATCGATTAATATTTAAACTATAGCAAAACAAAACGATTTTACTGTTTAACTAGCAACGTGTTGTCTAGCCTATCTATGTCATAGTAAGAACAACATTTAAAGTTATTTTATTGAGATAATATTTTCATTGCCATTACAATTTCCTACTTATATCTACTCGATGACAAATGTATTTAGTTTTGATCCGCACATGTTGTTTTCTTATTTATTATTAATTGTTTTGGTATTATATAAATCTTGATAGGTTATTATATAAATAATTGAATGTAATTTCTTCTCTAATGACTACAGATGATATCGGTTTTTAACACAAAATCATTAACAGTCAAATGAAACGAAGGATAAAAAAACGAAAACAATTCTAGCAGTGTGCGATGCAGAATCAAAGAGATAGTTAGAATAACAATTAGAGATAAGTTAGATATAATTTATTTATTTAGTTTGGGTATTTACTTTTTTAAACTATGTCAATGTCGGAACATAAAAGACATCTTTAATCATTTTACTTTCTAGTATTCCTAGTAAATAATACATATAGAGATATTATTTAGATACTAAATTTAGGGGCTTAGACATGTTTTATAGCCCCCCCCCCCCCCTCTCCAAAAAAAAAAAGCATACACGTCTAATAATGCCAAATAAATCTACCTATAGAAAAGTATTGCTCCAACATTTTATTATTTATATTTGTTTAGCTGTTTTGAGGCTGGAAAGTACTATTTCGCTGATTTGTCATTTAAATATTAAAAAACAGGCAGAAAAGTAATTGAAATAGTCAGGGAAATATTTCCCTGCCTAGGCAGGAAAAGTGCAGTGTTTACCAGTGCGTGTCATAACATCTGTTTTTGTTTGTGTTTTGTTTTATTTTAATATGCTTACCTAAGCTTCCATTTTTTTTTATCTAAATAACGTGAGTAGATAAATTATTGTATGCAACAAGGCATCAGCAAAGGAAATATTTCTGCCTTGAGTATTTATTAACTGCCTCGGTTTTGCCTCGGCAGTTAATTGTCATCGCCTGTTTTCGCCTTAATCACTCGTCAGTAAAATTTCATTTTGCTGCCTAGTTGCATAAATTACTATTTAATAATTAAGGAGAAAGTTTATAATTTGTAGAAAAACTATATGGTGAATTTATTAATTTATTTAGATCTGTACGGATGATTTTTATTTAAAAATCCATAATGCAGTTAATTTAAATACGATTCTAACCATATAAGTCGTTTTCCCGGGAAAAATATAGTTAGAGAAACGCCAAAATTTAGTTAGAGGCCGGTTAGATTCCGGGAGGAGTATTTTTATGGTAAATTTTGATAAAAATGTTCGATAATAATTAAATCTAAATGTAACCACGAAAAATCGGACAAATAATAAATGGAAAACTTTGGACCAAGGAATTATAATGCTCGTATTATATGAGGAAGTATAGTGAGAATTGCTTCTGACAGAATTCGCCTCTGAACTTACTGGAGGCAGCGGAAGCATTGCGACATTTAAAAGAGCGATTTTGTTTATATGCCACATGGTAAATTCGTATTTTACGTGCCAGGCCAAGATTTAGAGCTCCCTCTAACCACCTCTAACCACCACTAACCACCTTTTAGTACCACTAACCACTTCTAAATACCTCTAACCACCACTAACCACCTCTAAGCACCACTAACCACTTCTAACCACCTCTAACCACCACTAACAACCTCTAAGCACCACTAACCACCTCAAACCACCTCTAACTGCCACTAATCACCTCTAACTACCCTTAAGGAAATTTCTCTGGCACATACAATACGAATTAGCCTGCCACATTAATTTAATTGGTAGACTATTAAACTATGCTTTACAACAACAAGACGAGTTTTAGGAACTCTAAGTACGCAATGCATATGTGATATTCAGGTTTAGTTTGAAAACGCTATTTTTTTGCTGTTTCTTCTACGTGCCGACCAACACATGATTATGTTATTAGAGAACGATGGATTCAGCCACTTTACTCATCTACCCGATGTGTTTATCAGTTTGAAAACATGTCTCACCTCTCTGGGATTCGAAATCACCAGATAATATGTCGGTTTTTATTTCTTAGTTACAGGTGGAGTTGCGAGTATGCTAACCACGCAGCTAATAATTTTATACAATAGGCATATAGCTTTATCTTGTACTATAGGCAATATAGTTATATCTTTTACGATGGATAAATTATAATTGTATCTCGTACAATAGGCATATAATTGTACAATTTTTTTTTTTAAATTTTGAGTGAGGTATAAAATGAAAGGCATTAAAGAGTAGATTACAAAAATATGTAACACTTGTGGAAATTGTTTAATTTTTCACACGATTTTGTCAATAAACATCAAAAGTTTCTGTTATGTTTTAAGTGTCAGCACTTATTTTTTCACTTAAAGTTATTTATTCACTTAAGCTTTTGTTTCATATATATAGTTTTGTTGGATATGTATATTCCTGTGATCTACTCTACAACAGATTTTTTGCTATTATATATTATAATAAAATTCAGTCCTTATTTATGTTTAAACCGGCCATGCATCTAAATCATAGTGGTTTATTATTTTCACAATACAAACGAAACCCTTTTTCGTGAGACTTCACGCACAACAATTGTTTTGATTACCTGCGCATCTCGAAAACGGTGCGTTTGCGGATCTATGTGAAGAGGAACTTTTTGGAACGAAGTTCCTTATGGCATGGTTCTGAAGCCCGGGAGTGAATCCAAAAAAAAATGACCAAAATCACCGTCACGCAAAAACCGTCACCAAATCTACCGATGACGATAACTTGAGTAAAATATCACCGAGTTAGTTGAAATTTGGTACACATGTTCATTTTACCAATGGCTGAGTTCCTACCGGGTATCCCGCAACACCACATGTATTTTTTTCTTAGAGATAGTCAATGAAACGCGTCCTTCAATTTCCGACAAATGTTTTGAAACACCAAATATATTTTATACATGTGCGCAAAGGTTCTAACATTTTTAAACATTTTGATATTTCGTCGCGTTTATTAAGTTTATTTATATTATGTTAGTTCATTATGTATAGTCCATAAGACATACAAAGCTTGGCATTTCTTTTTGATATGTGAAAAATTTCCTGGTGTCTTACACTTGTACAACTCGACTATTGTTGTAATATGTGAGCCCCGTCCATTGTTGTCGGATCAGAGCTTATAATAAGCGATGAGTCGTGTAAAAATGAAATTTTCTAAAGTGATTGTGTTGTCATAGATTGAATATTACGATGAGCGTGTGGTGGACTAGACCTACGCCTGACGACTCTATCATATTCGGCGCTGTTAATATAGCTCGGAGCCGGGGCTCGGTGTAACGAATCAAAAGGCCTTTGCTTGATGGGCTGCTCTTTGTCCTGCTGGGAATTATCGAAGGCTATTATGACTAGTGTAATGAGGCGACGCCTTACTCTGACTTTGCTGACTCACTGTCTTCTCATACAGCCCCTCTCATATGTGGTTATGTGTAACGGAGTTCTACTCCTCAGTATTGTCTCCAGCTTCTCGTCCACCATTATAATGTCTTACAACGCCTATAATATATCATCAGTATAAAAGCTGACTTACAATATTGCACTTATTCTCTGAGTGAATCTTCCGAATTGACTGCCGTCATAACTTACCGTTTCCGATGGCAGCCTGCCTGGTACCACACAAGGAATTGAATTTCGAAACAAAAATCAAATACTCGTGCATTTAATTTATTAGGAAGAAAATAAATCCAATTATTTTTGCTTCCGAGCTTACAGAAGGTAACGGAAGCTATGTAATCGTTCTGTAGATCCAACTTTTTTATGTCTGAGAATTTAAAAATTCAATGACAGAAGTCCGCTTCAGACATCAGAGAACATTCTTGGTACCGTGTCTGTCTGTCGCTCAATTTTTGCGAACCAACATATCTTAAAAACTACTCATCTGATTTTATTGAGATTTGGAGGGTAGGTCGTAACTAGCCCATTGTTGGTCCCAAATAAGTTTCAACCATCTGCGCCCATTTGTTTTTCTTCCACAAGCGCTCACAAACATACATTTATTTACACCTATATATTCAAAAGTACTCATCTGTTTTTTTGAGAAATTTGGATGGTTAGTTAAATGATAGCCCCAGATTAATTTCAAACGCCTGCGCACATTAAATATTACTAATTTGATACTTTTATTCGTGGCATTTTGATTTTTTTAGAAAGCAATTTTGACAGATTTTTTAAATAAAGGGGGAATAATATTAAATTATATTAGCCCATTGAAAATATTATATAAGTTTTAACCTATTTGTATTTATTGATAAAAGTATAGGATTTATTCCGAGCTTACCGATGGTAACAGAAGTATTGTGATAATTTTGAAGAACGACATTTTTCATTATGTCTCTGAATTACAAAGTGTCAAAACAAAAATCTGTTTCAGACATCATAGGGAACATTATTGGTTCCGTGTCCCTTTCTTGGCCTACTGCATAGGCAGACGCGTAAAGCCTTAACTATTGGACCGATTATGATGATTGGGAATTCATGTTTAGAAAAATCATACCCCAAGGACCCAAGCTAAATCATACCCAAATCAATAAATTAATTTTAGCTCTAAATTTGGGAGAGCTACCTCATAAAAATAGGGCTGATTTCTACATTCTCATATAAAGAGAAAGTATTGTGATGACGCGAAAACTCGATTTAGAAATTTCGATGGTTATAACGTTTTAAAAAAGTCTTTCTTTCGTCTGTCTGTGGTCTAACTGACGTCCATCGACTTTCTGTCGTCTGTGCCGACGCGTGGAGCCTAAACTACTGGGCCAATTTAGACGAAATTTGGCATACATGTACAGAAAAATCATCTTTAATCGTTTTCCATTTAATGAATATTGCGTATTATGGTCAAGTACTGCTTCAATAATATTGCGTATTATGGTCAGGTGTTGGTTCAATAATATTTTAAATTATGGTCAAGTGCTGGTTCAATAATATTGCGTATTATGGTCAGGTGTTGGTTCAATAATATTTTAAATTATGGTCAAGTGCTGGTTCAATAATATTGCCTATGATGGTCAAGTGTTGTTTCAATAATATTGCGAATTATGGTCAAGTGCTGGTTCAATAATATTGCAAATTATGGTCAGGTGTTGGTTCAATAATATTGCCTATGATGGTCAAGTGCTGGTTCAACAATATTGCGTATTACAGACAAGTATTGGTTCAGCTTCGTTATCAGTATTGACAATGAAGCTGCTGAAAAGTCTCTAGAGAAGCCTTAGTTACATTTGAAGCTGCAAGTAGAAAGGGAGGTCCTTAAATAAGTAAAACACAATCTGAATAGAAACTGATGTCTCCTGCTTACACCGGACAGATCCTATTGAACCTGACAGACGGCTTATCAAGCTCGTAAATCTTTATCATGTTGTAATAAGGATGCCGATGGACAAAGCATGAGTCTCCAACATATCTGACGTTCTTACTTTAATACCTTGATTCATCGATATCAAACAATTAAAACAACTAAAAACGTTTATCTTAATATATTTTGGTTTATTTGACATTTTATTTAGTAGATTTATCCAAGATTTGTGCTTGTCACAGGGTTATATAGTATCCAGGATTTATTGGCTACTCTAATATCTTCCCCTTCTTGAGAAGTTTATTTTTATTTCTCTCCAATCAATACTGACATTAGTCAGCACACAATGTAGGAGGGTAATTGTTTTGAACCCTTATATCTTATATTTAAACTCCCTTTACTACATGATTATTTATTTAATATTTAATTGCAATTGTTAAATTATAAATAAATAAAAAAAATTGCATTTTTTATTGCATTTACAAGCCATTATTGTCTAATTTGTTTAATTATTTTCCTGGTTTTATTAATGTGTCAACATTTTTTTTTTTTTTGATTCTGTAAAGTTATCGATTTAGCAAAAGTTTAAGAGCACAGACGGTTCAAATTAATCTGGGGATATCTGCAGGTTACTTTCAATCAACAATAAAAGTTGGATACAATTCAGATAAGTACTTTTTAAGCTATAGGTTTAAATACATGTATGTTTGTGAGCATGTGGGAGAGAAACAATTGAGCGCAGAAGGTTGAAACTTATATTATGGGACCAAAAATGGACAAATTATGATCTAAGTTTGATTTATTAGATGTATCAATTTTTTTCAGGAATCCTGACATCATTTTAATTTTAATGAAAATTCAATAAATTTAAAAATAACATGAATTTTTATTGTAAAAAAAAAAATAAAATAAAATAAATGCAGCAATTGCTATGATGGAGTTAATTGTTTACCTATTACAACCCCACTTTTTTATTTCTGACTTAACCTCAGAAGAATTATATCGACACTACAATCATTGACGCTAGCACTATTCTAGCAAACCTTTTATTAGAACCTTAGAACCTGATAAACATTAGAATCAGGGTGAAAGAACTATGAACGCAGTGCATGCAGAATGCAGAAGCTAATTGAACCATTGGCAAATCTCACGGCCGGCCCCCAGAGAACCACGATACCCACAAAAACAAAAAGTTTCTATTTTATTAATAAGCAAAATACAAATATACAGTCAATGGGTGTGGCACATAGCATCCTCGAATCCTATTATCTACATTATTATTATTTTTTGCTTTTACAAGCCATTGTTGTCATGTATATATTTGTTTAATTGTTTCTCTCGTTTTTACTTTTCCTCACTACTAATTGTAGGAAAAGTATTGTTGTCACCAAAAAATTTTTTTTCGAGATTTCAATGGAATTATCCGTTTTAGGTGTTTTTAAGACCTCCTGAGTGGTTTTCAGCATGACGTATGTATGTGTGTGTGTATGTATGTGTGTGTGTATGTGTGTTATCATCGTAGCGCCCAAGGTATTTAACCTAGAAAGTTGAAACTTAGCAGAAAAATCTGTCCTAACCTGTAGTTGTGCCGCCCGGAAAATCAACTTTTTCCGCCATCTTGAATCCAGTTTTCTGAGTCAGCATAAATTTAAAAAACCTTAATAAATCGAAAATAGTCCTGATCGAGTTGAAATTTGGCTCGAATGTACTTCTCTGTATGACAAACAAGTCCACTAAATTTCATTTTTATATTGGCCTCCATTTTGAAGTTATAAATTTTTGAATTTTTAAACTTTGACGGTTAATAATACTGAAAGTATAAATAGGTTTTTGACATATAGCATATCGTTGGAACCGGAAAAAATTAAGGAACAAATATAAAAAAAACCGATGAAATTCCATTAATTAGTTTAAAAGTTATAAGCGAATATAATTATTTATTAGTGCGATAATTTTGATGACGTCAAAGTTTGTTTATACATCTGTCAAAATACCGCCAAACTTCAAATAATTAAATAAAATATAAGTTTTAAAAATAAGGTTTTTTTTTTGAAGAAAGATAATAAATCAGTTAGTTCAGAACGGTCACCCATCCAAGTACTGACCACGTCCAATGCTGCTTCCTCCTGCTGCAAAGCAGCTGGAGAGGCCACTTTAGTAGCCTCTGAAGTGAGGAAAAGTTCCGAGGTACCCCGTACCCGATTTTTTTAATCTGTCACAATAGTTTTGATATTTTATATGAATTAAAGTATCAATTTAGCAAAAGTTAAAGCGTAGACGGTTTAAATTAATTTGGGGATATCTGCAGGCTACTTTCGATAAACTATACAAGTTTCATAAAATTCAGATATGTATACATTAAAGCTATATATAGGTTTAAATAAAAGTATGTTTGTGCGCATACCTATGGAAGAGAAACAAATGAGCTCAGAAGGTTTAAGCTTATATGGGACATACACATTTCATTAAAATCGGACGTTAAGTTTCTAAATATGTTTATTCACAAAAATTGAGTGACAGACCGACACGGTACCAAAAATGTTCCCTGATGTCTGAAACAAATTTCTGTCTTGGATTTTTTAAAATCGGAGACAACATATTTTCGTTCTTCAGAACGATCACATTGTTTCCGTTACCTTTGGAAAGCTCGGAAGCAATATTATTTTTAAAGAAATACCAGGTGAACACGTCAATGAGGGCCGCATTCCGGTTTTTCATGTATTATATAAGAGCCACACCATAATTACATACGTAGTATAAAAAAATAAATAATTAATATGTTTGCAAATTCTACACTTAAGTCTTGAGTGCTATGTAAAGTACCTACACATAAAAGGTATCACTGTTGTTAGAACGAGTCGAAGGTGTAGAATGAATAATAGAGAAACAGTGACATCATATTGCTCATATTATGGCAGACTATTTTGTAAATATATAGTATCTGCAACGTTTTTGTTTCCGAGCATACCGAAGGTAAGGGAAGCTATGTGATCGTCCCGAAGAGCGAACAATTTTTAGGTCTCCGATTTAAATTTTTAAGAATGAAATCTGTTTCAGACTTCAGGGAACATTTTTGGTTCCATATCTGTCTGTCGGTCAATCAATTTTTGCACACCTACATAATATCCTAAAAACTGCTCATCTGATTGTATTGAGATTTGGATGGTAGGTCATAAATAGCCCATTATTAGTCCCATATAGGTTTCAACCTTATGCGCCTATTCGATCCTCTTCCAAAAGCCCCAAACATACATGTATTTACACCTATAGCTTCAAAAGTACTTATCTGATTTGTATAAACTCATAGTTTGTCGAAAGTAACCTTCAGATATCCCCAGATTAATTTGAACTTGAACCGTCTTCGCTCTTTAACTTTTGCTAAATTGATAACTTTAATTCATGCAAAAAATTCAAACAATTTTGACAAATTAAAAAAACGGGGGAAACAAATTAGACAAAAATGGCTTGCAAAAGCATAAAATCAATTGTACGTAATAGGATGCGAGGAATCTATGTGCCACATCAATTAGCAGTTTATTTTTATCACATTTTCGTTTTGGCATTGCACCAAGTCTGAATTAATGAGGACATTGGGGAAGTGGACTCTTAAGGTACATACAGCTAGGACGAAGGAGTCAAGCAAGGATTGGTTCAGTGAATGCAATTAGATGCAGTTGGCTGAATCGACACAACACAGTCGGAGCAAAGTTGATTTATCGAATTTAGGATCTATTTGAAAATCGGATTCAGTTGGCCGGAGATGTACTGAGGGGGGAGGGTTAACGTCAAAATCTTAAATTAATTGTGTTGAAAATGTCGAATCTCGTACGAGCTCTCTCATAGGGAGAAAGAGAATTGGACGTAAAAAAACTGCTGTGATGGATAGACAGATTATGAGGCTGTCAAGTGTGACGTCAGAGAGTGGGGGGGGGGGGGGGGAGAGGGGTGAAGGGGGGTATCACTGTTGTTAGAACGAGTCGAAGGTGTAGAATGAATAATAGAGGCAACGTGACATCATATAGCTCCCTGTACCAACTCTTTTTTTCCTCTATCCGTGTTTTTCGTTGAGTTCGTCATTTGTCTGATTTTTTTCTGTTCCCGGCTGAGACCTCGCGATGGAAAGCGCTCGAAGGGATGCCGTT
This sequence comes from Gerris lacustris, assembly GCA_951217055.1. Classification (NCBI taxonomy): domain Eukaryota; kingdom Metazoa; phylum Arthropoda; class Insecta; order Hemiptera; family Gerridae; genus Gerris; species Gerris lacustris. The sequence goes on from OX578278.1 coordinate 76,391,964, forward strand.
TTTCTTTATGAATTCCCTTCCTCTCCTTCTCAAGGGTTTTGCTTAGTGGAAATGGATAAGGGAAAGAACCTTCTCAATATGCAAACATGCTATCCAATAAAATCTCGCCAGTTTTTTTTTTTTGTTGCCCGCAATCTTGGCAGGCATTTCTACATCCCGAAACTCGATGCCTTAATGCCAAACACTTCCAGGGCAAACCATCCTATGAATCCACTTCCCTCTTAGCCATATTAAACTGACAGCAAGAGGCCGAACGAGGGAGAAAAATCTTGTTTAATTTACAAATGAAATTTTGTTTACTTACCATTTACATAGATTTTATGTAAATAAGAAAATTATTGAATTCCAATTGAAAAATACAGTTCAGCAACCAGTCATTTTCTAAACTGTTATATGACGTTACCAATTATTAAAATTTATATATATATATATATATTTGTGTGTGTGTGTATTTGTTTTGAACAATTAAGATGGTTTGTGTGAGTAGTTCCTATCTGTAGCTTTTCTGTTGTTTTTATAAACTCTATTGTAATTTTAAACTGCACAAGTTTTTAGTACGAGCATTTAATTTTATTATGCATCTAAAGAACCAATAAATCAGTTACCAATTAACTTAGTGAAAATAATTAATTAAAAAAGAAACCAATATTTTACTTCATGCCTCAATGCCTGGAGTATATGTTATGGTGGAAAATTCAAATTCGTACTTTTGAGGTACAGATTCATTTTTGAGATATCTCTGCTATTATTATTAGAAATATTTTTGAAGTAGTCCATTGTGAATAAGGTCGTCTCTTCGATCCTTTAAGAACTGATACTCTAGTTCTAGTTCATAGATAAACTAAGATATATTACATATCTCGAATTTCATTTTGAAACTAGGTATAGAGAGAAATATGATGTTGTAATATATACATATATATATATATATACCCCTCCAAAAACATAAAAAAAATAAAATTATTGTACTTAGAAGTAAGAATAGCATGCTCTCGGCAATTAGTTGAGCCCTGGTTAAGTACCTTAATTTGTTAAGAATTTTGTTAGTTGTTTCACTTTGTGGTATTCTCTTAGAAATAAAATTTTATGGATAAATATAAACAAAATATTTGAATATCATGTGTGGCCGCTGTGGCCAGTTTATTAGTTTATAAGTTTAGATCAATTTTGTGTTACTAAATTTCAGTTAAATTTTATTATTAGGTTGTTTCCTGATCCAACTTGGTCAAGAACATAGTTGTTTTAGGAGACATATTCTGTCATCTTTGTCAATGGTCCTGATCAAGTAGGAGAAAGGAAACTTCTTTTGCAGGAAGATGATATAATTATAAAACAGAAGTGACGTCTTATAAAATATAAAAAGTTATATCCCAGGAAAAAGTCTCTGAATTCTTATGCTGCTTTCACAGCAGCAAGATCATGAGAAGGGACTGCCAAAATCGATTTATATTTTCTCAATTGTCTTAAATACTTTGCTCACTGAAATTATAGTTATAAAAAGAAGTTTGCAAGTTGCGCTGTGGTTGTGCTATTATTAGGTTGGTATGTCGTTACAATTTGCTTGGATGTAAATGAGATTGTGTCGAGTCTAAATAATGGCGGGAGTTAGTTGGGAAGCTTTAGATTATGGTTTATAATGTCGAGAAAGCATTTGGTTAGGGGAGGCTCAAGATTTGAGCTGCGGGGAGGTTTTAGTGCTGTTACCCGACTGGGCCAGAATGCTTCAAGTCTGAGGGGGTTGGTTAAATGGTCGAGATTATTTGAGATAATTTATCACGTGACTGCTTGGGCTTGGAGCGAGTCTTACACCGAGGGGGTGGGGGTAATTAAGTAGGACCAAACAAAGGTGGAAGGTTTCTAATGAATGAGGGTTATTATACTTGCCTTGGGCTGCTCTCCTAGCCATTAGCAACCTAACCTATATATACCCTTTATATATACCATATATACCGCACTCCTATATAACCTATACCGTGCTATATTACTTGTAACCTCCCTTGTACCTACCATACCGTATATATTTCCCCCGGAATTGTTTAGCTCACGGTAATTGCTTTGGATTTTATTATACTATATTAATTGCACCAGACACCATTAGCTTTGTTTCTAATTTTAAGAGTCCTGTTTTATCATCTCCTTACGTAAATTGTTGAATAAATCTGCTGTTATTGGAAAGAAGTTCCTAATCGCACGTTACAGCGCCAGGAGTCCGCGAGTGAATCCAAAAAAACGACCGGTTACCAAATCGACCGATGAAAAACTTGAAAAAGTAAAAATTAACCGATTTAGATAAAATGTGGAAGTTACATTTATTCATTTTATCAATGCCCAGGTCGAGTTCGTTGGAAAACGTTTTTCACCTAACCGTTCGCGCGCAACACTCGTGCGTAAACGTTGGAATTGGAATTTCAGGACGGGAAAAGATTCTATCATAACTTATTCGATGAGATATTATTTTAAAATGCAAATTTTTAAGTAAAACTAACAGCGACACCGCTGTGATGATAAGTGATAAAGATCGTTAAAGCTATTAAAGTGGACCTAAACGTTTAAAATAGAGAAGACACTGGTTACACCAATATCTTACGTTCTAACGTAACGATTTTAATAAAACTTCATATACATCGTCTAAAATACAGTTGAATCAGGCATGTAAAATTTTATCTTGATACAGGCACATATTTAAGTATACATTTTATAATTGTTGGAAAGGGTGATGTCTGGAGCGTGTAGTTAGTAGGCGGAATAGTAAGAATACTGGGCTGTTCCTCCACTACTAAACTCTATTACAATCATCTTGATAGTCTACTTTCTTAATATTCAATACATATTTATTTTATATCATTATTGTGTATACATATAAATTAAATAAATAAAAAATAGACTGCCAATTAGTGTGGCACATAGCTTCCTCGCATCCTATCATATACTATAACAATTATTGTTATATTACTTTATTGTAATATTGTTTATTTTGTAAAAACTAATTATAGTTTTAGCGATCTTTAACACTTCATAGCGGTGTCGCTGTTGGTTTTACTAAAAAAGTGTATTTGAAAAAAAATGTTTGTCTCATTGAATAGATGAAGTTAGATTTTTTCACCGACCTAAAATTCCAATTTTAAATTTAAAGTTCACGTTTACGCGAGCATTGCTCGTCCAGTTGAAACTTGGCAGAAAAATCTGTCCTAACCTGTAGTTGTGCCGCCCGGAAAATCAACTTTTTCCACCATCTTGAACCCAGTTGGCTGAGTCAGCAAATATTAAAAAATATATGGTTCGAAAATGGTCCTGATCGAGTTGAATTTGGCACGAATGTACCTCTCTGTATGAAAAACAAGCCCACCAAATTTCATTTTGATATTGGCCGTCATTTTGAAGTTATCAATTTTTGAATTTTGAAACTTTGACGGTTAATAATACTGAAAGTATATATACGTTTTTGACATATAGCATATCGTTGGAACCGGAAAAATTAAGAAAAAAATATTAAAAAAACGATTAAATTCCATTAATTAGTTTAAGAGTTATAAGCGATTTTTTTAAACTGTGAAGGTGATGAATTTCTTGCTGTTTGTTATCGCACGATGAATATGAAACAATTTATATGATTCGCACGATGAATATGAAACAATTTATACGATTCGAGGTATGTTGACGCAAATGAATTATATGTGTAAGAATATACACTGAATCAATTTTCTGAAAAATAAGTTATAAGGCGTCCAAGTAGGGTATACATAATATTATCAAATTTATTTATGTTCTTCCTTTATTTGAAACGTTTCTATTTTTAGGTTTAATTAAAAATTTCTTTCATTATTTCATTTTTAGTAACATTGACAATAAATTATACTTATTACTTATACATAAAACAATATTATAACTTAGCTTTTTTGCCCTTTTATGTTGGGTTTACAAAGACACTGAAAAATTAAATTGGAATGAATATAAACATTTATTGGATTATTCATCAAATCTTATCATCGTCAGATACTATTCGTCATCAAGTTCAGAAGGATATTTAATTCTTTTTCCTCATAGTTTGTCATATAATTATTAACTAATGATAGTTTTGTTGTAGTAAAATCGAGTGATTATATTATAAATTTATTATAATTAAATAAATTTCTATTCAATTTTGTTCATAATGACTTTTTTTTATAGTACAAAACTATAATTTTAGGAATATTGGTTAATAATAATTATCTTAATTATTTGTGAAAAGATGTTTCTTATTTGTGGTCTTCTATTAAGAATAAAACTATTAGTTTGAATCGATTACAAAGAGGAACTCTAATTTGTCATAATTACTTTCCGCTCTGACGATATCAAACCAAGATCTGTTTACCATAATGATCCCTGTTTGGGTTAAAAAGAATAATGGGGCATCTACTTCCTAAAGTATAGGAGAATCGGAGGTATTCAACTCCGTGGTAATTTTAAGTCCGGCTCTAATATCCTCCCGCGAACAATGGGGTGAACCTGGAAAAATATTGATTGGCCGAGGACCATTAGAATCCCTCCTGGCACCCATATGTATACATAAATATACCTGCTGGAAGAAGAGAAAAGGGTAAGCCGTTCCATTAATTAAAGCATCTGATGGGATTAATTACAGTCATTAAGTCGGGTCTGTGGAGGTCCACAAGTCCGGAGGCCTCTTTGTGCCAGTAAGAGGGGGGGCATGGTGAAGCCCAAGAGAAAAATCTCCGACCTCCAGGGGCCGATCCTAACCCATTCAGAATTGGATCCCATTGTGTACGAGAAAGGAATGGGAGTTCCAAAACCTGCTCCAACTGCCGTCATCAACCTACTACCACTGTGTAGTCTTGATATACTCAACTTCTCTTAGATAACTCATTTCCACTTTCTACCATTCTGCCATTCTACCATTATCTTGTTCAGCCACAACTATATTACTGTATAATTTTACATTCATCAATTCTTATTATTTGTATATTATCTTATACAATGTCACTTCTCATTCACATTATTAATTGCTTTCAACTTACACCTATCAGATTCGCAACCTCAATGGTCTGCAAAGTCTTTTGATATTATAAATATCTGATGTAAATTTATTTCAACAGGATTAATCAATATGTCAATATACAAATAAGATTTTCTTTTAGTCAAATAAGTAAAGTCATATAAACATATTTTATTATTTCAAGATAGTTATAAAGTGATTACACTACGATACACTAATAAAATCTTAGGATTATTCACTTGTCTTTTTAGGGTCCGTAGGAAAAATCAAGGACCCTTATATATATTTTCCTGCGTGTCTGTCTGTCCGTCCGTCTGTCACCTGCTCTCACGGCTCACCTTGTGTCAGATCACTTTGGTATTTGGCATGTATGTGTATAGTACCTACCGACACATTTTAAAAATACAGAAAAGTTTATCATCGTTGCAAAGGTAAGCAAAAAAAACTCTGGAAATTCCTAACTTAAATAATAGAGCCATAGAGCTATACATTCTTAAAGCGGATGTCCATGTTAAAACGTCAAAGGAATCAAGTACGTAAGACTGACTGACTCTAGACTGTAATAAGATAGATGCATTCATAAAATAAACAGGTCAACTGTGTGCTAGTCAGCACACAGCGAGGGTCCGTAGGCCACACTATATAGTGTTAAACTGTAAAGTGTAAAAACAGTGTTTTTTAAATTGCTAAAAAGCTTACTTTGAACAATTCTAAGGGTCTGATATTTTCAAAACACACTCTGATAAAGTATTTTTTTGCCACTGAACCGGACTACAACCATATAAATACATCCAAAAGACCAAAAGTTCAGTAATTTTTTCAGATTTTTTGCACTTTACATAAGCGAGATAGAAGGGGGGAACGTTTCACACCCACTTCAAACTTGCCTACGCTCGCCCTATCAAAGTTATATCCAAAGAATTATATATTTTTGGAATCAGCTCGACGTACCCTTTCATATGATACCCCCTCACGGTGTCGAAAAAAAATAAAAAAAATTTAACCCAAGTTTTTTTACCCTAATTTTTTTGAAAAATATTTTTTTTAAGTCGCTATATTTTTAAAATATGTGGGTAGGTACAAGACACATACATGCTAAATTTCAAAGTGATCGGACGAAAGGTTTAGCCGTGAGAGCACGCGAGAGGACGGACGGACAGACACACGCAGGAAAATATAAGGGTCCTTGGTTTTGCCTACGGACCCTAAAAAATATACAATGTTTATTATAAACTATCATTTATATTACCTATACAAATCAAATCAGAGATTAGACAGTGCTGAAGTTTTTGAAGTGAAACTTCTTTAGGCAAATGTCTTGGATGAAAAGAAATCGTGAATGATGTTTCTGCTTCGAGACTCGTTCAAGTGAAAGATTTTTTATGTGAAATTAAAGAAATTGCATGTAACAAAGTTTGTGTTCCGAGACTCGTTTCAGTGATAGATTTACCTGTAAAAAATTTTTTCACATGGACGAGTCTTGATCCACCAACCTCTGATTCAGCAGGCATTAGTTCTACCCATTTCACCACGGAGGTAGATGATTTTTCAGTACACAGAATTGGTGTATATAAGCGTAATATTATATACATTAAGATAATATAGTACATATTATAAATGTTGTTTTCATGTTTTTTCTTCAATACGCTAAAATGTTATGAAAATATTTTATTTTCAATTATATTCCACAAAACCATTTCTTGATCAAAATACTCTGCCAATTAATGTGGCACATAGCTTCCTCGCAAAGAAAAGACCAAATTAAGAAAAATACCTCGATAAACATAATCAAAAAGTTGGAACGGCGTGGCACTGTTCCAGTAAATATTTAATAAAGTTGAAGAAACTTAAACATTTGTTGGAGAAACAAAGCCTCCAACAATCACCAAACGTTAGCGCATATATAATTAATTTAATTAACAAATATAAAACTGCAACCAAATCGTAGAAACCGCTGTATAAACAGTTTTTTTTATTTTTCTCCCCTCAAAACTAAAAATAACACAAAATAGAATATAACAAAAATTTATCTACTACGCAAAAGCTTTTCAACGATATACATCATATTATAAAAGATTAACTTTAACATTTGTACCCCCTGTACTCTGAGGTACCAAAGCTATATTTTTAAAAAACAAATAATACAAAAGGGCATTCATTTAACTAATAAATACATATAAATAAAAAACCTTATATCAAAAAAGTATTTAAACCCTTTAACCAACAACAAAATTATAAATCGGTACAAAAGTATATGTACAAAAATTTAAAAAATCAACAAATAAAATAGCATTAATGTACATATCAAGGCCTTTAAAATGATATATGACACAATATTAAAAACAAACAAAAGTGATCACGTGACACGGCGCACGGGAAAAGTTTACTCTCATGTTCTCAGCAAGTAGGATGAACTAATGAAATCAAATACACTCAATTTTAAGAGCATTAGTGTGAGATTCAAACGCCGCAATCAGAAATAAAATTGGCCAACTATTATAGAAACTATGGCCATTCAAAGACAAAAATGGAAAAAAATAAAACCAAATAATAACAAAATTATCACCATCTAGGGTACAACCGATGATGATACGACAAAAACTCATAGGACTAAAGTTGTAGATCTTTTAAAATCAGTCACCACTTGTGCTATCCATTTTCTAATACGACTTACCGTTTAGCCGCAATAAGCCCCCAAACCAGCTTAAAAATCAAGTCACCCATTTTTATTTTTTTAAGGGAGGAAGGAGGGGGAAAAGTGAACTTTTTATAATTATTTTGGTTCACAATATGGACGTTGCGCGTCGAATGGCGCAAACCACAAGTCTCTAGCTCTTCTGGAAGTGGGTAAACATTAATGTCAGTCAGTGGGTGAGTTAGCCATGCGGCTTTATAGTATAGTGACATATTAATTTAGCACGATTTAAAGTGCGCAGAAGATTGAAATTAATCAGGTGTTATCTGCAGGCTACTTTCGAACAACCATAAAAATTTCATAAAAATCAGATGATTACTCTTAAAGATATCGCTGTAACTAAATGTATGTTTGTGAGCATGTGGATGACAAACAAATAAGCGCAGAAGGTTGAAACTTATATGGGACCAACAATGGGCTAATTATGACCTACCATCCAAATTTCATTAAAACTGGACGTGCAGTTTTTAAGATATGGTGGTTCGCAAAAATTGAACGACAGACCGACAGACCGACAGACCGACAGACAGACACGGAACCAAAATTGTTCCCTGATGTCTGAAACGGATTTCTGTCTTGGAATTTTTGAAATCGGAGACCTAATATTTTTTCGTTCTTCAGAACGATCACATAGCTTCCGTTACCTTTGGTAAGCTCGGAAGCAAAATAATAAAATCGAACCAACCAAACAAATAAAATCGTCGTCAATAAATCGTCGTTTGAATAATAAAATCGTCAACCAATCCTATGAGAGCAATGCATAAAATCAACTTGAACTAGAACTAGAACTTAAATTTCACTTCTAATGCGTGAGAGTCACACATTATTGCTTCCGAGCTTACCGAAGGTAACGGAAGCTATGTGATCGTTCTGAAGAACGAAAAAATTTTAGGTCTCCGATTTCAAAAATTCCAAGACAGAAATCCGTTTCAGACATCAGGGAACATTTTTGGTTCCGTGTCTGTCTGTCGGTCTGTCGGTCTGTCGGTCTGTCGGTCTGTCGGTCTGTCGGTCTGTCGGTCTGTCGGTCTGTCGTTCAATTTTTGCGAACCACCATATCTTAAAAACTACACGTCCAATTTTAATGAAATTTGGATGGTAGGTCATAATTAGCCCATTGTTGGTCCCATATAAGTTTCAACCTTCTGCGCTTATTTGTTTGTCATCCACATGCTCACAAACATACATTTATTTACAGTCATATCTTTAAGAGTAATCATCTGATTTTTATGAAATTTTTATGGTTTGTCGAAAGTAGCCTGCAGAAAACACCTGCCTAATTTCAACCTTCTGCGCACTTTAAATCGTTCTAAATTAATATGTCTTATATTATAAAGCTGCATGGCTAACTGACTCACTGACTGACATTAATGTTTACCCACTTCCAGAAGAGCTAGAGAATTGTGGTTTGCACCATTCGACGCGCAACGTCCATATTGTAGACCAAAATAATTATAAAAAGTTCACTTTTCCTCCTCCTTCCCCCTTAAAAAAATAAAAATGGGTGACTTGATTTTTAAGCTGGTTTGGGGGCTTATTGCGGCTAAACGGTAAGTCGTATTAGAAAATGGATAGCACAAGTGGTGACTGATTTTAAAAGATCTACAACTTTATTCCTATGAGTTTTTGTCGTATCATCATCGGTTGTACCCTAGATGGTGATAATTTTGTTATTTTTTGGTTTTATTTTTTTTCCATTTTTGTCTTTGAATGGCCATAGTTTCTATAATAGTTGGCCGATTTTATTTCTGATTGCGGCGATTGAATCTCACACTAATGCTATTTAAATTGAGTATATTTTATTTCATTAGTTCATCCTACTTACTGAGAACATGAGAGTAAACTTTTTCCCGTCAGCCGTGTCACGTGACCACTTTTTTTTGTTTTTTATATTGTGTCGTATATCATTTTAAAGGTCTTGATATGAACATTAAAGCTATTTTATTTGTTGATTTTTTAAAAATTTTGTACATATACTTTTGTGCCGATTTATAATTTTGTTGTAGGTTAAAGGGTTTAAATACTTTTTTGATATTAGGTTTTTTTTTTATATGTATTTATTAGTTAAATGAATGTCCTTTTGTATTGTTTGTTTTTTAAAAATATTACTTTGGTACCTCAGAGTACAGGGGTACAAATGTTAAAGTTAATCTTTTATAATATGATGTATATCGTTGAAAAGCTCTTGCATAGTTGATTAATTTTTGTTTTATTCTATTATGTGTTATTTTTAGTTTTGAGGGGGGTAAAATAAAAAAAACTGTTTATACAGCGGTTTCTACGATTAGGTTGCAGTTTTATATTTGTTTATTTTATATGTGCACTAACTTTTGGTGCTTGTTGGAGGCTTTGTTTCTCCAACAAATGTTTAAATTTCTTCAACTTTATTAAATATTTACTGGAACAGTGTGTTCCAACTTTTTGATTATGTTTATCGAGGTATTTTTCTTAATTTGGTTTTTTCTTTGCGAGGAAGCTATGTGCCACATTAATTGGCAGAGTATTTTTTTCATTTAATGGAATAACATTTAATGATGGATATGTTATTGGCCATTGAATCCAGTTTAGCCAACCTTTACAACTCTTCCTCTAAAGGTTATTGCCATGGTGTGCTCCTACTGGCAAAATTTAGTACTATAAAGTAAAAATCGAGCTACCACCTGTTACCTTTAAACTTCCTAGTACAATTATATTCAAATATTTCAACACTTCTATTGGCAAAATATAAAACTACAAAGTAAAAAAAAATCAACCTCCTAACTTCCTAGTACTATATTTAAGACCTCATTTTTATGTATTTTTTTGCATGTCCTTTTTTTTATGTCATTTCTTTTATTTCGTTCTTTATGACAGAAATTTCTTCTGTCCCCCAGTCCAAAAACTTATCCAATATCCATGTTAAAATAACGTTATTACAATTGAATATTTGCTCTTTTGGATATTCTGAGTATAAATAGATAAGCCCTCCTTTTTTCCTTTGAAAACGACCTTAGACTATATTGTCAAATTTAGTATTTCCTACTGATTTACTAAATCTATTATACTAAAAATGTGTAATAATATCTTAAAAATGTTTTAATTTCACGTTGAAAATTAAAATTAGAATTGTTTCCAGTGTTAGCTAGGAGAAGGTAGGATTGCTTGAGAGAGAGGAAATAATGGTGGCAAGATGAGGGTAGTACCCCCCCCCCCCCCCCCCACCCCCTTGCAGTTCGCTTTCAAACTAACCGCTATAATTCTTCCCACTTGCCTCGTAATTCCTTCTACCTCCCTTTTCTAAAATCCTTTAAATTTTACTTTTTTCAGCCTTAATTTTCCTTCTTATAAAACGAAGAGGGAAAGCATTAATGAAGTTGAATCTAAGGCCCCTTTCACTCGGTTAACACCTTTCCACGCGATACCATGCCACACCACCACCGTCAAAAGTAGGGCTACAGAGCTAAATGGGGCTGTTCTCACGAGTGGATGATAGTGCAGCCACTTGGTTTTCACTAACATTCACCGCTGGCAAAAGAAGGGCTACAGAGGTAAATGGGGCTGTTCATACACGACTGGATGATAGTGGTGCCACTTGGTTTCCATTAGCATTCACCGGTGTCAAAAGTAGGGATACAGCGCTAAATGAGGCTTTTCATACACGACTGGATGATAGTGGTGCCACTTGGTTTCCATTAACATCCACCGGTGTCAAAAGTAGGGCTACAGCGCTAAATGAGGCTTTTCATACACGACTGGATGATAGTGGTGCCACTTGGTTTCCATTAACATCCACCGGTGTCAAAAGTAGGGCTACAGCGCTAAATGAGGCTTTTCATACACGACTGGATGATAGTGGTGCCACTTGGTTTCCATTAACATCCACCGGTGTCAAAAGTAGGGCTACAGCGCTAAATGAGGCTTTTCATACACGACTGGATGATAGTGGTGCCACTTGGTTTCTATTAACATCCACCGGTGTCAAAAGTAGGGCTACAGAGCTAAATGAGGCTTTTCATACACGACTGGATGATAGTGTTGCCACAATCTTGGTTTCCAATAATCTCCATCGCTGTTAAAATGAAATCTATTGAAGATTGGATTAGAAATATATACAAAATTTAATGACTACTCTGCTTATTACCTCCATAATACGTTTTTAGCATAAAAATTTGACCCGAAAAAATGTTGAAGAAAAACTAATAGACACAGAAGGTTGAAACTTATATGGGATAGTTAGCTAATTATGACCTATCATATGAATTTCATTTAAAAAGGACGAGCTGTTTTTAGGCTATGTTAGTTCGCAAAAATTGAGTGACAGACCGTCAGGCAGACACGGAACCAAAGTTGTTTCCTGATGTCTGAATCAGATTTCTGTCTTGGTTTGAATAAAATTGGTTTGAGAAATAAAATATATCCGTTCTTAAGAACGATAACATATCTTCCGTTCCTTCGGTTAGCTTGGAAGCAATAAATGTGCTATGTAAATAAAAGAAGGTGGAAAGAAATGTGTCCGGATGTTGAAATATAAGTTGCCTTGTGTGAAAGTGCTATAAAATAAGTATGGTGTGGCGTGGCGTGGCGTTGAAAATAAGTTGCCATGTGTGAAAGGTCTATAAGAAAGTGGTGTAGCATGGCATTGAAAGTAAGTTGCTTTCTGTGAAAGTGGCCTAAAGAGCAAGTATATGTTTTTCGATAACTGTTCTTAATTAAAATCAAAGAGGTAATGAGAGAATGCAAAATAATTGCTTTTTTGTTATCTTTAGTCTAATTTAGTGATTAGTCGTTAAGGAATTCTTTCCTTTCAATGGAAAATCGAAATCAATGGGCGAAATAGACACACTCGATTACATTATCTCCAGAGCCACTGAAGGTCAATACGTCAATTTTATGATGTATACCTAACCTAAAACATAATTCTAGCGATATATATAACACAGTCACGTATATAGTGAAGGGTTCTCGGCGAATGAATTTAGTGGTGAACGGTTCACGTAGTCATAGAAGAAAAGACTTACAATTCTCTTAAAAGGGGAAAAGAATCATACTGACATGCAACCCTGCCTAACTACAACTTTACAAACAGGACAGGAGCGAAGGACGGGGATATTAGGTCGGGGGATAGATTCCCTTGAGTTTCCACTCAAATCCCAGGTGCCAAACTCAATCGAAAGCGCATAAGAGAGAGGCTCCATTACAGCGACAAAAATTACCATAAACTAAAACGCCTTACTTGTCACTGACAGCAAATACTATCAGAAAGCGTAACTTTGAACATTAATTTACTTTTCATTTTACTTTTTGGTCTTTATTGAAAAAAAAAATCATTTAAAAATAGACTTCCAATAAGTGTGGCACATAGCTTCCTGGCATCCTATCACGTACTTTATTGATTTTATTCTTTTACACGCCATTATTGTCTAATATAGTAATAAATGTGTATTGAATATTGAAACAAAAAGATAATCATGAATCACGATGAGTTTATAGTTAAAGGGTATGATAGTTGTACAGAGGCTAGTAGTAAGGGAACCACCCTGCATTCTTACTATTCCACTAACCACACATCTCCTTTTCAACTATTATAAAATGTATCATTTCACTACACAAAAACTTAGGCATGTATCAAGTTGAAATTTCACATGCTTGTTTCAATTGTACTTTAGACGATGTATATGAAGTTTTATTAAAATCGTTAAGTTAGAACGTAAGATATCGGTAAAAAGGTTGTTCAGACGTTTAGGTCCGCTTTAATAGTTTTAGCGATCTTTATTAATTCATAGCGGTGTCGCTGTTGGTTTTACTAAAAAATGTTTGTCTTATCGAATAGGTGATGATAGAATCTTTTTCCGTTCTGAAATCCCAATTTTACATTTAAACCTCTGGTTTACGCGAGCGTTTTGCGCGACCTTAGCCTGAGTATTAGTAAAAGGAAGATGTATACCAAATTTCAACTGAATCGTTCAACTTTTACTCAAGTTATCGTCGGACACGTAAACGTTTCACACAGACAGACAAGATGCATATTTCGTTGAATGTAAGAAGCTCGCTTCAATTATTAATTATTAATCCAAGGTACTTATTTAACAAGACATCGCTGTTTTTTAAAAGAGTAGATAAAATAATTGTGCTTGATCTTTAGCTGTCCTATGTTGTAAAAAGGTATTTCTTTTTTCTTTTGATAACTGCCTCTAGTAGACTTTCTTTCGTCTGAAGAAAAAGTAGAAAAGGCAAAGCTTTGCCAAAAGACATTACATTTTGTGGAATGGCTGAAAGAAGAGAGGACGGTGTTATAGAGGGCGAGTTTAGGACGGGGTGGTCTGAAGGTATAAGGATATTGGGATGCTGTGTGGGTGTACTGGGATTGGTCAACTAGGAGGGGTCGAGTTATGAGCTGGGAGGGACAGGAGCAGGACCTCCAGGACACATAGCCTTCCACAGGATCAATATCTGACCAAATAGCTTCCTTGGACACTCCACTCTCCTCCTTACTCCTCCTTCTTACTCCTTATTCCTTCTCTCTTCATATCCCATTCCTATCTATTGTACCATAATATATTAAACCATGTTTACTCGGAAATCCAGTTAGATTTTCTTGAAGGAGCTAAATTTTTGTTAATTATTTTCTGTTGATATTGTATGTAAAAGCACATTAGATCGAAGTTCTTTTCTTTTGCATTATTCCTTTTTACTTTCATTTAATTTTAACCTTTCTAAAGAACTACTGAAGTGGTTCATTTTAAGCTTATTGTCATATTGGTAAATTTAATTACAACCTTTTTAACTTAGTTTATTTAGTAGAATTTTTGTATTCATACGAAATATGTACACTATCTGATTTCCCTACAGGATTTTTTGTGCCTCTTGAAAAAACTAACTAGCCTATCTTGTAGGGGTTGAAATGACGCAGATAAGTGTTTTATTTTGGATCCGACCTTTCCAGCTCCCTCTAGTGTCAAGAAAGGTGTTTGTCTACGATTGATATGAAACATTTTATCTCTTTAGATGCGTAGAAAGTGATTGTTTTCGTAGTTATATTCATTGCGCATGCGCGTTTCACAATCGTGCGATAAGGTGAAGAATTCTTCTTTATTTCTGCCCTAAGGCGGAAATAAAAAAGAATTCTTCACCTTATCACACGATTTGCGTGTTTGTTTACATTTAAAAAAACTAATTTGCTGTTTGATTGATTAAAGTAACTGTTTTTATCAAGTTTTTAGTGTACATTTAATTGTTTTTTTGTATTTATTATTAAAATCCAACAATCGTAGATAAAGTACGGTTCGCAACTCGTGCGAAAACTGCATTTTGCTTAGCTTGTGTGGTTTTACTACCCTCGCTATCGCTCGGGTTTAAACTCCACACTAGCGTGCAAATGCTACTTTCCGCACTAGACGCGTAATGTACTGTTTAGGTAGTGTACCCCTGTTATCACGAGTACTTTTTCCGTGAAGACCAAACCGAATAAAAAGTAACCTACTTATAGATGTTACCCTACTTCAAGTGGAGTTATAAGCCTCCAAAGTTGAATGATTTTCAAAACTTTTTTTATATTTAGGGGCTCATTCATTTTTTAATGAGGGAAGGAGGGAAGGGTTGGAAATTATATGACTAAAGACTAAATAAAAATTAAAGGAAAACTAAATTCAATTGCAATTTAATGATTACTGGCCTTTTCATATGAATACTCCGAATTCCGACTTTTTATCTATTTGTTTTAAAAAAGATCTATTATGTTTTCAGGTGAGATTATATATTATTTATTATATAACTATGAGCTTATTTCATAATTCAAAATAAATATATATATAATATTAAAGCTAGCAGGTAATGCTGTTACCTAGTAGCAAGGTCACAAATGGTTTAGAAGAAATACCCATTTTTAAATGGTCATCTGAAATCGATAAACCCTGTTATACATATATGAGCGACATAATATTAATGTAAATATTATTATTTTCAAATTTATTTATTTTTCCAATAAAAAATTTAATTTTAATAATAAAATTATATTGATTTTTTACATAAATTAAAGTATCAATATAGCAAAATTAAAGGAGCGCAGACGGTTGAAATAATTCTGGGCCCATCTGCAGGCTAATATCGATAAAACATCCAAATTCCATAAAAATCAGATAAGCACTTTTGAAGATATAGGTGTAAATTAACATATGTTTGTGTGCATGTGGAAGAGAAACAAATAGGCTCAGATGGTTGAAACTTATACGGGACCATTCTTCTCAATGGCCTAATTCTGACCTACCAATCTAATTTCAGTAAAATCAGATGAGTAGTTTTTAAGATATGTTGCTTCGCAATAATTCACCGACAGACAGACACGGAACTAAAAAGGTTTACTGATGTTTGAATCGGGGTTCTGTCTTGGAATTTTTAAAATCGGAGGACTAAAAAATGTTCTTTCTTCGGAATAATCACTTAGCTTCCGTTACCTTCGGTAAGCTCGGAAGCAAAATCATAATTATATATAGGGTATGCTTAATCATATACGAAACCCTAAAAAGTAACTTGGACGAAGTACTTCCCTGTGATTTTTATTTATTTTAAGTGTTCGATATATCTACCAAACAATACTTTCCTTCATCATATGTTGTCATAAGAGATGACTTATTTTCAAATAAATGTGTAAGGTTAAGGTCGGGTACATGAATCTGAGAAAAAAAAACGTGTGGTGTCGCGGAACACCCGGTAGGAACGAAGTTCCTTACATTATTCATTAAATATAAATTATAAAATCACACTGCTAAGTACGTATACATTGCTAACTACATATACATGGCGGAGTTAGAAAAGAGACAAAATTAAAAGTAACGAACTGTTTGTACCTAGCAGAGTTAAGGCAAAATTAAAAGAAAATCATTATTTGTATAATTAAAGCAAGCGTCTTACTATAAATATATATTATATATTGAATATAAGAAAAAAGTTGATCATGATGAGTTTATAGTGAAAGAGTATGTTTGTTAAAGGAGTTTGGATTGAAATAGGACTGTTTTCTACCTACCCGGCCAATTAATTTAAAATATTATAAAATATATCTCTTCTCTACTCTACAGCTTCTGCTTGTATCAGGGTGAAATTTTACATGATATTATTTTATTTATTTACAAAACAAAGTGACATTTGTGACATATATAACAAAAATAATCAAAACAAGTCAAGTAACAGGCTTCCTTAATAACACTTTTGCGCTTGAACGCTTGGGTGGATAACGTTTTCCGACGACTCAGCCTGGGCATTGGTAAAATGAACATGTGTACCAAATTTCAACTAACTCGGTGATCTTTTACTCAAGTTATCGCCATCTGTAGATTTCGTGACGGATTTTGCGAGACGGTGATTTTGTGACGGTTATTTTGTGACGGTGATTTTGGTCATTTTTTTTGGATTCACTCCCGGGCTCCAGAACGTGCCATAAGGAACTTCGTTCCAAAAAAATATAAATTTACATTATTTAAACTGTTTTAGCGAATTTTCAAAGAAAATTACGCTATTGCAATGGCCTCAAAATTTTTGTAATGCGAATTTTTGAAAATTTTTTCCATGGAAATCCGTTTTAGACCATTCTGAATCGATTCCTAAAATTTAACACTTTTTTTTATGTATGTATGTATATATGTATGTATATATGTATGTATATATGTGTCACTCCAGACGATATCTCCCCTTAGGATGCACTTAAAAATTTCAAACAAATTTTAAAATATCAATAACATCAAAAGAAAGGATGAGTTCGTTGGCCAGAATTTTTGGAGTCCATTTAGGGGTCAAATTTTGACCATTTAGGGTCAAAAAACGCGTTTTTTCCATTTTATCCCCCTTTTATGTGAAAATATGATAAAAGTGTACATGACAACAATTACTGTACTCTTAAAGAGCTTTCCAACGACATGCATTTTGAAGGGTAAATACGATTTTGACTTTTGTACCTCGTACCCATGTGTACCAATTTTTTTTTTACCCATGCAAATTCTAAACCAAAATTTTCCTATATTATCATAAGCCGCAGATTTCTTTGAAAATTCGCTCATTAAGTCATGGTGCATGACTGGACTTTTTTATCTTTATTATTTAACGTTTGATTAACAACGTACGATTTAAGTTTAATTAAGTTGCATCCCTAAGTAGTTAATATCACTTATATTCTAACATAGTTATACTATACTAATTCATTGTTACTATTCGAGTATTATATTAACCTTATCACAATACAACACTTTAATAAATTAATAAGCTTCTACTTACTTCATTGTTATTAATAAAGAGTTATAAAATAATTTTGTTGCTGAAGATGTTTTCTCACTTTTCTTTTTCTTTTCCTCGGTTCAATTTTAACTTATCTCATTTGATGAAATGATTGAAGGTTGATTTTTCACTGGACACCAAATTGTTTAAATTAGAAACACGTTTACCCATATTTCTGTCGAGAAGTTTGCTTTTCCTCGTGTCATCTTCAGAAGTCTAAAGCTTTTTAGATAAATAAACAAAATTTCAACACGAGGAACCGACTATTAGCTGACACTTCTTCAGTGAAAAAGTCTATTTAAAAAAAAATACATGAAATATTTTTGGTATCGCTAAAGATTTTTAAAACAAATATTATGAATCTTTTAGAAAAATGGTGATGTCGAATTTAAATTTTTAAACAAATGATCAGCTTGTAATGACAGGGTGTTTGCGATATGTTAGAATAGTTAATAATGCTCCTGGATGTTGGATCGCAGCCAGAGTTACTTTAGGAATAATAGTGCTTCACTCAGTGCATAATGTCATAATATGCCAAACTGTTGAGAACTGATATGTTCCGTTATACGCTCCATATTATCCCTTCTAGAAGATGTTATAACTCTGACATATAGAGCGGAAACATTAAGCGAATTTTCTCCCTTTACGTTCTCGTGCTTTTATTATACTTTTTCCACTGACATTATAAAAGATTTTATGTCTTTATTTCACCTCTTCCACATATAGTCTCAAGATATAGTGTGCGAAATCCCCATATCCATACGGTGTAGAAGCTCGGCAAGAAAAACCGACTTATCGATCACCCAGAGCTGTATTTTCACAATATCCATTCACAGATAAATTCTTGTTTATTGCGTATAAAATGAAAACAGACGTCGAGATGTAAAATGGTTCCGAGTGAAAAACTGCATCGAAGGAAATATTGTAAATCTGGTGCCGTAAAGAACCCTCAATGATTTATATTTACATCGTCTCTATATTAGTATTCTTTATACCTTTCAACTGCCTAATAAATAAAATACGTGTTTCTCGTAAAAAAGTACTCTCTTCTATTACCAACAAAGAAACATATCAAGTTTATAGTTTATGATGCAATTATTTCGGGCATTAGCTTTTTAGAAAGCATGATGTGAAATTATTATAATATTTTGATAACACCATTAAGGTACAGGGTATAGTCTTAACGATGAGTACATATTTACTTAAAAAGCACAATAACATAGCTTTAATATACCCTTAATTCTTTTTTTCTCTCTTTATTGAATGACGCAACTACATCATTTTACACGCTATGGGAACTACAAATATGCGAGTTGATGGCAATGAGTTACATGAGAAAGGAAATAGTCCAGTGCCTTCCTTTCGGCTGGGGTAATTATTAGCGTTGGGACAACCGACTAGAAAAAACAACCGAATGAATAAGTCGATTCGGGAAAAAACAGTCGATTGAATTCAATCGACTGAAAACAGTCTCATAGCGGGTATAGGATATATGAATAAAGATATAAACCGAGACTGAACTCGCAAGTCGAATTTTTCAATCGAATGGTTTTTTTATATAGGAGAAGTACGGTGGAGGCAGTAAAGGCCTCAGAGCTGAGGGGGGGGGGGGGGGTGAGAGTGAGAAGGCGCTTGACACTCGTTATCTCGTCCCAAACTACAGCCTGCTACGACATCGTTTTCATTCGAATGAAAAAATATAGACAGACTGAATCCAGTCGACTTTTTCATTCGAATGTTTCATTCGGATGTTTTTTTGTTTTGGGTAGGGGAAAGGAACGACGGTGAAGGGCTCAGAGCGGAGGAGGGGTGAGAAGGCGCATGACGCTCGTTATCTCGTTATACACACGTCCACATATACACGTCCGAATTACAACTAATACAACTTCAAACTATAGACTGATATCATTCGAATGAAAACTAGATATCCACAACCGAATGAATGAATATTTTAAAACAACCGTTTAGTCGACTTTTTTCAATCGATTGGTTCCCAACGCTAGTAATTATATAGGATTAGATAATTATAAAAATGGATAAATAAAATAATAGATTTAAGAATTGAACAGTAATTAAAATGATTTTTGTATTAAAGATATATTAATATTAAATTTACGTAAAAAGTAAATCTCTAAGAGGCACTTGTCCTCTTCAGGTGACGAGTTGGGTCATCAGGATGATTTGAGATGCAAGGAGTTCTACCTGAGGCTTTGGGTTATTTTATTAGGTACTGATTCATGGAATGTGTGACATCGGGTAACGGATAGGTTTCGTGCCAAAGAATCATTGAGATCATTGTGGGGAGTGATTTTGGAGACGCAAAAGGGTGCTATTGTGATTTTCCTGAGGGTCTTAGACTGGAGAGCTTGGATTTGACGGATGAAGGACGGCTTGGCACAACCCCACACTTCTAGGTCGTAGTTTCAAGCTGGTTTTAAGATTACATAATAAATACAAAGTTTATTATTCAATGTGAGATTGAGAAAGACGAAGCAGCAACTTGTATCGTCTTGAAATGTCCGGACGTTTAGCTTTTGTGTGATGTTGCCAGGTGAGGGGTCTATCAAAGTTAGGGCCAAGACAACAAAGAGTGTTGGATTGAGGAATGAGGACTTGGTTAAGAATGACATTAGGACAGGTGCTATGATGCTCTTCTCTTCTTGAATCCGGATTCTTCATTTTCTTATCCAAGATTCGAGAAAGAGAAGGTGTTTTTTGATCCAATTATTTGATTTGGTGGACAGATGGGATTGCCATTGTCATCAGTGAAGGTGGTAAGGACTGAGGAGCTAGGGTGAGGGATGTCATGTGTGTAGATGGAATATAGGAGAGGTCCTAATATAGTGTCCTGAGGTACTCCAGCACTTACAGGGCAGATCAATGCAAATGAGGATCCTATACTTGCACGAAAATATCTTTTGGTGAGAAAAGATTTAAGAATGAGGTAATATGTAAAGGGTAGGATGACCTTTAGTTTCCAAAGCAGCCCAGCATGCTAAACCCTGTCAAAAGCTCGCGCCAGATCCATTGAGACAGCTAAGTAGTGCCTTTTATTCTCAAGGGTGGATGCAATGCGATGACACTGTTGAATGGTGGAATGATGAGTACGAAAAGCAAGCTGGTGGTCGGTTAGGAACGGTTTAAGGATAGGAAGAAGGAGTATTTCCATGACTGGGAGAAGGCTTGTGAGGTGATAGGATGAGGGAAAATGAGGTAGTTTAGAAGGCTTAGGAATCAAACAATAGTGACGAATTTCCATTGGCTTGGGAAATAAGTAGTTTAAAGGACAGAGTTGGATATGTACGTAAGGAACACCTTTCCAATACTTCCTAAAAGAAGATACTTCTTAGGAATACTTTCCTTGGAATGTTCTTTAAAGATGTTATTTCTCCTAATGCGAGGGATTAGAAGCTTTAGGAGGGAGAGATAACTGTAGAAGATTCGATAGGTCTATCATTACTACATACTTACTAAAAATGCAACTATCCATTCTCAAATATCATTATAAAGTAAGTATGTATATTATAAACTAGTATATTATAAACTAGTAGTATGTAATTATAAACTAAGTATCATGATTATGTTTCTTTTTGATCATTCAGATGAGCTGCCTCGTCCTTCTTCTGTCGAGCATTGTGAACCATTTGAGAAAGTTGAGTAGCCCGGACCTTCTAGTGCCATTGCCAAGCGAATTTGGCAACATTGAATCATTATGAGTTGTTCATTATGATGGCTTAGCCGCTACATCTTATATACACAAAATTTCAAAGTGCTCTAGTGCTTAAACTGTTCGTCTGAGGAAAAAACTTAAAAGATATAAATCATAGACAGTTTATTTCTTTATCACAGGTCACTTTTTTTTCTAAAAGTTTGTAGTTTTACAGTTCCAAGCAAAACCTCAAAATAAAATTAGATGTTTAGTCACTTTTGAAATTTTTGTCAAATTTCAACGCGCCCTTGCACCTAAACCATTCTTTTAACAAAAATAACATAAAACACATTAATTGTAGGCAATTTAGTGAAGTTTACTTTTGTACACGTACACTTTTGTCTCTACGAGATTTTTTCAAACTGCGAATTTTTCAAACTGTAAGCGAAAAACTGTAAAAATAGAATTTATTCAGAGTTTTTTTCGCATTTTTTTCAGAACGCACCACTTCTACAAGGTGGCACAGTTGAAATTCGGATTCAGAACCCCAAATAAATATATTTAAAAAAATAACTACTGTATTTTTCTTCTGTATAGGTGTCTTTTTTCACCTAGAGACTGGACAAATAATAATAGTCAGTCTTTTTCTAGTCATATTTTTAAAAATGTTTAAAAATAATGAGTATTTCCGATAAAAGCGTGTTATATTGGATAGAAATACATTTTAAGAGTTTGCTTTTTTACATTTTTTTTAAATTGATTATTATTACTTATGTCTTGATCGTTGTCGATATGAATTGTATAAGGGGTAAGAAATTGAGAATGAGTGTGGTGTGAAGGCATTTGTATTAGGAATAGGTTGGTTTGTGAGGGTTAGGGATCTTGAGCCAAGAGGGGGTAGGGCATCAGTGAAAGTTATAAATGTGTAAATTCGTTCAAATAGCGAGAGCATTGCTTCCAAGGCCTCTTATCGAAAACTCCCCTTCAATAGCTCCCTTTTTTTCTGTTTGAGTTATTGAGTAGAATTTCTTATAATGTTTGATATTTGAAGGGGGTACTTTCCCCTTAAGGTTTATATATATATATATATATATATCTATATATATGGGAATTTCTTTTCGGAGTCATAGGTGGTCTCCCTCGCTGTTTAAGCTTCAAGTGTAAAGAAATATACACACTTATATTATCCTTGCGAGGGGTTCTATATCCTCGAAGCCCTCTTTTTTTTCCTACAGAGTTTATTGGTTTTCATTTCTATCCTATATTGGCCGCATAAACTGGTGCTCCGTGTGGCTGGGTTGTTTTTTCACCTCCCTCTTCTGCTGTATTTTTACGCCCCTTCTCATTTCTTTTTAACTTCTTTTCCTCCTCGTTTAAATATATATGCAAATATTGGTTCTAACTCTCCCCCCCCCCAAACCTTCACCATCTCTAATGGTCCCCCTTCTCTTATTCCACTTTTTTTTTTCAATTGAATATTTATAAAATGAGACGAGATAGAAAGTATTTTAATTCGGGGCTCCGTCTGTAGCCGCGGGGCGTCCCCCCTCCCTCTTAGCTAATTTACTGATTGTTAGATTTTCCGACAGGGCCCTCTACTAAAACATTGAGGACATTTTTTCCTCCCTTATTCTTTTAAAAGTTTATCCCCCCCCCCCCCTTTCTTCTTTCAAGAAAGAATAATAACTTTAATTCTCGAAAGAATAATGAATTCATCTTATAAAACTTTTTTTTTTCTTCAAGAAAGAATTGTCTTTACGTAAGAAAAAAGTTTGGCATAATGCAGTAAAAACACTAAATTTACATGGTTAATTTTATGAAGTTGTTTTAATTTAGACTTTTTTTTATTTTATACATAATTATCTATAGAATTTCCAGAATTCATTTACTTCTTAAAAATAACGGCTAAGGGAGTTTTTATTTAAAATAAAAAATCCTAATGAGAAGGATTATTATCGACTGTAAAGTGCTTTAATTTGAATAAATTTACTTTTCCGCTTAAAAAAGTTTTATTATTTGCATATTTTAGGTTCATTAAAACAAAAATTAAATTGTTACAACTGTTACAAATCATACAGATATATAAAGCATTATGTTTCTGCTTTAAAACTCTAATTTTTTGGTACAATAAACAAAGAAAACCAATAATTTCTTCCTCCTGCACATATTCGTAATTCCTCCTTTTGTCTCACTTCCAATATTTTTTTTAATTGTAAATCTATAAATATAAATTAAAAATTTGTCATGCATTGGCCAGAATTATTTAAAAAAATAATCGGTCCGAGAGAACTCTGATAAACTTTCTCATATGCATAATTACACACCAGTGATTTCCATTTATTAATTTATGAGTTTTCGTAGGTACATTGAATTATAATTGAACATTTTATCAAATAAACACCCTCTCCTCGGGAATCGAACCAGCCCACTCTCCGTCCGCGTTTAATCTCTTAGTGCTATCTTCTCAGGAACTAGATTTTTCCCGGGAAGACGGCTTATGTCATTAAATTCGTATTTAAATGGACTACATTTTAGATTTTTTTTTAATCAAAATCATCGAAACCGTTTTCGAGAAATAATTTTGCTTCCGAGCTTACCGATGGTAACGGAAGCTATGTGATCGTTCTGAAGAACGAAAATAATTTAGGTCCCCGATTTTAAAAATTCCAAGACTGAAATCCGTTTTAGACATCAGGGAACATTTTCGGTTCCGTGTCTGTCTGTCGGTCTGTCATTCAATTTTTGCGAACCAACATATCTTAAAAACTAAACGTCCGATTTTAATGAAATGTGAATGGTATGTCATAATTAGCTCATTGTAGGTCCCATATAAGTTTCAACCTTATGCGCTAATTTGTTTCTCTTCCACATGCGCACAAACATACATTTATTTACACCTATAGCTTCAAAAGTACTTATCTGATTTGTATGAAATTTTTATAGTTTATTGAATGTAGTACGCAGATTGAATGTAGTACCCTAGATTAATTTGAACCGCCTGCGCTCTTTAACTTTTGTTAAATTGATACTTTAATTTATGTAAAAAATCCAAACTATTTTGACAGATTAAAAAAACCGGGGAAGCAATTTGACAAATGAGACAATAATGGCTTGTAAAAGTATAAAATCAATAAAGTACGTGATGATAGGATGCAAGGAAGCTATATGCCACACCAATTGGCGATCTATTATTTCACTTTTTTTTGTTTTTTTGCTTCCGAGCTTACCGAAGGTAACGGAAGCTATTTTTCAAGGTACATCACTGATCAAGGTGTTCACTTTGATTGGGAGTAATATCTAAGTGCACATATAAGTGATGTGCTATTTTAAGGTAATGTGGTTGTATGACTTAGGTAGGTACGTGGTAATGTTTTATAGAAGGAGTAGGGCGTGTAGAGATAAGGGTGTGTCTAGATTGGAGATGTGAGTTTGCAGTGTTTGGTAAGGTATACAAGCCGAGAGTTGCTGCGACTCTATATTGGTAGAGATTAGGATTAGCATAGTATAGAGAGAGCTAAGGGGTTGCTGTTTATCTAGTGGAAAGTTTATGTTGGAGTAGCCTCTACTTTGGGTTAGAATATCCTGGAATTTCGAGTCCAAGGCATAGCCTAGGGTCCAGGGTCACACCTTACTTAGGGTTTTGGAGGTTTGTAAGAGGCTTTAGGTTCGGACTCAGGTTATGTTTAGTTTGGTGCCTCTGGTTTCCTTCCAGTCTCCGTGGGTCCTGATCCACCTGGGACAACATTTTCCAGCCCAACTCCGTGCTTCAGCCCTAGAGGAGACTAATGGATCCCTTAGAATCCCTCTTCATAACAATACCTATACTAGACTAACCCTTTCCTTCCAACTACCTACAGACTACTTTGATAATATCTAACTTCGCAATCACTTCCTATCTTTTAAAATAACATCTTACATCGTTCAGTTGTAAGTTAGTTTCAAGAAATAGTCAATATATATATGTGCCGGTCAATCTTATTAAGGGTAAAGAATTTGAACAATTATTTAGATGTATAGGCAACGATTCGACCTTGCCGGTCATTTTCAAGCCTAAAACAACATTTATTTTTAATATAAGTTACATACACTATAATTAATATTTTCATACTTTGTAACATTTTAAAACATAAGTATCATAATTTATCTCTTATATAACAACCTGATTTATCTAGTTAAAAACCTTTCATTTGTAGTTACATTTTCTACTGAAGTCATATTTGTATCGTCACTTCTTCTATAAATATATAACATATTATATAAACACCTTAAGGTAATCTCCTGTTCTGTTCTTACATAGTTAATGAGGAAAAAGAAATAAAAATCGATTTTTTTTTTTTTTTTATAATTACCATCAGATTTTGATATCCTTATTAGCTTCTTGACTATCTTTTGATTTTTTTTGTAAAACCTATTTATAGGTTTAAGAACACTTTAAGAAGCAACATTTATCAACAAAAAACACTACAATTATTAATAGTTCAATATTTAAGAATATCACAGTGATAGTGTATTAATTTATAAGAGACTAGATATTTTGAGAATTAATATACAAAAACACAAAAATACAAAATGGTGGTACATACAAAATGGTGTACATGTGGTGGTGGTATATACAAAATGGTGGTACTTCTTTAGATTGTTACTCCCCGGTTCTTTTAAGAATATAAACAACTTTGACCAAACAACTATTAGGACAAAGGGATGTTTTTGACTAATGTACTTTGGGACAATGGAATATTACATTTCTGATTTTATAAGGGGACTAACAGTCTAAAGAAGAACATTGCTTACACCTTGTTCAGATTGTTACTCCCCTATTTTTTTTATAAGGGATGTAACAATCTAAAGAAGTGCCCATTATTATCTATATCTATCTTATCTATACCTATCTTATCTATATCTTACCTATATATTCTATCACTATTTCTAGCTGTTATGTTTTATTTTAAATTTTTGATCTTTAATCATATCGTTCCTAACATATCAAACTAACGAATGTGCAAATCGGTACTTTTCAGGAGAGCCAAAAAACTCCTATAACAATGAATCCAAAATCAGCTTAATGCCAAAAGGAGAAACATTTTTAATATATTGTTTAATCCTTTTTAGGATTATATAAAGCTTTATTAGCCATTACTGTTTTTTTACTAACCAAAAATAGGAGTTTTTTGGCTCTCCTGAAAAGTACCGATTTTCACATTCGTTAGTTTGATATGGTAGGGACGATATGTAAAACAAGCAGTAAGGTTTATGACATAAAATTTTTTTAGATTTGAAAATTCTGCTTATATTTTTTTCTATTATAATTTTAACCTTATGTCTTCGGCGAGAAAGTCTTATTTGATTGATAATGGTAGATGGTAGATGCCACTATAAAATTTGTTCAACGATCTTGATTCCGTCTTTATATTGACTGTCTTGTCCAATTGTATGACTATAGTAAGAGCTTCTACCATTTTCATTCTATTTGTGATATTTTCCCTAGCAAATATTTTAGTACTATCAAAATCGAACCCATGTTTCGTAGCTGATGTATGCCCACGTAAGGCTATATATATTAGAATTTCCTTTATTCTGGTCATATTTGAGTTGCTCCACTTTGTTTCTTAACATTTGACTACTCTCTCCGATATACTCTCTCGTCATATTATAGCAATACCTATACTTTTCCTTCAAACTACCTACAGTCTACTTTGATAATACCTAACTTCGCAATCACATCCTCTCTTTTAAACTAGCATCTTACAACAAGTTCAGTTGTAACATAGTTTAAAGAAATAGTTAATGAAATTACACGAGGCAGAAATGTTTCCTTTGCTTCCTTGTTGCAAACAATATTTTATCTACAGGCGGCAGAAAAATGAAACTTCTGAAATGCCATCTTATTAAACATTTCTATTTTGGTTGTCCCCTTTAATTTATGATGGATTTGTCAAGGAACAAATCCCAAAAAGTGAAGTGACTCACCTCTGCTGTTTTGACAAATTACTTCTATATAGTAATTATTTCTGTTCAATTGTTGACAAATGAAAAGATTTTTCAAGTTTATTTTAAAAAGGATTAAGACAACAAGGTTTGATATGTTCTAATGTAGGAACGAAATATATCCATTTATGAAATGAGGAAGTTGATTCAATTTTTTTAAAATAATTTAACCCCTATTTGACCTAAAATACAAAAATTATCTTACTATACTCGTATTTATTAACTATATGTATATCAATATAGTAATAACATAAATAAACTGTTTATTTAAAATAAGAAATCAAATAAGAAGCTTTGGAATAATAATAATAATAATAAGTGAGAATAACAAACTGAATCTATAACAACAATAAATCAACAATCAAATACAAAACACGCATTTATAACAAACTAAATTTCTCAATGAAGTAATGCATAAATGGATTAAACTATTTATTTATTTCTTTACTAAGAATATATCTTGTAAACATTTTAATAAATTAAGGAAACAATTAATTAGAATACATCAAGAAAAGCAGCTGTCTAATCTAGAATGACTTCATGCACATTTTTCACTAAGCACTGGTGCGGATTAAAAGAAGAAAGATCGCTCCAAAATCACGAACAAATATATATTTTTACATATCTGATATCAAAATTAATAATTAGTCTATTTGGAACCATAAATAACCACTCTGGGTCCTAATTACTTAAATGTATACCTCAAAGACCAAATAGAAAATCTATTAAGACCATCTATTAACTTCAAGTCTTAGTCGGTAAGTTGAAGGAAGTTCAGAAAACAGCCCCCTCCCTGTTTTGCATTTCCTTCAAGTGGAAGCTTTTAGGTTCTTGAAACCAATCGGAATTCCGAGGGGGAAGAAACCAAAAACTTCTGGTTTTCTTAGCTTCACCTTTTATCTTCAGCTACATCCCACTTGAGCAACAGTTTACGTTTCGTCGCCTCTGCTGCATCCCACTCAAGCAACAGTTTACGTTTCGTCGCCTCTGCTGCATCTCACTCAAGCAACAGTTTACGTTTCGTCGCCTCTGCTGCATCCTACTCAAGTAAAAGTTTACGTTTCGTCGTCTCTGCTGCATCCCACTCAAGCAACAGTTTACGTTTCGTCGCTTCTGTTGCATCCCACTCAAGCAATAATTAACGTTTCGTCGCCTCAGCTGCATTTCAACCTTTTAAATTGATTTTCAGTTGAAATTATCTCAATTATTCTTTAAACGAGAAAATTATAATTAAGAAAGTTTTAATTATAATGAAATATTATTATTATTATTCTTTTTTTTTACACGCTTTAATTTTACTTCTCTATTTATGAGTCAAATTTTTAATCAGTTTTTAACCTACTGTGCTGACTACCTGGAAACCTCAAATTTTCATTGATTAAGAACTTTCGGTTCATACTGATAATACAAGTTATTAATATTTTTTACCTATACTTTCTCACTTATATAATATATAGGCGGACCTCTATACATACAACAAAATTGATGGTTCCAGAAAAAAATGTTCTATCTAGAAATTTCGTTATATATAGATTTTTTTTTAAAGAAAACAAATTAGTGGTCCTAAAAGAGGAAAATTTTATCTCATACTATTTTTACCCATTACAGAACTGCTTCATCTACGTCTTTATATTTAGAACTTCTAGGTATTTTTAAAAAAAAAAAAAAAATCTCCACTTGTTGCTTATAGTTTAATTATTGAATCACGGTCTTTCAAAACTGTAGACACTGAACTCGGAGCGATTTCGCATTTATAGGATACTTCTGTGTTCTTCATTCCTTTACCTACGTCTTTAAACTGTAAATTACGCTTTTAAATTCCAAGAGCTTTAAACAAGTCTGAGAATAATTCTAAACTGAGACTAAGAAATATCTCTATCCTGTGCAAAGATGATTCCGATTCCACTTAAACTAATGGAGGTAGAATAGGCAAAATTATTAAGTTCTGAAACGCTAAAAAAGTTCTGAAAATTGTGAAAAAAATGCTCGTTATAAGGAGGTCCGACATTATCTTATCTATACTTCTCTACAACTTAAAAATAAGTTGATTAAAAAAATATATTTTTAAAAACAAGCATTTATTCGTATTCATCTCAGAAAACCCTTTCATCTGATACCCATGTCATGGGCGTTCTTACAAAAATAACTAGTCCCCCATCATGGGCTGTCCGCCATATTGGATTTTGAATGACATTCTTCGCTAACCAGGCATTACCATCCAAACTAAACGTCTTTGCAAAATTTTAATTCAATCGGTTGACGATAACTGCATTAAAATTCAGTTGCAAGATTTTACCCGAACATACATACATTGCAAGTTAAATTAAAGCTTTTAAAAATCTCTCTTTGATAATGCTTATTTGAGATAATAAATATAATTAGCTCAGCCTTGGAAAAATGTTAGAATTCTACTCTGGCCTCTTTTTGTATTGAGAAATCAAAATTTTACATACCTACTCAAGAAAATGATTTATATCTAGCATGCAGAACTGTAAGAAGTGAGAGAGGTTTATTGGCCGGGCATGTTTTTGTCGATGTCTTATAGATAGAGGGTGGGCGCCTACAAGCAGAATCAATCGGTGGAGGCCTGTTATTTTATCTTTCAGATCGACTCGACTTGAAAGGCGAACTATACAGAGTAATGTCTAAAATACACCCATAGCGTGATCGCTTCTCAAACCCGTCCCAAAATTAACTTTATTATAATCTTAAAGCGGGTGGAATATAAGCAACAAGGAAGGGAATCGTGAGCTCTTGGAAAGACGGACATTGGACAGCGTGAGAGCTTTATCCCTGGAATCCTTCTTCTGTGACACTATCGGCACCTTTCTGAACTCCAACACTTCAAACTCTTCCTGCATCCTCCCAGGAGAAATTATACTCGGGGGTTTGTACCGGCCGATGATCACCTCGTGAACTCCAACTGCTTTCTGGAACTCTTAAAGCAAACTTAATGGTTCGAGAATCGTGAATCCAAAATAGTTTAAGCATCTCCAGAAATGTCTGTAATTGGATTTGTTAAACTCTAACAATAGAACGGCAATTATCAACCTAGTAATTCGTTTTGAATTTACTCAAGACGATATCCCTTCAAAACTTTCCTTTACTCTAATATTAGTCCCAAAAGATAGCGTGCAAAAAAGTAACTGACTAACAGCAAGCTAGAATTCAGTGTATAAGTTAATCATTTGGTACTCATAAGAATCGTCTGCGGGACATTGCTTGGCAATAGGCATTCGAAAAAAAATACACGTAGAGCTGCCATTTCCTATTAGTTTATCACTTGACCGGTTAGTGATTCAAATATGACTCCAATTTAAAATGGTTACCACCCAAGTAACAAATTAACATCAACTTGATTTTTGGTCTACAAACTAATTTTGTACTCAGGATCATAAAAATTACCTTGTCCACCAAAATGGGCGGGGACATTGCCGCTCGTTTTTTTCAAATGCCTTTAATAACCAAGCCAATTATTAATAATAACCAAGCCATGTCACTTATTCATAAAAGGCATCAAAAGATAAATTTATACACAAGATTATAGCTTGATGTTAGTAGTTCACTTTTTTGCACGCTATCTCCTAGACATACATTGTCTGGTACTATTAATCTTAAATTATTTTCTTTTTTTTTTAAGAACTACAACTTATATTGCTTCCGAGGTTACCCAAGGTAACGGAAGCATTGTGTTCACTTTTGAGATCGAAAAACTTTTATGTCTCCGATTTTAAAAATTCCAAGACAGAAATCCGTTTCAGACATCAGGGATCATTTTTGGTCTCGTGTCTGTCTTTCTGTCGGTCTGTGGGTCCGCGAATTATGAAACGTGTGACGATAACTTGAGTAAATGTCGACCGATTTTGATGAAATTTGGTAGACATGTTCATTTTACCAATGCTCAGGACGAGTTGGACCCAACTCGTCCTCCGCCCAAGCATTCACGCGCAATGCTCTCGTAAAAGTGAACTTAAAATTTAAATTTGGAATTTTAGATCGGGGGAAAAAAATCAAACTTTATCTATTCAATGAGACAAACATTTTTTCAAATACAATTTTTTAGTAAAACCAACTGCGACACCGCTATGAAGTATTAAAAATCGCTTATACTATTAATAGTTTTTACAAAATAAACAATATAACAATAAAGTAATATAACAATGATGTTAATGTTAATATAACAATAAAGTACATGATAGAATGCGAGGAAGCTATGTGCCACACTAATTTGCAGTCTATTTTTATTTATTTCTTGATTAAAAATAGGTATTATTCTTGGAATTCCATTTGAAACTTTGATTCTGTACTTCTATTCAAAGAGTTACTAGTTCTATAACAGAGCTGTTTCGTCTCAAAAAAGTCATACATATCTCTTAAGATGTTCCATGCTATTGCTTTATTGTTTTCATCGTGAACTATTTAGTTATTATTCTAGGAAGATGTAAAAGAAGGAAAAAATGTTAAAATGGATTTTTTCTTGCACTTATACTGGTACTTACTTGTACGTGTACGTGGTTACAGTACCTACTCAAACATTCTTTCGAACTTCGAACCGATTTCACGTACCCTTTCATTACGTATAGTTACTTCTGTCAATGTATCAAAACGTCTCAATACTCCAGTTGTTCACATTTTAACCCTTAGGTTAATATGATTTGAATCGCGTGCAGTTTGATTTCTGTTCGACTTATAAAACATTCTGGGACTTTTAAACTCTCGTGGGAACCCTTTATTATCTATAAAATATTTTTTTTAACACTTTTTTTCCTTTTATTCCAACATCGTAGATACTTTTACTTATGTTAAGTCTACATTTAAAACAAAAAAAAAAAATAAATTGATAAAATTATAACCCGTCAATAGCACATCAAAATCTTACATATGATTTTATTCTATCAATTATATAATTTTATTATTTTGATCCGCTTTTTTAAAAAAAAAAAAAAAAAAAAAAAAAAAAAAGAAATCAAGTTTAGCTACGGTATTAATTTAAGACGCGTTGTTACCTTTTATTTTTATCCTAACCGATGTTTATTAAATAATTATTAGTTTTTAGATCCGGTGTGTCACCGGATATATATCCCCCGTCCCATTAACCTGTCTAAACGCTACTTCATTTTTTTAAAAAAAAAACATGCGTTCAACCCTCTATGAAAAGTTAATACCCTGAAATTATGTTCATAATTGTAGAATATCTTCAATTTTTGTTTTAAGCTATTATATCCGAATATGAAACAAACCTTTTTCTAGTCGGTTTTAAAATATACGTATTCTTACCAATACCCAGATTACAAATAGGTAAGAAAATATTTTATAATAATCCATAATTATTATGATTATTAATTTCTATATTGATTTTTAAAATCTTTGTTACAGATTTCCTGTCTAATAGCACCGATGATTTAAAGTTTTAACTTTTATTTAAAAGATAAATGTTGTTTAAGTTACTGACCCTTAAATAATATATAATAAGGCATGGTTTTCTATCGCGTGTTTTGTCTTGCACGAGTCTTATACTTTGATTTAATCACATTAAAACAATACTATGGGAACGAAAATAAGTGTGAGGTAATATGCACAAATCTAAACAGAAAAAAACAAAACATTTCGTGGTAAATCACGTAATATATATTCAGATTTGAAGAACTTATATGTAAATTACTATTGTCTTACTTTCCCTTTTATGATAGTAAAAGGGCGGGCTTTATCGTTAAGTTCTAGTTCGTGTTGAACCCTTTTCACTGATAGGAGAAGTTGAGTTAGGGTTGTACAGATATAAATGATGTTAACTACACGCTAGCTATGACCCTAAGGCTTACTATATTGCAGTACCCATAAACCTTTACAATGTAACATTAAGATGTCATTCCTCTAACCTATTTTTTTTTTACCGCTGTTATAAACTGAGCATCCCTTTCACTACACTCATACTTACTTTGCAAGAGTTCTGAATTATGAACCTGTATAATGAACAGTGAAGGGAACTACAGATCCCTAATAAACTAGTACCAACTCATTTTGCTTTCTTTTTTCAAATAAATTAACCTAAAAAATACATTTCTTTAATGTCACAAGAATTGCACATAAGAGCCAATATACGAAACGACTCACTTAAAGAATAGCCACAACTAAAAAATAGACTGCCAATTAGTGTGGCACATAGCTTCCTCGCATCCTATCATGTACTTTATTGTTATATTAACATTAACATTATTGTTATATTACTTTATTGTTATATTGTTTATTGTGTAAAAACTATTAAATAGTTTTTAGAGATCTTTAACACTTCATACAGGTGTCACTGTTGGTTTTACTAAAAAATTGTATTTGTAAATAATGTTTGTCTCATTGAATAGATGAAGTTAGATTTGTTTCCCGACCTAAAATTTCAATTTTAAATTTGAAGTTCACGTTTACGCGAGCGTTACTCGTGAACGCTTAGACGGATAACGTCGTCCAACGAACTCGTTCTGGGTATTGGTAAAATAAACAATAAACATGTCTACTAAATTTCATCAAAATCTGTTGACATTTACTCAAGTTATCGTCGCACGTTTCATAATTCGCGGACACACAGACCAAAAATGTTCCCTGATGTCTGAAACGGATTTCTGGCTTGGAATTTTTAAAATCGGAGGCATAAAAATTTTTCGTTCTCAAAAGTGAACACAATGCTTCCGTTACCTTCGGTAAGCTCGGAAGCAATATATTTCTCATGGACTGGAAATTAGAATTACCGTATTTCTTCGAATATATAACTCCCTTTTGCTTACAAGCTTACCGAAGGTAATGGAAGGTATGTGATCGTTCTGAAGAACGGAAATATTTTAGGTCTCCGATTTCAAAAAATTCGAAGCAGATATCCGTTTCAGACAGGGAAAATGATTGGTTCCTTGGTTCTGTCTGTCGGTCTGTCGCTCAATTTTTGCGAACCAACATAATATCTTAAAAAGTACACGTTCGATTTTAATTAAATTTGTATGATAGGTCATAATTAGCCCATTGTTAGTTCAATATCAAAGTTTCAACCTTCTGCGCCCATTTGTTTCTCTTCAAGGTGCGCACAAGCATACATTTATTTACTTATCTTCAAAAATTCATCTGATGTATATCAAATTTGGATGGTTTATCGAAAGTAGACCGCAGATTGCACCAGATTAATTTCAACCATCTGCGCCTTTGACATTAAAAAACGGGGGAATCAATTAAATAAATCAGATAATAATGGCTTGTAAGAGCATAAAATCAATTAAGTACATGGTAGGATGCGAGGGAGCTCTGTGCCACACTAATTGGAAGTTTTTAAAAAAAAAAAAAATTATCTACGATTGTTCCGAAATACAAACATTTTATCTCTGTTTAGATGCGTAGAAAGTGATTCTTTACGTACTTGTATTCATTGCGCATGCGCGGCTCATAATTCTGAAGAATTCCTCTTCTTTACCGCCCTAGGGTGGTAAAGAAGAAGAATTATTCAACTTTACGCACGATTAGTGAGTTGGTTTACATTTAACAAAACTAATTTGATGTTTGTTTAATAAAAGTAAATGTTTATATCGATTATTTTGTGAAAATCAATGAGTGATTTAAGTGATTATGACGAATATGAGAAGAATAATACGCCTCCCGAAATAATTAATTCCGCAAAAAATACAACTAATGAATTAATGTCATCTTTATATAAAGAGAAATACGAACTTACTTATAGGAAGTTTATTATTTTCTTCTCTATTTATGATTAAAATCTAACAATCGTAGATAAAGTACGGTGCGCAACTCGTGTGAAAACGGCATTTTGCATTGCTCGTGTGGTTTTACTACCCTCGCTATCGCTCGGGTGCAAACTCCACACTCGCATGCAAAATGCTATTTTCCGCACTCGACGCGTAATGTACTATTAATGGTGATTATGTAACATTTATTTACTAATTTGCATATTTGTTACTGTTTATTTGTTTAAGTATGATTCGTCCCAAAAAAGTAAAATCCGTTTTAAAACTAATGGTGTTATTGTGAAAGTTAACTTCGCCTTCACCACATACATCCCCACTCCCTCCCATACATTTAATGACTTAATATTCGCGATGTATTTTGTGGGACCGTACTCGCGAAAGTTAAGGATTGGCTGTATATTATACGCTTTCTTACTCACTTGACTAGCATTTGCGAAAATAAATAAATAATGTAGGAAGATTACACTCTAGTTTATAGTATTTAGCTCATAAATTTTGGACAAATTATTGACCTACATAATCGGTGTTGCTTTTTACAAATCATTTAATGGTTTGCTTATCCTTGCTGTAAGGTTTAGAGAATAAAAGTGACAGTGATAGGTTATAAGAGCATTCCAAAATTTAAAATGATGGTCTCTTTTGTGGACCATTAATTCTGAAAAACTACCTTTCCTTTAGTAGATTTATAATGTTCTTTTTGGCAATTTGAAATTTGTATATTATTTATTTTTAAAAGCGAATTATTTTCTCTCTTTTAAAAAATGTGTTTTCGTCCTATATAATCTTTATTCAGTCATTATTAAAATTGAAAAGTTGGAGGCTAAATTTTTCATTGGATTCTCGAAGAAAAAAAAGGGGCTCGTTTATAAATAGGCATTCTTTTCGCATACAAATGGCTATCATTGTTTAAGCTTTTTGCCCCTTTCCATTTCTGTTTTTTTTTATTGCCCCCTATAAATTATTATGAACGAATTCTCCGATTCAATGGAAAATTAAATCAAATTCTTCTGCATCATTGCTGTTTTCCATTTTAAAACGGTTTGATGGAAGGAAGAGGGCTCGGTTTCGGGTTGCCGAGGAGGAAGGTTATTTTGTTTTATGAGAGTAATTTTGACTCGTGGTGGGGGATTTATATGGCACTTTAATGAGTCAATTTCGGAATATATCTGAGAAGAAGCAAGGAGGTTAGATACGATAAATCATGGCATTAGGCCGCCCCTGCGGAGGCGGTGGGGCAGTAAATCTGTTTGTATTTATATAATCTGTAGAGTTGTAATCCGTGAAAACTACAGGCAATTAATCCTGGACGAGATAACGGAGAGGGAAGCTCGGCTGTCTCTGCTAATCCTTCAGCTCGGTACTTTATCCTTCAGATATTAATACTGGAAGCTTTAAGCCTTGCTACGTTGTCGACCCTGTGTCGCTATTATTGTCTCTATATACAACGTAGGGTGAGCCTGCAGATAAGATAACAGATCGTGCGCATGCTCTCTACTCCATACTACCTGACTCCGCGTATACCCACCCTCGCCATACACATAAAAATGTATATATATCCTGGGGTTAACTTGCGGATCCTATCTGCCCTTGAAATATGTTTCTGTAGGCCCGTTTTCCCTCTTAGGCCATAAAGCCCCCCCCCCCCCCAGCGTTTTTCTTGCCTTGTTATTATATCCCCCCCCCCCTCAGCCCGGAATATTTAACAGTATTGCTCTTCCATTTTAAGAGAAAATGTGAAAAGAACTATTTGCAATAAATTTCACGCTCGACTTTTTTTTCTCTTATTCGGCTGTTTCAGTTTTAGCTGTATAAGGTCGATAGTGATGCTTTAAGACCCAAGGGATGTTTACTGTTTACACATGCGATCTTGTAAAGAATATTTGTTTTTCTAAGAATTCAGATTCAATAAGTTGTAGTATCATTTCATTTTATGGTGGTAAGATCCAAGCCATTTCCCGTTGCAGGAATCATCAAATAAAAAATAGACTACCAAGTGGTGTGGCAGATAGCTTCCTCAAATGCAATCACGTAATTTATTGATTTTATGCTGTTGCAAGCCATTATTGTCTTATTTGTTTAATTATTTCCCCCGTTTCTTTAATGCGTAATTTTTTTTTTTAAAGAGCGCAGACGGTTCAAACTATTCTGGGGCTCTCTACAGGCTACTTTAGATAAGCTGTAAAAGTTTCATACAAATCAGATGAGTACTTTTGAAGATATAGGATATATGTATCAATAAATGTATGTTTGTGCGTATTTTGAAGAGAAACAAATAGGTGCAGAAGGTTGAAACTTATATGGGACCAACAATGAGCTAATTATGACCTAACATACAAATTTAAGACATGGTGGTCCGCAAAAATTGAGCGACTGACTGACAGACCGACAGACAGATACGGAACCAAAAATGTTCCCTGATGTCTGAAACGGATTTCTGTCTTGGAATTTTTGAAATGGGGAGCCTAAAAAATGCTCGTTCTTTGGAACGATCCGTTACCTTCAGTAAGCTCGGAAGCAATACGAACAAGATAGTTTAAAGATAACATAATTAAAGATAAAGGTAACATGCGTATAACCAGTAACTTGTATATGCATTCCTCTATGTATGTGTATAATAGTTTTTTATCAACAAAAAACACAACTAATATGGATCTCCCCAATCTAAGTGTCAGTATTTTTGTCTTTAAATGAGGCATGACAGAGGTATAGAAGATTATCAACCATTTGAGAGCACTTAATACCTTCAAAACTGATATTCATCTTGTTACACCAAACAATATTTAACTTCATAGCAGTGTTAATGTTTCTTTTTTAAAAAAGTTAGTAAGTTGTTCATTGCTCAAGGTATAAAAATAACATGACAAAAAATGATACCATCTGACAAAGATATCTGATTCACAATTAGTTTTTCATGGTGAGTTGTTATTATTTTTTAAGTGTTTTTAAAACTTTTTTTTATTTAATAACATATTATAACAAAGTTATTAATTTATTTATTGTTTATTTTGGGTGCTCAAAGGCGTGGTTATATACACTATTAATATGTTTAAATTACATTAATTATACAACAAGTTAAGAACAGGATGAATAAATTCAAATGTCCTTGTATATTATGTTTACTTCTACTTTTTATAGGAAATGTATTAATTTAGTTATTATTACATTCATTAAAAAGTTCAGTAAAAGTATTAACGCATATCTTATATTTTATTGGACATCTTTAGATGATGAAAGATTTTATTTTCCTTCGTTGGTCCTAGTGAACCTCCCTACCATATTTATTTATCCATTCCTCTTTATTGGAAGCTGCTCAAACAAGTTAAATTTTGCACGGAAAATTGGCAGGTATTTACGGGGGATTATCAGGTATGTACGAGAAATAGGCAGGTATATTCCTGGGTACATATTTAGATTGTTACTCCCCTATGTTTTTTTAGAACATAAATGACTTTGACTAAAAATCTATTTTGACAAAGGGATGTTTAGTCCAATGTACTTAGAGACAAAGGAATATCACACTTCAAATTTTATAAGGGGAGTAACAGTTTAAAGAAGAACATTCTGTATACCTTCTTTAGATTGTTACTCCTCTCTGTTTTTTTATAAGGGGAGCAGTGGTGTATCCAGGGGGAGGGGGGGGACTTGCCCCCCCAGAGCCAATAGAGTAAAGAAAAATTAAATTCTGCGGTATTTTTTTTGTAATACATATTTTTTACATTCACCTCATATCCAATTTCACCTCAGAAATGCATAAAAACGCTGATTTGAGAGGTCATATTTCCAAATTTGACCGCCCCCCCCCCTTATAAATCATCCACCCCAATAATTAACTGCAGACAACACCCATGACTTACAGTAAGATATTATTGTATAACGAATATAACATTTTCTAACGAATACGTTCTAAAATAGTTGCTGCTACTTGGGCAGCTGCTTTGTGAATAAGTTGTTCCCTTTTCTTCTTACCACTACGAATACCCCCCCCCCCCCTAATCTTAACTGACTTAGAATGTGCCCCCCCTCCCTAGCCGCTGGATACGGCACTGAAGGGGAGTATCAATCTAAAGAAGTGCCTATTTCGGTAGTTTTCTAAGTGTCAATAAATGTTTATCCTACATAAATATTCACCTTTTCGTCAAATTCGATTAATACCTGACTAAAAAGTTCCTTATTTTTTTCAAAGATGATATTTTTCTTCATCTCTGTAAAGGTGCTCGATGCCCGAGTAAATATAAGTTTCCAATAGTATATTTTACATGCTTCTATAAGAAGGTAAGGTTTTTGATAAATAAGTATTTAATTGCCAAATAATTTATTTAGGTGTGAGAAGTGAATAATGTATAATAATATATACATTTTCATCTAGAAAAATATCTTCTCAAATAAAGTAGAGAGTACTTATTAAACGATACACAAAAGAGCATTATAGAAATACTTAAAAAGAACAAATGAGTTGATTATTATTTATTCATGCTCCTTAAAACGACGAAATTAACATTACTGCGTTTCTATTTACTTTAAAGTTGTACCCTTTAGCTTTGTTAAAATATAGCAAAATTAAAATTAATAGTGAGTTTCATTAATTTTTAAATGTAATTAAAAATGTGTGTGGTTTTACTCATAGGGATGTGTATTCAGTGACAGCTTTATTTAATCTTATCCGTATTCTCTTATCATCTGTCAACTGTAAACAGTTTAATGCGACATTATGTCGTCCTCGGTTAATAATAGGTCAACAAGTATATCGTCAGGGTTGTGATTTTACGCCTGGCAAGACTTACGGGAACATAATGAAATGCACTTAAACACGTCGCTGCTACATCACAGTTGAGTGGCAAAAAATGGAGGGTTTCCGTTTTCTGTAAACATCATTTGGACCCCCTCCCCGTTGCGCAGATGTTATCAAAATGCTCGACACATGTCATACAAAAGTTCAGTTGAAACTCCCTCGAGGTCCTGCATCCCTGCCCATTCTATAATTTATGCCTTTCAAACTCGGAAATTAAACAACTTGTCAGTTCATCCGAAGAAATTTTATTCTTCGGAATTGTTTAGAACGATGTCTTTGTTTAGACAACCTTCGTGTTCTCTTTCCCTCCCTTTTGCTTTCAATATCCTTGGCATTAAGTCCTGGTATTACCGCCCTCAGGGTGCAATAATCGATACTAAATTATTTAAATAAGAACCAAGGGAGGTACTTTTTTTTGTAGGTCGTTTAACAACTTTTTCTTTTCTTCTCCGTGCCGTCTTTTACGTTTATACTAGGGTACACTATGTTTTTATCTGTGGAAGGGACTGTTTAGTATTTTTAATGCCAAAGGGTCTTTAGAAGGAACTAATAAAACTCTAATAAGGAAATGACCTCTAACTAACTAACCCAACAAAACAAACTTTTCTTTGTTATCAAAAAGTATACTCTACTATTAGTGAAACGTAAAGTTTACATACATTTGACTACCTGTATCTAAGGAACTTATTTTCATCTCTACCTCTTCTTATTCTAATAACCATAAATTATACATATGCTCTCCATAAAACTATAGTTGTTTACTTCACTTCACGACACATAATAGTTCCTACATTTATTTTAATCCAAAGAAAAAATACAGATGGAAACTATTTTTTTTATGTTTTAAAAACTGCTGTTTTAAAAACATAACAATTAAAAACATTGCTTCCGAGTCTGCCCAGGTAGCGAACGCATTGTGTTGATTGTGTTGCTTTAGGAGGTGAACATTTTTTCCTTTAAAATCGTAATTTTCACTCGTATTTTACGTTTTAGACTTTCCTGGGCCAGTTTAGTTTCGTGCCTGTTTCTCGGTCTATGGGTCTACGAATCCTTGCCATAACTTCCACAAATTTCATCCGATTTTTAAGAACTTTTGAGGGATTACGCTGGTTATATCCTATATGGTACCGTATGATTGTCCTGTAATTAGATAGTAGTCACTGCGCATGCGCAAACAAAAAATTCGGCCAAACATCAATTTTTGCAAGATCTAACGAACTAATTTTGCTAAGATTTGCTACATCAGTTTAGGGACTAACCTACAGATGATACCACAATACTTTATTTTTGAGGCAGATACGTGCCATACTAATTGGCGGTCTTTTTACTTTCTCATGTATAAAGAAAGTATTGTGTTGGCGTGAAAATTCAATTTTGAGATGTTGATTGATTTAATCGTTTTGAGGTATCATTTTTTTCGCAAGAGTTATTATATAGAGAGAAGAGATAGCATCATTTATCGAGAGAGTTTTAACACGTTTTGGGGTCCCCTGAGTCCAAAAAAGTGTTTTTTAAAAAATCTGAATGTGCAGAGCGTGGAGCGTCGAAGATTATAAGTATATGAGAAAGTTAGTCTGGGTTGTCTCGGACTGATTTTTTTTAGTTTATTTGCTGTGTGTCTAATTTTATTCAAAAACATTTTTATCTATTCATTAGCAAACAGTATCATAACTTCCACTTATCTTAAGTGAAGTTTTACTAGTAAAGATAAAAGAAATAAATTAATTCCCAAGAGGCAAAACACGTATAAGAAACGGTTTAGAATGTATATTGTTTAACTTCAATGGTGTTAAAAGACCAGCAAGTTGTCTTCTTTAATCTTTGAATCTGAAGTTTCCAGATCTTAAACATATTATTTAGAGGCACAGTTAAAGAGAAAAGCAAAATAATCATTTATCTATGTGAAAGATCGATTTGTCAACTGTCAGAACACGTTAAACTTGTTTTAACAGAAGAAAACATCGTAGGTAACTTCATCATGTCTACCTTACTCTCCAAGCTAAATACATATCGGTGATTTATAACATCATCATTATAGATGTTACTTTAACATCTTCAGGAAGATTCTTTGTAAATATTGACCCCCCAGGGGGCCTTGATTTATGATGTAGAGACCGTAAATCCGGCTATGTTTAGCGCTGAGGAGCGTGCCGGAGATTCACACCAGTTGCAGTAGCTCCAAAGGGGAGAATAAGTTGCCGGAGTTGCCGAGATGGCAAGTATTATATAGATAGCTGGGATGAGATATGGACGGGTGACACGCGTCCCATTACTGCCCAATATTTCCCTTTTAAACTCTTTTGCCGTTTACACAGTGTTTACCCTATTGTTGACATAACAAGGACAAGCGTGACTAACACTGGCCAAGTATCCTCACCCTTGTGTAAACACAGCTATAACCTTATAATATCTAGATAACCTTCCTTAGCATCCATCCAGTCTCGTGCCAACTCTATTGAACTGCACGTCCTGGTTCTAACGGCATCATCCCATTCCCATTCTATCAGTCATCTATTGCTTTAATGTCAGCAAGATAATTTTGCATCCTCTTTGAGTTATAGTTTAGTATCTGTACTATTAATAATATATGTGTCTATACACTGTTCTCTCCTTTATCTAGTCGATTATGATTTTTCTTTAACATGGATGTTTTAGCTCTGGGGTACAGAAGAAATTTCCGTCACGCAAAAAACGTGTCAGGAAGTTAGAATTTAACAGGAGGTCGATAAGTTTTCATTTAAAGTACACTATTTTTACTATAGGTGGGCTGATGGTTTTATAAGCGACAGATAAAATTATGATTTTATTAATATTAAGCCATTTTAATGATAAAACGGCAGATAAATGTGCCATGTAGTTAGAATATAATTAGAGTGGACAAGTTATTACTTGTATTCATTGCATGCACTATATTTCGACAATAGAAGTTCTAAATTATATATAAAATGATAACAGAGCTCCTAGTGGACCAAATTGTAATCTATATGGATTAATGTTTAATAATTTCCGACTTTAAGAGCCATCTCCTATATCAGTTAGACAAATGTATACTGATTTTCTCCATTTGTGGAAAAACATTGAAATGTCGATATGTGGGTTCAATGTACAAAAAAAATATCCATGAGTCAATGCTTTTCTATGAAATGGAGGAAATAAGTATTTGAACTTGCTCTATGCTCCAAAATCATTGCCTCTTCTTTTGTTTTTTTTTTTGCTCCCTCATACTATGATGTATAAAGAGAAACTATTGTGATGATCTTAAATATTGTTAAATATTAGCCCAGTTAGTTTACCTTCCTCCTACAGCTGAGTGAAATCCCACCCAACTCCCTAGTCAAACTGTTTTAAACTTAGACTATACTTCGGCTGTTGTCCATAGTCAATTACTTATCTTTTTGGGTCTCCCAAGCATAGCTAGCGTATCTTAGGTGTTTTCGGTCTATACCGTCATATGCTTGTTAATAGTCAATAAAGAATCGTTGTACTGCTATATTATATTCTTATGATTATGATAGTACTGTTTTAGGAAACAGCAATGAATGGAGAAACTGTGGTCATTGATAAAATGGAAAATATTGTATGTATGTATTCGGTTCAAATATAGCAACTGAATTTTAAAGCAGTTATCCTCAACCAATTGAATTGGAATTTTGCATACACGTTTAGTTTGGATGACAATG
The DNA here is from genome assembly GCA_951217055.1 of Gerris lacustris. NCBI lineage: Eukaryota > Metazoa > Arthropoda > Insecta > Hemiptera > Gerridae > Gerris > Gerris lacustris. The sequence goes on from OX578278.1 coordinate 76,435,730, forward strand.
CATGGTTAGCTAAGTGACATCATTCTAAATCCAATATAGCGGACAGAACAAGATGGTGGACTAGTTATTTTTAAGCACGCCCATGTGTGTATCAAATGAAATGGTTTGCTGAGAAGAATACGAATAAAAGCTTGATTTTAAAATTGTTTTTTTAAATAAAACTATTTATTTTTGGATCATCCTCGTCAAAATCCACAATGATAGTCACCGAGAACTGCATCAGTGTAGGGTTCCAGTATGCGTACCTGGTGAATATCTTATACCCTTTAATGAGTAATAATATTCCTCTTTAATTACTACACATCAGCTTAGGTCCCATCTTATGAATGGGGGACACAATGGCTACCCCCCGTTATTTAGGCATAAATCCATCTCTCCAAATCCTCACCATTCTGTTCATAAAGGACATTTTGTAGTTTTTATCAAACTTAAATAATTCTGCTGCAATTGTATTCTCTCCTGAAGCTTATACTATACTCCTAAGCTTACTTCCTATGCTTACATCTACACACATTCAGCAATAAAACGGATGAACTCTAAATTAAAATCAAAAACATAAATGTGGTGTTGGCAAACAGTTTTATATTCGAGATTTCTGACTTAAAATAACACCTCTGAGGGTTTTAAAAGAGACAATTGTAATGCTTCATAACGACGCTGAACTCTTGACATCTGGTGATGGATTGTTTAACGCTGTTGACTGGGGTTCTTCTATCAGAGTTGTATTCATTTCCATGTAAACATTGCCGTCTCCCTCACAGTTGTTAGCTTCCTCTAGTTCGTTTTGCTTCTCCTCGATTTGTCTGTTAAGTCGTTCCAGCGATTGTTCCAATAAATTTATTTTTGATAAGAGTGAAGCGTGCCGTCTCCAGAACCTTCTCGTTGGTGTTCCTTGGTGTAAGTTTATAGTGCTCTTCCTTTCCCTGTCCGTTTTCATTGTTGGCGAACTCATTATACCTCTGCAAAAATAACGTATACAAATATTATACGTTTAGGAATCCCACTATCTAAATACATCAACTATCTCAGTATTTTTAAAGCAATTCTAGATTTTGTTTTAATTTCTCTTATTTTATTTTTTAAATATATTATAGGACTATCTAAACTAAAGGGTACCTAAATTCTACCCCAAAAATAACAAATGTTAGTTCACCAACATGCTGTAACACCATCTTTGGAATTTTGCTTTTAACTTATAAAAACATGATACACACCAAATTTAGATTAAATGGGAACATCTGATTTTCTATATAAAATTGACCCTTTTATTTAAGCGTGACCACTAACTTCTTTTTACGATAAAGATTTTCTTTTTTTTCTTTTTTTTTATAAATCTATAGAATATCAATTTATGAAAATAAAGGCATTCTTGGATAATAGGGGTTATATGGGTGGGGGAACAACAATTGTTATTGCTAAAAACCTCCGAAATGGATGCAAATACTTAAATTGTAATAAATTGTTCCGGCACATAGCTTCCTCACGTTCTATTTCAATTATTAATAATAACCTTTTATTGTCAAAATTGACAATTTTTATTTTTGTTTATTTATTTATTTATTTATTTTTTTTTTTTTTCATAAATTAGACTATTATATTAGCAAAATTATAGAGCGGAGACGGTTGAAGTTAATCTGTGGTTATTTGCGGAGTACTTTTGACAAACCATCCAAATTTCATAATAATCCGAAGATTATTTTCGAATAAATTTAATATAAATAAATGTATATTTGTGTTTATTTAAAAGAGAAACAAATGCAAATGGGTGCAATACGTTGAAACTTATATGGGATCAATAATGGGCTAATTATGACCTATCAACGAAATTTCATTAAAATCGGACGAGTTGTTTTTAAGATATGTTGGTTCTCAAAAATTGAGCGACTGACAGTCAGACACGTAATCAAAACTGTTCCCTGATATCATGTTCTTTGATCAACAGACTCCTATTGATCAAAGAACAACAACATTTTACTTTTTTTAAAAATATATTTCTGGAATTTTTGAAATCTTCAGACCTCACATAGCTACCCCTACCATAGGTAAGCTCGGAAGCAAACACGTTGGAAAAGAGTAAAATGACAATAACTCTAACAAAAATAATAACTCTATTTCATATCTATCGATTAAAGCAGCCCCTACACGATTAAGCCGCTTGATCAAAACATCTCGTCAAGCAATGGTGTCAAGTCATGATTGATAGTCTAGGAACCCGTTTGATGCTTGAGTCAAGCCTTGACGGAGCACTTGATAGTCTAGAGCAATTTCGATCAAGCATTCCGTCAATCACCTGCTCAACACCCCAAATCCTGATTCGAAACTATGGTATCTACACAATACTGATTTATTACAGTCCAGGAGGAGCAGTTCACTAGTCGAAAACTCCGCTATAAATGAGTGTTGATGAAAAGATTGATGGGGTGCTTGATGCGCCCCAAGGTGGCTTGAAGGTCGTGTCAATCAGCTTGACGCGATGTTTTGATCAAGCGGCTTGATCACTTAAATGACTGCTTAAATCAAATAACACTATTATTTAGAATAAAAATAAAGTGTTTACTATAAATCCTTTATATTTATGCATTTTGGTTGAGTGAGTCATCGGAAAGTTATTTTTTAAATTAATAAATGGATTAAATTAATGTTATTAATGGTTTAATGGTATAAATTCATTTTAATTATAATATATAAATATATATATATATATATATATATATATATTTATATCACGACAGGCACCGATAAAAGTGATCTTAATACAAAAGTATGATGACAATATAATAATAAGTCATTAGTTAATTAAATAATTAATTCACTTGAAATGACTGAATGAAGAAAAAGTAAAACTTGAATTTATTATAAATAACTTGAATTTTTTTATTTTTCCTTTTTACATTATAAGAAGTTATGTTTTTTCGATAAAGTCAAGAGCTTTGAATACTTAATGTTTGCAGATAAATGTAACCAAAAGTACAAATAAAGTAAAAATTTGACTTACTCTTTTTATGTTTCCTTATGTAGGTATTGTCGACCGAAAATTTAGTAGTCGTCGAATTTAATGTAACCCTTTATGATCGCTTTTACTGTATTATTACTATTTTATTTTTATTTTTTCATTTTATTCTGTCATTTAAAAATGTCAAAATCAAATAAGCAAGTGACTGTTCTACTGTTTAGTTCTTGAATTTGTACTTTTCTTGAATATTATAATATATTCAAAATGTTTATAGTGTAACTAATATGAACAATTTTCTATGAAGGCCCAATTGGGCCTTAGGAGTATTAAAAGCAATTGCTTTTAATACTTCTATTTTGTTGGTACTTTGTTTGAAAAAAGGTTACTTTTAGTACTTAGGTTATAATCATCCAGGTTATGTTATCAATCGTGGCTATTAGTTTACAATTTTACAATCCGACCACTCTGCTCTATGTTAACTTCTAAATATCTTATTGCATTTGTTGTTTTACATTACATAATATATATTACATACATTGTTAGTTTACATACTGTTTTGTTAAATTATCCAATTCGAATTCAATATTATTATTTCAACCATAATAGATTTTTACTTTTTCTCACTACTAATAGTAGGAAAAGTATTGTTTTTTTTTAAATTTAAATCTTGACAAATAATTATTTTAATATGAAATTGAGATCTCTTTTTTGTTACGTTTCCTCGATCAAGATCTAAGGTTATTACAGGGTCGACGATCCGGCCACTTTGCACATCTCCACCATAAGATCATCAGTATGATCAGAGATTTTCTGAAATATGATCCCTTAGGGAAATATAGGGGCAAAGTAAAAATAAAATCAGTCCGTGACAACTCAGACTTTCTCATGTACGAGTTCGCAATTACTTAGCCCATAGGTACATTTAATTATTATTGAACATTTCATCAACATGTATAATAAAAATAACTTCTCTTCGGTGGGGAATCGATCCCTGCCTCTCACCGCGTTTAAAACTATTTTCTGAGGAACTAGATTTTTTCTCGGGTAAACGGGTTATACCGTTAGATTTGTATTTAATCAATCATCTGAACCGTTTTCGAGAAATAATTTTTTCAGGGTTTTTGGTTGGTAGCTCTCTTAAATGTCGGGCTTAAATTCGGGCTACTATTGCTGAACATCCACAAATATTGTCGGCAATATTCTCGTATGGCCCGGCAATATATCTGTACAATCCGACAACATTTTCGGCAATTTGTTGCAGCCTACAACCAGATATGTCCTGTCAATATATATGCCCGCCAATGTTTGTTTGATGTTTTGATTGTCTTAATGTGTATTCGTATTATCAATACAAATAAATAAATAAATAAAAATCTGTCTTCTTTATATTGTTCACAACGTGGAGACCAGGAGACAAACATTGCCGAGCAATATTTACACATAGTCTGTTTACATACATCACATGTCTACATACTGTGTATATGTTTACATACATTGCCGGACTATACAGAAATATTGCCGGCAATATTTCTGGGTGAAGAGCATTGTAGCCCAGCCATTATTGCCAGCTAAACATAGCCGTAAAATGTTGCTCGAAGACAAGACCATTTGTATTCTTAATTGTGATAAGCCATGGGGTGGCAACTAAACTCTTTAATATAACAGTTTTTAATAAAGCAAGTCATAAAGTTTCAAAAATAAAAAAAAAAGTGAAACAAATTAATTTGCCATACTTGTTTTTAATATCCTTACGAAGAAGATAAAAATAAATATATATATTTTTTTTATAACACCAGTCAGAAAAAAAGGGAGAAGAAAAACAAATTAACTGGTGTATAGGGAGGAGTCTGTGAGCCGGCGCTTAATACTTGAAGAGCAATTTTTCAAACTGAAAACTGAGGGAGTGTATATAGGGTTATATGAGGTCAGTTTAATAAAACTGTGACACAGTGTTTAATACACGGTCTAGAAGCCAGAGAGTATATAGAGGGTTCTCTGATATAAGTCCGGTACCGAGGAATTAGGCTCGCAAAAACAAAGAGGGGTCGCTTTCGTGTTAAGGGTCGAAGCCCTGTAGGAGAAAAGTGTCTCATCAAGGGGAAGAGTTCTGCTGGGCCTCCGACCAGCTCCAAAACACCATATATTAAGCGAGCCTAAATTGGCTAATATGCTTTGTTTAGAAGGGAATTTCAACCCTACAACCAGTCCGGTCCGGATACTGTCACACAGATATAAACCAGTCATAAAAACTCGGTGAGCTCGGCCACGGTTGAACAGGGCTCGAAATTCATTAATATAGACAGGGAAGGTTTGACGGTGACATGAACCCACGGGTCTTTTTACGACCCGAAGCTCTTTGACCATATTAACCCCTGTATCGGTGTAAAGGGCCGCCTTGGAAACAGTATTAGTTTTTATCTCGTTTAGCAGATATATTATCCGTAGCTAAGCTCGTGACGCCACTCACTACGACCTTATACATCCGTAAACCTAAATAACCGATACGTTGCCTTTTTCTCTCTCATTCTTCATCTTATTACTTAACCTCCACCTTATTGAAGTGAGAGTAAGCGAGCTTCTTACATTCAACAAACTATGCATCCTGTCTGCCTGTCTATGTGTCAGTAACGTTTACGTGTCCGACGATAACTTGAGTAAAAGTTGACCGATTAGTTGAAATTTGGTATACATGTTCCTTTTACTAATGCTCAGGCTAAGTTCGTTGGACAGCATTATCCGTCCAAGAGTTCGCGCGCAACGCTCGCGTAAACGTGAGCTTCAAATGTAAAATTGGAATTTCATGACGGGAAACGTTTCTATCATCATCTACTGGATGAGACGAACATTTTTTACACATAAAATTTTTTTAGTAAAACCAACAGCGACACCGCTATGATTGAATAAAGATAAAAACTATTACAGCAGACAACTTTTTTACCGACATCTTACGTTCTAACTTAACGATTTTAATAAAACTTTATATACATCTTGTACAGCACAATTGAAACAGACATGCAAAATTTCAACTCAATGCATGCAGAAGTTTTTGTGTAGCGAAGTGATACATTTTATGAGTTGAAATGGAATGGAGTTTAAGGAATAGCAGAAACATAATATTCTTTAAATATCAAGTCGCATCATGATTATCAATCTAATATTTATTGCATTACACTTGCTTGAATGATAGAGCCATGCGATGGCTAGTTCATTAGGAATTAAGATGGACTAAAAGTTACTTTGTATTTTAACGAAGTCGGATTTATCATATATTTTAGGCCCTGGATATGTAATAAATTTATCGAGACACTTGTTATTAATTAAATTGTTAAATTAAGGATCAAACTAACAATTTCCTACGAAGAATATTTTATCCACTTGGAATATAATATATAGTTGCCTCAGTTATTTGCTTCCATTTTTACTTTTCCTAACCTAAAGGAAAAGTATTGTTTTCACCCACAAAATCCGAAACTGAGATATCAACGGAATTATCCGTTTTTTTGGCGTTTTTAAGACAATTTGAGAAGATTTTAGCTGGATGTCTGTTTGTCAGTATGTATGTCTGTTTCACACATAATAAGTCCCACAGTTTATAAACTATAGAGTTGAAACTTAGTAAAAAAATCAGTTCTTATATAGTAGTTGTGCTAACGGAAAAATCATAAATTCATGAAGCCATTAACCTATTTTCCTGAGTCAAGACACATTAAAAAAATTTAAAACTTTTCCGATATGTGCTGACATTTTTACCAATTATACCTCTTTATAAGACAAAAATCTTCTTCGAATTCCGTTATTATATCCACCGCCATTTTGAAAATACATACTTTTGAACTTTAAAAACTTCACCGCTTAATAATTTCGGAACCATTTCACCGATTGAGCTGAAACTCACACCAATTATACTTTTCTGTAAAATAAAGAATTGCTTTATATTTTAGCTGTATATCTGCTGCCATTTTGGAAATCATTTGGTAAGGAAATGTTCCTAGCCGCGTCCGCTTTTTTAATCAAATACGACTTTTTTGACACAATACGAAGAAATTACTTAATAAAATAAGAACTTAAATTTGAAGTACATTAAGCATTAAATAAATAAATAAGATAATGCTTGATTATCTTTAAAATTTTACTTTCTATTCTCTTAAAGATTAAATGTGTGAGAACAAAAGTTACAAGTTGACTATACTAAAATGTTACTAGTTAATGTTATTAGTTTATATAGTTAACGTCAAAAATCGTCTAATGCTTTATTCATGTTACAAGTAGCTATATTTTTTCTATTTTTAGAATGTAATTTTGGGTTTTGAATTTGTATAGAAATCAAGTATAGCACGATGATGTGCTCATTGAATTAGTGGGAAGAATGGACGAAAATTGGGAAAATATGACGTGAACATAAGGCAAGCAAATCGCTTTAAGGACAAGCCAAGTGGACGCAATCGAACGTATTGCGTCTAAGTAATCGCTAGGATTAACCTTATATAGAAGAGGGGATGCGTAATGGAATTTAGAGTTGCTACGGAGGGCGACTCCCTTCACACGGCACGAAAAAATTAACTAAGTAGGAGCTCCATAACTGGGTATGTTTCGCCTAGGGTGTGAAAGAAGAGAGGGAACGGAATATTTCATTATCCGGCGTCAAATAATCGAGTCTCTCTCGGGTCGCGTCACAAAAGGGAATCGAGTGAAAAAATGTAGATTGGATGAGGAAGGAGTTATCGGATAGCAGGAGGGTGTCGTACTCGACAGGGACATATGGAATTCTTCTTGGTCCCCTGGGGGATGAAACAAGACTAGATCTGACTGGGGGGATGTCCGTCCGGAGTGATTTCATAGCCGGCTGATCACACATACACACCCTGTTGAATATATTATTTATTAATCTATTTATAGAACACCAAATACTCTCATACCGCCCTTTTACCTTACTCGAATCTGTTAGATACAGCAGCGTCTTCGGAGCTCATCTTAACCCTGGAATGCTAATGGTAATTGGATGGCTGGTATTACTATACCTTCGTCGATTCGACTAACATATGCAGAAAATAAATTTTTTGGGTTGAAACTACACTTTTATAAAGAAAAAACTATTAAGATCTCATTATTAAATCTTTTAAATGAGATATACAAACATTTGATGACAAATAAGTTAGTAGGAACGTCAGAAGAATCTGAAATTGAGTGAACATTAATGCACCAGGTCCCATGCCCCAAGCCAAAAGCCCTAGGCCCTTTGCTAAGTGCTCCAGGCCCCAGATTATCGGCCACTGGTCTCTGGCCCAAGGCCAATTGCCTTATAGGTCCATTGCCCCTTATCCCTAGGCCTATTGGCCCTTACCCCAGGCCCATTGTCCCAGACTATAGGCTCATTCGACGACCAATTAGTTCTCTACGTTTATTACTAAACGTTAGTCGAATCGACGAAGTAGCTTTGACGGGAATCCAGAAAACGAGTGCTCAAAAGGACTTCTACCGCTACACTAGCAGGTGTGTTACTAACCAGTGCAAGCACTGCAGAAGGATGGGTTACCCATCAATGTCGCATACGAGTGTAAAAGGTTAAGGTTCAAACTGTGCTCGTCGATTCGACTACCATTAGCATTCCAGGGTTAAAGCAATAAGATAATATAGGCTGAAAGCTGCTTCGTTTTATAAATCAGTTTCAATTTACGTAGTTTCAATTGACGTTGGTAGACAATCTATGTTATGCCTCCTTAAAATCTGTTTAAATAATAACCTTTCAAGGATGATATTACAAGTTTAAAAAAACTAGCTATATTTCACCCTTACTCAGAGCTAAATTTCATCCTTTCATCCAGTAAATTTCATCCTTAAAGACCTTGATACTCCTTTACTACTCTCACCTCCTCCTAAATCATTTACCCCATCCGACGTTAAATACATAATTAACCATTTATCAAAAAATAAAAGTCCCGGCTATGACCTTATCACCTCCTCTATAATTAAACAACTTCCTAAAAAATCGATTATATTCCTAACCTACATTTACAATGCTGTTCTCCGCACCACATACTTTCCTTACCTGTGGAAGTACAGTTCCATAAAGATGTTCCCTAAACCCAATAAACCTCAACACCTTGTCACATCCTATCGTCCTATTAGCCTGCTTCCTATCCTCGGTAAAATCCTAGAAAAACTGCTCTTCAAACGAATCTCCAAAATATTCCATGCATCCAACATCCTACCTAATCACCAGTTTGGCTTCCGATCCCAACATTCCACCATCCAACAGTGTCACCGGATTGTCGACTCCATCTCATCCTCCCTTGAGCGAAAACAGTATTGCACTGGTGTCTTCTTAGATGAGGCCCAGGCCTTTGATAGGATTTGGCACCAGGGCCTACTGTGGAAACTAAAGAGCATCCTCCCCTTTACCTATTACCTTATCCTCAAATCCTATCTCCATGATAGATACTTCCATGTAAGCAGTGGTTCTACCCGTTCACCTACATATCCTATTCTCGCAGGTGTTCCTCAAGGAAGTATTCTTGGTCCTTTACTATACTCCTTTTATACATCCGATATCCCTCAACTTCCTACTACCCAATTAGCTACCTTCGCTGACGACAAGTGTATATTCTCCACATCCTCTGATCCGAATACAGCATCCACCAACATCCAAAACCATCTTGATCTCCTTGAACCTTGGTTAAGGAAATGGAGGATAAAAATAAATGAGCAAAAAAGTGTTCACGTCACTTTTACCCTCAGGCATTCAACATGTCCTCCAGTCATCCTCAACCAAGGACTCATCCCTCAATCCTGTTCCGTAAGATACCTAGGTCTCCATCTTGACCGACGATTGACTTGGGCTTTGCACACCAAAACTAAACGTACGGACACTAACAGACGGTACAAACTCTTACTCCGACTCCTCGACCAAAGATCCCACCTATCCCTTTCTAATAAACTCCTTATCTACAATTCCATACTCAAACCAATTTGGACCTATGGAATTGAGCTCTGGGGTAGCACCAAGCGCTCAAATTCTTATAGGATCCAATCCCTTCAATCAAAGATCCTTCGAAAAATCACTAACTCTCCTGCATACGTTTCTAATCTCACAATTCACAACGACCTCAAAATTCCCTTTGTACAAGACCTCGCTTCTTCCCGCTACACAAAATTCCATGAAAACCTACACCATCATCCTAATCCTTTAGTCGAATCCATGGCTTCCATTCATATCCCCGACCGCCCTCCCCGTCGGCTGAAGAGGAGTTGGCCAAGAGATTTATTACAATAATTATAATAATGTAAAATACCTGATAGGAGTACTATCACTGGGTAGCCTCTCCTCTCACGATCAACCACGCTAATTAACCATTGTCATCTATGTTACTAATAGCAATCTTTTGCAAGTAGCTTAAAATAAAAATTAAAAAAAAAAAAAAAAAACTCAGAGCTACTTCAGGTTGGTAACATTGTCAATTTAGAAAATATAAGATTTTATCCTGATCCATTTTATATTGATATCCATTTTAATTTGTTTCCATAAAAGTAATAGGAAAAAAAACTTCGTCATTTATCACACATTTTCCATACTTGGATTTTTAAAACAGAAATTATATTTAAAGTTACAATTAAAAAACGAATTCTCCCTGTACTCAGAGGGAGTCTCTCCCTGTGAGTGTATATTTCTCCATCTATAAATCTATACCTATGACTTCGAAATATAGCTTGTATTTTTAAAAAGGTGAAGGAATAAAGTGATTTATCATTTCTTAAAACCTAGTTAATTAGAATCAATAAAAATCAACTTAAAACCTAGTTAACCTAAAAATATAAATCTAGTTCAATATAGTTTTCTATAAAAAACAACTTTATTTTGTAAGTTAAAAGATTTGTAAAGCTTTATTTGAAAAAGATTCTAAAGGTAAAATTTGGTGTTAATCACCACCACTTCAATGATTTTTACTTTTTCATATAAAGAAAAGTATTGTGATGGCGCGAAAATTCAATTTTATTTTTAATAAGAAGGAACAGTTAATACTTAATTTCCAGTTTTCATTTTGATTTAGTGTTTATTTGACGTTTTCTTATCAAGTACTTATTTTATATGATACAGTATTTATTTTACTGACTGAATTAAGTTGTTTTCTATTTTAGTTTAAGCTGAATCGGATGTTATCGTGTCTCATCTCCTATTCTATGCTAACGCACAGTTTTCCAATCAGATTTAGACAGTTAAGCCTCAATGTAAATAACAAAGCTGATATGGAACGAAGGGAAAAACTGTCAGATTAATATGAGTCAGCTAATGTAAAATTGATGGTAACCATATTGAGGAAAAGCGACAATCCATTACTGGAGCAATACTACTCCGGTTCCATTATTCCAGACAACGGACTTATTCCGAGTTCCGGCCCTTAGGGATTTAGTAGCCCGCTATAAGCCGATTTAGAGCCTCGCACACAACCTATTTTAATAACAAGAGTGTGAAAAAACACTCCCTAACAGTTATGACGTCACATGCTGGGAGTGGACGTAAAAAAAAGAGTTGTATCCGAGCGATTATGGGGACAGAGGCCGGATCTAGATGGAAATCGGAAGGGGCTCTCAGAAGCGTTTTATCCCCCAGAGCCTTGCTACTTTTTACAGCTTCAAAGCCACCGGCACATAATTCAATACTCAATTGAATCAAGTGACTGCTCATAGAAGAGAGTAATTATGTTTATCATGATACTTAACACTTTAATGTGTATGAAATCATAGTTGAGAGAAAACTACATTTTTTATTACTAACTGTATTTATTGCGTGTTTTGTTGTTTTACATTGAGCTTGTTAAATGCAAACAACTAGTAATCAGTACAATTTAATAATTTTACAAAATAAATCTTAGTGTGTAGTGTGGATCCTTAAGGGTAATATAAACAACTAAGAAAATAACTCTCAATTAGGAGGCAACGTTTCGGCCCGACAAGCCATTTTAAGCCTAGAAATAAGAATTTATTTCTTAATTTAAATCAAATTATAATTATTATTAACTACGGGAAACAGACAGAGGAATACATAAGAAGAAGACATAAGAATTTATTTAAGAAAGCGTCATGATAATACATTACTATTGTGAAGACGAATTACTCCAACTTTTGGGTGTAAATATTCAATCATTCATTGATAATAATAACAATAACAGTATTACTCTCAATAAATTTTATGAAACTAGTCAAGTAAACTAAACAATAGTAATGTATTATCATGACGCTTTTCTAAATAAAGTTTTATTTTTCTAAGCTTGCAAATGGCTTGTCGAGCCGAAACGTTGCCACCTAATTGAGAGTTTTTTTATATTACCCTTAAGGATCCACACTACACTCTGATTTTTTTAAAATTTATTGTTATATTTATAAGACGAAAGAATCTGATTACATCTATATTTTTGAATTTCAGGAACTAGAAAATTTTAAAGTATTCCTAACTCTCAACGCATGAGCTTAGAGATACATCAGCACTCATATTGTTACGGGTATGTTTTTATTTTTTATTTAATTTATATAAAGACAATAAAATATAAGTTACGTTCGCGTTTAAATTCATATCATTGTTTCTTAAGAATGCTAATAATACTTTGTAAATACATGTGTAATTAATCACTGATTATTCTTATTTCGAATTTTAAATAAGTTGACGCATACATACCAAGCAACGCTTTTATTTTTCAGCTTTCTACTGTAAAATGTTTCTTTATTAATTATTATTGATTTTATTTAATGATTTTAGTTAAAGTTAATAGTGGATGCTAGGAGAACCGTTAGATGATTACTCTATAAGTCAGATCACAAGTTTTTATACTCTTGAAGGAAAAGTGGGAATAAATACTGATCTTTATTTTATATTTATTTTATTTATGTATATGTGTGTGTGTGTGTCTATTGGGAATAGGAAATATATATTTTTTATACCTATCGGATTTCAAGGAAAATCCAATACACTTTTCGGGATTTTTACGGACAAAAAAAGCAAAATCTCCTTTTTTTTCTCTGGGATTCCTTTCCTTTTCACTGATGTGCACCCGAAAACCGAGGAGTAGAGGGGATGAAGCAATGAAATTGATTCATCAAGGTCCGAAAAATAAATGGGAGGAAATAAAGTGTGGAGATATCGGAAGGTTCTCTGGCAGAAGAAAGAATAGAGTGGGGACGGGGGCGGGGGTGTTGCACGAGAGAGAGATAGCACTTGAAAAAGATACTTTAGAAGAGCCGGACCCATCCCTGGGAAAATATATATGTGCCGGGGGCAGCGGCTACTGCCTTAGGGAGTGGACAAGAAACATTGACCGTTTTAAGTAAAAAATCGAAGGCTTCATCCATGGAAGAGCTCCCTTCCTCTGTATGGGCCTCTGGGCAGTCATCAATATTACGTCATCAATACAGCCCCCCCCCCCCCCCCCCCCTTTACTCGGACTCCCGCTTCTCTTTTAGAGGGATCAGATCTATATAACAAAAAAAGAAGAAACAATTGTAGGGACATTCCATTAGCCCCCCCAAAACAACTCCCTATTCTTGGTTATTTGTCACCAAATCCTATTTCCGCCAAGATGGCCGCTTCCTTGAGACCGTCTCAGGGTCCCACCCTTTCCGTGCCCATCCTTTATTTATTTACAGACCGAAATGAATTATGTATGGCCAAGGCGCCGTCATTACCCCCTCTCTCCCGGTTACAAATCAATTTAAATATTCATTGAAGGGGGACGGTTTAGTGTTGGGATCCTGTCCCCCCGCATTATTGCTGTCCCAACTTACAATAACAATCATGGGTCGTGTTGTCTCCTCAGCTGATTCCCCTTGCCCCACCTTGCCCCCACGAGTTGGACAATCTCAATCCTTCATTTCAATTGATGTTTATAAAATATTCATTCCACCCGCTACACACACTTAATCAAATGGAATAGATGTAAAGCTTTCAACAACCGAACTATTCATTTTCAGGAAATATTAATTCTCTTCTACTAAGGTTTATTGTTAGGACGAAGTTAGTTTTATTTTTTAACAATGAAAAATAGACTGCCAATTAGTGTGGCACATAGCTTCCTAGCATAATATCATTTACTTTATTGTTATATTGACATTAAAATTAATGTTATATTGTTTATTTTGTTAAGACTATTAATAGTTTTAAAAATTGTATTTAAAAAAAATGTTTGTCTCATTGAATAGATAAAGTAAGATTTTTTTCCCGACCTAAAATTCCAATTTTAAATTTAAAGTTTACGTTTAAGCGAGCGTGGCTCGTGAACGCTTGGACGGATAACGTTGTCCAACAAACTCGTCCTGGGCATTAGTAAAATGAACATGTCTACCAAATTTCATCAAAATCGGTCAACATCTACTCAAGTTATCGTCGCATGTTTCATAATTCGCGGACACACAGACCGACAGACAGACAGACATGAGACCAGAAATGTTCCCTGATGTCTGAAACGGATTTCTGCCTTGGAATTTTTAAAATCGGAGGCATAAAAGTTTTTCGTTCTCAAAAGTGAACACAATGCTTCCGTTACCTTCGGTAAGCTCGGAAGCAAAATAAAAAGAAAAAGAAAACAAGAAGCAGATTATGAGGAGATTATCGGATTAAAATTTGAACCCTTCCAAATTATGACCGAAAATCTAATACATTCGTTTTGCATTTATTAGTTATTCGGACTATCTGTACTGTTGAATGATTCAACTAAAATTTATTTATAATAAACAGCTTGGTTTTTCGGTGAAATCCACGACAAGAAGGGTTTGAAATCCGACGTTTTGCTTTCATTACTGGAAGCATCTTCAGGAGTGTGGTGCATCTTAATGTTTACTTGAAGCAACAGCAAGACATACTGTATGCTTCCAGAAGAGGAAGCGAAACGTCGGATTTCAACATCTTGGTGACGCGGATTTCGCCGGAAAACCAAGGTGTTTATTAAGAGTCTTCCCGCGGAAGCCTACGAACCAAGTTCATTTTTATTTTACCTATTCAGTGTTGTACGAATTGAAATTAATTCGAGAGATCGTCCAAATATGTTAACTTATATGTAAGGCTGTAACTGCAGTATACAAATTGATCTTGCCAGCAGATGATTCTGGTTGAAATATCAATGTCATTCTCCTTAATTTTATTTTGTTACCTTAATTGATTTGTAAATTTGAGCTTAATAGATGAAGATGTCGTTCAATAATGGAAGTTGTAAGATTTGAGCCTGATGAATGTTCGTCTAAATTGGCATCCATTAAAGTAAAAATTGCGGAGCAATGCCGAATCGATATAACCTGTAAGGTTTGTAAAAAAAAAATGGACTGTGAGATTGTTATGTACCTGCTGGTTAAAAAGCAAGAACTTATCTTGACAGGTCAGAATGTCAGCTCGACTCAGAGATCTTATTTATTAACTGGACAAGATTTCTTTCTGTTTTAATAGCGGCTATTAGACGCTGGAATCGGGCTCGGTTTCACCCGATACTTCATAAGAACCTATGACTTATTAGGTATAATGTGCCCGGATTTCGCCCGAGAGCATCTCATACGATCGGGAATGCAGAAAAAGTTCGTTTCCAGCACGGACAGAACATTATACTCGGTGAAGAAGAAGGTTCAGAATTGAACGTAAAAACACCTATAAGAAAGTATTCTCTATAATGCTGCAGAGTATTGTGAGCTACTCTTGGTCCCCTAATAGCCTTGTGTTCGTACCATACCACGATGATAATTACCCCCTCCTTCATCTCTCCATGGCGAACATAAGGACAGATTTCTCAGAAATATGTTTCCTACCGTCCACCAACTCGTCATATAGATTTTTATACCCGATCCACTGGTGGCCGACCCCTCACTATAATGCCTATTAACCAATAATGGAGACAACCGCAAAGGAAACTAGACCTGCTGAATTATGAAGAAGATCACATATTGCTATAACATTATTTCGAAGCGTTAGAAAAAAAGCAGTTATACCGTATTTCTTTTTTACATTATTAATATTATATATATATATATATATATTTAGTGTTAATTTCATTTGATTTTATTACTCTCGCGGAAGACTTTCTATAAGTGCTTTATCACTTGGAGATCTTTCTTCTACAATAACGGCAACCTGATCGTTATATTATTTTCTGATTTTGTGGCGCTTTTAATCACTGCTTCTGTCAGGTTACTGCAGTGATTGAATACTTTAGCTGTTGGAATAAAACGCATGAACAAGGTTTTCACACCAAACCCTCGCTGCTGTAATATTTGATCAAATATCGATATAAGGAGTGGCAGAGAAACATGACACCATTTTCTGTATCTATAGAATTCCTTCTTGGAGAGTTCGTCCTTTTGCCTAAAGCAATACTAGGCATCGCGTGAACTTTCATTGAAGCAAACGTAATGCAATAATTTTTAGATATTTAGAAAATAGTTAATCATGATAAGTTGATAGTTAAAGAGGATGATTGTTATAGAGAGCCGGGTAGCGGGAGTGGGGGAGAAGGTACCTTCCTCATATTCCTTAACTGACCATCTTCATTTCAACTATTATAAAATATATCACTTCACTTCACAAAAAACCTCTGCTTGTATCAAGTTGAAATTTTACATGCCTATTTCAATTGCACTTTAGACGATGTATATGAAGTTTTATTAAAATCGATACGTTAGATATCGGTAAAAAAAAAGTTGTTTTCTCAGTTTTAAACGTTTAGGTCCGCTTTAATAGTTTTAACGATCTTTATTACTTCATAGCGGTGACGCTATTGGTTTTGCTAAACAATTTTATTTGAAAAAGATGTTCGTCTTATTGAATGGGTGATGATAGAGTCGTTTCCCGTCCTGAAATTCCAATTTTACATTTGAAGCTCACGTTTACGCGAGGGTTGCGCGTGAACTCTTAGATGGATAACTTATCCTGAGCATTAGTAAAAGGCACATGTATACTAAATTTCAACAAAATCGGTCAACTTTAACTCAAGTTATCGTCGTACACGTAAACGTTACTGACAGACAGACAGATAGGATGCATATTTTGTTAAATCTATATAAGAAGCTCGCTTCAATTATAAGACAAAATAAAATATCATTTACAATTATATACATAAATTTATTAAATTTGGATTTTCTTGCTAATTTAAAAACAGTCTACCAATTAGTGTGGCACATGCCTAGCTTCCTCACATCCTCTTTTCTATACTTTAATGATTTCTCAACCTATAAGTGTCAAATCTATTTAATCCCCAAGGTTGAACTTATATGGGACCAACAATGGGATAATTATGACTTACCATCCAAATTTAATTAAAATCAGACAAGAGGTTTTTCAGATATTTTAGTTCGCTAAAATTTAGCGATTGACAGACACATACGACAGACAGTCACGGAACCAAAAATGTTCCATGATATATGAATTGGATTTCTGTCTTGAAATTTATGAAATCGGAGACAATACATTTTCCTTTTTCAGAACGATCACATAGCTTCTGTTATTTTTGGAAAGCTTTTGGTTAAAACTGTTAAATTTTAGAAGTTCTTTAGGACTTCTTATGAGACCAGTAATTAATTGTTTAAAAATCACAGGGAAGTACTTGCGACCAAGTACTTTTAAGGGTTTTGTAGAAGATTAAGCATGCCCGTTATGTAATTATGATTTTATTCTTCGATCTCAAGGGTCCGGGTTCGATCCCCCGGGGGGTCACAATGTTTTTCATCGGTAATAACGACTAGAAAAATTCATTTTTTCAAACCATTTCCATCGCTTCACCATAAGGTATAACCATGAATTATTTCGAAATTTTAGGACCACCCGTTATATAGTGGTTGGGGAGGGGGGAAATTTTTGGGGTATATTTTGACTTATAAAATTAATAAAGAATGACAAATTTAAAAAAGCAAATATATATTTGAATCCTACTCTTCACCAGCTTTCATATGATACCCAACTCAAAATTTTTAAAAAATAAAATTTTTGGCGCACTTCAAATTTTCGCGCCCAAAATTGGCAATTTTTTAAAATTTGGGATGAACTCCCGGAATTTTCATCGCCCCACAATAAGGCATTAGCATGAATTATTTCGAAATTTTAGCACCAGCCGAAGTATAGTGGTTGGGGGGGGGAAAATTTTTTTTGGGTATATTTTGATTTTTTTACCCAATAAGGAATGCAAAATTTGAAAATGTATATATATCTTTGCGTCCTACTCTTCAGCAGCTTTCATTTGATACCCAACTCAAAATTTTAAAAAAATAAAATTTTTGGCGCACTTCAAATTTTCGCGCCCAAAATTGGCAATTTTTTAAAATTTGGGATGAACTCCCGGAATTTTCATCGCTCCACAATAAGGCATTAGCATGAATTATTTCAAAATTTTAGGACCAGCCGAAGTATAGTGGTTGGGGGGGGGGAAATTTTTTTTGGGTATATTTTGATTTTTTTACCCAATAAGGAATGCAAAATTTACAAAAGCTTATATATATTTGCGTCCTACTCTTCAGCAGCTTTCATTTGATACCCCACTCGAAAATTAAAAAAAATATAAATTTTTGAGTTTACAACATTTTTGCGAATTGCGCATGCGCATATTTAATTTTGAACTTCTGTATATTTTTCCTGTGGTTGGGTCAAAAAGTTACACCAGTATTTTAAATTTCAGCTCTTTAGCTTAAACGGTTCGGGCCCTATGAACCAAAGAGCGACGGACAGACGGACACATCACCCTCGGCATAAGGGTTTTGAGAAGAATCTACAAAACCCTAAAAACACTGTAATAGTACATTACGCGTCGAGTGCGGAAAGTAGCATTTTGCATGCGAGTGTGGAGCTTGCACCCGAGCGATAGCGAGGGTAGTAAAACCACTCGAGCAATGCAAAATGCCGTTTTCGCACGAGTTGCGTACCTTGCTTTATCTACGATTGTTAGATTTAAATAATAAATACAGAAAAAAATAAACTTCCAGTATACAAGTTCGTATTTCTCTTTTGATAAAGATAACATTAATTCATTAGTTGTATTTTGTGCCGAATTATTTCGGGAGGCGTATTATTCTCCTCATATTCGTCATAATCATTTAAATCACTCATTGATTTTCACAAAAAACTCGATATAAAAGTTACTTTTATTAAACCAACTGCAAATTAGTTTTGTTAAATGTAAACAAACTCGCTAATCGTGTGTAAAGCTGAAGAATTTCTCTTCTTTACCGCGCTAGCGTGATAAAGAAGAGGAATTCTTCAGAACTATGAGACGGGCATGCGCAATGAATACAAGTACGTAAATAATCAGTTTCTACGCATCTAAAGAGAGATATGATGTTTATATTTCGTATCAATCGTAGATAAACGAATTTAGAAGCTATTAAGTGTATTATAAGTATAAGTTGAGTTAAACTGTGGGTGCCTGCACTCAGGTTATTACCAAGTTTTTACCTGCTAATTTATTTTCTAGTAAATGAAATATACAAGTTGATTATAAAGAGGTATTATCTGACATTCAGGTTGCTACATGAGGGCGTTCTAACTTAGTTTAACCTATCTGACACTTGAAAGATAATCTAGTGACAATATAAGTTAACACTTCTCTAATTGCTTCTTATCATTTAGCTTGGTAATAAAACTGTAAATTAAATCAACCATTGCTTAATATGGATATCATTGAAGTTAATTAATACTGTGTCGTGCATATGTGAAACTCATATTACACCAGAGAAAGTAATAAATTATACAATTTCACTTGTAAATATCACTGAAATTATATTTAGTTTTTTGTTTCAGTTTAAACTTTTTGAAGTATTAAATAAATAAAATGCTAATGAAGCTTATCAAAACAATTGCATTTAAAACAAGAAAAAACTTAAATAAGTATTTAAAATATTTTTTTTAATTATACACATTGGAATTTAATATAATTATTTATTTTCACCTAAATCTTTTGTGTAGTATATTTTTAAGTAAAATAAAAATACTCTTTACTTTTTTAGTTTACTTCTCTCCATAAATTAACTTATCATAAAAGAGATGTCCAAACAACGTTATTCAATAAGCAAACAACGTTTTCACACTAAATAAATTGTATTTGAAACAATTTGACCGGTTTTGGCTGATCTGATGCAGCCATCTTCAGATAATCTTTTCGTTATCAAATTACTATAAAAAGTGCAAAAAGAACTATAAAAAGTACAAATAAAAATTGGTAGGTAAATTAACGAGATTAATTTTTTAAGTGATACATTTTAAAGAGGTTATTTTTTTAACAGAGATAAATTATCTGATACAGAATAAAGAATATGGAAACTACCTTCATAAATAGTAGAACCCGTCAATACACATGTAATGTCATCTTATAAGAAAAATATTTGGAGTTTGTATATAAAATTTTCTATTTAAATCGGATTTAATCAAAACATATTTAATTTTTAGATAGTATTTATTTAATTTGATTTCTGTTGTCTTCGCAAAATTGTACTGCTCTATTATAAATCTATTAAATTATATGTATGGGTCAGGACAAAACCCCCACTCTAGCTATGCAAGCTATTGAGGATTTCTTAATATATAAAGAACTAGCCGGATCGGCACCCTATGTTTTTCGGATGGTATATGTTTTTCATTATAAATTAATTTAACCATTAATTTATATATTTATCTACTTTGCAGTAATAATTTGCTAATGCATTTTGTTTAATTGTAATATATATTTTTAATTAAAAAATAAATTATGAAATAAATTTAACTTCAATTTTATTATTTCATAATTTTCAATTATTCTATTTTATACTATCTTCAATTGTCAATTTTTGGTACAATGAGTCTATGTACCAAATTTCAGATCTCTAAGTCTACTGGAAGCTAATAGTATCTGATTAAATCCAAGATAGCGGCCATATGTTGAAGTGATAGTACCTTTAATTTTCTTCTTTAGCTACCATTAGTCTATGAACCAAATTTCAGATCTCTATGTGCACTGGAAGCTAAAATGATTGACTGTGATTAAATCGAAGATGGTGGTTATAATTCAATATGGCGGCTACTTGTTGAAGTGAAAGAACCTTTAATTTTCTTTTTTAGCTACAATATGTCTATGTCAGATCTCTAGGTCCACTGGAAGCTGAGGTCATTGTGTGTTATTAAATCCAAGATGGTGGCTATAATTCAATATGGTCTCCATATGTTGAAGTGAAGGTACCTTTAATTTTCTTCATAGAATGTGAATAAATCCAAGATGGCGGCTATAATTCAATATGGTGGCCATATATCGAATTCAAAATGACCGCATTTTTCTATTTATGGTTCACTCTATCTATGTATCAAATTTCAAATCTCTATGTCAACGGGAAGTAGGAAAATTACTGTTGAATAAATCCAAGATAGCGGCTAAAATTCAATATGGTGGCCATATATCGAATTCAAAATGAACGCATATTTCTATTTATGGTACACTATATCTATGTACTAAATTTCAAATCTCTATGTCAATGGGAAAATGGAGAATTAGTGATCAGTCAGTCAGTCAATCACTGTCACTCTTAGTTTTATTCGATATATAGATTACGCTCGCTTCAATGAAAGAGACACGCGATACCTAGTAATAATGTTGTTACATACCTATTTTTTATTACAATAACCTATTTTTAGTTTCGATATTTTGTTTGTTTTTATTTTGTCTTACTTGCATTTAACCCGGGGAGGATCCAAAATTGAGTTCGAAGGCGGGTAACCCGGTGATAAAGAGCACGTAGGTGAGTCCATTTAGCAAACCCAGGGGGAGGGGGGTATCAGCCTCTTTACACATCCACTTCATATTATGATCATCAGTGCAAATAATATCTTATCCCACTAGTATTCAAATCATCGCCAGGGAATACTAATAAATTACCATGGTTTCATCAGACGAGAGTTACGATTGCATTAAACTCTCGGTGTCGCTAGTCTCCTTGATGTTAGAATTCATTTTTATTATATTTCGACTCTATATTACAATGAATACTTTTTATGTTACATATTATTATGTTTAACTAAAAAAAAATTATAAAATAAAGCAGCGATTTTGTCTAAATCTATATTGCATAACCGTTTAGTATATTTCTTCGAGTTAATCTCTTTACATTAAATGCTTCTATTAAAATCTATAGAAAACATTTTCTTTTGATCCGTAACACGTTTATGCCTTCCTTTGAAAAAAAAAGTTATGTTCTTTATATTTAACTCCTCGTGTAATCCTTGCTTGTCGCTAATGGACACGTTCGTCGGAAATTAGAACAGTCATAACTTCGTCACTTCTGTTGTCAATGAAATATTTAAGCTTCCTTTTTTTCAACTTTGCATACAAAAAGAGAGTATTTTGAATTGTCAAACAAATACCAGGAAAAACTCTATTAAACGAAGATTAGAATCCCCTTTTTATTAAAGTCTGATTTTATTATTTTTTTTCGAAAGACGATTCCCCTACTTTATCCATTTGGTTAATATAAAGTCTTTATCTTTTTTTTTTAGGGATAAATATAAAAGTGCGGTCAAAAGGGGGAGGGGAGAGGAAGTGTTTCGAAGGATTAATCGAGGGTTTTTTTTTCTGAATGCGGAAGTGAGGGGGGGGGGTTAAAATTAAAATTTAAAAAAAAGAAACTGATTGGTTAAGTGGAAGTACTTGGGTTGCCAGAGTAAAATCAATTTAGAAGGAGTGAGAAAAACTTCCACCGCAATTCCGACCGGATTATTGGGTAGGGGGAGGTTTTTTGGCCCATGTTTCTTGGGTTAAAATTCACGGAGAATTAGCATTTAGGTTTCCGATTGAAGAAGAATAAAAAAAACAAAAAAAAAAAAAACATGGGGGATACGTGGGAAAATACGAGGGGAAGAGATAATAAATTGTGGATGAAGTATAGAATTCGTATCTTAAAGTTTTACCGGTGTTTGGATATTTTTGGGCATGCTCTTTGATTCAGGTGATAGATTTGGCACACGGTTTTTGGCAACATTAAATATTCTTGTCAGTAAGTCTGTTCATAAAATTTATTTACAGCAAAATACTGTGGACTAAAGTCGTAGCTAAATTGTTCATGTTTATAACTCGATACTTGAGTACGTGAGTCGGTTCATAATAACTTGATGCTCATGAACTTTGACTTGTGAAAAGTTTGCTTTACATACATGTTAAGCACTTTCTAAATTCCTTCCTGTTTTTTTCATTTCTTCAATTTTTACATTTTCTTTTTTTTTATTAAATTAATTCCTATAATTTAAAAAAGCAGGTATTTTATGAAATAATTTAAACAGAAAGGATTATCATTTTATACACGAGGGTCTATCAAATATAAACGCAGGCTAAAAAAAGTTGTCCTTAAAAATGTCTTACTGTCGTCTGTCATCTGTTTTCTATCGCCTGTGCAGATTCGTGGAGAGCCTAAACTACTGGACTGATTTTGACGAAATTTGGCATACATGTTGAAAAAAATCAAGGCTAAATCGAGAAATGAATTTAGTTCCAAATTAGGGGGCTCTACCCCCCAAAAACTCTGAAATACGTGAAAGTATATTATTTCTCGAAAACGGTGCCGACGATTTTGATTACATTTTTTTTAAAAATATAGTTCATTAAATACAAATCTAACAATATAGATCTAGTTTTCGAGATATTGATGAAAACTTTTAGAACAAAACGGGTTTTTAGAACAAAACGGGTTTTACGGGTAACTTTTAGAACAAAACTATAAAAACAATGCTTTTACGAAGACTTGGATATATTCTTATATAGAAATATTGTTTATACTTCTATATTTCTCGTAAGACATTTTGTGGCAATTTGAATCAAATTTAAATAAACAATGAAAATAAATATAAACAAATAAATAATTAACAAGTAGTCGAGCCATAGGACCAGTTTAGCCCGCGATAGTATAGTAATGCCTAGTATATTATATTATATATATATCCAATTATTACATAGTTACATATTATACACAGTAGAAGTTGTATAGGAGGCCAAGTCTTAGTAACATTTAGTCCTTTTTAGAGTTTCGAGGTCATCCTAGAAACCCTTATACTGTTGGTAGTTCGTCCGTCGCATCTTGGATCGTATCTCCCGACCTATAATAGTAGCTAGAGATTTGAATTTTGATATACAAGTTAAACTTAGGTTAAGTTAAAACTTAACTTGGTATACAAGTAAAACTTTGGCCCAAAAACAGGAAAAATATTGCAAATTTAAACACTTAAAATTTCTTCGATCAGTGAGCAATTGCGAACTATGAATGTAGATCACAAATATATATCGCGTTTCCGAAATGGCGGTCATTTTTCCCCTAACAGAACCAAATAAGTGCATACCTATGATGCTAAAGGATATTAATATTATAGCAAGGTGTTTATATATTTATACCTATTTTATTAAAACAAAAAACAACAAATAAGTAAATACAATACAAAATAATGTAGGATATATGAATTTTTATGACCGAAGAAACCCTTTTGTAGCTTGCTGGTAAGTACTTGACGGGGTTTTTATACATACATAAATCTACACTTTAAATTATGGTTAGCCTGCGACCAATGGATAAATATATTAACTGAGACATAAATTGTTTTCCTTATAGAGAAAATTGTTATTTTATGTTTTTATTGTTGGTTTTATAATATATAGTCAGTCTGGTAATATTCAAATGATTCAATACTCAGACACACTCAATCATAGAATCTTTAAATAGGAGAATTTGGCTATTCAAATTTCATTTGAGGGATATCTGTTAAATAGACTGGCATAACAAATAATTCAATCTTTTAGTGTGAAGGTCTTGTAAATAAACTGAAGGATCTGAGAAGGTGTCTGTACATCTGGTTGGACTTCTCATAGAAATATTTGATTTAAATTATATCCAATTAAGTGGGATGAAAATAGTGAAGAGGCTTTTTGATGAAAATGGAATGGCATTGCTCAAGTTGGCTTGGGAGTCGCGTTGATGCAACAAGAAGCTTATGAATGATTCATAATACAGGAATGAATAAGTTTAGAAGAGTATAAGGCATGAGCCTGTATAGGCTTGATTCTATACATGGCATTCCTATGCTTGAAAATATTAATGTCGTATTAATCCCAGTGCTTGGAGAAGCCAGCTTTTCCCAGCGGTCACCACCTGAATCCATCATGTACTTCACAGATCTTTTCCATTTTATTCTGCCATGTTTTTATAAACTTTATTTTTCAAATATTTTTTTATTGTTAAATACTTTGTCTTTTATTTAATTGCTGTTGGGATTTAAGGTAAAATAATACGGTCCCTTTAGCGATATTTTGACCCCTGCATCATTCTCAAGCTGACTGACTAAAAGATTATACTACATTGAATTCTTTGAATTAAAATTGATTTTTGGAACGAAGTTCCTTATGGCATGTTCTGGAGCCCGGGAGTGAATCCAAAAAAAACGACCAAAATCACCGTCACAAAATAACCGTCACAAAATCACCGTCACGCAAAATCCGTCACGAAATCTACCGATGGCGATAACTGGAGTAAAATTGACCAACTTAGTTGAAATTTGGTACATATGTTCATTTTACCAATGTCCGGGACAAGTTCGTTGGACAACGTTATCTGCCCAAGCGTTCACGCGCAACGCTCGGGTAAACGTAAGCTTCGAATTTAAAATTGGAATTTTTGGAAAGGGAAAAAATTCTAACTTCATCTATTTAATGAGACAAACAACTTTTTTAAATATTTTTTTTTAGTAAAACGAACACCGACACTACTATGAAGTGATAAAGATCGCTAAATTTATTAAAGCGGACCAAATCGATTAAAATAAAGAAAACAACGTTTTAATTTAATTTTGCCTTAAATCCGCTAGTACAAATGGTTAGTTACTTTTAATTCTGTCTCTTTTCTAACTCCACCCTGTATACGTAGTTATTACAGCGATTTTATAATTTATATATAATGAAAAGCGTAAGGAACTTCGTTCCTACCGGGTGTCCCACGACACCACAAGTATTTTTTTTTTAATTTTATTGAATCGTCTGATTCTCGTAAATTTCATTGCATTTAGATAATGTTTATTACACTTAATGGTAGTATGTACAATTATATTTCCCGTTTACTTCTTATATATTCTTTCATCCTTCTTTTTACTTGCTCTTTCACTGTCCACTACACTATTCCTTTTGTCACAATGTTTGTCCAATCTAAAAGTCCCCAATCTAAGGAAAAAGGAATAGTGTAGAGGATAGTAGACAGGCAAGTATAAAGAAGAATGAAAGAAAGTAAGAAGTAAACGGGAAATAGAATTGCACATACTACCTTAAAGTGTTATAAACACTGTCTAAAAGCAGAGAAATTGACAAGAATCAGGCGATTCAATAAAATTAAAATAAATAGTTATTTATGCACCTAGGAAGTAAAGTAAGCCATTATTCCCTGAGCGAAAAAGTTGGTTCTTGAGGCGAAGCCGAGGGAACCATGGTCCCTATATCCCGAGGCGAAGCCGAGGGAATTAGACTCTTTAATTCCCGAGGCGCAGCCGAGGGAGATAATTATCGCGAGGGTAATAATGGCACTTTACTCACGAGGTACATACAATATTTTATCTCCAGTAGGAAGGAAATACACATTTTCGTCCATTGCAAAGTTTTTATTTATTATTTGAATAAATAACAATAATTATTAGCACTTTTAATAGCAGATATAAGAGATTCAATATTAAAAACAAATAAGAATTTAACTCAAATAGAAGGTTATTTAGATGCAGGTTATAAACAATGAATCAATGATAAACATGATCAAAAAAGCGCAGTGCCGCCAACCTGATTTCAACAACTTCATTACATTTGCCATTCATTTTATACTATTTATAAAATTATTAAGTTGCAATCTTTACATTTTTGCCCTACTTTACTTTTTCGCCCTACTTTTACTTTTTCTCCCTACTTTTTGAGTGCAGGGATGAAAAGACCTGTTTTAGTCCCTCCAATCTAATTCAAAATCATAACTTTTTCTCCCTACTGGAGAAAAAATCATTTTTAATTCAAAGATTCCATTGTAGTGTAATCTTCTAGTCAGTCAGGTTAGTAAGAAATTAATATTTATATTTTAAAATAAGTTGTTATAAATGGTTAAAGTCAGTAAAATTGTTAATACCTGTATAGTAATTAGTATATTTAATAAAATTTGTTTCTTGTTTGAGAATGACCCAAGGAGGGTTCGAAGTATCGCTAAAGGGGGAGTATTTTTTTCCTTAAGACCCAACTGCAATTAAATTAAACAATATAAGGAACCAACTTCTCTACTTACTATTGTCTTTTATGTTTTAATTATAAGGTATCTATGTATACCACTGTGGAAAATAAGTAGATAGATTGCTTTAGTGTTGTTATATTTAATAAGCTAGAATTACATTTAACTGGTTTTCTCCTTTCTAGTATGTCTCTCTTAATAATAGTTTTCGAGATGTAAGAAATGATAATGATCGATTATATGATTAATCATATTGATAATAATTATTAATATGATTAATAATAATTAATAATAATTAATATATCGATGGCTAAGAAGTGATACCTTGTAACTACCAAAAAGGTGATTTTGAGGTTATCATTATATTGGCCTTGAGAGGCTTGTCTGCAAGTACATGCGAGATCTCGTAAGTGAAAAAAAAATTCCTTCACATAGAAAATGGGCAGTAGTGACATCTCGTATCAGATTCGCAAACTATTTGTTATGTGATAGTTTGTAACTACACCTCGTATGTGTTTCTGGTGTATGTGTTTTGGTAAAGGTTAGTTGTGACATCTCATAACTGAGCTGCTAATTCGTAAGTGAGACCTCATATGTGTTCACTTTATTAAAGAAGTGACATAGTGAGAACTCGTAACTTCATTATTTTATTAACTGTTATAATTTGACAGTTATACCAATGTTTCAGAAGGGTTACATGTTATACAAATTTATAAAATACTTAATAAAAACATGGTCAGTTAAAGTAAATTAATTATTTTTAAATATTTTTTTGTTCCTCCTGTAAACTTGACATTTTGAAGATACGAGGTATCACTCTTAGCCATAGATATAAGATCCAATAATACCTACATGGATCTAATAGAAAATATTGTTATGTGGTCAAGGAAATTCGATGTTCTACATATTATATCTCTTTATATTGCATTAAGGAAAGTGTGCGACGGATTTGCGAGTAAACTCGATTGCGGCCGTAAGCGACAAAGATCTATAATTCTTTTTGAAGTGGGTTGTTATATGAGTAGGGTGATATCTGCGGCCCTGGGGGCACAAACGATATTAGACAGTGCTGCCCCGAACCGGGAGTTTACTGTGGTTAATTGTGTTTGTTAGAGTTATACACGTTGTACAATGTCTGTGTAGAGATGATATCTGGTTCGTAAAGAGGCTGACACTGAACGAAGGGGACGAGCGACAAACACCCCGTGAAATTGGTGCAGGCGTTCCCTCGCCGAGTTATTCCGATCCTCTCACTCCGACTCCCTTGTGAGTAAATACATATTTCCAGAGATCAAACAGCTGTCGGGAGTCGTTCACACCCTTCTTTTGACCCGACGCCCTCCGTCCTCGTACATTACACGATTTCAATTACGTTAAACAAACATAATCGAGTCTTGACAAACCCTCGTAACACGCCTTTTAACGCGGTAATTCTCTTAACTCTCTTTCCCGCTACTCCAACACTTTCACACCCGAAGTCTAAAACACGATGTGTTTTATATCACCTTACAATCATTACAGATACATTTTCATTGTTTTATAATCAAGTAAAAAACAATAAATTTCATTCCTCCGTTTTAAAAATTACAATCACGGATTCCTTCTAACGTTCACTACTTTCTTTCTCGTATATTATTCTCAGGAAAATGTATTGAAAATCGAATAGAACTAGGAAATTAAAAAAGGAGTTGAGATTGAAGTCGGTAGTCGACTCGAAGCTATATATTGTCGAAAGAGCAATAAGTGTGGAAATGAACAGGTGCCGGGGTCTGCGATCGCCCTAATACTGACAAATCGCTTCTTAACTCGCAATAAAGTCATTTTAAATTTAAATAAAAAAGAATACACGAGGGAATAGAATCCGGCTCACCCTTTTTTCGCCGGTGATTCGGAAAGTAAACGGTTTTACTCGGAGGGAAAGCAGAAACAGGAAAGATAATAATGTCAATCGAAGGATTAGGGAGTTGATTCGTAAGATTGGTATAGATGGTAAGGAGAGAGGGACATGACGGGATTATGGACTTTGGACTGGAAACAAGGCCTTTACGAGATATTCCATTAGCGACAGACACACGCATTAGGACCATATAAATAAGAGAAGACATGGGATTTCGGTCCTGATTTGCCCTTTATAAGCCTAGGCAGGGATCAGCCTTTAGTCTTACCAAGAGAAAAAACCAAATTTGCTCACATTAATCTGACGATATTCTATGTCCTTAAGGCCCTGCTTTCAGGGGAGAAATCTTTGGCCACACATTGCGCCTCACCCATTTGTCTTAGAGACTTGAAATTTTGCACACTTAATCTTCTTAACATTCTAGATATGCCTCTAGATTTACTTTTTTCGATTTCACGTTTTAAACCCTACTATTATACTTGGTGGAAAAAAATCTAAATCTAGAGGCATATGTAAAAGGGTCTAAATATCACGTATACCAAATTTGAAGCGATTCGGATAAGTAGTTTGGCCGCAAATTTGGGCCAAGTTTTAAAATTTTGGCGTGACGTCATTTACTCATATTAACAAGAATATACATACACAGATGTAACCTCCTCCGTGACTCACGAGCTGCAGGTGTCCGGACTGCCATCCCCACCCTTCCACTTCTCCACTAGTCGTGTAATATGCTACTCTACACTCTACACTTGACACTAGATAATAATATGTATAACCTTTCTCTTTACTCTATAGCAGCGGTCCCCGGGTCTTTTTTGCGCCACGGACCGGCTTTATCTAAGACCAAGACAAAATGTTTTAGGACCGGCCTTCATTTGCTCGATAATCGTTAATAACGTAATATAATTATAAATCATCGGCAGTGTATGTCAAATGCAAACATCTACAGCAGGGCCGTAACTACAATTTTGGGGGCCCTGGGGCAAGATTATTCTGGGGGCCCTTCGTGGTGTCGAGGAGATACCCTCACCCCCCAAGAAAAAGGGGGGTTCGGGGGTCCTCCCCCGGAAATTGTTTGAAAAACCAAAACATGATTTAATGCATTCTAGAGGTCAAATGTACCCACATCTATAATATTTTATTTTGCACATGACCCAAAATCGAAAATTTCTAATTTAGCCTCTATTCTATAGCTAAATTCTCACCTACCTCCTGGTTACTTTAGTTAGCTACTACATAAATATATATATAACTTATACGATCTCTTCGTAACAGTTGTGTAAGGAAAAAACTCTGATGAAGGTGAACAATATATTGAGTAAGCGTCAGAGTTTCTTGTCAGTTCACTGTGTAATAGTCCTCAAAAAACTTACTGGTGAACTACGTTTGTCATGGGGCCCCTGGTGAGTAAAAATATTGAATCTTTTTCTGTAAATGTCTAGGGGCCCCCTATAGTTTCAAAAGCCGTTTAATAATAGTCCATAATTATTCTTTCCTGAAACGAATTTTTTTTATAAATGGCTTTTAAAATTCATATTATTTCGTTTTGCCCATTGAAATTCAAATAGAGTCGTAGAATCGGGGGCCCCCAGGACCGGGGGCCCCGGGGCACTGCCCCGGTTGCCCCGGGGCACTGCCCCGGTTGCCCCGGGGCACTGCCCCGGTTGCCCCGGGGGTATAGTTACGGCCCTGATCTACAGACAATAAACAACCTGTTAGTCCAGGAGATAGCGTGCAAAAAAGTGTCTGACTAACATCAAGCTAGAATTTTGTATAAAAGTCTTTTAGCGCCTTTTAAGAATATGTGGTCGGCTAAGTTCGTCTGCGAGACATAGATTGGCAATAGGCGTTTGAAAAAATCAAACCGATGGAGAGCGGCCATGTCTCACCAATTATGGTGGACAATGTGATTTTCATGATCCTGAGTACAGAATTAGTTAGTAGACCAAAAATCAAGTTGATGTTAGTTTGTCCCTTGACAGGTGACTACGTTGATTTTTAGTAATATTTAAATAACTAACCTATCAAGCGTCAAAAAAATATCGACTTGATTTTTGGTCTACTAACTAGTTCTGTAATCAGGATCATGAAAATCATACTGTCCACCATAATTGGCGAGACATGGCCGCTCTCCACCATTTTGTTTATTTCAAATGCCTATTGCCAAGCTATGTCCCGCAGTCGAATCTAGCCGACCACATATTCTTAAAAGGCGCTAAAAGATTGACTTGTATACAAAATTCTAGCTTGATGTTAGGCAGACACTTTTTTACACGCTATCTCCTAGACTATGTTGTTCATAAATGAATAATCAACATTTCTGTAAACTAAAATATTTATTTTCGAACAAAAATCCTTTTTTAATAAAAAATAATTATTATAAAAAACTTGATTCAACTGATAATTTCTATATCAAATGGTAAAAGGTTTCTTCGCCTTAGCAATTCAACATTTAGACTGATATTCAATAAAAAAAAAAAGAAAAATTTTAAAGATTCTGTGCGGCCGGTACCTAATGCCCGCGACCCAGTGTTGGGGTCCGCTGCTCTACAATATAAACGTATGACCGTCGCACGCATTATTTCTGTTTCTAAACATCTTGACTCGTAATTCAGTAATTCTAACATTTAGAATTATTAATCGTTTACCTCTCTAATGAAAGAAAATACAAATAAGAAAATTTAGTTTCTTGGAAATGTCTTTGACTTGCTACAATTAATCTAATTGCCGCGGTAATAATAATTTATTTTAGAGTCCATCTCTATCAGCAAAATACAATATTAGGAGCAAAAATAGAGTTACAACAATTTATTTAATTAAAATATAATTGTATTAGATAATAGTAATAGTATTTTTAATAACATACTGGTATCTATTGTAAAATTAAAACAGAACACATACCAATTATTACAATTATTATATGCACAACATAAATTGTACCAAATTTAATACCCAAGAAAAAGAGAAGCATAATTATTTTCAGAACTTATGTGTTGGTAGATAGTGGTGCGTAGTCATAGATTTCTTAATTTTAAATATATGAAGTTATACAGCTCTAAGTATCACTGACTCACACTAAGTCTAACATACTTCCGGATCAGCTAGAAACATTAAATTTGGCCTAGAAGTTGATTTCACCTTGTGATGAAAATATCAACAAAAAAGTAATAATATTTTATCTGATTAAATAAATCAAAAAAATTAAACTAATGGCGTTTACAAAACTTATCTAATAGGTATATATTATTCAAAGAAATTCAATAGTATAAAAAAAAATATGGGGTGGACATGGACAAGGGTGGTGCAGGTAAACGTGGTTTTTGAGTTATAGATCAGCGTTCAGTAACTTAGGATTATAAAAAGCGGAAGGACGAAGGAATTAGATTACTTACCTAAGGGTGGTGATTGACCTTAGCTTGGAATGGGATAAACTCTTGATGAGATTATTTTTCCGCCAATATTTATAAGTATTTACAATTTTCCATGAAAGATTACAGTTCTTTAAAAATAATGGGTTTAACCCATTCCAACGCTCTAATGTCAATCACCACCACCACCACCCATAGGTAAGTAATCCCATTCTTTCATCCTTCCACTTTTTATAATCCTAAGTAACCGACCCGTTAGGTAGAACCCGCACTATCAATATTTACAATACATATACAGCTAAAGATTACTGTACTGCTTAAAACTAGTAAGGCATCATGGGTTTTAAAATATTACGTTGATAGCAAAAATGGACTAAAATAATAGAAAAGGTTTATTATTTTCTAAAAATGTATCAACTAATGTTAAAAATAATGTTTAATAATAGGGAATTTTAATTTGTGAGAATATCACTCGGCGTTCCAACAGTACTTTATTTTATTTTACTTTCTTATATTAAAAGAAAGAATCGAAGATAAAGAAAGTAAATATTGTGATGGAGCGAAAATTCGATTTTGATGGTGTAGCAAGTATGACAAATGACTTGATATTACATAAATTTATAAAAAATAATTAAATGTTAATTTTTGTTAAGTAATAAAATGTGGTATTCTGATTAATCACAAAACTGTGTGATCTATATAAAATGAAGGATTCCTTCATCGGTGACTCCTAGTAAAATAGAAGAACACAACATGAATCTCAATAACGAAGATTCAAACCAGAATAATCAATTTGGGGAAGAATACCAAAATCATGCCTGCTACAATTGATTTACACGTTTTGGGGTCCCCTGAGTCCAAATATGTGGTTTTTAAAAAGTGTGGAGCCTAAACTACTGGACCGATTTTAATGAAATTTGACAAACAGCTTCATAAGCTGAACTCGATCAATAGTATTGTCAAATAATATTTGACGTTTTAGTTCCGACGATTTTGGTTAAAAAAAATTTATAATGTCCATTTAATTACGATTCTACCGATGTAAGTTGTTTATTTTATACTCTTCATGAGAATGATAGTCTGAGTTGCCTAATTTGGTTATATTACTTTTAAATAACAACATCCTTGCCCCCGGCCACCGTAAAGCTTAGATCCGTCACTCCAAGTAAGTAATGAGAACATAAAAGTTTTAAAATTCGACCTATTACTCAAAAGTATAGTTTTTAAATACTTTTTAAATACTTTGGGTATATTACAAAATATACTATTACAATAACTAAAATAGCAATATAAGGACGCGGTTTTCAATATTTAAAATAAATATAAAAATATAGGCTAAAAAAAAAATTTCATAACTTCTTTTTCGAAAAAAAAATGTCGAGTTTTAAAATATCATGGATTTTGGAAAAAAAGACCAATTATGGCAATTGTTATATCGTTTCAAACCTTACGAATTGGCCCAGTCCCCCCCCCCCCCCCCCTATATTACAAGTTATTAGCTTAACTAAAGATCAAGGATTGTGGGTTGATAATTAAAATGAATTTTAAGTACTTTAAAAAAA
This sequence comes from Gerris lacustris, assembly GCA_951217055.1. Classification (NCBI taxonomy): domain Eukaryota; kingdom Metazoa; phylum Arthropoda; class Insecta; order Hemiptera; family Gerridae; genus Gerris; species Gerris lacustris. Next base: position 76,469,702 of record OX578278.1, read on the forward strand.
TCTAAAATTACACCTCGAGAAATAAAGTCGAATAAGGATAAATAAAGAATATTTTTTTTCACAAACTTGATTTTAGAATCAGCCTTTTTCTGTGTATGCATATTTGCTTGCACGAAACACCCTCTATATTTTATAATTTATTAAAAAAATAATAATTGATAGCATTAGTTTTGTTTTTATTTATTGTTTTATTTTTTGTAAGCATGTAATTTCTTTGGGGTTATGGTCATGTTTTGGCAAGAAGCAGGGCATTTTACTTCTTATACTATTGTGTTCTCATCCACTATGCGGTTACATGCTAAAACCATTGTGTGCCAAATTTCAAGTTTCTAGCCCTTCTGGAAGTACGTTAGAATTTGTATATAGATATATCGTATCCCGTTATATCATATATCCCGATGTATCGAATATAATAGCCAGTCCCTTGACAGTATCCTTCATATATTCATAATCCCGCGATTTAGTGAACATCTCGATATATCATAAATATTTTTCCTTCGACCCTTTGACGATACGATATATCGGGATTATACTGTATACATTACTGACGGTCACTAACCAAGGAGAAACGTTTGTATTTACCTATTGCTATGCTATGCTATATTATCGATAAATAAACTCTTCTCTTCTATTATTGTGGATTGTAAAACTATGAGGAAGTTGATTTGAAAAAAGCGGGCTTTTTTTTATAAAGTAGATTGTATAAATAGTGTCTGGGCTTTCCACTAGAGTGACAAGTAACATCCTTCCCTTCCCCCTCCATTGTAGTCGTACACCCTTCACTTGGTCTAGGATCGCGATGTTTTATAAATATGTCTAGAACCGCAGCGACGTGACCCCTTCCATAGTTTATGCATTACTGACTGTTTGGGGTGGGGGAGCTCAGGTCAAAAACTGCCCCCCTCGCGAGCATCCCCTTAATGTCCTTTTTATTAGTAAGATTCGGTTTGCAAGATAAAGAAGAACTTCGGCAGTAGGATTACCTTTGTATCGGTAATAAAATGTTAACAGTGTCTTTTCACTTCTGCTTTGTTCTGTCATTGCCATAATATTTCGTTGAATAATTAATTATAACAGTAACTGAAACTTTAAGTGAATTCCTTCTTTTGCAAAAATAAAAATGATGTAACAATTTTCTTTATTTACATTTTTCAACAATGATATTTAAACTCAAGAATATCGTTACTGTTTTGTAACGTCGGTTATTATACTTTGTAAACTCTGTTACAAAGAATGAATTCGAAATATTTGTAAGATTTGTATTGTAAGATATTTTATATTTGTAAGATGGAGTTTTTATTTTGTACAAGGCCAGTATACCACAATTTCTTTTAGCGATTCGCTTTAAAAAAAAAATACAAAAAGTAAATAGAATAAGAGTATAAATATCTAAAAATAATGGACATCGTAAAAAAAAAGAATATAAGAATGGTGAAGAGTGCAACAAGGCCGTTCTTCATGCGTTGGGACTTCAAACACGACAGACATATTAATTCAATTAAATGAGTTATTACCTTTGCGGGGGAGCTACGTCGAGAGGACATGGCTTTCTTCATCTCGTCTCCCTGTTGGGTCCGGCCGGTCTTAATCGTTTCTCAAAAAACAATTAAAAAATATTGGCTCGTTGAGACGGCGAAGAGGCCGGGTTATGTTTTTTGAAGAGGATGTTTTATACTGGGAGTACGGAGACTAATTGTCGAGATGACATTCCACGGGGGGCGTGTGGTCCCGTCCGGCCTTAAACCGAGCTTTCCGAGAAGACGAGTACACCGTGCCTTACCGGCAAAAACAAGTGCACTTGGACCGAACCACCCATCGGTATTCCACCGAATAAATGACCCAATGTCTCGTTTCTTCGCCCCTTACAAAAAAACACCATGTCATGAAGTTTTCAAATATTGTGTACACGGTAAAATTGTCATCGGGTCTTGAGACAGGTAAGAAAAGAAGATGGAATGACGGGCGCCGTATTGAAGAAAGACCTTGCTGAGCGGAATAATTACTCTTGACAAGCTTTAATTTCCAACCTTAGCTTTACCAATCAAAATATTAATGGAAATATGAATAAAAGAACAACTGGACCAGACTTTCAGACGCCGAATTCTTCCTTACATTAATTACATTTGATATATTTGAAGCTTCTAAAATTTAAACTTGATATTTCCCTGTAAAATATAATATTAGAGTCAGATGAATTGATTTTGAAAAAGTCCACTAGAAGAAAATAGGTTTTTGTGGGAGCTATGCGATGATGGATCATGACCATGATTCATCATGGTCCGGTGAAACTTCCTGTGGTTCTGCTTCATCACTTCCTGACTGCACCGCGCATTAGAAACAATCCTCCTTCCTCCGTATCTAGCCCACTCTTTCTTTTTAAAACTCTACGATTGTTTTTAATCTTGTTCAAACAACGTTTCGTTCTTTTCTTCCCTTCAGCCCACCCGACCGATCCCATTCGTTTCATCTCGGATCCGAAGAGAGCTTGCCTTCATTAAACCGACCGATGACTTCCCGCCGCTTTTCACTTTACAGTTCTTTTTACGATTGTTTTGTGTCCCCCGTCTCACACTTCGACGACCGAGATTCTAGGGGGAAAAACACTCCTTTACGCCCTATCAAAGATCAGAAAGCATCTTACAGTGTATCGAAAGTCAACAATTGATTTTAAATGCTTAACAAGTAAACACTTGTAAGTGTTTTAAAGGTGCTTAAGGCTATAGTATTATACATTAACTCGTATAATACTCCATATTACTTCCGAGCTTACTGAAGCTGTGGAATAGTACTAAAGAACAGAAATATTTTATGTCTCCAATTTCAAACATTCCAAGACAGAAATCCGTTTCAAACATCAGGTCATTTTTGCAACTGTAAGTCTGTGTCACTCAATTTTTGCGAACCAAAATATCTTATAAACTATTCGTCCGATTTTAATTTAATTTAGATAGTAGACCATAATTTGCCCATTGTTGGTCCCATATAAGTTTCAACATTCTGCGCCCATTTTTTTCTCTTCCACCTGCACACAAACAGATATTATTTAAAACTATATCTTCAAAAGTGCTCATCGGATTTTTAAGAAATTTGGGTGGTTTGTAGAAAGTATCCCACAAATAGCCGTAGATTAATTTTATTCCCCCCTTTCATTCATACTTCTATTCTTATTATTCTTATTAAAGAAATAAATAAATTGTTTAATTGTTTTATGCATAAATTCATTCAGAAGTTTTATTTGTTATAAATGCGTTTTTGTATTTTGTTGTTAATTGATTGTTGTTATAGATTCAGTTTGCTATTCACACTTATTAGCGAATTTTCTAATAAGAAAATTAAGCTATTGCAATGACTTCAAAATTTTTGTAATGCGAATTTTTGAAAATTTTCTCCATGGAAATCCGTTTTAAACCATTCTGGCTCGATTCCTAAAATTTAACACTTTTTTATGTATGTATATTATGTATGTGTCACTCCAGACGATATCTCACGATAGGATGCACTTAAAAAATCCAATCAAATGTTAAAATGTCAATAATATCAAAAGAAATAATGAATTGGTTGGCCAGAATATTTGGAGTTCATTTAGGGGTCACATTTTGACATTTTGGGGTCAAAAATAGCATAAAAACGTGTTTTTTTCCATTTTACCCCCCTCTTATATGACAAAAGTGTAAGTAACAACAATTACTGTACTCTTAAAGAGCTTTCCAACGACATGCATCTTGAAGGGTAAATTCTATTTTGACTTTTGTACTCCGTACCCCTGTGTACCAATTAGCCAACAATAGCAAATTCATTATTTTACAATTTACGAGTATGTATTTTTATAAATAACGTCTTTTCATAGGTTTTAACATTTTTTAGTTTTATTTAAAGTAAAAAATGAATTGATTTATTTTTAACTCTTAAATGCTTTAGTAGCAAACATAATTTTAACGTTTTCATTCCAAATTTAATTTTATCGTTTCATAAGAACCAATTATTTGTTTGTTAGATATGGGAGCGTCTATTAAGGGAATAACAAAAATTGTCTCTCCACGTAAATTGAAATGACTTTATTATCAAAGCGGCTTTCAGACTTCAAAAGGCCATTATCAGGTACCTATTGAGGAAGATGATTTAGAGATGATGAGAGGTGAGTCTACTTCATGTGGGAGATCAAAGTGAGACTCCAGGCACTCTTGAGTCTCAAGGCACTGATGAATGATGGTGACATTTTGAAGGCTAAGCTGCTTTGATGTTAAGTCACAATTATCTTGGGAGTTTGTGTTTTTCCTTTTTGATGATTTGTTTGTAAGTTCTTGAGTGAGTGATAAGTTTATAGAGCTGCTGTAGCAACATACTAACCCCGTGTCATCCACAGCAGATTATATAGTTAATTTGTTACTATGGTGGATGGATGATAAGGTGTAAAAAAATGAACGAATTAATCCATTTTTTCGAGACGTTTCGACTCTTCTTAAGTTCATCCTCAGTCTTTATTTCTAAATTCACAAAATCATTTTATCAGTTCGCATGATGTTTAATATATTTTTTTATAATATCACTATAATTAACATAGAATCCTAATAATTTAAGATTTTCATATAGCGTAGCATATATCCTACATTATCCTAGTTAAACAAATTTTTACAAACAATTTAAATACATCAACTATTTCAATACAACAAGTTTTATCGTGGCGTCTTTACTATTTATAATATGAAGTTGAAATATGGCTCAATTTGCAAAGAATTAAGATTGGGAATGAAGTCTGTACTTAAATTTTTTATATCTTGTGTTATAACCAATAAAATTGTCATTTTACTGTTTTTTAACTTCTTGACTAAGGGCTATAGTGTAGAGCCTTAAGAAGGATCGAAACGTCTCGAGAAAAAATCTATCCACCATAGTAACAATTTAACTTAAAATGGTGTTTTCAACGTGTTTCATATTATATAGTTAAATAAACTCATTGCTAAGCCCGGGGGGGGAGGCTGGATGGATGGGGGGGGGGGGGGGGGGCATGGTTGCTGCGCCATGGAGTTGGTAAGAGTTAGAGATAAAGTTAGTTTTAGGTATATTTTGGTTAATAAAAGCGTCAAGTTTCAGGTTTGTTTGTGGAATTGTTTTCTGATGTTTCCTTTGTTGCTTGAGACGAGTGTGAGTGCGTGTTTAATCGGATTCCAAAGTATAAAGCTGTAGTAATATAATTTAGATTAGAGAAGCTCAGTTTTTACCCTTACCGCCTGTTCACCGCACCACTTCTTCCAGGCCCACGACTCGACAATGGAATCTCGTAAAAAACAAAGAAAAAACCTTGGCAAAATCCTAGACTCGACACAAAAAAAACAGCTACTGAAATAAAAGTTTAATTAAAAATCTTGGTATAGGAGTGATTCAGAGTGGAAAGGAGTAAGAGCGGAGTCCTCGGCTTGTTCAAGCACTTTTTAATTGGTGTCTCATTGTAGCGGTCTGTTTTCAAGATCCAAGCCTTTTTATACTTTTGTCAAGGGTTTTCGGACGGTGGTCCTCAGAAAGCTTGAAATTTAATCAGAGGTTTAAACATAATTAATCACTTAGATACAGGGCTAGTCCGGTTTCCATTTGGGCACATTCAGGCCCTCACCTCATATATATATATATATATACGCTTTGTTACTTATACCTTTCTCCTTCGGTTCACTCTCATATACCCTCTGTATTTTAATTCTTTTTTTTTTTACTTCAATCCGTTTTTCTCTCGCGTTTCTTTTCCTTTCATTTTAATCTGCCTAAAACGAAACAAATTCGGTTCTGACCCCCCCCCCCCCCCCCCCCTTTCCTCAAGCACTTACCTAACTTTCCTTCGCTAAATGGGATTAAAACCTATTAAATTTACTTTCCATGAATATATTAAAAGCTTTTTGAATTTTCTTTTTCTTTCAAGGATGCTCAACCTTTCATTTAGCCTTTAGTTCTGAGGGAATGTTTCTTTCTTTAAATCATTACTTCTCGGATTAGAATTGACTTAAAAAATTAATTTATCGAACGTTTAAGAACTGTAGAGGAGTACGTGTAATATTGATTCCTTAGTAAAGTTATTGTGTTCACCAGGTATACTGAATAGAAATTCATATTTGCTGAATTGTGAGTAGTTTATTTAGATAGATCACTCTAAATAGAACGAAAATTTCCTATACTCACCATATCTAGATTGTTACTTGTTCACCACACTTTTCAATTTTTAAAAATAAAATCATGACTTTTTCAAATGAAACGTTCATAGTTTTATGATACGCCCTTTAAAAAGGTGTTTAGTCCATTGTTCTGGCTTTAAGAGACATAAATATATTTTTCATTTTTCTTGAAAAAGTCATGGTATTTTTGAAAAAATTGTAAGTGTCTACGGCTGCTGAACGAATAAGAATAGAGATATGGTTCATAGGAACGTTTTTGTTTGTACTTGGGGTGGCTTCTCTAAATTTTAATGTTTGCATCCGAGCTTGTGCGATGGTAGCTATGTGATCGTTCTAAAGAACGAAACTATTTTACGTCTCCTATTTCAAAAATTACAAGACAGAAACTCGTTTCAGACAACAGAGAACATTTTTCGTTTTATGTCTGTCTGTTGATGTGTCGGTGCTTTTAGCTTTTAGTTATAAATGTTAACAGCAAAGTATAACAAAAATGATATAGTACAGTTTTCAATTGTATGTGACTCGCATTTTTTATTAGTGTTGGTTTTATGAACTTTTTTTTACCATGAGAGGTATGTTAAGTGAAAAAGTTTATTTTTATAAAGAAACGCATGTCGAGTGTCATTTCAATTGAAGGGGACTGTGCTACATTAGTAGGTACGTGGCTGAAATGATTCGGGCATTCCAGTAATGGTGGTCATTGATTGGGTTACTCCTGCTTCAGCCCGGATGTGATCGAAATGCCAAATATTAATAAAGTGAGTTGATCACGCGGTGTTTGGCATTGGTTGGCCGTGATCCCGGCGGGTTGTAGGTTCCCACAGAACTCTAGCTTCAACGTGATGACATACTGTATTCAGTACATGATATGCAACGCTTTGCCGCCACATTAGTATTAGACGTCACGCATTGGAAGGACGCAGCTAGGCCGCGCCCCGACAAAAGGTACATGACCTGCCCCAAATAAACAACGGCATACCATGCTTTCTTTATCCTTTCATTCTGTCTCCTGGTAGTCAAAACATTATACTTCTCAAAATGTACAAAATATCTGCATTTATAGACAATCTTAATAATTAATTTCAATATTTTAGAATTCAGAGTGTGCTTTACTAAAAAAGTGTAGATTTAAAACGAATGACTAGTCTTTCCTAAGGTCACACTTTTGGAATCTTTAATTGGGTATTCTGACATAACAGGTAAATATACACTGTATCTCATTATAGCAATTCTTTTGCTCCAAGTGTTAGGAAATACCGCTTAATTTTAACGTCTCTCTTAACACATCATTTGTGTTACGGATACGGATTAGCTTAAAATTGTTCACCTAAAAATTAGTCGACTATAGGAGAGAGCAGAAGAAAACAAACTTAACTTATTCCCCCCGCCAATATTTTTCCTTAAGTCAATTTTTTTTATTTATTTCTTTTTTAATCATTATTAATTAATTCCCACTGCAATTAAAAAAAAATCCCTTCATAGTGGGTGATTACGTTCTATGTAGAAGTGTTTCATTAAATTTTAACTTGCTATATCCAGGGTCCTCCTTTCTTCGCCTCCTTATAGAAAAAAAATCCGCCTTATTTGGTTCCTAACATTTCCAGGAAAAGCCTTTCCCAAATATAAGTTTTGGTTCAAATTGGGTTTAATAATCTTCTTTATTTTCCCCTCCCATATTTAAAATACACTGTCAATTGGTGTGGTACATATAGCTTCCTCACATCCTATCACGTACTTTATCGATTTCATGTTTTTAAAAGCCATTATTGTCTAATTTATTTAATTATTTTCCCCTTTATTTAATATGACGAACATATTTTGATATTTTACATGAAAAAGTATTAATTTACCAAAAGTTTAAGAGCGCTGACGGTTCAAATTAATCTCGGGCTATCTGCGGTTTACTTTCGATAAACTATATGCGATTCATGCAAATCAGATAAGTACTTTTGAAGCTATTGGTGTAAATATATTAAGTATGGTTGAGCGCCTGTGGAAGAGAAACAAATTAGCGCAGAAGGTTGAAACTAATATGGGACTAACAATGAACTAATTATGACCTACCATAGAAATTTTATTAAAATCGGACGTTTAGTTTTTAAGATATGTTAGTTCGCAAAATTGAGCGACAAACCGACACAGTACCAAGAATGCTTCCTGATATCTGAAACGGATTTCTGTTTTGAAATGTTTAAAATCGGAGAGATTTTTTTTTTTTTTTTTCTTCAGACCGATGACATAGCTTCCGTACCTTCGGTACGCTCAGAAGCAAAAATTAAAATTTAGATAAGCCACCCTAAATGCAAACAAAAAACGTCCTTATGAACCATACCTCGATTCTTACAGCCATTGACATTGACAAATTTTTCAAAAACATCACGACTTTTCAAAAAAATTGAACATTATATTTATGTCTATTAAAGCCAGAACAGTAAACCAAATACCGATTTAATCACTCATTGATTTTCAAATTATCTGCTGCTATAGTGGATTAATTGTTGCCAGGTGTGAAATTATTCGGGCAGGATCTCAACCAATTCTGGTACAAATGCAAAAAAAGATTTCCCCGAACAACAGCTTCGTTTTCGAGATATTCGTTAAAAAAAAACATCATTTTTGGACGTTTATACATCAAATTTTAAAGAAAACCTCGTTTTTATGCTCTTTAAAATTGTCCCTTAGGCCAATTTCTCTAGGTTTTGAGATAGTAAGAATTTTTTTAAAATATTTGTGAAACACACTGAAAATAGAAATAAATCCATATCTTGAGAACTATTGAGAAATGGGCATATGCTTACTCGACCCATAGAATCAACCACTTTCATTATGACATTTTATCGAGGGTTACCCTATATACATTCTTTCCTTTAACTATTTTTACTTCACCAGGGGAGGAAAAGATGAAATTTGACATTGTAATAACCTTACTTATATTAATGAACCGTTACCTCATCAAGCCTAGCTGCTTAAATTCTTACTGAACATTTACTGTTACTTAGAATTAATCTTCTAAAGATATTTTCACTTCGTTCTAAAAAATTCTTAAATAAATATTTATTAAGAAAAGAACACTCTCTAGTTGTATTCTATCTATCTTCATATATATATATATATATATATATATATATATATATATATATATATATATATATATATATATATATATATATATATATATATATATATATATATATATATATATATATATATATATATATATATATATATATGGTTATTGTTGGTTTGTTGTTTCTAGATGCCAATATCCTAAGATCGTAAAAGTGAAATGTGATAGCAATAGCCCCTTCTCTGTAAGGGTAGAGCTGCGCTAGCAGACATTGAATACATTTAGAGCCATAAAATTACAATGTTAGTGAAAGATGCTTTGGCCCTTCCGAACAGAAGCGTTTCTACAAACCTTTAGGGAGCAAAGTCTTCCCTGCTCAGAATTTTCATTCTCCTTATATTGTGGAGCCTTTTTTTTCTTCTTCTTCGTCTTTATTTAAATAAAGCAAAAAAAAAGTTGAGGAAGAGGGTAAGGTTGAGGCCCTGCATTGTAATGAATTGTCTTATGGTAGTCGGTATACTTAGTTTTAACAACTAGAGAGTTGTAAAACTTAAGGAATTTTTACAGCGCCGCACATGAAACTATTTTAAATAAAGAACGCTTCTTATATCCCTTTACTCTTTTTTTTTGTATCCTGTTCAATTTCATTTCCTTATAATTTTATCTGTTAACATTCAAGTTATTAACTATTTATTTAAATATCCCTAGACCATAATGTAATTGTCTTTTTTATGTTTATTAACATTGTCCATTGTAAAATTTTTATATTATGTTAAAATAATAGAATACACTTTTAGCATTGGGTTTAGGATATGGAAGGTAAAATATTAAATAGTTAAGCTTTCAATGTTTGTAGTTCCGTTTTATTCCTAAACTCTTATTACTTTATTCCCGTGGGTGAAAAAGAACAATTCTTTTTGCTTTTTCTTATTAATCTAGTTTTCAACAAATTGTACAGTCCATAAACGTCAGAACTTGTTTGCGCCATAACATTTAGCCTATTTATCCGTATGAAAAAAGTGTCTGACTAACATCAAGCTATAAGTTTGTGTGTAAGTTAATTTTTTAGTGTCTATTAAGAATAATATGTGGTTGAATAAGTTCGTCTGAGGGACATAGCTTGGCAATAGGCATTTGAAACAAACCAACCGGTGGACAGCGGCCATGTCCCGCCAAATATGGTGGACAATGTAATTCTTATGAACCTGAGTACAAAATTAGTTAGTAGACCGAAATTCAAGTTGATGTTACTTTCCCATTTGGTAGGTGACCATTTTGATTTAGAGTAATATGTGAATAACTAACCTATCAAGTGACAAACTAACATCAATTTGATTTTCGGTCTACTAACTAATTTTGTACTCAGGATCATGAAAATCACATTATGGTGGACTAATTTGCGGGAAATGGCCGCTCTTCACCGGTTTTATTTATTTATTTATTTTTTGTTTTCAAATGCCTGTTGCCAAGCTATGTCCCGCAGACGAACTTAGCCAACCACATATTCTTAAAAGGCACCAAAAGATTATCTTGAACACAAATAAATAGCTTGATGTAAGTGAGACACTTTTTGCACGCTATCTCCTGGACTATTAAGAAAACCTAGCCTCAATTTAAATGCCAAGTTAATCATTATAATATGACTATAAAAATTTAGTATAGTTTCCAATTATAGAACAAATTTGACCCCATTTATAATCGAAACAGGTGGGAACAACCACATTTCCACTCCTAAAATGATCGTGACATGCGAGAAATTGAACCTAACGATATCATCAATTTTTCCGTGAATTCATATTTTCCCCGGGAAAACTACTGAAATACTTAAATTGGTACAAACATAATTGTGGTCAATTTCTTTTTTTCATTTCTAGAGAGGCACCTCTAAATTTGGTGGGTACTTCATTTCTCCATTTTGTTTGAACATGCATCCACCAAATTTGATCAAAACCAGTAATTTATATTTCTTCTTAGATGTACAGTACACAGATAAAATTTTTACAAATGGAGAGGGGAGACTAAGTGATATTGAAGCAAGTGTTTCCAAAAGCATTGAAAGGACATTTTTTTATGTTTTAAATCAGCGACCTACGTCATTCTGCTTTAAAATAAATGTTGATATAATTTTGAAATAAAAAAATACCCTTAAAGTTCAGGATGTCTATACATACATCAATAAAAAAAAGAAGTATTATTATGCTTATATATTTATTCTATATTTTTAAGATTTTTATTCTTTTTCTCCGACAAATTTTCAACAGGCCTTTTTTAGTTTGATGTATAATTCAATATATAAAGGTCGTTTGAAACATTAAAACCTATCATTTGTTTTATGTATATTCCTTTTTTTGTATTTTTTCAAAGGAAGAAATATAATATATCTGATTTTTCAAGCTGATATGCGGCTCTAAATCCTTTTTTTTTCTCAATAGACGTGGCAACACTAATACGTTTTAAGTTTGTTTCTTGAAACCAGTCCCTTTCAATGGCAAGGAGAAGGACCCAGGTCTCGTTCATTCACAAATTTCTTAGCCACCCCTTGGTCCAGATTATAATCTATACGAATAATATCCTACTTTAAACTCATCTTAATGAAACCCTACATACGAACTCTTATATTTTAACATCTCGCCTTATATAACAATATATATATTGTGTGTGTGTGTGTGTAATATTTCGATTCTCACACATATCTTTTTTTTCTATAACTCAAAAAAAAACCTTTTGTTTTATTTATTTTGTACTTTTTTGTTCTGTTATTGTAAGGGAACTTATATGTCGGGATAATGGCTCCCATTTATGTCATCAAGATACGGTTAAATATAAAAATTTAAAGCCGACATAAAAATTCCAAATAAACAAAAGGAAAAAAATTGTTCTTTTTTTTTACCCCCCTTTTAAAATTCTATCGAGATCAAAAAAATTAAAATGTCGCTTTTATACGTGACTTTAAAATGAAAGGGAGATTCATAATAAAATTTAATTGTATTTGTTTTATTTTTATATTTGTAGTTTTTTTTATACCCAATAAATTTTAAATTCATTTCTTGTTCGTGTCATTATTTCTTAACGCTTATCAAATATACGAGAGGCTTCAAACATTTTGGTCTTATACCTACAAATATATTGTAACCATGATAATTATATTTTTTTATCAGAAGTATGAATAATAGTTTTAATTTCTTTTTTATGTATTTAATTTCTTATTTTCTATTTATCCTTATTCATTTATTATTTGAATATTTATATAATATTTAATTTTGCTTCCGAGCTTACCGAAGGTAACGGAAGCATTGTGTTCACTTTTGAGAACGAAAAACTTTTATGCCTCCGATTTTAAAAATTCCAAGACAGAAATCCGTTTCAGACATCAGAGAACATTTTTGGTCTCGTGTCGGTCTGTCTGTCTGTCTGTCGGTCTGTGTGTCCGCGAATTATGAAACGTGCGACGATAACTTGAGTAAATGTCGACCGATTTTGATGAAATTTGGTAGGCATATTCATTTTACAAATGCCCAGGACGAGTTCGCTGGACAACGTTATCCGTCCAAGCGTTCACGAGCAACGCTCGCGTAAACGTGAACTTCAAATTTAAAATTGGAATTTTAGGTCGGGAAAAAAATCAAACTTCATACATTCAATGAGACAAACATTTTTTTCATATACAATTTTTCAGTAAAACCAACAGCGACACTGCTATGAAGTGTTAAAGATCGCTAAAACTATTAATAGTTTTTACACAATAAACATTATAACAATAGAGTACATGATAGGATGTGAGGAAGCTATGTGCCGGCAGTACATTTTATATTCGTGTAATGCATGGGATATCAAATTCAGATGTATATAATATTGTTATTTATATGAATTTATTTATTTTAAGGATGTATTATTAGCTTTTGCACTAATTAAAAGTATACATTTAAGTATATAGACAAATTTGGTCCTTTCTATAGGATGTATAATTAAGAATATCTATATCCAAATTTGTATGTTTTATCCTTAAACTTAAAGCATTTAATTCATACTACTGATATATCTATATTTTTTGTTATTTATTATAGTCAAATTCTTTGACATGTTAATTAGTTGTAATTATTAATTAGTTGATTATATGTTGTTTTATTAGTTACTGTATTTATTGTAATATATTTAACTCAGAGCAACTCTAACGACGGTCTTTGACCATGTTGGTCCAGCTGCCGAGATTTGCATTTATGTCCTCTTTGTATAATTATTAATGAAAATTAAAGGGCACATTTATTATAATTATTAGACATATAAATATGACAATATATGTTTCTGTCTGTAACATTTGGAATAACAAAGTATTTTATTGGCTATTGTTGCCTTGTAGGATTAGTAATTACACAAATCACGCCATATTTACTATTTCTGTACATAATAAGAAAATAATTTAATATTTCCCAATATTCTGTCATTAGTTTGCCACATAGCTTCCTCGTGTCCTATGCCGTACTTTAAAGATTTTTCTGTTACAAATCATTATTGTTTCATTCATTTAATTTTTTCCTCTTTCTTATTTTTAGAAGTCTGTCTAAATTGTTATTTTATATTTTTTTCATAAATATTAGTATTAGTTTAGCTATATTATAATGAATATAGGCCTATCTGCAGGCTGCTTTTGACGAACCATCCAAATTATTACAATATCCGATGAGTACATTTAAAAATATATGTTGATATAAAAATGTTTATGCACATGAGAAAATGGTACCAATGGGCGCAGAAGGTTGATACTTACATGGGACCAACAATAAATGTACTCATTATGACCTCCAAATTTAATCAAAATTATACAAGTAGTTTTTGAGATATAGTGGTTCGCAAAATTGTTGAACGACAGACAGACCGACAAATAGACCGACAGACAGACTCCAACCGGTAGACTCTAGACCAAGTGGTCCCTCATGTCTGTCCAGGAATTTTTGAATTCGGAGGCATACAAATATTTTGCTCTTCAAAAAAATCACAATGCTTTGGCCACGTTCGGTAAGCTGGAATTGGCTTATCGGTAAGCTTAATAAGCTTTTAGTAGTTGCTACTTTTGTATTAGTTTTAAACTCTATTTATCATGTGCATTGCTAAAGCTTTGCAATTCGCTAAAAATACAAATTGTAAAATTAGTATAATCAATTTTATATATTCGAAGAAACTCTATTTTAGTAGATTAACCAACAAATATTGCTTTCGGGCTTGCCGAAGGTAAAGGAATGCCGTTTTTTATGTTATTGAATACTATTTGACCCCAAAAAATATTTTTATAAAAATCAAGACAGAAATCCTTTTCTGACATCAGCGAACATTTTTGGTTACGTGTCTGTCTGTCGGTCTGTCGCAGTATTTTTGTGAACCAACATATCTAAAAAAGAAACTATTCGTACGATTTTAATAATACTTGGATTGATAAGTCCTAATAGTACATTGTTGTTTCCATATAAGTTGCAACATTCTACGCCGTTTAGTTTCTCATATATTTAGTTATTTGCACTTATGTATTTAAAAGTACACATCCTATATTGAAGAAATTTGGATGGTTTGTCGAAAGTAGCCTATAGATTGTTCCATTGTATAATTTTAAACATCTGCGCTCTTTACATTTTGCTAAAGATATACTTTTATTCATGTAAAAGATCAAAACAAAGTTAACTGATTTAATAGATGAGGAGGAAAATTAAATTAATTAGACAATAATGGGTTGTATAAGCATAACATCATTTAAGGATGTCACTAATCCACACTAATTGGCAGACAATTTATGCCATTCAATAATCTTATATTTTTACTTTAAATCAAATTATAATTATCAATCACTACGGGAGATATACAGAGAAAAATAGACCCCCGCACCGGGACTCAGGGCTCTCGTCTCCCGTAGTTATTGATAATTATAATTTGATTTAAAGTAAAAATTTATTCTTTCCGTAGTATGAACACTACCAAAAACTAAAAAAAAATTAATTTCTAATAGATTGTATAGGTACAGGTACTAACTGAGTACTTTATAATTATAAGCTTTAATTCTCGATCTAGTTCTATTGCCGTGAATATTTGGCTCACTAGATTTGTAGAAATGATTGAAAGCTTGGATTCGGGGAATTTGTATCGGTAACGACAGAGAAAAATCATTCTCCCGTATAGCTCAGTTGGTAAGAGCACCTGTAACGGATTAATAGGAGGACCCGTGGTTCGAGTCCCGGTGCGGGGGTCTATTTTTCTCTGTATGTCTCCCGTAGTTATTGATAATTATAATTTGATTTAAAGTAAAAATTTAATCTTTCCGTAATATGAATACTACCAAAAACTAAAAAAAAAATCTTATATATAGGTTATATATATTACACCTCAAAAATGTTTTCTAACAGTACAATTATGTTTATCTATGTTCAAAATTACGTTTAATTATGTTTAATAATTTAAACTACTTACTCATTTTTTATTTATTTTTTTTATTTGTCTTTTATTTTTATTTTATGATATGACTAGCCGAATTGGCACGCTTCGCGTGACTTATTCGTCTAGAAGTTGGCGCTAGGTGTAAAAAATAATTAAAACAATATAAGTAATATATCTTTTTTATTAAATAATTTTGTATTTTAGTGCAATTAGTTTATATTATTTTTGCTTCCGAGCTTACCGAAGGTAACGGAAGCATTGTGTTCACTTTTGAGAACGAAAAACTTTTATGCCTCCGATTTGAAAAATTCCAAGACAGAAATCCGTTTCAGACATCAGGGAACATTTTTGGTTCCGTGTCTGTCTGTCTGTCTGTCTGTCTGTCTGTCTGTCTGTCGGTCTGTGTGTCCGCGAATTATGAAACGTGCGACGATAACTTGAGTAAATGTCGACCGATTTTGATGAAATTAGGTAGACATGTTCATTTTACCAATGCCCAGGACGAGTTCGTTGGACAACGTTATCCGTCAAAGCGTTCTCGAGCAACTCTCGCGTAAATGTGAACTTCAATTTTAAAATTGGAATTTTAGTTCGGGAAAAAAATCTAACTTCATCTATTCAATGAGACAAACATTTTTTTCAAATACAATTTTTTAGTAAAACCAACAGCGACACCGCTATGAAGTGTTAAAGATCGCTAAAACTATATTAATCGTTTTTACAAAATAAACTATGTAACAATAAAGTAATATAACAATAATTTTAATGTAAATATAACAATAAAGTACATGATAGGATGCGAGGAAGCTATGTGCCACACTAATTGGCAGTCTATTTATTGCTTATTTTTAAACATTTTATCTCAATTAAATATATGACCTGCTTTTTTTTATATAAAATATATTTTTCATTATAAATGAATTTAACCATAAGTTTTTATATTTCCTACATATTTACTTGGCACTAACTATGTGGATAATGTATTTTGTTTAACAGTGTAATTTTTTTTTATTTAATAATATTATTGCATCAGAAATGAAATCTTAACTCATAAAACTGTTGTTGGTAAAAGTTTTGTATGTCTTAGTTTGTTAGTTCACCGCTAGAATGCTACCGTATGTACCAAAAGTACACATGTGTACAAATGTGTTCAAGTATTAATTTTTTTCCGAGTTCCTAATATTAAATAAGGCATGCATACAAATTTTAAATCAAATCGAATCAATATTTCTCATATTTTTAATTTTTTATTAATTTCCCTATATTTGGGCCCAGATTTTGAGCCGGAAAATTTGGGCAAAAAAAGTTGTCGACAACCCCATACAAACTATACGTTTTTTTAAAGCCCCCGTCGAGTAGATTACGAATATGCCGTCAGTTTACCATTTAGCACTTTTAAAGCCCAAAAAATGGCCAATCGAAAACCCCAAAAATTGCCAAATATGAACTTTGAGTGGCATTTTCTCGGAAACTAAGAGTCTTGGAAAAAAAAGTCCAAGAGCACTTTCGTCTTGTATTTTTCATTTTTATAAGCGTGACAAATTTCATGAAGATAGTACAAACTTTATTTTTTACCAAAAAATCGTCAAGCCACACCCCTGTGATTTTTTTACCCAAAAAAGTCAAAATGAAGATAACAAAATAAATGAGGTATATTCGTAAACGTCTGGAAAAGGAGAGTAAAAAATAATAACAATGTTTTAAATTTCAACCAAAACCTAAGGAACCATTGTCAAAAAACAGCTATATAAGGACTTTTTTCAATTTTACCCCCCTAAAAAGTAAAAATATCACAAAACACTACATAACTACATTAAAAGGCCTATTCAAGAGTTTTTCAACGATATACATGAAAGTAGGTTTTGTGTTCAAAAGCATATTTGTACCCGTGTACCCATAGGTACCAAAAATATATTTAAAAATCAAACCATGTATAAGATCATTATTTAGGCTAATTAATTCTAATAAATGTAAAAATAAAATTTAAAAAAATTATTTTACCTTCTTAACCTGAACCAAAAGTACAAATCGGTACAAATGTACCCGTACAAAAAATTTTAAAAATAAATAAATACCACAACATTAAAGTATTAATCAAGGCCTTTAAAACGATATACGACACATAAAAATATACACGTGTTTTAAAAATCCAATATGGCGGCTATAATTCAATATGGCGGCTATATATCGAAATCAAAACACCCGCACTTTTCTAGTATTGGTACACTCTACCTATGTACCAAATTTCAAATCTCTAGGTCAATGGGAAGTAGGAGAATTACTGATGAAAAAATCCAAGATGGCGGCTATAATTCAAAATGGCGGCTATATATCGAAATCAAAACACCTGAACTTTTCTATTTATGGTACACTCTACCTATGTACCAAATTTCAAATCTCTTGGTCAATGGGAAGTAGGAGAATTACTGATGAAAAAATCCAAGATGGCGGCTATAAATCAATATGGCGGACACATATCGAAAATGGCCGCACTTTCCTATTTATGGTACACTCTATCTATGTACCAAATTTCAAATCTCTAGGTCAATGGGAAGTAGGAGAATTTTTGATGATCAGTCACTGTCACTCTTAGTTTTATATATATAGATTAGAGTCTCTCCTTTTCTTAGATCCTAGTAACTTGTATAACTAAGTGTAGTAATTTTTCATGCCTGTAATTTCTTAGTACATACCTCCTTCTCACAACCAGACCTTGAGCTTGATTTGCCCTAGCTCTTAATCCGATTGCAAACCCTTCACACCCGCTACTCTCCATGAATTCCACGAATTTCCCCACCCTACCTTATGTCCTAAACCCTTTTCACCTTACCTTCTTGTCAGTCTAGAAATATAAGTCACTGAAGATAGCCGTCATACTTAGTATTTGTTTTATTTTTATAAACTTTTATATATTAGAGTATTTAAGAGGCTGAAACCGGTCTGATTTGTTTTAAATTAAAATTGTGGTAGACCAATAAACTTATATTCTACAAGTGCAGTGTTTTAATTTATTTCAACAAGTGATATAAACGACTCATTATGTTTGATTACCACAAAATCTCAGTCAATACAACGAACTTTATATATAGGTGTTAATTAAGAAGTTTAAAAATGGATATTCTGCAAAAAAATAAATGAATGTAAATAAATATGTAATAATAATAATAATAATAATTAGCATTGACGATATTTTGTTCCTGTTTTAAACAAAAAACACTATTTTTAGGACACTGGGTTTATTTTATAGGATTTTTAAATATTGAAAACGCATCTGGGAATTACAATTCATCTGTTTATTTATTTACTGATTATTTAGAATACATTCATAGACATTTGAACCAATGTATAAAATTATTCTAGGCCTGTTTAACATAATCTATGTAAACATAACGTGAAGAACATTAGAACATAATAAATTAAGCAAGTGAGCGGAGAGATGTGCTAGCCAGAGGTCTAACATTGTCTAATGTCGGGCTGTCAGCTGTCAGTTCTACGCACATTAACTTCTCTCCAACTTTCCAAAGAGTTTTTGTTGGCTCCCTCTATCATGTAGTTTTTTCTGACTCCATTCATTCCTAGCTTGCTTGTTTTTTAGTTTTTTCTCCCTGCTGCCCTGCTTCCTCGTCACTACGAACAGGTTAGGGAATTCTCGCCCTTCCTCTCACACAGACCCTTCCAATAAATCAGTGTTGTTTCATTGAGAGGACCGTCTCTTTTGTTTTACCTTTTCGTTTTGTCATTTTGTTACAGAGATTCTCTTGTGTTTTTCCTCCTTTTTTTAAAAAAAAAAATAAAGAAATAAAGATACGTCTCCACTGAACACACTTTTTACAATTTCCTCTTATTTCGCAGTGCAAGTACTTCGTATATTTATTTTCAAAATGTTAGTGAAATAGGCTATAAGAAATCGCGCCCACAACTTATTCAACACATAATTTTGTTGTCCCTGTTTTGCGGTATCTTTTTCTATATAATAATAATAATAATATAGTTTATTTGTTTTATAAAGCTTTTAGCTTTTTTACAAAGGGTTTTTTTGTTTAAATCAATGTAGCTTCGATATTAGGTGCGGGATCTCTCACTAGGCAAGCAGCATCAAAAATATTTTATTTCATTGTAAATACTCTTAAGATAAGGAGTTTCATGCTCAATCTTTTTCTATATATGTACATAGTTTTATCGTAGTCATATTTTGTACGCCCTTATCTCGGATACCAGGTTATATTTTGATTTAAATAAATTTTACAAATTTACAATTTGTTTAACCATATACGTGACGGAACGTTGATATGGTTATTAACCACAACAATGGGGCTCCCAACGGATGGTTGGGGAAGGGGCAGGATCTCCAATTTTAAATTTAATTTATGGATTTCTTTATGGATTCTTCTTTTTCTTCTCTAGGAGTATGTATGATCCTAATCTGAATAATGATCTATTTTCATGCCGAAAGTCGTTCAATAGTTCAAGTGTGCGCAGATGACTGACTGGAATTTTTAAATGTATATTTCATTGGATTCAAATACTTAAGACTTGTACATTCATTGAAAACACTAATTTTTTCATCATCAAAACAGTTTCTTATAACATCTTATAAGAATGTTCACCATAAAGTAGAAAAAGTTTAAGGAAATTTAGCTTACTTACAATTTAAAGTCAATGTTTGATTGTGACTACGTATCGATCATTATTTTCTCAGAACTTCGTCATCTTGATTAGAATGCTTGTGGAGATTTTCAACATTAAAACAAATTATTATTTACTATTATCAAATTTCCGTTGTCCAACGATATTCCAGTACACGTGCGCCTACCCATTTTTCTCAAAGCCTTTTTCGATAAGTTTGTACGTACACCAATCCATTTTCTTCATAGTTATTTGCCATGATTTTGTACTTGCACCTTGCACCTATCCATTTTCTTCAATGTTATTTTCGATGATTTTGTTCGTGCACCTATCAATTTTCCTCAATGTTTTTTTGGATAATTTTGTACGTGCACTTATCCATTTTCCTCAGTTATTTTCGATGATTTTGTACTTGCACCTATCCATTTTCCTCGGTTATTTTCGATGATTTTTCATCAAAAACGAAATTGTGAGGACTGACGAATGTTGATTTCACATGTGTTGTGTGATGGAACCTAATAGCGACTCGAGTTGAAATGCGCCCTGAGGGAGAAGCAACGACCGCATCCTTTATTTTGCTGCCGAGCTGTGCCGAACAGTCACGAAGCCGAAACAATAGAAACCTCGCGAGTAATTAGAATTTAACCAGCTCTAATTGGAGCATGCGCAGTTCGTGACAGAGAGTTAAAACCGCTGTTCCCCTTATATCCCGGACAAAATAACGAAATTAACTATCCCGAGCCCAGTCAAATGTGCATTACCTCTCGTACATTCGCCGAGCTACCACTACATTAAATCCTCTTTATTTATAATATAAGTTTACAATTAAATGTATTTCGAATGTTATTACATTGTTCATTTGTTGCATAGCTAAATGCTTTACTTATTTATTTCGACATCGAAATTTAAATATAAATTCGAAATGATAAGTTAAAACTGCAAATTGTATGTCCTCTCCGTTTTTTCCTCAACTGAAACCCTTTCATGCAAAGAAAATTGACTGTCAATTAGTGTGGCACATAGCTTCCTCGCATCCTATCACGTACTTTATTGGTTTTATGCTTTTACAAGCTATTGTTATCTAAATTGTTTCATTGTTTCCCCCGTTTTTAATGTGTCAAAATTTTTTTGATTTTTTACATGAATTAAAGTATGAATTTAGCAAATTCAAAGTCCTCAGATTTTTCAAATTAATCGGTGTAAATAAATGTATGTTTGTGCGCATGTGGAAGAGAAACAAATGAGCGCAGAAGGTTGAAACTTATATGGGACCAAGAAAAGGAAAAGGGCATCTTTCTCAACTACTGCTATATAGTTTACTCTTCCCATTTCTTTTTTACTCACTGAACTCGCGTTTGTTTACAAAACTTTTTTAATAACATGGAAAGACTATTTTCTATGACTTGCTTTTTTTACTTTTATTCACTGATATCGTTATTTTAATTTGTACAATGTATACTTACGTTCACGTAAGTATAGATTTCAAATTACAGATTCACGTTGACAGCATCTTCTGTTCAAAATTTGATGAATAGTCTCATGGAAAAGGAGGTTTCAAAGTTACAGAATCGAAGTAACTGATACAGAGGCAATCACAATAGGAAACAAGATGGAACAAGAATAACCTGCGAAATTTCCGACGTAGCCGAATAATTTAATAGATAATTTTCAAGTATAAATAATGAATTAGATAGCAAGATGTGATAGAGGAAAAACATCCTGTTCAAAAATTAAAAAACCTTTAATATTTCTCTAATTCAATATTTCTCAGGCCTATATCTTAAGATGAGGTAATTAAAATATTAATGGGACTAAAATCTAATGCTACCCAGGGTCTCGATGAATCAGTCCAACTCTGGCAAATCAAGCATATTGTACTTCTAGTAAAGTCTAAATTAAGTATTTCTTAGCTCTATAAAAAAAAAAGTCATTAAACATTTGTTTTTAAACAAAAATATACTCTGCCAATTAATTGTACACACAGGTTCCTCGCAGCCTATTTCGTAATATTTATTGATTTTATGCTTTTAAAACTTATTAAAGGTCGACCAAGAAGTCATGAACACGGGAGAATAGGAAAGCTTAACTTCGTTTAAAATCGGAACTTCCGAGTAGTGCCGAAGTCAGTACAGTTGGGTGCTAAGACGATACCCATTTCTAGTTTGTATGACATGCGCAGTTACGTCAAATCTCACGAATAACAACAAGAAGGTTTCCAATCTGTTAGGTTTCCTGTTTTGTTTGTTTTTATACAATACGAATTATAGTCACAACTGTCACACAACAATTTTGATTTTGTACCATTCACCATGATGATGCAAATGCAAAGAACGCTACAAATAGCGGGGTTGGAACAAACCTAATATGTATTTGTTATTATAAAATGATTGCTCTCCATGACAATTAATATCTGTATGGATAGGTACTTCTGTTCTTGAACTGTCACTCCCGCCAATGTTGTTCTGTTTAAAATACAAATACACATTGTAAACGATTTCACGTCCTTGGCTGTGAAGAGTCTTTCTTCCTAATTTTGAATTCTTGTTATTATCCATGTTTTTATTATTACCAGGCAATTTAATTAACCAAAAAGAAAATTGCCAAAAACAATGTGAGAAAGGCAACAGTACAAAAATTTAATTCACAAATAAGTAACAATTAAAATCCAGAAATAAAAAAGTAACAAATAAAATAGAAATGAAAAATTAACAAATAACAAGTAACAAACAAAAAAGTAAAGAGGAAGAAAAAAATAGATTAAGAAAGAAGAAAATTGATTTAGATTTAAAGAATATTATTATGAATAATCAATAAATAAGAACATAAATATATTATTAGTGCTTTCTTATCAGGTACAGTGTTGCCTGTAGCAAAACAATTAGAAGTTATTAAAAATAAAATGATTAATAACCAAAGGACAACACTGTGTTTTTTTACCGTGGTCTATTATATCAAAAACTGACTGTACATGACGACACTAGCGCACTCCTCACATTTCCATGACTTCTTGGTCGACCTCTAGTATCCAAATTATTTAATTTTTCTCCCGTTTTTTAAATCCGTCAAAGTTGTTTTGATTTTTTACATGTATTATCAATTTAGAAAAATTTATAGAGCGCAGACAGACGGTTGAAATTAATCTGGGCTATCTGCGGGCATCTTTTGACTAACCATCAAAATTTCATAAAAATAAGAAGAGTACTTTTGAAGAGATTGGTGGAAAAAAAAAATGCACGTTTGTGCGCATGTGGAAGAAAAACAAATGGGGGAATAAGAGATAGTTATGTGGGACCAACATTGGGCAAATAATCGAAATCCCAACCTACCATCCAAATTTCAATAAAATGGGACGAGTAGTTTTTGAAATATGTTAGTTTGCAAAAATTGAGTGACAGACCGACAGACAAACACGGAACCAATAATGTTGCCTGATGTCTGAAACGGATTTCTGTCTTGGAATTATTTCATAGCCTCTTTTACCTTCGGTAAGCTCGGAAGCAATAATATATGTTATACTTATATTATGGTATTTGAATGGTAGGTTGGGTTTTTTATTATTTGCCTATTGTTGGTCCCACATAACTTTCTCTTATTCGCCCATTTGTTTTTCATCCACATGCGCACAAACAATCTCAATTTTTTTTTTTTACAACAATCTTTTCCAAGGTGCTCATCTTATGTTTATGAAGTTTGGATGGTTCGTCGAAAGTAGCCTTCGGTAAGCTCGGAAGCAATAATATATAAGTAGAACAAAACATATTTTAATGGAAAGTTACTAATTTTTGGTTTTGATGTCAATAAGAAATTATACTTTATAAAAAGTTTTGATAAGCATTCTTTTTAGGCCGAATAATATTTTTTATAACAATATATGTAAAGTTAAAATCAACAAAGATTGCAAAATGCATGCTTAATATATTTTAAGCATTGAATGTAGTAAGTTTTATTGTGTGAAAGAAGTCTCGGAAGACATCTGCTCTTCTTGTTAAACCACTCGCACTTATTCAAGATAACTCAGTTGGATTTATCGGTTATTTACAAGAATAAAAACCTGAGCGACTTACGACTCAACACCTTTACATACTCTAAACAAATGCATTTTTTTTAAATGGATAAACGAAAATGATGCCGCTTGCATGAGTGAGAAATTAAAATTCAACGGAATGATATGGGACCTCCGAGTCCAAGGTGGGCCGAGATCCTGACGCATTAAGCTCTGCTTTATTCCTTAGCCCTGTCTTCACCCAAATCAGATAACTCCTCTATTTATTAACCACTAAGACGCATATAATACCCCCCCCTGTCTCACACATTTTTTTACGACTCTTTGCGTTCTTTTAGCCATTATCTTACGATTCTTTTCCCACGCTTATAAATAAAGAGCAGAAAGAGTGTTTGGGAAAATATGATGAACTGCTTGTAGAATAGAGGAACTAACGAGAATTTTAAGTGCAAAAATAGAAGAGATACCATTTAAAATTTGATTCTTGTAATAATCTAGGAGAGAGCGAGTCTTAAATTGACATTAAGCTTGGGCGCTTCTTTAGATTGTTACTCCCCTTATAAAAATAACAGAGGGGAGTAACAATCTAAAAAAGGTGTACGGAATGTTCTTCTTTAGACTTTTACTCCCCTTATAAAAATAGAAGTGGGATTCTTTGTCCCAAAGTATATTGGACTAAACATCACTTTTTCTTATTATGTAGTTATGTAGTCAAAGTCATTTTTATTCTACAACAACACAGGGGAGTAACAATCTAAAGAAGTACCGAATTTTGTATATGAGTAATTTTTGTCATCCAATATGTGGTCAGCTAAGAGTCCGGTTTCACGATTCAGAGTACCAAATTATTATTTATTATACCAAAAATCAAGTTGATGTTAGTTTGTCACTTGATAGGTTCCGTAATTAAATATTTCTCCAAGGTCCAAGGGGGAAGGTGGTCACCTGTTTAGTGGCAAACAAACAGCAACTTGATTTTTGAAGCTTTGGGTTGAAACTTTCTTTTAAGAGCAGAAATAGTGTTTGGTAAAATATGATCACATCAGAAGATAGCGAGCATTTAATTAATATTAAGCTAGAATTTTGTATATGAGTTATTTTTTTAATGTCCTCCAATATGTAGTCAGCTAAGAGTCTGGACCATTATGGAGGAATATGATTTTCATAATCCTGAGTACAAAAGAGTAGTGTTAAGAACAAAAATCAAGTTGATGTTAGTTTGTAACTTGATAAATTATTAAAATATTTCTCCAAATCAAAGTCATCACCTGTCAAGTGACAAATTAACACCAACTTGATTTTTGAAGTATTGGTCTTATACTTGTCTTTTGTACTACTACGTCAAAATGGTATGACATGGTCACTCTCCACTGTTCTGTTATTTACTTTCTCATATAAAGAGAAAGTATTGTGATAACGCGAAAATTCAATTTTGAAATTTTGATTTTTGGATTTACACGATGATTATCACTGTTCGTTGCCTGTCTGTCGTCTGTACAGTCGCGTGGAGCCTAAACTACTGGGCCGATTTTGACGAAATTCGGCATACATGTTCAGAAAAATTATACCCCTAGGCGAAATCGATGAATTAATTTTAACACATAATTTGGGGACACTATCCTTCAAAAACTCGGAAAAAACAATTTCTCGAAAACGGTTCCAACGATTTTGATTTAAAAATTCTGGGATTTGTTTTTAGTCATTTGTATGCACGCTATCTCCTGGGGTTTATATTATAAGCTAGGCCAATCAAGAAGTGTTGCCTATTATGACTATTAGTCATTAAGAAGGATTAACAGACGTAAAGTTATACGTTATACGCATTTACTTAATTTATCCAAATTTAAAACGATTTAACATAATATGTGTACATGCGTATTTTAAATAGTCATAATGTATTATAAATATTTTATATTCTGCTATTTTAAAATAAACTGATTAAATGGAGCCATTTAAGCTTTTAATAAAAAACTTAGTTTTCCGATGCTTCACTTCCACTTCTGGAATCATCTTTAGGAGTGCGGTGCATCGTAATGTTTACTTAAAGCAACTTTCTACATACATCATTTATTCAATTATTAATAATAAATTTTTTAATTTTAATAATAAAATTTCTCCGATCGCTAATTATTGTATGCAAACATTTCTATATTAGCGAATTTTCAAAGAAAATATACTACTTACATATACTATTGCAATGGCTTAAAAATTGTTGTAATGCGAATTTTTGAAAATTTTCTCCATGGCAATCCGTTTTAGACCATTCTTAATCGATTCCTGAAATTTAACACTTTTTTTGGTACTTTTTACATTGTTACCCACCCTAAGGTGGGTAACAAAGCATATTAGGTTGGATGTGGCAAGATTTTACTTGGGTATCCACCGTTTGTTTACATTATTTGTGTTTGACATTTTTTCAAATTAATTGACAATCTTAACTGGCGAATGTTCAAATATTCCTTTGGGACAAAGGAATATCACACTTCTGTGAATAAAAATGGCAATATCTGTTAGTCTAACTATCTAGTAAGGCAAATTAACCTTTAATCAAATAAATTTTGAACAAAAGAAAGTTCACTTGGATTTAATAATAAATTAAAAATAAATTAATTAATTAAAAGTATATAAGAATAATAAACAAAGTAAAAGAGTACCCATTTAAAAAATCCAATAAAATGTTAAAATGTCAATAATATCAAAAGAAAGGATGAGTTCGTTGGCCAGAATTTTTGAAGTCCATTTAGGGGTCAAATTTTGACAATTTAGAGTCAAAAAATAGTATAAATGGGTGTATTTTCCATTTTACCAAAAATGTAAGTTTATGCATTTTCAAATCGCTTTGTTTATATTAACCACCTATATATGAGTATTTATTGCCTATATATATATATGCCTACATCTCGTATATCCCTTTTCCTGCAAATGGATGCAACCAAATAACTTTGTTTAAAACACCCTGCTCAACTGCCTCTGTACTTTTACTAACGAATATATATGTATGTAAAGTTAAATTTTACACATGCTAAGTTAACATTGAATAAGATTCATAGAGCGTTTATCGGGTCCATTTGAGAGGTGGTGATGAGGGTATATAGGAGGAAGGTTAATTGGATTTGTAAACGGTTGAATAGGCACGACGGTCATGCGATGACCTTCGAGTGCAGTGACCAGTCCTGGGATTTAGTGGCAGTTTGTTACATGTTCGACCACTTCTTCAGCTGCGAACCGAGTCTTGGAACGCTTCTTCGCTCCAAGATTTACAAGATCGGATTGTCTTACTTGGAACGTCATATAGCTGTCTGTCAGTTCCGCCACCTCGTTAAGTCTTGAAAACTTGAAAGGCCTCTATCATTCTACGTTCTCCAACTAGTGTCTTTTCGCCCGCTTTGTCCGTTTGTTTTTACACCCATATAAATTTCGTGACGCTTTTGACTTTGCGGGTTTCACGCTTCTTTGCCTTTATTTTTTCCCCCTATTTTCTTCCTCTCCTAGGTACGTTGATTTGGATCGAGCGATTTAAAGGGTGTTATCACATTCTATGTAAATTGCATTTTGGAGTTTTCTTGTAAAAGAATAACAGGAAAAATGTCCTTTTGTCAGGCCTCTTCTACGAATTGTGTATATAATGCTTTAAGTTTGCTGCATTTTATTTTTAAGTATTTTCGTATTTTTATGATCAAATATACGGTTATTTCATATGTTTTAACAAACCGGGACTACGTGTTTTTTGCAATAATACTTTTAAACCATAAAATCCTGTTTGGCACATAGCTAATATTGTTCAACACTTACTACTAATGAGTTCTTGCTTCCAAGCTTACCGAAGGTTCCTAGACAGAAATACATTAAACTCATCAGTGAACATTTATGGTCCCGTGTCTGTCTTTGTGTCACTCAATTTTTGCAAACCAACCTATCTTAGAGATTACTCGTCCGATTTTAGATAGTAAAATATAATTAGCAAATTGTTGGTCTAATTTCAGTTTTAACCTTCAGAGCCCATTTGTTTCCCCTCCATATGCACACAAACATACATTTGTTTACACCTATATCTTCAAAAGTACCTACTGATTCAATTTTTATGAAATTAGGCTGATTTGTCGAAAGTAGCCCGCCCACTAATAACGCCAGATTAATTGCAACAACCTGCGCACATTAAATATTGCCAAGTTGATACTTTTAAAGGTCTATTTATGTTAGAACGACTATTTTCCTTAGGTCAAGAATGAGGATATCATGGAATGAGTATAACAGACTATTTTCCTTAGGGTAAGAATGAGGATAACATGGAATGAGTATAGCATACTATTTCACTTAGGTCAGGAATGAGGATACTATGGAATGAGTATGGCAGACTATTTTCCTTAGGTCAAGAATAAGGATACCATGGAATGAGTATAACAGACTATTTTCCTTAGGGTAAGAATGAGGATAACATAGAATGAGTATGGCATACTATTTCACTTAGGTCAGGAATGAGGATACTATGGAATGAGTATGGCAGACTATTTTCCTTAGGTCAAGAATAAGGATACCATGGAATGAGTATAACAGACTATTTTCCTTAGGCTAAGAATAAGGATAACATGGAATGAGTATGGCAGACTATTTTCCTTAGGTCAAGAATGAGGATAACATGGAATGAGTTTGGTAGACTATTTTCATTAGGCCAAGAATGAGGGTACCATGGAATGAGTATGACAGACTGTTTTCCTTAGGTCAAGAATGAGGATACCAATGGAATAAGTATGACAGACTATTTTCCTTAGGTCAAGAATGAGGATACCACATGGAATGAATTTGGCTGACTATTTTCCTTGGGTCGAGAATGAGGATACCATGGAATGAGTATGGTAGACTATTTTACTTAGGTCAAGATTGAGGATACCATGGACTATATCTTGGGTCAAGAATGAGGATACCATGGACTATATCTTGGGTCAAGAATGAGGATACAATGGAATGAGTATGACAGACTATTTTCCTTAGGTCAAGAATGAGGATA
Organism: Gerris lacustris; assembly: GCA_951217055.1. Classification (NCBI taxonomy): domain Eukaryota; kingdom Metazoa; phylum Arthropoda; class Insecta; order Hemiptera; family Gerridae; genus Gerris; species Gerris lacustris. The sequence continues at coordinate 76,498,978 of OX578278.1, forward strand.
CATGGAATGAGTATGGCTGACTATTTTTTATTGGATTTTCAAATGTAGGGCATAATTTAAATATTAATTAGTCTTTCACAGTTAATAAACCTATGTATAAACATAAATGTATCATCTTGAATTTTTTTAGGAAGTTTATGTAAAGGTAAAACGTAAATAAAACAAGACATCTTGATAGATATCGCTCTAGACATACTAGTTAACTGCATTTAGCGGTAAAAAGTCCTGGACATGCTTACAAGTGTTTGAAGCATCATTGTTGGTGTACGAAATTTAGAGAAAAGGTACTTAGTTCATGTTTTTTAACTTATAAATAGAGGTAAACAACAGGTACTTAGTACATGTTGTTTAACTTATAGAGGTAAACAACAGGTACTTAGTACATGTAGTTTAACTTATAGAGGTAAACAACAGGTACTTAGTACATGTTGTTTAACTTATAGAGGTAAACAATAGGTACTTAGTACATGCTGTTTAACGTATAGAGGTAAACGGTCTGTCGTACATTCTTAAAATGACTTGTGTTTGTTTGTTCTCGTACACAGAATACATTTGCAATAGAAGTTTTAGGTTTGATAGGTTTGGCAAGGTTCAAGTTGTATCTTTAATGACTTGTATAAAGACAAATATCTAAAATGCAGGAGGCGAATAGTTATTATTTAAATGTCGATGTTAGATTTGCTGAATAGTGTGGCCCGGGTTTCTCACAGTGAATTCTATACTCGATTCGAATAGTTAGTTAGTTAAGCAGAGGGTGTTTTTAAAAGCTCGGCTTAATTACTATTTAGCATGGTCGCTATTGGTCTGGGCTTGACTGCCAAGTTTATGCATTATACTCCTCCCCTGTCCGACTATATAAGATACCCTGTATGGTATGTTTTATAGGGTTGGGATAGTTGCGGCCATGCTAGTGTGTATAGAATACCTGCTTAGTATACTTTATAACTGCCTGGTTAGTATGCTCTATAAGACATCTTCTGAATCTTTTTATCGGGTATTCCCAGCGGTGACGTCAAGGTCGGCTTGAGAAAAATTTGTCCGGGCGGAATGGACGGTATGCGCGATTTGAAATTCCTATATATCCCGTTTTATCTATTAACGTAGTCTGTCAGGAAACAACGATTCTGTTATTCGACTTAATTCACTTCGAAGGAATCTTTCTATATACTTTTACATGCGATATTTGAAAGTCGATAGTAAATACGTATCTCCTTTGCTTTATTTACATTGTTTTTATTATTTATTTGAACTTATTTGCATGTTAAAAAATATAAAACAATATATACAAAAATATAACTTGAGCTTTAGGTAACTGAAAACTAAACCATTATTATTAGCCAAGCAAATTAATTATCTGTATAACTTAATATCATTTATATATCTTAATAATTATTGACATTTTCATGTTAAGGCTATGGCACATATTTTGTTATAAAATTGGAATAAATGATTCTGCATGTATTGGAAAGTTTCCTGCGAGTAGTCTTGGACTGATTTTTTTATATTTTTATTATGAAGACTTTCAATTTAGGACCGGGGACCGAGCGCCCATGGCGCTTGAAAGGAAGAGCAAACCTTAACAACCACCTCGATCTTGGGCTTATTTTTCTTCTCTCACCATCACCTACACAAGGGTACATCGATGGCACGGTTTAGATTTGGTTTTGGGGAGATCCTTTGTTCAGAGATTTGTCCTTTTATATATTAAAGAGTAGTCTTCGTTAATTTTTATAAAATAGCCGCATATAATAGAGGTAATAGTATTTGTGTTCATATGAACTATGTATGTATACAATATCTGATTTCCTACAATATTTTTTACGCAGGTGATATTCTGAATTAATGTAACTCTTGATCTTGTTGGGCATAAAGAGAAGCAGATAGGTTTTTAATTTTGGATCCGACCACCAGCGCCCTTTAGTGCCAAAAAAGGTGTTTTTTTTTATAGTGTAAATTGTTATCACAAATAGGTACTTTTTTACGTGAAGACCGGACCGAATAAAAAGTATCCTATCTGGTGATGAACACTTTGGAGATGGTACCCTACATTTTCGATCCAAACCTCTCCCATTGGAGTTATAAGCCTCCAAAGTTAAGTGATTTTCAAATTATATTATTATTTTTTATTTTTTATGATTAGGGGTTCATTCATTTTTTGATGAGGGGAGGGTTGGAAATGATAAACTTGGGATGCTCATATTAAAGACTAATTATAAATTAAGAGTAAACTTAATTCAATTACAATTTAATTATTACTGACATTTTCATATGAACACCCCGAATTCGGGTTCTATCTAATTCAGACTTGTTATTAAGTTTTTTCAGAGTTTGCTTGGAAAGGCGAAGAAAATTTATTTTGAACACAACTACACAACTGCTAATGTTCTTGATTCGATCGCTAGTTTCCTCATGTGAGTAAAATTAATATTTAATTATTTATGTTGATGGGCGGATTAGGAGTAATAATTAACAATCATTCTCTTTCTTTCATGAGGCGTTTCAACCCTTTATAGGGTTGTCTTCTGTCACAGTAATATATTCTAAATCACAAATCACAATTGCTATGGTCGATTTTATTATTATTATTATTTTTTGCATTAGTACATTTTTTTATATTTATTTTATTAGTCATATGGAACTTTCCTTATATTTTTACTTTCCCATATAAGGAGAAAGTATTGTGATGACGCGAGAATTTGATGGATTTACTCGTTTTGAGGTCCCCTGAGTCCAAAAAAGTGCTTTTTAAAAATGTCTGTCTGTCGTCTGTCTGAGCAGACGCCTATGGAGCCTAAACTACTGGGCGATTTTGACCAAATTTGGCATACATGTTCAAATAAATCATATTCCGAGGAGAAATCTAGAAATGAATTTTAACTCTAAATTTGGGGGTAATGTTTCACGTTATTTTTAGTTTTTGGGGGGTACCCCCAAAAACTAAAAATAACGTGAAACATTATTTTTCGAAAACGGTTCCGACAATTTTGATTAAACAATTCTAAAATGCAAGTCCATTTAAATACGAATCTAACGATATAAGCCGTTTTACCGGGAAAATATCTAGTTTCTGAAAGAATAGCTTTAAACGCGGACAGAGAGATGGTTCGATCCCCCGCCGAGGAGAAGTTATGATGAAATGTTCAATAATAAATAAATGTATACCTACGAAAACTAATAAATGGGAAAAAACTGGGCTAAGTAATTATGAACTCTTATATGAGAAAGTTTGTCTGAGTTGCGTCGGGTCGATTTTTTCATATATTCTCGATATGGTTATTTTAAAAGTGCTCAAATGCTAATTGTTCGAATATAGAACAAGTGATTTGACTTCCTCCTAAAAACATGAAGTACAATTTGTAAGAGAAATGTTGCATATTTCTTGGATCAAATAGATCGGATAAATTCCGAGTTGAATAAAAGAAAGCATAAAGCGATGCCATTAGTGCCATAACATGACGAGATATAATGCCGTGTTAAAGAATTTGACTTTATTGTAAGATAAAGAAGGATCTGAGTGTCCAGCCCGGTAACAGTGTAAATTATAGCCTGGGTGAAGCCGATGTGTGTGTGTGAAAGCACGGTATTAGCATGGAAGGGGGGGGGGGGTGGATCAAAGGAACACCACCGCTACCGTATATATTTTTACTTTTAATATTGTTTATGTGGCTGGTTTTCACAGAGAAGAACTTTGTGTATAGAGCGGAGACCTCAGCGCATAATTCTCCCGACGGAAGAGACAAGCACCCCTCCCTCTCTTTTTCTTAAAGAAGCTTTCGGTTTTTATCGGATACACTCGGGTGAATTCGCTTTCTGAGATGAAATAAATTGTGCATAGGAGGGAAAGGAGGTTCGGACATTCGGATTCATGTATTCGGGGCTCGTTATTCACGGTAAGGTGTCAAGTTTATGCCTACTCCTTCTCCTGCGCCAGAACTAACCCTGTAATTGACAAGATGACCTTGGCAATATTCACCAGATTTATTTCTTCTAAAGCGTTCAGGCATTCTTCTATCCTTCTTATGCATTTTCTCTGTACTCGCTTTTTTGTCGGATTCCGGCTTCACAATCGAATTTTATCAGTTTCTGTTTTGTTTTTTCTCATGTGGAGGCAATAATTCCAATAATTCCGGTCTTCTTATCCGTGTTACATTGTTTTTCATCCCATTAAACTCTTTTTTTATACTTATATCTTAAGAGATAAAATATTCCTAAAGTACCCATAAAAGTATTTAGAGTTCTGGCTTTTTTCTCCTCTTCTTAAAATCAGGAAGTGAACAGTTCGCAGCTTTAACTATCGATGTGAATTTACATAATATCTTCAAAATTTAAATTAATTGCATTGTGTTGGAAGAGAATATTATTATTAAATGCAGTTGAGTGGGATAGTAATCTGGTTTTTACTGTGAAAAGTATTGTGGATAAATAGAAGTCTGTATTGTAAGAACTATCTCTAATTTCATTTTCAAAACAGTTTAGAAGATAAAGTAATAGTATATTGTGAGAATTATTATAGGTAGAAGATTTGCGTAATTTGACGTAATTATTTATTAAATCATTTATCGCGAGAATTTCTGCAGAAGGAAGAGATCACTGCCTCATTTATCGCAGAGTTATTAGAGATAGAAGATCTCACATAGTTTATCGCGAGAGTTCTTACAGGTAGACTAAATGACATCATTTATAGCGAGAGTTATTACAGAGAGAAGATATCGCATCATTTATCGTGAGAGTTATTACAGATAAAAGAGATCGCATCATTTTTAACGTGAGAGTTATTGGTAGAACTACAGTGTACCGTGCCCCTACTAGAACAAGATATCGCAAATCGGTACTATCGATTGTATTAATGACGCCATATTTCGATACATCCAAATAATGCGTGATTTGCGTAATTTGACGTAATTTCGCGTAATTTTATTTTATTAAAAAGTCTTTGTTTTGTGTTTGAATTCAATTTTATTAACCTTAATTTTTTTTGCCCTAAAATTGTTTATTCCCACTCCACACCGCTTCACGGTGCTCCGCTTCGCGGTGCTCCGCTCATTTTCTGAAGAAAAACAGCCCTCCTGTATATAGTCCAGGTAGAGGTCCATATCGAAGTATAAAAGAGTTTAACGGACAAGATATATCGATATATTAAGTCTCGAAAAAGGTCGAAAGTGAGATAACGTTTTATCAGAAGGGGCACCATACACTGATGTAGTTCAGCCGAGTTATTAAATAGAGAGAAGAGATCACATTATTTATCACGTGTTACACGTTTTGAGGTCCCCTGAGTCCATAAATTGGTTTTTAAAAAATGTCTGACTGTCGTCTGTAGTCTGTGCAGACGCGTGGAGCCTAAACTACTGGGCTGATTACATGTTCATAAAAATCATACCCGATGTGAAATCGAAAAAGTAATTTTAGCCCTGAATGTGGGGGCGCCGCCCTACAAAAACACTGAAAAAACAAATTATTACACGAAAACGGTTCCGGCGATTTTAATAAAACAATTCTAAAATGTAGTCCATTTATATAAATCTAACGATATTTAAGCCGTTTTCCCGGGAAAAATCTAGTTCCTAAGAAAATATAGCTCTAACGCAAACGAAGAGGGGTCGGGTTCGATTCCTCGCCTAGGAGGAGTTATGGTTATGATACATTTTAATAAAAATGTTCAATAATAATTAATTGTACCTACGAAAACTCAAAAAGTAATAAATGGAAAACATCCCTCCACTAAAATTAAGTCTCTACTTTTAGAGATGAGACGTCTTTCAATACAATTTTCTTTTGAATAACCTCATTATGGTTGTTTTATGATGTTAAACCTTTTAAAGCTGTCTAAACAATTGGGCATCTTAGGTATTTTTTTAGATTATACTGATACTCAATGGAGACAGACCTGTCGTTAAAATATGATTTTTATTTTGTTTCTTATTGTAGATCGTTTATGGTTAGGTTTTTAGCATCAGTTCCATCAACAGAAGAAAAACAAGACGTTTCTTTTAATTTATTTTATTAAGAGATGCGAAATATCAGTGGTCCTTACCAGTTAGATCCGTTCTTATCGCTTTCCAACTTGAAAATCCTCTCTGGTTTTTTCCCTACTTGAGGGGACGAAATTTATGTGTGACAGGAGTCGAGGTCGTGTTTATGGCAGGGTGCAAATTCTTCAGATAGGGAGTAGCAGGTAGGCATAGACTCGTTTAGGACGCAATAAATAATAGACGAAACAACCTGATGGGGTCTCGATGCTTGCTCCGGTGGGGTTACGAGGTGGGGCGCATAAAGACCTCTTGGCGCCAGGAGCCGGGCTTCTTATCTTCATCCAACCCCCAGAACCAACCCCCGCACTGGTGTCTGATACACATAAAATATGCGGACAGGAAGTGTCAAAGGCAAAACTGTCTTGGATTTTAACCTGGGCCTGATAGTCATCGCGAGAAGTCGATAAAACTGAGGCGACGTCTTTTGTCTTTTTACAATATTATTAATGTCTGTATAACAAGTTACATGGGACATCTTCCACGTATCGTCGTCATTATCATGTCTGTGCTTTCGAAAAATAAGTTTACATTTTTTTTTTTTTTTTTTTTTGATTTTTAAGTATTATAACAACTTTGAAAAGGTGAAGATCCAAAACACTTTTTATAGGAAGAGGCCAGGTCAGTTTTCTAATAATTCCTTACAAGTTATATTATTACTGTCATATTTTAACATATAATATGTTCTAGCTCTGGGGTGCAGAAACAATTTTTGTCACTCAAAAAAGACATGAAAAATGTGACGCTCTTACATATCGTGCCAGGAAGTTAGAATATGAAAAGGAGGTAGATTGGTTTTCAATTATATTCATTGTAGTACTGTAGTACCATTATTTTGCCAATAGAAGTTCTAAATTACATCGGAGCTCCTAGTGGACCAAATGGTAATCAAAATAGATTAATGTTTTATCATTTCCCATCTTCTATCATATCAATTAGACAAATGTACACTGGTTTTCTCAACTTCGTGGAAAAGCATTGAGATATCTACTTGGATCCAGTGCTCAAAAACGTATCTTTGATTCAATGTTTTGCAATAGAATGAGAACCATTTGTTTACAAGGTTTTATTAACTTGTGATATTTTGCTCTAAAGCCGGCCATAAACGTTGCGATACCCCTGACAGGTAAACCGGAGCGTAGGAGCCGTGAAAATATGAAAACAACTCTTACTACTGCGCTTGCGTGCTATTGTTATCAGTTATCACTTCTTATCTCCATATAGGTATCTTTTATTTCTGTTGTGTAATGTATACGTTGGATAACGTAACTGAAACAAAACAAAAATACACTGCCAATTGGTGTGGCACATAGCTTCTTTGCATCCCATTACGTACTTTATCGATTTTATGCTTTTTCAAGCCATTAGGCTAGGCGCACACTGGGGGCAAAAACAGTCCGCAGACTGTCTGCGGAGGCTGTTCTCCCGGTGCAAAAGATTGTCGCTGGGCGACAATTTGTTGCCCGGCGACAATCTTTTGTACCGGGAGGTGACAGCCCGCAGACAGTCTGCAGACTGTTTGGCCCCCAGTGTGCGCATAGCCTTTTTGTCTAATTTGTTTAATTGTTTCCCCCGTTTTTTTAATCTGTCAAATTGTTTTGATTTTTTACTTGAATAAAATGATCAATTTAGCAAAAGTTAAAGAGTGCAGGAGGTTCAAATTAATCTGAGGCTTTTGGCGGGTTCCTTTCGACAAACCATCTAATTTTCAAAAGTACTTTTGAAGCTTCAGGTGTAAATAAATATATGTTTATGTGCCTGTGGAAGAGAAACAAATGAGTGCAGAAGGTTGAAGCTTATATGGGACCAACAATGAGCTAATTATGACCTACCATACAAATTTCATTAAAATACAAGGTTTAGTTTTTAAGATATGTTGGTTCGCAAATTTGAACGACAGACCGACAGACAGACACGGAACCAAAAATGTTCCCTGATATCTGAAATGAATTTCTGCTATGGAATTTTTGAAAATTGGAGACATCAAATATATTCATTCTTCAGAACTGTCACATAGCTTATATTACCTTCGGCAAGCTTTGGAAGCAAAATAGAAATGTTGGGCCACTCTAAGCATTAGGGTTTTCCAGGATGACCTCGAAACCCTAAAAACCCTTACATGTTCAACTGATGTAACCTGCTGTTGTTGTTGTTGTTCGATTGTAACCTTCCGGCCCAAGAATTTCTGAGATATTAAGCTTCTTGTTATTTAACGCCTCTTAGTGTGTGTTCTATCAAGTTATGACACACCTACACAGATATGATAGCATACACACCTCCGGTTCACCTGTACAGGTATATCGCAACATGTATGGCCGGCTGGCTAAAACACATTACCTCCATGGAATTCTTCCACTTCTATTTCAAGAGTTATATTTATCAGTTTTAAAATAAATAATAAGAAAGGTAAAGTGGATTTTATCATGGTTTGATATAAGTATAAAATAAAAACTCATTACTCTTACATTGTATTCTTACAAGGGATAAGAAGTATGTATAAATGCATGACTCTCCTTCCCTCCGAGACTAAACATTACCAATTCCAATGTTTTCTCCCTCCGTTAAAACTTTTATATTGTAATAAGTTAAGCTTTATGCACCTCGTGTAAATATATATTTACCCTTCCGTGTTTAGCTCCCTTATTATATGTATTCGGTATTTTCTTCTCCGATTTAAACGTATGTTCACTCACTATGTTTAAGGTTAGATGAATGTGGCTATTGTTTTTCTTGAAATCATTACATGCTATCCTTTGTTGTACCTGACAGATAATGTTGGCTTCCATGTTAAGAATTTAGGAAAGTGCATTATAGTTTTAATAACTTGCCTTATATTGTTATTATCTTTTAACTAAATTTACGATATGTAAACTTATATGGTTATACTTTGTTTAACTTATAACGATATGTAACAGATATGGGAGTGTCTATGAAGGTTATCTTAAGGATTAATAAAACTGTCTCTCCACCAAATCCAGGTAAAATAATTACATCCTTTCAAAAAATTAAAATTCTCCATTCCAAAAACACCAGTAACTGCTTTATTAAATTAGAGAGCAATGTAAATAAAACATAAATAAAAAATAATCGGGTACGGGGGTACCTCGGAACTTTTCCTCACTTCGGAGGCCACGAAAGTGGCCTCTCCTGCTCATTATCATTTTTCAAAAAATAATTATACATTATTTTCATTTATATTATTATTTGAATTTTGGCGGTATTTTGAGAGATGTAAACTAATTAATGGAATTTCATCGTTTTTTATATTTGTAGCATTGAAATATCTACTTGGATCCAGTGCTCAGAAACGTATCTTTGATTCAATGTTTTGCAGTTAAATGAGAACCGTTGGTTTATTAACTGGTGATATTTCGCTCTAAAGCCGGCCATAAACGTTGCGATACACCTGACAGGTAAACCGGAGAGTGTGAGGAGCCGTGAAAATATGAAAACAATCCTTACTACTGCGCTTGAGTGCTATTGTTATCAGTTATCACTTATCACTTCTTATCTTCATATAGGTATCTTCTATTTCTTCTACCTAATTTTGTACCGGTTCCAACGATATGCTATATTTTAATAACGTCTTTATATACTTTTGGTCTCAGAGCAAGGAAGGGGAAGAGGGAACAATACTATTGAATCTGGGTCTCAAAAAGTGGTTCATTGTGGTACACCCCTATACTAAACCTCCCAAGCGGCAGTTCGGTGACACAGTATCGATATCGCGATAAAAACTCGAAATTAATCTGATATCAGCTGATAAGATTAAGTGATATTTTCTTACGACATTTAATATTTTTATTTTTAATAGTTTTCTTTATAAATATATACTTTAATGTTTGTTGTTAACCTTATTAATTATCTAAAGGCAGTACCGTCGTTAATAAACGTGTAACAGTTCCTAGATAACCAATAGCAATCTTCTTTCAGTGGGGTATCAAGTAAATGCTTCTGATAAGGATTTGTTGACAAGCGTCTGTGGGGACGAAAGGACAAGGAATAGACCAATATGACAAGGACCAGTGACCACGTGATCACTTTAGTTCGGATTGAGCTCGCTTGGGAGGTTTAGTATAGGGGTTTAGCATTATGAACCAATTTTCAAATCGCATTGCTCCCTCTACCTTGCTCTGAGCTTTTGGTATTATTAACTGTCAAATTTCAACTCGATCAGGACTATTCTTTTTAAAAAAATTTTGCTGACTCAGGTGGCACCACTACAGGTAAGGACTGATTTTCCTGCCAAGTTTCAACTCTCTAGGTTAAATACCTTGGGCGCTACAATGATGACATACACACATACACACACATACATACATACATACATACAGACGTCATGCTGAAAACCACTCAGGAGGTCTTAAAAACACCCAAAACGGATAATTCCGTTGAAATCTCGAAAAAAAAAATTTGGGTGAAAACAATACTTTTCCTACCATAGGTAGTGAGGAAAAGTAAAAATATTAAAATGTATTTAATAGTTTTCATAATCAGGTAATGCAAGACAATGCATCAGCAAATGACTTCTTTGTTTTTATAAGAGGAAAAAAGAAGAACAAGTTTAGCAAATGATTTATGAAGTTGTATTTTATACCGTCATTTAATTCTTTTATATTATTATCTCTGAAATGCCGAGACAGGAAAAAGAGAGCCATTATCTTTTCAATATTATTTTTGCATTGTTTTAAGATCAAGTTTTAAAAGGCCGAAGCTACTGTACGTTAGTATTCAAACAAGAGAAATAAATCTTATACTTAAACACAACTGACTTGGGCCTGCAGAGTCTGTAAATCAAACCAAGCCAGACACCCCCCCCCCCTTACCTGTACATAATACCCGCTGCTTTATAATATGTACTTATCCTTCCCTCCATCAAGCTGTATTTTGAGTCAATTAGCTCGACTTAAAATGCAAAAAACATGTATAATCTTTTCAATGATATCAAGAAAAATCATTATGTACGTTATTAATTATAACTTGACGTGTCCAGCTCATGGTTTTATTTTCTGGCGTACAAAAAAATTTAATTAATTAAATAAAACTATTAAACTGTCTCTTTTATTTTTTATATAACGAAAATAGTCTGGATTATGTAGAATCCGAATTCTGGGTGTTCATATGAAAAGGTCAGTAATAATTAAATTTCTGTTGAATTAATTTTTCTCTTAATTTGTATTTAGTCTTTAATATGAACATCCAACCATATAATTTTCAAGTCTCACCTCCTCCCCTCATTTTACAAGCCATTATTGTCTAATTTGTTTAATTGTTTGCCCGTTTTTTTTTAATCTGTCATAATTGTTTTGATTCTTTCATGAACTAAATAGTCCAGAAGATAGCGTGCAAAAAAATGTCTGACTAACATCAAGCTAGAATTTTGTATACAAGTCAATCTTTTAGCGCCTTTTAAGAATATGTGGTCGGCTAAGTTCGTCTGCGGGATTTTCATGATGCTGAGTACTGAATTAGTTAGTGGACCAAAAATCAAGTCGATGTTATTTTCACACTTAATAGGTTAGTTATTACAATATTACTAAAAATCAACGTGGTCATCTGTCAAGGGACAAACTAACATCAACTTGATTTTCGGTCTACTAACTAATTCTGTACTCAGGATCACGAAAATCACATTGTCCACCATAATTGGTGAGACGTGGCCGCTCTCCACCGGTTTGTTTTTTTTCAAACGCCTATTGCCAAGCTATGTCCCGCAGACGAACTTAGCCGACCACATATTCTTAAAAGGCGCTAAAAGATTGACGTGTATACAAAATTCTAGCTTGGTGTTAATCAGACACTTCTTTGCACGCTATCTCCTGGACTAAAAGTATTAATTTAGGAAAAATATAATATTAATAGCGCAGACGGTTCAAATTAATCTGGGGCTATTTGCAGGTTACTTTCGGTAAACTATATAAAAGTTTCATACAAATCAGATAAGTACTTTTAAAGCTATAGCTATTTGTGCGCATGTGGAAGAGAAATAAATGAGCGCAGAAAGTTGAAACTTATATGGGACCAACAATGGGCTAATTATGACCTACCATCCAAATTTAGGTGAAATGGGACAAGCAGTTTTTAAGATCTTGGTTCGCCAAAATTGAGTGGGAGACCAATTGACCGACCGACAGACGTGGAACCAAAAATGCTCCCTGATGTTGAAAACCGATTTCTGTCCTGAAATTTCTGAAATCGGAAATCATATAATATTTTAGTTCTTCAGAATGATCACATAGCTTCTGTTACCTTCAGTAAGCTGAAAAAATGTGAAAATCTTTCAATTTTGGAGGCTTATAACTCCACTTAGTGGTAGGTTTTTGGATCGAAAAAAGTTCAAGGTAGGGCACCATCTCCAAAGGGTCCTATACAAGATAGGATACTTTCTTTCGGTTTGGTATTCACCTAAGAAAAGTTCTCCTGATAACAGTGTACACTATGAAAAATACATTTTTAAGCACAAAAGGGCGCTAAATAGGTCGGATCCAAAAAAACCTATCTGCGTTTTTCAAGCCCTTCAAGATAGGCTAATTAGTTCTTTCGACTTACATTAAGTCAGAAATCTGTGCAGAAAAATCTGTAGTATAATATTCATACGAACACAAACTAGTGATAATGATACTAATATTGTAAGTTAAAGGGAGAAAAATTATAATTATTATCCAAAATACCAATGTTCTTATACGACGTCTTAATGAATTTTTAATTGTAGAAACTACCTTTACTCGCCTCTGTCACTGGATGAGTGAAAAGTATTATTACGCTAGCAAAAAAGTTTGGAAACGATTCCAAATGTTCTGTGATGAAACACAACGCTTAGGCTGGAGAGGTACCGGTGGTCAACGTAACTGGAAATATTTTGAGCTCGTTGAAGGGACCATTTCCCAGAATCACGTTCCTCGACATCAGTCAACAATGTTTCAAGATCTGCACATGTTTTCTTACCCTCTTTATCCCGTGTTCGCAGATTGTCTATGTGATCAAGGATTCAAAGAGTTTCCTGTGGGTTTCCATTGTAATCTAAGAGATAGCGTGAAAAAAAGTGCATGTCTAACATCAAGCTGGAATTTTCTGTATAAGTAAATCTTTTGGTGCCTTTTAAGAATATTTGTTCGGCTAAGTTCGTCTGCGGGACATAGAGCTTGGCAATAGGCATTTGAAAAAAACAAACCCGTAAAGAGAGCGCCATGTCCCACCCCGCCCTTTTTGGTGGACAACGTGCGATTTTCATGATCCTGAGTAAGAAATTAGTTACGAGTAAGAGTTAATTGTTGGTAAAACAAAAATTTAGTTGATGGTAGTTTATCAATGACTTAATAGAGGACCACTTTGATTTGGAGTAATATTTTAAAAACTAACCTATCATCACCTTGATTTCTTGGTCTACTAACTAATTTCGTACTCACTCTCACGAAAATCACGTTGTCCACCATAAAGGGGACATGGCCGCTCTTCACCGGTTTTTTTTTTTTTTTTTTTCAAAATATTATTTCCAAGCAGGTCCCACAGACGCACTTAGCCAACCACATATTCTTAAAAGACACCAAAAGATTTACTTCACAAAATTCTAGCTTGATGTTAATCAGGAACTTTGCACACTATTTCCTGGACTATAATTTCTATTAGTTTATTCACGCTCAAATGAAAACAAGAAGAATTTCTTTGCAAGCACTGGAGATTTGATTTAATCGATTGACGGTTCATTGTGAAAGGTAAATGTATCATAGTTGTTCGATTAGTTAGTGCGTGAAACAATGGGTTAGATAAGTTGTATTTTTTATGAAAAAATATTCGAAAAAAGTGCCAAAACTTTCATGTATCAAAAAAAAAATTCGTTAATATGAACACAAACTCTTATCTATCAGAGTTAATAAATATGCTTATCGAAGCACGAGTAATCGCAGCTAAAGAAAATAAAACCGAATAAAAGAAGATTTATTTTATTAATGAATTAAATAAAATTTTAAAAAAGGATAAAAATATTTATGAAGGTGTTGAGGGGGTGAGCCTCACCTTGAAGATTTTAGTGTGTCCTTTGCTCCGGGCAGACAGTCACAAAGTATAATTTATTAAGTTAATTAAAAGACTTACCGACTGTTAGTCTCGGACTGGTAAAAAACAAGTATATTGTCTGGACAAAAAGCAAGAGATGAATGTCCTGTTAAAAGGATAATGTCTTCAACAACTTCTCCCGTGTATATATTAACTTTAGTATGAGAAATAAAGGAAAAAATATATTCATATGAAAAAAAAAAACGATAAGTACACAAAGTGAGGGAAGAAAGAACCCGAAAAAAATGTTTAGATTAGAGAGGTTTGATTTTGTTTAGCTGGAGAGAAGACCCTCTGTTGAGCACCTCGACCTGGCTCAACATGGAATCTTTTAATGAACCCTCTGTGATGCATCTCTTGGCTCCCAGACTCCGAGTCCCCCCTCTCTATTATAATGCATTTAAAACAAAACTTACAATCAAAACATTTTTATACATAAACCAGGTGATCATTTGAATATTAGATCTTTTATAGAGAACGGAGAGAGGTTATCACAATCTCTTGTACAAGCCCTCTAATATATCTATGTAGATATAGTATGCTAGCCGGATCCGTCTAGAAGTTGGCGCTGTATGTAAATAATAATTAATACAATATAATTAATATATCTTTATTGTTACATAATTTCATATTTTAGTAAACGTAGGTTATATTATTTTTTTGTGCATTTTCATTTATTATATTTTTTACTACCTGTTGGGTTTTGGATTTAATTTTCCCGCCTCCTCAGTGGCGGCGCTTTTTCGTTCGCCATCTATAACCTCCCTATTCCCTTCCCTTCGCTTCCTCTCTCACCATGCCCGCACCGGCACCTCTTCCTCTCTAGTTTTCCATTTAAAGTTCACTAAAAATAGTAAAGCCCGTTTAATTCATTTAACTCAAAGTGGTAGACAGTTGTGTTGTGTCACCGAAGTGAACTTCATCTGCCACCGACCCCAGGCCTGGGACATCACCACCTCACGACCTACGCAGCACCAAGTAAGCCTCTTCTCTCTTCTTTTCTTTCTCTACCTCTCCCTCTACCCTCTCCCCTTTTCCTACATTAAAATTGGTCCTTTATGGCGGATTTATCTAGAAATTCAGCACCTCTTTTCTTACAGTTACTTTGCTGCTAATTTTTGCTACCTCTCTAAAACTCAACCTCTCCTCCCACCTCTTTTACGGATCGTAAGTTGTTTAATTGGAATATATTAATTGCCTTTATTATTTAATATTTTCTTTTCTTTTATTCCGCAGAATAAAGTATATGTATTATCATTTAACTCGTTGCAGCAATCATTGCAGATAGCGTGGTTTAAGATTCTTCTTCTTTCCCATAGATTCTTCTTCTTTTTCATGGCCGTTAAATCTGGAGTCTCTACGTCATCAGGTGTCACATTACGTCATTAGCTGTCAATGTCATGTGTGAGTGACACGCCCTCTTACCTCTCAGCGGTCCAGTTTATTAGTAAACAAAGCAATCCACGTCTGGTCTTATCTCTTATCTATAGCCTTTCCTTTAATTCATTGTTTACCAAAACATATGACATCAATTTAATCATTTCATTCTTAGATATTCACTTCGAGTTGATTATAATTTATTTCACATCTAATTAAATACGAATTTTATTTTCTCTATATTTCCTCAACCGCTCAACAGAATTTATTGAATCAAATTTATTATTGCTCATCTCTTCAAGATCTTTCCAACGAATGGTCACTCACCCTAGTTTATTTTTTCTATTTTTTACTTTCTTTATTTCTCTTTCTCTCTCTAAGTAATTTGTTCTCTCTTTTTTCTTTCTTTTTCTATAATGGCAACAGAAGCAAACGCTGAAAAGAATCTTAAGCTTTACCAATCACGGCGTGAGACTCTTTTTCGTCGCCTTCAAATAGCTTATGATTCAATTAAGACTCTAAACCCTAATGAGCCCAAAACGATAAGAGCATTTAAAGTAAGATGTGCCGATCTCGAAGAGACTAGGGCTAACTTCAATGACATTGTTGAAAATATTAATGAGCTAACTTTAGAACTAGATCCTAAAGCAACAATTAATCATAGTTCAATATCGGCCTTCGACGATTTATTTTATTCTTGTCAGGAAGCCTTGCAACAAATAAATGCTATCTCCGACAACTCTAATTCAAAAGCTATTCAAAACCACTCCTCTGATATTTCTTTCAAACTTCCTAAAATTCCGCTACGTACTTTTTCAGGAGATTTATCCGATTTTATCCCCTGGTATAATTTATTCTGTTCAGTTATAAATCAATCTGCTATTTCTAAAGTTCAAAAACTCTTATATCTGCAAAGCTGCCTCGATGGTGAACCCCTTTCATTAGTTAAGCATCTTCCTGCTACAGATGCTAACTACGACGTTGCTATTAAAATATTGTTAGAGAGATATAACTCTAAGCGACAACTTGCCTCTACTCATGTTGAGAAACTACTGAACTTAGAATCCATGAACATGGAGTCTTACAGTAAACTTCGTTCGTTTCATGAAACCCTTACTGAACAATACTCTGCTCTTGAAGCACTCCAGTTACCTAACTTAGCGGACTTCATATTATTTTTCATAACTTTTAGAAAGCTTCCTCCTCTTACTCGGAAAACATTTGAGACTCAGTCAAAGGCGAGTTGTACTACCCAAGCTAGTTTGGACTCTCTTCCGACTTTTAACGAGTTGCTTAAATTCTTAGGTTCACAGTGTCAGATTTTAGAAACATCTCTTATGACTAGAAATCAAAAGCCTGATTCTAACTCATCTAATTCCTCTCGTTCTTCTCCTAATTGGCGCATTAGACCTTCTTATACACCAGCCAAAAAACAACTCTCGCCTCCAGAGAGGGCTCATCGCTCGTATGTTGCTACTGCTAATGTTAAACACTCTCAGCCAACTAATAACACCACTTGTCCTATATGTGATAAAATTCACTCTATCTATACTTGCGTACAACTCAGATCTCTTTCTATTCCTGAACGTAGAAATAAAATAAAAGCTCTAGACCGTTGTCAAAACTGTTTAGGCAACCATTTAAGCTCTAAATGTAATTCTAAGTCGAAATGCATGAAATGTAACGGGTCTACTGGTAATCACCATACATTGCTGCATCTTGACGATGTTTCTACTCCCTCAACATCTGCCTCTCCTTCTCAAACTGATGTATTTAGCTCTGTGGCCCAAGCTCCTGAGCCGGCAACTGTACTTCTAGGTACTGCTATCGCTCATGTTCGTGATGTCACAGGTGCTTTCGTGCCTGCTAGAGTTCTCATAGACTCAGGTAGCCAGTGCTCCTTCCTCTCTAAAGACTTCTTTCTTAAACTTCGTCTTCAATACAAGAAAACTGATGTCCACATTACTGGTCTAGGTTCAACTACAGTAAATCAACCTAAAGCTGTTGCTTGTATTGAGTTCAAACCCCCTACTTCTAATGAACCTCTCCTCTCTACTCAGGTCGTGGTCCTGGAAAAGCTTGCTGGTGCTCTTCCCTCTCAGCCTCTTAGTAATAAACTTAAGGAGCATTTCTCACATCTTCCTCTAGCTGACCCGGAGTTTTGTACCCCTGCTCCTCTTGACGGAATCCTCTTATATGTAGTGGTGCCCCTCGAAATGTTGGACCAGGATTGCCTAGTGCTCTTCCTTCTATTTTCGGATGGATAATTATGGGTCCGGTCTCTCCTACTCTTCGGTACTCTGCCTTTTTCGGAGAATCTAATCTCGACCAGGTGTTAAGGCAGTTCTGGGAAATAGAACAACCTCCCTCTCTGAATATTCCTGCTCCTGAAGATGAAGCATGCGAAAATATTTTTGTTTCTCGCCATAAACGAAACCCAGACGGTCGTTATGTCGTCCCTCTTCTCCTAAAGGACAATCACTCTGAACTAAGTGGTTCTTTCGGTTATGCTCTACGTTGCCTCTTTAACACCGAACGTAGACTGGCTAAAAACCCTACACTAAAAACTTCTTATGACGATTTCATGCGTGATTATGAAGAAACTGGTCATATGAGAAAACTTGAATCACCTCTCCCTAATTCTTTCTACATCCCTCATCACGCTGTGTATAATCCCTCTAGCACTACTACCAAAATGCGTGTTGTTTTTAACGGTTCTGCTATCTCTAAATCAGGCGTCTCCCTCAATGATGTACTTTATACTGGTCCAAAATTACAAGGAAACATAATTATGATTATTACCACATTTCGATTTCATTTAGTTGCTTTCACCGCAGACATTTGCAAGATGTACCGGCAAATATGTGTACTCGATGAAGATACTAAGTTTCAAAATATATTATGGAGATACTCACCACAAGACCCAGTATCTGTTTATCAGCTCTCAGTTGTAACGTGGGGTCTTCGCTCATCTTCTTACCTCGCTTGTCGAACCCTACACCAACTTGCTGACGATGAAGCTCACTCGTTGCCTCGTGTCAGAGCTGTCATTAAGGAAGAAACTTACATCGATGACGTCATCTCTGGAGCACCCTCTCTTAAAGAAGCTCTTCAGTTGCAATCAGATCTTATCTCTGTTTTCTCTAAAGGTGGATTTGAACTCCGAAAGTGGAGTAGTAATAGTAATTCTCTTCTCTCTACTGTACCTCCTGAACATGTCCAGACACCTCTGGTCTTTACCTCAGAAGAAGATAACTATACCAAAGTGCTTGGTCTCCAGTGGAACCCCTCTTCAGATGATTTTAGTTATCGTATAGTCAATCTTGAAGTTCGCTCAACTAAACGAGAAATCCTATCGGATATATCCAAGTTATTTGACCCTATGGGCTGGCTCTCCCCCGTCGTTCTGACAGCCAAATCTTTAATTCAAAAGTTGTGGACTACAGGTATTGGTTGGGATGATACTATTCCCTCTGATTTACAAAAGCTTTGGTGCGCTTTTGTTGAACAATTTTCTTTTCTTACTCAAGTTAGAGTTCCTAGACTTATTTTCAAATCCGATAATTCTGAATACTACCTCGTTGGGTTTTCTGATGCGAGTGAACGTGGATTCGCTGCTGTAATTTATCTTCATGTCATCTCACCTCATTTCGACCCCTCTACTCACATAATATTAGCTAAATCACGTGTAGCTCCTCTTAAGTCCTTGTCTGTCCCTCGATTAGAGCTCTGCGGCGCAGTATTGTTGTCTCAACTTTTCAAATCAATTCTCCCTCTTCTCTCTTCTAAAGTAAAAATTTCAAACACGCTGGCGTTCACGGACTCTACGGTTGTTTTGTCGTGGCTTAAAACTTCTCCTCACTTGCTTAAATCCTTTGTCGCAAATCGAGTTGTCGAAGCAACATCCATCCTTAGTCCTGACAGTTGGTATCATGTTAGCACTCACGACAACCCTGCAGATTGTGCTTCTCGTGGTCTGCTACCAGCAGAGATTGTACAACACAAACTTTGGTTCTCTGGGCCCCCCTGGCTTGCTTCTGAACCTTCTAACTGGCCCATAAATACTAGTATATCTCTCACAGAAATACCCGAACTGAAACCTTTAAAGGAGTCCTTCGTTGCTAAGGTTGAAACTAAAGAAGAGTGTTTTATTTTCGAGCGATATTCTTCGTATCAGCGTTTATTGCGTGTTACAGCGTGGATCCTCCGGGCTATTAATAATCTCAGTTCTAGTTCTTCCTCTAAAATTCGATTAGTCGGTCCTCTTTCCACCAGTGAACTCAAATCAGCTCTTCACCATCTTGTTAAATTAGTTCAGCAACATCATTTCTCTCTCGATATAGCACTTATAAAAAGAGGAGAATATTCTCGGCGTTTACAATCTCTCACTCCCTTTCTCGATGCCTCCGGTCTCCTTAGGGTGGGGGGCAGACTTAGTCGATCTATATTGCCATATGAAACCAAGCATCCTCTTTTACTTCCAAAAACAAGCAAGTTCACCTCTCTTGTCATCGATTATTTTCATGTACGTGACTTACACGTAGGACCTCGTAGTTTGATAGCCACTATCCAGCAAACGTTTTGGATCATTTCTGGGCGTCAAGCCATTAGATCGCGATTAAGTAAGTGTTTAAAATGTTTTAGAATGCGTGCTCAGTTTATCCAACCTAAAATGAGCGATCTTCCTCTTTCGCGCGTGCAAAAGGCACACCCGTTTCTTGTTGTGGGAACTGACTACGGTGGCCCTTTTCTTGTTCGAGAAAGTACTCGACGAAACGCTAAGACTTACAAAGCCTACTTGTGTCTCTTTGTCTGTTTTACTTCTAAGGCTGTACATTTAGAGGTGGTCTCTGATCTCTCAACCGAAGCGTTTTTGGCTGCTTTTGATCGCTTCACGAGTCGGCGTGGGTTATGCTCCACAGTTTACAGCGACTGCGGCACGAATTATGTCGGCGCTAACCGTTACCTTTCTGAGATACATCAACTTCTCTCTCAACCCCAAAATAGTGAAAAGGTTCACAATTATTTTTCTAACCTCTCTATAAAATGGATCCTATCTTGTCCTGGTGCGCCTCATTTTGGAGGTATTTATGAGGCAGGGATAAAGTCTGCGAAACACTTACTTCGTAAAGTTATAGGAAACCATGTTCTTACCTTTGAACAGCTCACCACACTCTTCATCAAAGTCGAAGCCGTCATGAATTCAAGGCCCCTCTGTCCGACCTCTTCAGATCCTTCTGATCTAACCTCTCTTACTCCCGGCCATTTGTTAATCGGAAGTCCTTTGAACAGTGTCCCTGAACTGGATCTTACCGATGTCCCTCAAAATCGACTAACCCAGTGGCAACTTCTCCGCCAAATGTATCAGACCTTCTGGGATCGCTGGCGCAAAGAGTACCTTTTAACCCTCATGCAGCGTCAAAAATGGACAACTAGCTGTCCTAATCTCAAAGTGGGCGATCTCGTTCTTCTCAACAACGAAAAGACTCCCCCACGCTGTTGGCCTCTCGCTCGCGTTGAAGAAGTCCATCCAGGTTCTGATGGGACAGTCCGAGTCGCGACTATCCGCACTGCAGATGGGTTATTTAAGCGCCCAGTTGTAAAACTGGCCCCGTTACCCGGCGCTTAATCTTTTCCCATTTGATTTATTTTTTCTTACTCCTGCAGTTCCTTTCTTTTTTTTTTCTTGGAAGTAGTTTTCTTATTTTTTTTTTTTCAAATAATTATTTTCTTTAGTTTGGTGCAGCCACCCCTCGAAGATAAGATTTCAACTTTTTTTTTTTTTTTCTTCGAAGATATGATTTTCTCTTCTTTCTCTCTTCAAGTATTTTTTTTACTTTGTTGAAGTCTCTTTTCTTTTCTTTTCTTTTTGAAACCTTCCGTTTCGGTGGGGGGAAATGTTGGGTTTTGGATTTAATTTTCCCGCCTCCTCAGTGGCGGCGCTTTTTCGTTCGCCATCTATAACCTCCCTATTCCCTTCCCTTCGCTTCCTCTCTCACCATGCCCGCACCGGCACCTCTTCCTCTCTAGTTTTCCATTTAAAGTTCACTAAAAATAGTAAAGCCCGTTTAATTCATTTAACTCAAAGTGGTAGACAGTTGTGTTGTGTCACCGAAGTGAACTTCATCTGCCACCGACCCCAGGCCTGGGACATCACCACCTCACGACCTACGCAGCACCAAGTAAGCCTCTTCTCTCTTCTTTTCTTTCTCTACCTCTCCCTCTACCCTCTCCCCTTTTCCTACACTACCTTCAATTTTCAATTTTAGTTACAATGAGTCTATGTAACAAATTTAAGATCTTTAAATCCACTGGAAGCTAAGATAATATTATCTGATTAAATCCAAGATGGCGGCCATATGTTGAAGTTAAAGTACCTTTAATATTCTTCTTTAGCTACCATAGGTCTATGTAACAAATTTCAGATCTCTAGGTCCCCTAGAAGCTGAGATAATAGAGTTTTATTAAATTTAAGATGGCGGTTATAATTCAATACAGTGGCCATATGTTGAAGTAAAAGTGTCTTTAATTTTCTTCTTTAGGTACCATAAGTCTATGTACCAAATTTCAGATCTCTAGGTCCTCTTGAAGCTGAGATAATAGAATGTAAATAAATCCAAGATGGCGGCTATAATTCAATATGGTGGCCATATATCGAAATCAAAAGGGTCGCACTTTTCTATTTATGGTATACACTCTATCTATGTACCAAATTTCAAACCTCTATGTCAATGGGAAGTAGGAGAATTACTGATGAATAAATCCAAGATGGCGGCCAAATATTGAAATCAAAATGGTCGCACTTTTCTATTTATGGTACACTCTATCTATGTACCAAATTTCAAATCTCTATGTCAATGGGAAGCAGGAGAATTTTTGATCAGTCAGTCACTGTCACTCTTAGTTTTATATATTATATAGATAATATGTTACTGGAAATAGTCTTAAACGTATTAGTACTAGAGATATAAATGAAAAAAAGGTTTCGTTTTTTCCTGAAAGTAAGTAAGTCCTTGTTTGTTTAATCAGTTCAAATAGAATCCCAACAAAAATACTATTGTGTAAAAAGTTGTGAGATCATAGGTTTAGCCAAGTCTCTCACTGTCCGAGTAAGTTCTACTAGGTCTATTTTTTTTTTCATAATTTAATTACTTCATTCAATTTAAATTCAAAACCAGCATACCCTTCACTACTTTACTAATTTTAAAGGCTGTTGATGTGCCGAAGTCAAGCAATCTACTTTGGTTCTATTTACTTTGATTTGATTGCTGTTAGCGAATTTTCAAAGAAAATTACGCTATTGCAATGGCTTCAAAATTTTTGTAATGCGAATTTTTGAAAAATTTTTCCATGGAAATCCGTTTTAGACCATTCTGAATCGATTCCTAAAATTTAACACTTTTTTTATGTATGTATGTATATATGTATATATGTATGTATATATGTATGTATATATGTATGTATATATGTATGTATATATGTATGTATATATGTATGTATATATGTATGTATATATGTATGTATATATGTATGTATATATGTATGTATATATGTATGTATATATGTATGTATATATGTATGTATATATGTATGTATATATGTGTCACTCCAGACGATATCTTCCCCTAGGATGCACTTAAAAATTTCAAACCAATTTTAAAATGTCAATAATATCAAAAGAAATAGATGAGTAAAGTGGCCGGATAACCCCCGTCCTGTAATGACCTAATGAGCTGTTGAACGGGACTAAAACTACAACCAAAAAAAAAAAAAAAAAAAAAAAAATATCAAAAGAAAGGATGAGTTCATTGGCCAGAATTTTTGGAGTTCATTTAGGGGTCAAATTTTTACAATTTAGGGTCAAAAATAGCATAAAAACGTGTTTTTTTTTCTATTTTACCCCCCTTTTATATGAAAATATGATAAAAGTGTACATAACAACAATTACTGTACTCTTAAAGAGCTTTCCAACGATATGCATCTTGAAGGGTAAATACGATTTTGACTTTTGTACCTCGTACCCCTGTGTACGAATTTTTTTTTTCACCCATGCAAATTCTAAACCAAAATTTTCCTATATTATCATAAGCCAATAATACGCAGATTTCTTTGAAAATTCGCTCATTAAGTCATGGTGCATGACTGGACTTTTATTATCTTATTATAAGAAACCTCTTAAGGATTAGATTAACAATAGGTTTGTCCCAACCAAGCTGTGTTCCGTCTACGGAATCTTCATGGGCATTCGCAATGGATAAACGCCGATCCAACCCGACTTGTGACAGTGTTTCCGTACCGTCTCAAATTGTTTCGACGTTTACGAACCGTTTACTGTACAGTCCAAACGATCCTCTGACAATACCAAGTACTGGTTTGTATGACATACGCAGTTATTGAATCACACATGTCCATTTCAACAAGAAAGTTCCCTAACTGTTAGGTTTCTATGAAAGTTTTAATAAGGTGCGAATTAGAGTTATAAATCCGTTCCAACCTGACGATGTTGTATAACAATGGTAAAGCATACTCATAAAACCTACCCTAAACGATTTCCGAACGATGCAACGAACGCTACAAATGGGGGGGGGGGGGGTAAACTTAATATTTAGGTTATTCATATTTTTATACGCTCAATTTAAGGTCATTGTGCGGTATTCAATCTTGAATTTTTATTTTTTTTTTTTTAAATGGTAATTTATCATGCCCAATGATAAAATAATGTATTTTTTTCATGTAAGCTCCAAATTATGTTTCGCAGGATATTTTATTCCTTATAAAAGAAAGAATATGTATAATAATATAGTCCTGGTTCTTGTCTAAGAAAGTTTTGGATACAAATCTATTGAGGCTTTTCAATATTAGGAAAAAGCTACTGATTCCTAGCACGAGCCCCTAGCGGTGAAGGCTAATTAATAATGATGAGTGATAGTGATTACCTACATAATAAATAATGATGGAATGAGTGGGACAGTGAGGAGTGGAGAGGGAGGAAGGAAGGAAGGAAGTTAGTTCGAGGATTGTTCCAGAGATAGAGCTGGTGTCTCTGTGGAAGGAAAGCAAGTAGAAGCTACTGTATGTACCGACACAGTGAGAGAGAAGCACACAAAGCGTGAGATATCCGGAACTAGATGTTTCCCTCAGTCCATATCACTATGACTATGTCACTTAGTGACTTGAACACACGTTATAAAGCCCTAGCCGCAGTTCCTGTCTTATCTCCTTCTCTACATCCCGTATCACATTATACCTTCCTACATGTCTCAGGTGTCTTCACTATAATACCTGTCTCCTTCTCTATTTCCTTTTTATTTACACCGTAAACTTGTATTATTTTATTACCGATAAATAAGTAACGACATTAGCATCAATTTAGTACCAATTTAAAAATAAACTTTTTCATATGATACATTTAAAATAAATTATCTTCTAGTTTTAACAATTACAGTCTGGCCTCCTTATAACGAAAATTTATGAAACGAAAATCTCTATTATTTTACTTTATCATATAAAGAGAATGTAATGTGATGGCGTAAAAATTCGATTTTGAACTTTTGATGGAATTACACGTTTTGAGGTTCCCTGTGTCCAAAAAAGTGGTTTTTATAAAATACTAGCTGAGAAGGTGAACTTCGTACCGCTTAATAACCATTTAATTACAGTTAATAACATAAGAAATGTATAGCTGCTACCTTTGAAAAACCTTATAAATGGTTTATTTAGTTATACAGGGTGGTCCAAAATTCTCCCCCCTCCCTCTTAACTTTTAAACGGTTTGAGATAAATTAATGATACTTGGGGGATCTCTACCATGCAAAGGGAAGTTTGTTTTCATGCAATCACCCACTAGGGGCAACACCCACTTTGCCCCCAGGCCACCCAACTTCAAATTTTTAATTTGGAGTGTATATATTTTTGATAGCATATTTGGATTCTACAGTGAAAAATAATAAACTTTTACTTGAAACTTTTTTTTTCTATTCCCAATATGCTCCCTATAGGTGGGCAAAGATAGCAAAATTACCCTACCGATAATACGTTGTAAAATCTAAACGGTTAGAGATAAATTAATGAAACTTAGGGGATCCGTACCATGTAAAGGTAAGTTTGTTTTCATGCAACCGCGCTGTAGGGGCAACCTCCCATTTTGCCCCCAGATCACCTAACTTCAAAATTTTGTCCTAGAATGTATATTTTTGATAACAGATTTAGATTCTACTGCAAAGGTATACAAATGGTAGATTTCAGCGCCTGGGGTCAAAATGGAGGTTGCCCCTAGTACGCGAGTGGATGATTAAACACTTCCCTTTACATGGTACAGATCCCCCAAGTTCCATGACTTTATTTTAAACCGTTTAGATTTTATAACGATCTAAATGTTATTTTTTTTACTATTTCGGAAGGGTTATTTGTCTATCTTTGCCCCTCTGTAGGGGGAAAAATATTGGAGATAGAAAAAATAGTTACAAGTAAAAGTTTATTATTTTTCACCGTAGAATCCAAATATGCTATCAAAAATATACGCTCCAATTTGAAATTTTGAAGTTGGGTGGCCTGGGGGAAAAGTGGGTGATTGCATATGAAAACAAACTTCCCTTTGCATGGTAGAGATCCCCCAAGTTTCATTAATTTATCTCAAACCGTTCAAAAGTTAAGAGGGGGGGGGGGAGACTTTTGGACCACCCTGTATAATGTTGCCTTAGATGAAATTTGCAATGTATACTTGTAGATTATACAATATTGGCACAGCATACAGATGGACAAACTTTTTGACAACACAGATGAATTCATTTTTATTTATATAGATATAGATTATAGAAATATTTTTCCTGTATTTTCCATTTTACCCCCTCCTATATGACTAAAATATGACAAAAATGTACATAACAATGACTGAGCTCTTAAAGAGCTTTTCAACGATATGTGTCATTAAAGGCTTTCATTACTTTGACATTTGTACCCCGTATCCCTGTGTACGAAAATTTAGACATATTTTTACTAATTCAGAAACTTTCCCGGACATGTTTCCAACCATTCCCTAAAGTTTCATCGCATTCGGATGACATACAGATAAACAAACATTAATTTTTATTTACATAGATTTGTCGTCTGTCTGTGACGCCTGGAGCTTAAACTATTTCTATTTATTCACGAATAAAAGTTACAATACATACAAAAATTGGACTTCTGAGTTAATGTGTTATAATTCATTTATTACAACGAATAAATAATAATTGGTTTTGTATAAGAAATGAAATAAAGTTAGTAAAAAGGCTTCGATTAAAGGTCTTGTATTTTATAACTTGAATGCCAGAGTTAAATGAAAATCCTTGTAAAGATTTATTTAATATTATTATAATTTTTGTAATGTTTGTTTTTCAAAGGCTAATTGCTATTCAGTAGGCTATTTGACTGTTAAGAGAATTGAATTTAAATAATGTTTCCCTAGCCGGTCCGCTTGTAAAGGCTCAACAATCATTAGTTATTTACTAACCTCCCTAATAAAATATTCATTATTTAAATTTCAAATAGAAAATTATTTACTTATTCTGAAAACGTTAACGTATCTTCCGTTCTTA
This sequence comes from Gerris lacustris, assembly GCA_951217055.1. Lineage (NCBI taxonomy): Eukaryota > Metazoa > Arthropoda > Insecta > Hemiptera > Gerridae > Gerris > Gerris lacustris. Next base: position 76,526,012 of record OX578278.1, read on the forward strand.
TAGTAACTAGTACATTGTGCACTTGTTATTTCTATAAATTGCACCGAACAGAAGAAAAAAATATTTGTAGAAATACAGCTGCTTAACTAATTGCACTTATTTATGTGGTGATGTTCCTATAAATGTATTTATTGTGTGATGTTCCTATAGATATATTAATATTCAATAGATTAAAGAAGTAAGAATATTATAGAGTTTACTTGTCCTGGTAATTATGGTTATCTAATTTGAGTTTGTCACGATAAACATTTGAAATCACGTTATTCTTCTTATTCTTCGATCATTTTTATTGTTCGATGTGAAATAACTAAACCTTTTAAATTAACTGTATAATAAATTATTGTTAAGAAATTAGAAATTATACTTTTTACTTAATGAAAATAATAAATTTGACTTAAATCACTGGATCTAAAAGGTCACTTAGCTAAATTCTCTTTTATTACCTAATAGATTTTTTTTTTGAGGTTGTCAAAAGAAAGTACTTGTATTTAGAATATTAGAGGCTATATATATTTAGTGAAGTAAAAGAATGGAATTAGTATTGGCTGGGAATCATTTATGCCATTATAATTATATATTCAAATCGGTATGAATATTATATTCTTTTTCTAGTTGGTCTTTAGGGATGAAAAATTAAAAAAACAATTATTTTTCTTTTAATTTTTTATCTTCAATATCTTAATTTTAAATATTATAATTACCTACAGTTAAAAACATAAGAAACAAACTTTAAATATAATTATTTTACCAAATAGTGTTCTTACAATTTCTTGATAATTAAATTCAAGGTAAAATAATATTATTTAAAGTTTGTTTCTTGTTATTTAAAATTAAGATTTAAGAGATACAAAAATGTTTTAAAAATTGTTTTGAATTTTATTTTGTTACTCAATAATTACATAATAAGATAAACATTTTAAGACTAAATAACAAATTTTTACCTATGATTGCATGTTTTGCCCATATTCTGGGAAGTTCCTGGGCATCTTCAGACCTATAGTAAAATAACATAAACAATATTATAACAATAACTTAACAGACATAAGCAAAAATATTTTATTTGGTATTAATAGTTATTTATGCACCTAGGGAGTAAAGTAAGCCATTATTCCCTGAGCAAAAAAGTTGGTTCTTGAGGCGAAGCCCAAGGAACCATGGTCCCTAAATCCTGAGGCCTTAGCCGAGGGAATTTGACTCTTTAATTCCGAGGGAATAACTCTAATTAGCTCCCGAGGCGCAGCCGAGAGAGATAATTATCGCGGGGGGAATAATGGCACTTTACTCACGAGGTACGTACAATATTTTATCTTCAGTATGGAGAAAATTCACATTTTCGTCCATTGCACAGTTTGTATTTATTATTTTAATAAATAACAATAATTATTAGCACTTTTAATAGCAGATATAAGAGATTCCATATTAAAACCAAATAATAATTGGAATTAAACTCAAATAGAAGGTTATTTAGATGCAGGTTATAAACAAAGATAAACATGGTCGAAAAAGCAGTGTCGCCAACCTGATTTCAACAACTTCATTACATTAGACATTTATTTTCTACTATTTATAAAAAAATTAAATTGTAATCTTTACTTTTTCGCCCTACGCTTTACTTTTTCGCCCTTCTTTTACTTTTTCTCCCTACTTTTTGAGTTCAGGGATGAAAAGACTTACTTTAATCCCTCTAAACTAATTCAAAATCATAACATTTTCTCCCTACTGGAGATAAAATATTTATCTTATTATGTAATTATTGTGTAACAAAATAAAATTCAAAACAATTTTTAAAATAATTTTTTATCTTATCTTAATTTTAAATAACAAGAAACAAACTTTAAATAAAATTATTTTACCTTGAATTGAATTATTAAGAAATTGTAATAAAACTATTTGGTAAAATAATTTTATTTTAAGCTTGTTTCTTGTTTTTAAATGTAATGCTATTATTTAAAATTAAGATATAGAAGATAAAAAATTGTTTTGAATTTCATTTCTTTGACAATAATTACATAATAAGATAAATATTTTAAGATCAAATAACAAATATTTCTTATGATTTATATCTGTTAAGTTAAATTATTGTTATAATATAGTTTATGTTATTATATTTTAGGTCAGAAGATAATATTTGTTTCTTAATTTTTCATCCCTATAAAGACCAACAAGAAAAAGAATATAATATTCATACCGATTTGAATATATAATTATTATATATTCAAATTATTATTATTGGCATAAATGATTTCCAGCCAATACTAATGGCATTCTTTTAGTAAAACTTATTTCCCAGTTTCTCTAATATTCTAAATACAAGCAGTTTCTTTTGACAACCTCAAAAAAATCTATTTGGTAAAAAAAAGAGCAATAAGCTAAGTGACCTTTTAGATCCAGTGATATAAGTTAAATTATTATTTTCATTAAGTGAAAATTATTATATCTTAAGTTATTATAAAGTTAATTTAAAGGTTTAGTTATTTAAAATCGTCCAATAAAAATTATAGAAGAATAAAAATAATAAGGTGATTTCAAATGTTTATCGTGACAAACTCTAATTAAATAACCATTATTACCTGGACAAATAAACACTAATACTTCTTTAATCTATTGAATGTAGGTATTTGTGGGTATGTTTCCTATTATCATAGGACTAGCAATTAAAAACGCGGTTTTTACCTCGCGAAAAAAACCGCGAGTCTCTAGGTGGTCTAGAAGCGAGTCAGTGGGTTTTGTCACTTATATAAGTATACTATATACTTTTTTAGATTTTTTTTTTTTATAAAATTGTTAATAACTTAGGTTTTACTCAATATTTTTCGATGAAACTAAACCAATAATATGCGCAAAATGTTTGCGCTCACCTCTGAAAAAAATGCGTTTATAAAGAGCACTTATAAAGTCGGACTGTTGGCGGTAGACACACATACACACATACATACATACATACATACAAAATAAAAAAATATCAAAATTTTTTTGCAATTCTGATCAATGTTCAGACATAACTTTAATTTTATAAATATAGATTGTAGATGGTTTTTTATCGGTTCATTTTTTTTTTTTTTTATTCTGTATCAGCCAAATAAATATTTCTTCTAATTGTATAGGAAGGGCATACTGAAATTTTACAGGTAAACTCAAAAGATATTTTTAAAACCTTTATATAAGTTTCTCATTTGTTTGTGTGTGTATTTGTATGTTGTGTGTTGTTTGTAGCTGTCGTCATAGTCTTTAAAGGGCTAATTTTAATCTTCCTCCAGTCATGCGCAAGAAGCCCTGTATAATCTCTGTACTAATACAACTACGTCAAATTATAGGGTCACACGTGAACTAATTAACAACGCTCATTGTAACAACTCAATAACCGTGATTACAAATTTTCAAATCGTATTTGACACAAACAACTTGCAGACGACTCACCCAACTTAAATGCATATTATTATGCGTGAAGGATTTATTATAAAACTTTGTTTTTATAGGAGCTTGTATTTTATTTTTCTTTGGTCTAAATCTACCTGTACACGCAAAAGCCAAATAAAAGGAACAGTTACTAAGTTGGTCTTTAGTTGCTAATATATGCTTTATGTTATCTAGAAATGCAAAAGTAAAGTGGAAAAGATACGGCAATCCTGTTGCATTCTTATATTATTTTACAGTTTTAGCTATTTCAAAGCAAAATTCTACGTATAATTGCAATTATTCAAAAACCCTTTTTTCGTAATTTTGCTTCCGAGCTAACCGAAGGTATATACGGAAGCTACGTGGTCGTTCTGATTAACGAAAAATATTTAGATCTCCGATTTCAAAAATTCCAAGACAGAAATCCGATTCAGACATCAGGGAACATTTTTTTGTTCCGTGTATTTTTGTCGCTCAATTTTTGCGAACCAACAAATCTTAAAACCTACACGTCCAATTTTAATGAAATTTGAATGGAAGGTTATAATGAGCTCATTGTTGGTCCCATATAAGTTTCAACCTTCTGCGCCCATTTTTTCTTCTCTTCCACATGCGCACAAACATACATTTATAGCTTCAAAAGTACTTATCTGATTTGTATGAAACTTTTATAGTTTATCGAAAGTAGCCCTCAGATAGCCACAGATTAATTTGAACCGTCTGCACTCTTTAACTTTTGCTAAATTGGTACTTTAATTTATGAAAATAATCATAACAATTTCGACAGATTAAAAAAACGGGGGAAACAATTAAACAAATTAGACAATAATGGCGTTTAAAAGTATAAAATCAATAAAGTACGTGATAGGATGCGAGGCAACTATGTTTCACACCAATTGACAGTCTATTTTAACACGATTTTGCCCTAGTATTTTTATATTTTTGAATTTTCAATAAAATAACGTGTTATATTCCTCGAAATTAAGTGTTACTATCAGTATCTATAAGTCTAAAGGTGTGTGTCCAACCGAAGGGATATTATAGCATCAAATATTTATTGATTAAACTTAACTTATCTTATATTTTAATCTTTCAATCGGATTGATTCAATACCCAAATACAACAAAAGTTTCTTGTTTTCAACTCCAAGTCTTGATTGGCTTCCTAATTGAAATTATGGGCTGTTAAGTTAAAATTAATCAGTGATTTTTTTTATTTTATATATATATATATATATATATATATATATATATATATATATTAATTTCTTAAGGGCCAATATTTAAAGTACAGGTCTAGGCATATTTAAAGAGGTTGGTGTGAAGTCGTGGGACAGGGCTCTGTATGGTTCTGGACCCTGATGCTGTGGAACTCTTGGATAAATGGACACAGATACTATCAGACAAGTAATATCCACCTTTCTGTCCTCACCTCAGTATACACACACACTCACACGCTTTTATTTATCCACTTCAGAATATTTTTAATATCTCTTTCTTATTCTTTAGCTTCGCTCTTTTATTCCGATCTTATTTATCGACCTTGTCTTTTCTTTAATCTTACTATTTCTTTAACTCTTTCATTTTAATTCTCTTAATTTCTTTCATTCTTCCTCTTCATCATTTATTCAAATTTTCTTTTCACATATCCTTTTTCCACCCTTGTCTCTTTTTGCTAGCCGATTCATTACCTCTCTCTATCTTTTATGCGTGTCTCGTTAATTCTGTTCACACCTAGGTATCAGTACATGTATGTTAATAAGAACAAGTTTAGGAAGCGAAGAATTGTCATTTTCATTTTAATCTTCATCCATTTTCCTCGGACTCTAAGTAGTTACCTAGTTGAAATCTATCTTTCTCGTATACTTTTGTCTTCCGTCCTTTTTTCTCTACTTACTCTTAATTAGTACAATTTTTTACATTTTCTACTGCCACACTTCGTGTGTTTACTCAACTTATCCGTTTAAGTTCCGCAAATTATAGAATGAAACAACTTAAGGTCATATTTTTGTACTAGTGAAGCATGAGAGTTATTAGATAAAAAGGGAATGATATAGACTATAGACAATTATTAATATAATATTATAATTATGACTAGGGAGGTTAATAAAAAGTAATCCAACAATGTTGTCACTACTATTTGTATTAATTATTAACAAACGCGATTTGACTTTATATATCATCTTTAGTGTTAAGTGTTAATGTGTTAACATAGTAAGGATAAAGATTCTACTAGCTACAATAATAAGAAAACTTTATTGAATAAACATATAAATATAAATAAATTACATAAATATAATAATTTTCAGGTGACTAACACTCCCAGTTTCGAGCTTCTATTAAGCTCCTTCCTTGGGGAAAAAATAGTAATTTAGAGCATTATACTTTATATTTATGTGATAACTTGTAAGAATTAAGGAAAACAGTTCCAACAAAAACCCTAAAGCCATGTCCAGACTGCCGAGCGGAACGGAGGAAACGAGCCGAGCATAATATATAGGTCTCTGCGCATGCCCAGCCTACAGAGCGCTTGCGCATGCCCAGCCTACAGAGCGCTTGCGCATCTCAGAGTAGGCATGCGCAGAGACCAATAACGAGACGAATAAACTGCTGATAAATCAGTAACTTGTTGTTTTAATTTAGTGACAACCTTGTATTAAAGATGGGATATAAGCTGAAAAGGGTTGAAGTTACTTTATTAATTTGAGATTTAGTGGTAAGTGAAATTTAGTTTAGTGTCGAGAATGAGGCCTAAATATTTTAAACTGTCTGACCATTCGATTCTGGAGTCACTAAACTTAGAGCATTTGGAAGTCTGGGTCGCGCTTGGTAAATATCGCCTTTGTTTTAGAGTTTTGAAGTTAGCCTTTGTTCTACTAGCTACATATTTAAAAGGTCTTATAACTTCAACTAACAGTACCAAATGGGGGTAGACTAGAGCTATAGAAGAATTAAGGAATCAAAAGTAAGGTATATAAACTGAAGATCCAATGCGGAACCAGGTTATAGAGTTAGGTTAGGTATAACATTATTTTTCTCAACAGCTCAAAGATAATAAATAATAACACAACAAGATTTTACTACAACTAACGTGTACTTTAAAACTAATATAAGTGATTTTTAAAAATTTTGTTTTATAGATACGATTAATATAGGTGACTATTTCTTGCTGGGAGTAAAAAAGAAAATCTTGTAGTTGCTGCTTTGTCCTTAATCCACAGATTCACTCCTCACTCTCCATAAATCTCTGGCAGTATCTTCCACTCCCATCTCAGAGCTTTCCTTTCCATTTACCAGTGTTGCATTGCCATTCCATATTTGTAATATTGAGCTACGACTTATAAAAATGCTAAATGAGAATAGTGTCATTGATTATTATTTATGGAAATATTCTTGTGTTTTTACATGTATAGTGTTTGTGTTTCTAACTTACATATATGAGTGTTTCGCATTTTTCCAGTGTTGTAGAGCGAGCACCTGGTTTTGTTTACATCGAAATGAATTGAAAATGGTTGGAAAAAAGTTGGTTCCCTCTTGTGTGCTCGCCTGGTGTTTCCATCTGGAGTTTCTGCCGGTTAATTGGTAAAATGAAGACGGTGGCTGTTGTAAAACATGCGTATCACAACGAGATGATATCAATTAAGAAAACTGTGTATTGAATATGTTGAAGATGTCGGAGGTTGCTTCAACATTAGATAAGAGTTAACAGGCCCTTTTCTTTCTGGATATTTATATTGACTTATAAACAAGCGGTGATCTCCCCGAACTATAATCGACTCACAACTTACTCCCCGTCTTATAAACACTATATTTTTCTTTGTAATCTTATTTATATAATAGGGCAAACCTGGTACACACGGTAATAAAAACTAAACGTAGATCTCCCGTGGCCAGACCTGGTTTCTCTCATTTATATATAGCGAAGCCTTCTATACACTATTAGAAAGAATAACTGAATTTAAACTAAAACAATCTCTACGGTATTTTTTTAGTTAATTTCGGATCTTCTCCCCATCCATTTTTTTCCCCTCGGACACGAAACACGAAATAAAATAAGCTTAAATAAAATAAAGGAAATTCTAATGTTTCTTTTGTTTTCCCCACCTTTTCAAAATAAACCGTATTATTTTTGGATAACATTTGCTATTGTATTATTTTTGTTTTAAATATTTACATTAGGGTTTATGTTTTTTGAAACACAAAAAGTAGATGAAAGGTTCTCGTGCTTACAAATTATGCGATTCTTTTCATAGAATTCATCTTGTTTATGTGAATATTTGTTTGCTTATATCTGGCTTACTCCCCAAATTCGCAAAGTAAAAATCACGGTTATTTTTGAAGAATAAGTGTGAGGGCAGCTAAACTTTATGGATTACTTAGGTTAATAAACTTTATGGATTACTTATGTTAATAAACTTTATGGATTACTTATGTAATTACATTTTTTGGATTACTTATGTTAATAAACATTATGGATGACTTGTGTTAACTCTTTTTACAGTCAGTATTGTATTTAGATCAAGTTAATACTTTCTACCAATTTTCTCCTTAATTAACGTGAATGAGAATCTAGTTGAAATTATAAACATTTTACGGTCAAAATATGTTTTATCTCCAGAAGAGAGAAAAAGTGAACTTTTCTCCCTAGTTTACAGGGAGGAAAGTTACTCATTGCACCCAGTCAGGATAAACAGGGAGAAATGGAAAATAAGGAACTTACCGATTCCCTCCAGTGTTACCCTAGATAAAGCACAAGTAAGTATAAGTTTGGTGTTAAATACACAATTTCATTTATTAACTTTTGTTTAATACCTAATTCTACAATATCATTTTTACAATGTAACCTCCACAACGGTAGCCATGGTGATTCATTTTCACCAGAAAATGAAAATGAAATCATAATTTCTAAATGTAGATAAACTAATGTATATACATCAGTTGGCAATACTGATTAAATACTGGCAATATATTATGACTCAGTTACCAGCTGAATCTCCCATCTAATTTAAAAAAAATACTATCTGCAATCAGCGCCGGTGCTACACTTTTGGCCGCCACAGGCAAGACGGTTTTTGGCCGCCCAATTGAAATAGGCTTTCTTTAACCGGAGGGGGGGGGGAGAAGGGTTATTTTTGGGGGCTTTCCTACATTTATGTGTTTGGGTTATTACACAAAAAATAACTGGAAAGTTTTAAGTCTTTGTGTTGGGTTCTTTCGGGAATAAAGAACCTGTAACGACCTCCAGGCAAAGTCAGACAAACGAAAGAAATTATAATTGTCCTCAGTTTGGTTTCGCCTACGGACCCTAAAAATGGATATACCTAGATATTATGCAAATTCAATAAAAGTTGGCCTATAAGTTGGTAAGTTTAATATTTTACTATTTAATCTAAAATATTCCTATTTTAAGTTGGTAATAAAAGTATTGATATAATAAAAAATAGGCCTAAACTGTCACTGGGACATGACTATATAACTAAATTTTTGGATGTCAAACATTTTATAAGGAAAAAATGGCCTGAAATTTTCTATGGCCATATTTTTAATATTATTCTTAGTGGACATTATATTGTGAATTGTAATTAAACACGCCTCCTCTGATACTTTAATTTAGATTAGATTAAAAAGTAAATTTTTACTAATAAGCCAACTTTTGTTAACTTCGGACAGTCTCGTCTTTTTTTGTTCTTGGGGTATAACAACTTAAATTATTTTCAACTTTTTAAAATCAAATAATTTTTCCACTATCAATCGGGCGATTGATAGTGCCCTCTGTCCTGTAACTCTGTAACTAAAACTCAATATTAGAGGAAGGGTACTTCTTTAGATAGTTACTCCCCTATGTTGCATTAGAAAAAAATGACTTTGACTAAATAACTATTTAGAAAAAGAGATGTTTAGTCCAATGATGTTTGGGACCAAGGAATATCCCATTTCTGTTTTTATAAGGGGAGTACCGGTCTACAGAAGGACATTCTGTACACCTTTAGATTGTTACTCCCCTCTGCTTTTTTTTATAAGGGGAGTAACAATCTAAAGAAGTGCCAGAGGAAGAAACCTATAACAGTAAAATATTTAACAAGTAGAAATATTTGTGATGAGAAGCAAAAATTCGATCTTGATATTTTGACGAATTTACACGTTTTGAGGTCCCCTGAGTCCAAAAAAGCGGGTTTTAAAAAATGTCTGTCTGTCGTCTGTGGATACGCCTGGAGCCTAAACTACTGGGCCAATTTTCACAAAATTTGGCATATACATGTTCAGAAAAATCATACCCCGAAATGATGTTTTCCCCAAACACTCTGAAAAAACATGAAACAAATTATTTCCCCGGAAACGGTTCTGACGATTTTGATTAAAAAATTAAAAAATGTAGCCCATTAAAATACGAATCTAACGATATAAGCCGTTTTCCCTGGGAAAATCTAGTTCCTGGGAAAATAGCTTTGACCGTGTACGGAGAGAGGCCAGGATCGATTCCCCGCCGAGGAGAAGTTATTTTTAAATTTTGATGAAAATATTTAATAATAATTAAATGTACCTACTATTTATTTTATTTTTTCCTTTATTTGGCATTGGCTTTACACCATACAACCATAATTGTAAATGTACCTACTAAAACTAATAAATTGAAAACACAGGGCTAAGTAATTATGAACTCGTATATCAAAAACTTTGTCTGATTTGTCTCGGACCGATTTTTATTTGATTAGGACTAGGAGAGATATAACAATTATTAAAAAATTAAGGGAAGAAAATATAACAGTTATAAAGGGGTAAGAAAAGAGTTAAGTGAATAAATAAAAATTTAAGGAGGGTCACGAGAGAAAGAAAAATACATACATAACAAAGACAGCCGATAGTTTTTTTAGGAAAAAAAAGAAATAACACCGGTGTTACCAAGAAAACCCGAAATGCGATTAGCTCGGCTAGATAACTAAAACAGCACCTGATAAGGTAGGTATTGTCGAGTGGTGTTATTACTAGGGTTCCATCTCTAACTTGCCTACTCAGACTCAGTACGGGGGTTACGCACATTATTATCGTTTTGCTACTACAGATTTTGTTTTTCAATTTTATAAAATAAAACAAACTGAGGGCGTCATCGGCCGCCCTCTGAGTTTGGCCGCCACAGGCGGCCGCCTGCCCCGCCTGTGCGTAGCGCCGGCGCTGTCTGCAATTCAATTTTAACATGATTAAACATATTTAGGAAGTTACTAATATTATATTCAACTATTTTTGCAACCGAGGAAACGGTAGGTACTCTTAAAGAAAAGGGACTCTCTTTTTGTGTAAAGTAAATATACAGGAGAGTTTATATCCCTTAGTCTAACTACCTATTAGGACAAAGGGATATTCAATCCAATATGCTTTGGGACAAAGGAATATCACACTTTTATAATAATAAAAGTTTGTATTCGGTTGTCCGAAAGTATTTTAGATTAAAAAAAGTGGGGGCCCTTTTCTATAAAAATGTGCCACAGAAGCTATGTGATCGTTCTGAAAAACGAAAATATTTTATGCCTCCGATTTCAAAATTTCCAAGAAAAATAGTATATTATGTTACTAGGCTGTGAAGTGAGTTTTTTCTTTGAGAAAAAACTCTTCACAGTCACGTAGCATATGCTATTTTTTCCGAGGTAGCAGACAATGAAAAAACATTAAATATTAATCACTAATCAATATATAATAATAACAAATATTAGTACATACTTAAAAAAAGAAACCTTAAAAAGAGGTTACACTATAAGAAAAGATAAATAAAACGCATTGACATCTAGCGGATTTTTATCGTACTAGAAGCATTTCTACAAAGACTGCAGCACTACTAACGGAAGTTTTGACAACTACCCGCCGGAAAATAAAAATCTTTTAGTTCCTAGGACGTAAAAGATTTTTTCTTTACAGCTAGGAGTAATGAAAAGATTTTTTAAGTCCACGTAATGAAAAAATGGATTTTAGCTATGTTTTTTAGGCTCTAAAGTTACTATTTCACAGCCTACCTCGGAAAAAATACATTTTCTGAAACAGGAAACTCTTTTGGTTCCGCACGTCTGTCTATCGCTCAATATTTGCGAACCAAAAAATTTTATAAAATTTGTATGGGAGGTTATAACTGGCTTATTGTTGGTCCTATATAAATTTCAAACTTCTGCACTCATTTGTTTCTCTTCCACATGCGCACAAACATACATTTATTTACACCTACGACCTACAGCTTCAAAAGTACTTATCTATAATTTTTACGAAACTTTTATAGAACCTCGGAGTAAAAGTCATTTGTGCCTGAGCGATGATTAACTCCCTCAGCTTCGTCTTAGAAACCATCATCATCACTCAGGGTACAATCACTTACTTTACTCCTTTGATGCGTAAATGCGTAAATAACTATTTACTTTAAGAATTCATTTGACAACCCGTAACTCCGGGCGTACCTGTGATCAAAATATGAAATACTCAAAATGTGTCAGAAATTAATTTGCCTGTCACGAACTATATAATCCATAATAATCTAATTGAATTATTCATTTCTACTTAAAACTATATTAGGATTTGACTTCTCACCCTTCAAATAAACTGAAGAGGACTTCAAGTTTGATTGTAGAGGAGCCAGCTGGACTTATATTAGACCACCGAAGCGTTCATAAGTTGACCACTAGAACCCGCACTTGAAATCAGTCATAAATCTAACTTTTACAAAAACTCTCCAACTGTTGGCAGCTAATGGCCCTCGATCTTAATCGTTTATATTACTTCCATAACTTGATTCGGGACTTAGAAGAGGGGAGAAAGTTGCTTCTGGTACTTGCGGTTGTGAAGAGGCACTCGGTGCGGTCTTATTGTGGCTTGACTGTGGCTTACCCCCCTCAGGCCTTCTCATCCAATTGCTACTTCAAGTATACTTACATCTATATGTTGACTAATATTCAATTCAATGCAACACTCTGATTCACTTTTGACTTTGACTGACTTCATTTCAATTATGTTCAAGTAAGAAGGTCCACAATTATAGTGAATCATTTTCCGTAAAAAGCCAAATTTCTTTTTAATAAATATAAAAATGTGATGGTTTTTTGCCAGAAAGAAAGTTAATGCATTATTTATAAATATAAACAATTGACGTCTGCTGATGTAATCAGAATCACTTGCTTAATAAGACTCCGCGCCACAAGTTTACTTTTACTGTAGTAAATAACCATTCGTTTATACCTACTCTTTATTCTATTATTGCTTCCGAGCTTAACGGAAGCTATGTGTCGTTCTGAAGAACGAAAATATTTTATGTCTCCGATTTCCAAAATTCTAAGACAGAAATCCGTTCCAAACATCAGGGGACATTCTTGGTTCCGTGTCAGTCTGTCGGTCTGTCGCTCAATTTTTGCGAACCAACATATCTTAAACACTACACATCCGTTTCACGAAATTTGTATGGTATGTCATAATTAGGTCATTGTTGGGCTTAGGTAATAATTAGGTATTTACGTTTGTCATTGTCCACAGACCCACAAACATACATTTATTTACACATATAGCTTCAAATGTACTTTTGATATTTGGATGGTTTGCCGTAAGTAACCCCCGCAGATATCCCAAGATTAATTTGAACCATCTTCGCTCTTTAACTTTTGCTAAATTGATACTTTGATTCGTGTAAAAAATCATAAAAATTTTAACAGATTAAAAAAAAACGGGGGAAACAATTATAAAAATTAGACAATAATAATTTGTAAAAGCATAAAATCAATTAAGTAATAGGATGTGAAGAAGTATGTGCCACACCAATTGGCAGTCTATTTTTTTTATGATGAGAGGAGGAGGGGAGGCTTGAAAATGAGTAAGTTGGGGTGCTCATATAAAAGACTAAATACAAATTAAGTGAAAACTTAATTTAACATAAATTTAATTATTACTGACCTTTTCACATGAACACCCAGAATTCGGATTCTATCTAATCCAGACTATTTCCGTTATAAATTCAATTTTTCCGAACCAACATACCTTAAAAACTACTCGTCCGATTTTAATGAAATTTGTTAGGTAGGTCATAATTAGTTAGTAGGTCTAAATAATAAATTAAAAATATTGTGAAATAATATAATAGACAAGACCCTCTCTCTAGGTTTTAAATACTTACTTCGTGCGCCGTCACCTAATATTATGTAAACTTTTTTTCTATGGTGGAAAGAAATTATTATTATTATTATTAAATATTAAATTATGTTGGTTATTCCGCTTTAAATAATTCACTCATATTCTTCAAATTCAACGAGTAAAAATCTGATATACTTATTTATTAAATAAGTATAAATAATTTAATATAGATTGGTTCTGAATTTATTTTAATCAGTCTAGTTTGACTAATTAAATTACATTATTTCCTTTAAGACCATTATAAAACTCTAGTAGTAAAGACTAGTAAACTTATAACTTTAATAGGATTAAAGCATTGAAAATATTTGAATCCTTTCCTTTAAGCGCCCTTTACACATAAGAACCAAGCTGATGAAAAAGTCCCAACCTGATGAAATACCAAGGTCGCCACGAATGTGGCTCGTTAACCTCTACACACATCAGGCGAACTTGGTTCTTGCAAACCGAAATTGGCGAACCAATTTCCCATGTGTATTGTATATCCTGCATAAGTCAACCATAGTCAACCATAATAATCTCAGATTATTTAGAATCGATGTATATTACTGATATTATAATTATAAAACTTATTCATTGAATTCGAATAGAAATTATCATCTTGCAAATATTTTAATACTTTCCTTTAGACTATAGTAAGTCATAGTAGAATGCATATAAAAATCAGAATTAATGTAGATTGGAAAACAATTTGATTTGTATTCGTATTCGTACAAGAGATGTTGAGAAAACAGAACTGGAAGTATATTTGGACTTAGCATTGTATTATCAATAAATTGATTGGCATGTCCTCATTTTTTTCCTCTGAGTTTCTTATACGTAAGTATACAGAGCTATGAAAGTAAAATACTTCGCGTGATGTAAAGTCATGAAGTTGGATATAGGGTGCCCAATATTTATCCGCTTCCACAATACCTTCCTGTTATAAACGTAGAAATGGGGGCGAAAAATAGTGCCCTCTATTATACTATGACTTTTTGACTTTTCTATCCCTACGGGGAGGAAAAAAACCTTGGCATTGTATAGCTTGGAAAAAAATTCTCCATCTGTAATAGGGGGGGGGGGGGGGGGGGAGTTCCCATTTCGAATAAATCTATTTCAAAGTGATTCTGTGAGCCATAAATCAGTATAAGATTCAATATAAGATAGATTAGAAGGAGGGGGTTAGAGGAGAATGAAACTGGATAGAATTCTTCGGATGTGGAGAATGGGGCGAAAAAGCGCTAATTCCCAGTGGAAGTAATAAAACACCTTTAGGCTTTGGAAGCAAAGACGTTATCAGGCGACAAGTGATATTCTGGCAAGCATTCCTACCTTGAGCCAAAACATTTAGAGATAAAACAACAAAACAATCTGGTCCCCCCCCCCTATTTTCTTTAAATAAAGTAATACATAAATAAGTACATATATATAAAAGAGATTTAACTTCTAATTGTTAGAATAAACTTTTTATTTTACTTTCTCTTATAAGTAGTACATATACGCAGAAAGTATGGTGATATCGCGTTTTTAAACGACAAGAGTCCAAAAAAGTGGTTTGTAAAAACGTCTGTAGACGGTGCAGGGCACAGGCGCAGGGTACAGGCGCTTGTAGCCTAAACCACTGCGCTCTATGTTCACAAAAATGTTACCCCCGAGTCTAAATCGAGAAATTAATTTTAGCTCTATTTTTTTTTATTTTTTTTTTTATTTTTTTTAAATAAATAAAATAAAAAAAATCGGGTACGGGTACCTCGGAACTTTTCTTCTCTTCGGAGGCCACTAATGTGGCCTCTCCTGCTATTAAAAGTATGCTACTAAAAGTATTATACATTATTTTTATTTGAATTTTGGCGGTATTTTGGTAGAGATGTGAACAAACTTAAGTATCCAACTTATACTTAATTATTATGTTCGCTTATAACTTTTAAACTAATTAATGGAATTTTATCGTTTTTTTTTTTAATATATGTTCCTTAGTTTTTACCGGTTCTAACGATATGCTATATGTTAAAAATAATAATAATAAAAAATATTTATTTCCGTTTTATACATGGCCATAGTAACAATTAATATTCAAATTCAATTTTTAAGTTTTTGGTAGTTGTCATACTACGGAAAGTTAAATTTTAATTTAAATCAAATTATAATTATTATTAGCTACGGGAAACAGACAGTGAAAAATACACTCCAGCGCCGGGATTTGAACCACGGGCCTCTATATTTCCAGTATAGCGCTCTTCCATCTAAGCTACGCAGGAGAATGATTATTCACTACCGTAATCGATAACTAGTCCCGAATCCAAGCTTTCAATATTCATATACATTTAGACAGTCAATATTTATGACATAAGAACTAAACCAAGAATTAACGCTTATAATTATAAAGTACTCAATTAGTACCTGTACCTTGTACAATCAATTCGAAATTCAATTTTTAAGTTTTTGGTAGTTGTCATACTACGGAAAGTTAAATTTTAATTTAAATCAAATTATAATTATTATTAGCTACGGGAAACAGACAGTGAAAAATACACTCCAGCGCCGGGATTTGAACCACGGGCCTCTATATTTCCAGTATAGCGCTCTTCCATCTAAGCTACGCAGGAGAATGATTTTTCACTACCGTAATCGATAACTAGTCCCGAATCCAAGCTTTCAATATTCATATACATTTAGACAGTCAATATTTATGACATAAGAACTAAACCAAGAATTAACGCTTATAATTATAAAGTACTCAATTAGTACCTGTACCTTGTACAATCAATTCGAAATTCAATTTTTAAGTTTTTGGTAGTTGTCATACTACGGAAAGTTAAATTTTAATTTAAATCAAATTATAATTATTATTAGCTACGGGAAACAGACAGTGAAAAATACACTCCAGCGCCGGGATTTGAACCACGGGCCTCTATATTTCCAGTATAGCGCTCTTCCATCTAAGTTACGCAGGAGAATGATTTTTCACTACCGTAATCGATAACTAGTCCCGAATCCAAGCTTTCAATATTCATATACATTTAGACAGTCAATATTTATGACATTAGAACTAAACCAAGAATTAACGCTTATAATTATAAAGTACTCAATTAGTACCTGTACCTTGTACAATCAATTCGAAATTCAATTTTTAAGTTTTTGGTAGATGTCATACTATACGGAAAGTTAAATTTTAATTTAAATCAAATTATAATTATTATTAGCTACGGGAAACAGACAGTGAAAAATACACTCTAGCGCCGGGATTTGAATCACGGGCCTCTATATTCCCGTAGCTAATAATAATTATAATTTGATTTAAATTAAAAATTAATATTCAGATAAAGCAACGAAAACGAGAGTCTTCAATAGCCAGTATAGGCTAGAGCGAAGACTCTGTCTAGCTCTGGTACACATTACATGTATTTATACTTTTGGTATATTAAGCGTCAAAGTTTCAAAATTAAAAAATCGATAACTTGAAAATGGCTGCCAATATCAAAATGAGATTTGGTGGATTTGTTTGTCATAAAGAGAGGTACATTCTGATTTCTTTGAAAATTCGCTCATTAAGCCATGGTGCATTAAGTACTGGTCTTTTTTAAAAATAGAACCAATTGATTATAAGCATTATACGAGTATAGAGACTAAATAGAGTAGCTTAAGAGGGAAGGCAGATGGTACCATTTTCTCAGGACTATCCCCACCACTAGAATACAAAGATTGAAACCTTCGTTCTGGTTGCCAAAGTTGTCAGTTTTCAAATTATAATATAAACACCTTTTAAATACATGTCTCCTATATAAAGCTGAATTTTTTGTTTATGGCTTTATTTTGGTCCCATGATGAACGAATTAATTTTTCCCCCTCGAGGGAGGTCTGCTTTGGCCGCCATTTTGAAAAAAAAGGGACTGAAATTCGGTTTTTGGCCAATATCTTCGTTCTCATCGATGATACGACAAAAATATATGTTATCAAATTTGTAGGACTTTAAATTATCAACAAAAAAGGTTGAATATTATTATACGCTTAAGTCAATAGTTTCAAAGCTATAGCTCTGCGAAGTGCGACATATTTCTGCACCCGCATGTAATGGGAGTTTTTCTACTCCACGACTCGCTCGCGGCACCTGTAAAATCGAGTTTCTATATAGATTCAAACCACGGGGTACATTATTTATTATCGAGTGTCAATGTATTTTTCGTCTGAAAATCGAAAAAATGTCGCACTTCGCAGAGCTATAGCTTCGAAACTATTGACTTGAGCGTATAATGACATTGAACCTTTTTTGTTGACAATTTAAAGTCCTACAAATTTGATAATATCTATTTTTGTCGTATCATCGATGAGAAAAAAAACTAATTTTGGTCCCTTTTTTCAAAATGGTGGCCAAAGCAGAGCTCCATCGAGGGGGAAAAAATTAATATGTTAATCAGGGGACCAAAATAAAGCCATAAACCAAAATTCAGCTTTATCGGAATTTTTCCCGTTAATGGCCATTTCTGAGCTAACCCTCTTGGCCTATAGTTAAAATAAAGTTATACATTTATAACGTAACGATTATCTCACAATTCTAGCTTTAACTTTTTTATTTTTTTTTCTCAAATTGTTTATTTTTTCTTTAATAATCCCTAAAAGTTGAATCAATTTAAAAGAAATAATTGTTATAAATTGAATGAAATATATTATTAATTTGAAAAAAAAGCGATACTTTAAATTATCTTACAGAAAGGTCACGGACGGAATTGCACGTGTATTCTCAGCCATTAAAGTAAACAAAGCAATTAAATTATGCTTTAATTAGAATTAAAAAAATATCACACGTACCGGCATTATTTTAAATAAGAATGACATGGAAAAAAGGTAATATGTACCTATTATTTTTCTACTTAATTTATGAGCCATAAATTAAGGGTGAATCGGTGGGGAATTGGAGAAAAAGGAAGCTTCGGTTGCGAGGGGAAGTATATTTTTTTTGGTACCTAATTACTTGCACAGGAATAAATAAGGCTGAGTCTAATAAGCAATGCCCTCGAGCACTTCTTATTATGAAGGGAAAAAAATCAATAGGATATTCTTGGACTAATCTTATCTCCTACAAATAACATTTAGACCTTGGCCCTTTTAAAAAAACTAATTAATGGTCATTTTTAATTATTATTATTTTTATTTTTGTATATTGACTTTCCGAACATTTTTTTTTTTGTTAAAATAATATACAATCTAAACAATTCTCTAGTCTAAATGGTAACATTTAAAGATCTGTAAGAATTAGTTCAGTTCTTTGAATACAAAAAAATGACAAGATTCTGGATATTTTACTACGTTTTTATTAGCTTGCATTCTTGTTTGTTTGTTTGTTTGTCCGGTACATACAAAATTCTCTGATGTCTGAAACGGACTTCTGTTTTGAAATTTTTAAATCGGAGACCCATTTTTTACTACGTTTTTATTAGCTTGCTTTCTTGTTTGTTTGTTTGTTAGTTTGTCCGGTACAAATCTGGCAATCGATTTCTAAGTAACTTCCCGAATAGCTAGACATTTGAAACTTTTAGCATAGCTCAGAACACGATGACAATGCATTATTTTAATACTTTTAGCCAACTTTCAGCAGAATTTAATTAGTTTTCAGCAAATTTTGCTGTGCGGAAAGTTAGTTCGGAAAAAATCCGCAAAATATTTTATTTGTTTTGCCATATCCAATATTTACGCAATCTACATTTTGACGGGTCTCAAATTTGTGATAGATAAACATTGAATGACAGCAAAACAACAGAAATATCGAGTATATTATTTCAAATATATTGATGGCACGGTTTAGATTTGGTGTTGGGGAGATCCGTTGTACAAAGATTTATCCTTTTATAGGTTTAAGATCAGCTCTCTGGATGGTTGTTATTTATGTGAAGTAAATAAATTCGGAACTCGGAACTATTTTTTTTTACTAACATTATATATTATATTACAATAACAATTATATTATCAACATTACATACGATTCAACAGAAAATTTAAAAACGTAGTATATAAAAAGTTCTTTTTATCTTGAAATTATTAGATTTATTACGGGGTAAATACATCAGCTAAAAGAATTTTAGCCATGTTAAGAAGCTTTGTAAAAAAAAAAAAAACTACTATTCTATACGAAAAGTCTTATAGACTCACCTCCTCATATTATTGGAACGAAGTTCCTTGTGGTTCCTTGTTTATATATAAGGACTAAAATTAAGTCCATTTATATCTAACGATATAAGCCTTTTAAGCTCGTTTTGAGCTATTTTCTGAGAAAATAGTTTTAAACGTGGACCGTGGACGGAGAGTAGCCGCGGGTTCGAATCGAAGTAAAATAAAATAAGTAATATATATATAAACTACTGGGCCGGTGTTGACGAAATTTGGCATACATGTTCAGACAAATCATACCCCGAGGAGAACTAGAGAAATTAATTTCAGCTCTTTATTTGTCGGTGCTACCACTCAAAAACTCTGAAAAAATGTATTTCTCGAAAACGGTTCCGACTATTTTGATTTAAAAAAAAAAAACTAAAATTAAGTCCATTTATATACGAATCTAACGATATAAGCCTTTTAAGCTCGTTTTGAGCTATTTTCTGAGAAAATAGTTTTAAACGTGGACCGTGGACGGAGAGTGGCCGCGGGTTCGAATCGAAGTAATTATTATAATAAATTTTGATGAAATGTTAATAATAATTAAAAGTACGTACGAAAACTCGAAAATTATAAATGGATATGACTGGCCTAAGTAGTTATGAGCTCGTATATGAGAAAGTTTGTCTGAGCTTTAAAGAAAAAGCTTTTCTAATTCTCCAATCAGTGATTTCTGTAAGAAGATTTCTGATTCCTTTAGCAGGGGAGAAAACCGAAAACATTATTAAAAACGCCCGATTATCAGGTAAATGGTCGAAACATAGCCGATATGAGAAGTAGAGAAGTATTTTTTTAATACACAGAATAGGGAGGGACAAAAAGAGAAGGAAGAAGGAATTAATTTTTTTTTAGGATATGAATCCTAAATTCCACACGTCTTTTTTGAAACGGTCACTCCTCTATAACGAACAAAAATTGCGGTACCGGCATTGTCCTCTATTCAGGGGTTTTACCGTAGATGCTATTTTCTTTTATATTATCGCTTTATATTCAATTTATTTTGCTTTAAAAATTAGGTTGTTTCATAAAAAAAACAATATTTTTCGACTAAGATAGTAAGTTGTAAATGAAACCTGTAATTATTTTTAAGTGCGCTCTCCTTTCCTTATTAATCATAGCAAGTTTGACCTGAGGATTATCGAAATAAGAAAGGATACCTGTAATTAAGACATTAAAATAACGTTTAAAAATGAATAATGTTTAGATTAATTAATTCATTAACCTTGTTAAGTAAAGGCTTAAGCCCTTTAACCAATATACAAGTTATAGATGTAAGTCAGGTTGCGGTAGGTCCGCCCTGTGGTGAATATGAACACCTGAACACGTGTCCGTAACATCTGCTACCTTCCACTCTGTTATAATATATTATCACTTGGGTTAATATTAACATAATCCACGTGTATTTTATTGTCAAAATATTCCATTTTGTACCGTCCACAAATTAATTAATTGAATTGCCTAAAATGGTTAAATATAGGCTTTTTATTTTAATTTGTTATTTATGATTTCCTTGTATAATATTTCTTTTGACACCCTCAATGTTCAACTTTTTTCAGATAAATTATTAAACCTAAGTGATTCATTTACACTAATTTGATAATTTCAACTGGTACTTTGTGGAATTCGAACTAATTAATAATCAAAGAGTAAAAATTAAATCTAGCTCGTAATTTTTATACTGACAGGCTCACATTGCTTGTTCTTCTATGTTAACATACATCTTTACACATGAATTTACTTTGTAAAATACATATTTTAGTAAACTATTGCTCGGGTAATTTGTGTTGATCCTTTAAAATTACCTCCAAAGACGCTGACATAACTAACACGGTTTTATTCATCGTTACCCTTCTCTTTAAAATACTCACATAATATTTATTTTCAAGCCTTCTCTATTTTTATTTCGATCATTATACTATTTACACGGCCTGTACCATAAATTCAGATCTATCTTGCACCGGCCATGTCATCGTCTTGACTCAAACAATTATTTTTAGATACATCAAAAATACTCTGCCAATTAATGTGGCACATAGCTTCCTCACGTTCTATTTTGTATACTTTAATGATTTTATAATATTAAAACCTATTACTGTCAAATTTATTCCCTTTTATTATTTATTACTTTTCCCCCTTTTCTTAAAACTGTCAAAAGAGTGCAGACGGTCAAAATTAATCTAGAGCTATCTGCAGGCTACTTTCTACAAACCCTTCAAATTTCATAAAAATCAGATAAGTGCTTTTGATGATATAGGTGAAAATAAATGTATGTTTGTACACATGTGGAAGAGAAACAAATAGGCGCAGAAGGTTGAAACTTATATGGGACCAACAATGGGCTAATTATGACCTACCATCCAAATTTCAATAAAATCAGAGGTGTAGTTTTTAAGATATGTTGGTTCGCAAAATTGAGCTACGACCATCAGGCAGACAGACAGACATAGACCGATAGACAGACACGGAACCAAAAATGTTTCGGTCTTGGAATTTTTGAAATCGGAGACCTAACAAAATTTCTTTGTTTGGAACAATCATTCAGCTTCCGTTACCGTCGGTAAGCTAGGAAGCAAGAAAATAACAACGCTCGTGTTTCAATTGCAGTAAATTCCTTCGCTTCTCAAGATGTTGCGCCATTAGAGACGAATGAAGTTATATATTCTTGCTGTCCGGGATCTAACTCTGGCTTTTTTGTCACCCGCCTCGGTCTGACCGCTTCCACTATTTACTAGACCGTCCTGCTGTCCGGCGAAATTGGCCTTAATCAATAATAATTTAAATTAGTATCAACGTTACCTACAATCATAGTTTGTTTTTAGATTTCTGTACGAAGTAAAAAAAGAAACAATATTTAACGGCTCTGTCTGTCTGTTGGTAACTATCCGTTGGTGTCTGTCCGTTGGCTTGTTTCAATTCATAAACTACTATAGCAAGGAACATGAAATTCGGTACACAGGTGCATCTCGGCATTTGAGGCAACTGTACACTTTTTTGAGTTTTACACTTAATATTTTCAAGATGGCGGCCAATATGGTGGGTGTCTAAAGAAAAGTTTTTAATCGCCCTGACATGTTACACATCAATTTAAAGGTCTTGAAGTGTAGAAAAAGAATATGCAACTATTAAAATTTTACACTTATAATTTTAACTTAATCGTAAAGAAACCGGCGATTATCGCCTCACGTATACTTACGTGAAGCGCGCCTTGCTTGTTTTTTTAGAGAGAATAACACTATTGATGCATTAAAATAAACTTGCATGATATGAAATCTATCTGGTTCAATTAGACTGGTACGATGCAGCTGTGTTTAGCTTTATTGATTATGACCTTATTTAAGCCTTTTTTATTTCCTTTCAGTGTTACATCTGTTCCTTTTCAGTTTTTTCTTTCCACCTCCAGGTCTTTACATGCCTTAGCACATATTTTAAGATTACAAGTTAAACACTGTTAAGATGTAGCGATAACCAAACAAAACTGCCATATCCGGACTGTTTAATTCGAGAGTTTGAAATTAATAGCTTGTCTTGAATTAACATGGATATTAGATGTTTGACAAGTAGATTATATAATTCCACACCTCGCGTTCCAGATGCTTCTTTGAGTCCCCCCCCCCCCCCTTTAACTTTGACTTGAGATTGACTTGTGTCATTCATTTATAGAAAAACTATGATGCTTTTTTAGTAAATAACTATACATTTTTTTCTCTCTCTTCCACCTCCCCTTCTCCCTCATTTTCTCTTTCTCTCTCTCTCTCTCTCTCTCTCTCTCTATATATATATATATATATATATATATATATATATATATATATATATATATATATATATATATATATATATGGAGAAAAATCGGTACATCTCGTACAAACTTTCTCATATTTGAGTTCATAATTACTTAGCCCAGTGTTTTCCATTAGTTTTCAAGAGTATTCGTAGATAAATTTAATCATAATTGAACATTTCATCAAAATGTATCATTAAAATCACTTCTCGGCGGGTAATCGAACCCCTCACGTTGAAAGTTATCACCTCTGAAGTTATCACCTGAAAGTTATCACCTCTCCTTTCACGTTGAAAGTTATTTTCTCAAGAACTAGATTTTTCCCGGAAAAACGGCTTATATCGTTATATTCGTATTTATATAGTACCTATATGAACTACATTTTAGAATTTTCTAATCAAAACCGTCGGAACCATTTTCGATAAATAATTTTTTCAGAGTTTTTTGGGGGTAGCGCCCCCAATTTTTGGGGTTGAAATTCATTTCTCGATTTCGCCTCGGGGTATGATTTTCCTGAGCATATTGTATATACCAAATTTTGTTAAAATCGACCCAGGCGGTTAAGGCTCCAACAGATGTAGACGTCGACGTCAGACAGACATTTTTTTACAAACCACTTTTTTTGAACTCAGGGGAAACGTGTAAATCCATCAAAATCGAATTTTTGCCTCATCATAATACTTTCTCTTTATATAAGAAAGTAAAAACGGACGCAGAGCATCTCAGAGCTTTTCCTTACCAATTAATTTCAAAATGGCGGCAGATATATAGTTGGAATCTGGAGGACTTATTAATCTTATAGTAAGGTTTGATTGGTGCGAATTTCATTCAGCTGAAGCCAATATTGCTTTTTAGCGCCAAAAATTCAGCCAAAAAAATGTCTCCCCTCCCAACAACCATATAACAGCTAGTTCTAAAAGTTTGAAATAATTCATGCTAATATCTTATTAAAGGCTGATGAAAATTGACAGAAAAAAATTAATTTAACTTTTTGTTATTACCGATAAAAAAAATTGTGACCCCCCGGGGAATCGAACAAGGAAGATCTACTCTACACTTTTTTTTTTGGAGCCTTCCATTTAAATTTGTTTGTATCTTTTTAATTGATTTTTTTTTTTTCTTTACTTTCATGTAGGGTGGGATGGAAAAATAATATATATATATATATATATATATATATATATATATATATATATATATATATATATATATATATATATATATATATATATATATAATGTTATTTCAGCATATAATAACGCATATTGCCTAAAAACTTACGAAACCCTAAAAAGTACTTCGATGCAGGTACTTCCCTGTGATTTTTTCAATTTTTAATATTGACGTTTTTACTTTACCGTACCTTAAAGAAAAAGTATTGCTTGTAATGAGTAATGAGTTTAGTTTGGATTAGGTCTCGAAGTATTGTAGTTGAATAATAGTTTGTCGTGACGGCAGACTAAATGACATTAAGGACGAGTACTATGAGAGATGGAGAGGAACTCTATAGAGGACTGAGTTGAACGTTCACATGGATTCCTGCAATAATTGATAGATAATGATTTACAGGAGCTAGCTCCTGGGGAATAGCTGAGTTTGTAATTAATGAGTTACCGCACCCATTTACACAGAAGCTCTGGACACTTGTATTCACTCACTAATAGACTTGATAAACATAAATACACTGTTCCTTGTCTATTATACTCTCCACTCCGGCATCAAGCCTTCGTACCAGCCTCCCGGGCCACAAATTGCAAATTGCGTATCGATTCTTGTATTCCCCAAATGGTAATAGCTATTCGTTGCTCGTTGAGGGGTGGAGGGGTGGAGGGGAGGGGGAGGGGGGGTCTTTCAGTTTCTCTAGTATTATGTGATAATGATGAAGGATACCTAGGAAATGACTTTCATTGGCTGCGTGTCCTTTTAGCAGAGAGTTAACTTATTATCCTGGAAAATCTTACCTACGTATCTGTATCCTTAATATGCAATTACAAAGCCGTTATATATACATTTCTTTAAAATAATAATTAAAGACTAAATCTAATCTACTAAATATTAATATTAGATTTTATTAAAATAGTGTTCTCACTAGGTGTTCATTTACAACAGCCTGCACTCTCCTTCTCTAGTGGGCTATGGCCCCTGAAATAGTAGATTGACGCATATCATTCCAGGCACGAAGAATCCTCTTTCGAAGTTTATCAGCGTCCTTTACTCATCCTCCATCGTACACTCTCTGTTCTAACCATCCCCAGACAGAGTAATCAAATGGATTTTAGTCTGGACAAAAATCTGGTTGGCGGCCACTCATCTGGCTGAAATTCTCTTGCAAGAATTAAATTGTTTGCAAGGAGCGATGGGACGGGGCACCATCTTGCATAAACGTGTAATTTGGCATTTGATCTTTAATTTCTGGAAACATTGTGCTTAACACATCTTCAATGTTTGTTATAACACTGAGGCACTCCTCCCATTTAACTACAAAGAACCCCCACTCCATTAAGAAGTCCGACTCCGTTAAGTTATAGATATGAAATTTAAAATATTTAAAATGTAGTTTTCAGACCCTGCAAACCCAAATTACATGACATGTATATAGCTTAGGACACAGCAAAATAATTCTCATTTGTAGAGCTTTGGACGCCATGTCCAAAGCTCTGGGGATCAAAACCCGACACAGGAGTACATTTTTATCTTTTTCTCTTCTTAAATTCTAAATTAATTTAAAATAGTGTGACAATTAGTGGGAAACGTAGTTTCCCCGCGTCTTATGGCGCAACATAATTTAAAGATTTTATGCTTTTACAACCCATTAG
This sequence comes from Gerris lacustris, assembly GCA_951217055.1. Lineage (NCBI taxonomy): Eukaryota > Metazoa > Arthropoda > Insecta > Hemiptera > Gerridae > Gerris > Gerris lacustris. The sequence goes on from OX578278.1 coordinate 76,552,282, forward strand.
TGTCAAAATTATTAAATTTTCTCCCTTTTTCAAATCTGTTAAAATTGTTCTGATTTTTCACATAATTAAAAGTATCAATTTAACAAAATTTAATTTATGAACGCATACAGTTTAAATTATTATAGGACCATCTGTAGGCTACATTGTACAAATCAACCAAATTGCTTAAAAATCAGACTTTTATTGATATAGATGATAATAAAAAAAATTATGTGCATGTGGGAGAGAAACTGATGGTCGTAAAAAGTTATAGCTAACATGGGACAAACAGTGGACTAATTATGTCCTAACAACCGAATTTTTACATTGACATGTTGGTTCGCAAAAATTGTGGACCGAATATGACCAACAGACAGACACGGGACTAAATATGTTCCCTGGTGTCTGAATCCGATTTCTGTATTGGAATTTTCGAATTCAGAGGTAATTAATGTTTCTTTAAAACGACCACATAGCTTCCGTTACCTTCGGTTACCTCGGAAGCAAAAATGGTTGCCAAGGGGCATCTCAAATGATAATAAATTCTATATAGTTTTAATAATAATTTGTACAAAATGAAACTAAAAGCAACAATTGTAATTGTCTTGTCGTTACAAATCAAATCATAGAAACAGAATATTGAAATGATAACAGATCTAATTTAGTGTCATTTCTAGCAACAAATCATTTACATTTATCAAAAGAGAAGGATAAAATTAAAACCATTGTGCATCGTAGAATAAAAAACATGTAAAATGTTGTAACAAAATGAACTGAAACTTGTGATATGATCAATGCTCATAATAGCGAGAGAGGAATTAAAATTAGTCGTCATCAGCATTAACAATTGTAACTTTATTATTAACTACCATCAGAGATGAGCGAGATGGTCAGAGTGACATACTCAGAGTGATTAAGTGACAAAAAGCTTGATGGAAGTTAAATGACCTAACGTGAAGTTAGTATTTTATCATAATCTATTATTCTCATAGTGGTATGAATTCATTAAGGATACAAGCGTAATATCCTAATGAGCAGGTGCTTTGTTTCGTGTTAGAATATGTGTTCTGTGATATAACGTAGCATTTCGCCGTGTATAGTTATTGTTATATAAAAAAGTTTTTTTCTATTATTATTGTCACAGAGTGGAACGGAAGTAACTTCCTGTAGATCGGTGCTAGACCCCGCACATTACGCATATTAATACATCCAGTTAACAACCTGTTGGGGAACCTATACCAGAAAAACTGACCGATATGTAAATATTCCCAAAGAGATAGTTTTTACAGAATTTCCTATATAAAGCCGACAATATATACTTATCAGTTACAATCGAAAAAAAAAAATAACCTCCGCTAATTCTAATCCTGTGCTATACCGGATTATTTCCATATTCATTTTATTTTAATTCGAAGATTTTTTTTTTTTGTTTTAACAAAAAAGCAATAATTTAAAATGATAATATAGTTGAAACATTGTTCCAAATCGAAAACAAAGGAAAGTGAATGGAAGAAATGACAGGAAATCCTGAAAATATAAACTAACAGATTAAAAATATGGGAAAAAATATTGTCTAAATATCCTCGCATCGTCAAATTATAGATAAAACTTCCTGGTTTTGACCAACTGTAATAATTACTCATTGAAATGTAAAATCTATATAATTATGTTAATATAGTAGAATCAAGGAATATGTTTTAAAAGTTTCAATAAAAAAAGTTATAACCAAAGAACAATGTACGCGTTTAGACGTGTTTTCGTAATTTCGTATCTTTTTCCTTATCTCAAAAACAACTTGAGATCCCATATAGTACTGCTAACACTTAATAAAATGGATGTATTTAGGGATTTTTCAAAGAACACGTTACGTTTCACTTGTTTCGGCAGAACTCTGTAGAAGATGATGGATAGAATAGCAATATAACTGGATATTTTCCCGCCAGCATGTTACGAGCTCAGCTTACTGAAGATGCTCTTTCGATGAAGTTTTTTTCAGCTTATTGCATACACATTTTATTTAGAAGGATGAGCTGAAGAATGGGTGGTTTGTCACGTATGAAAACCTGATTTTGCTGCTGAAACCTTCCCTACATGCTACATTATTCCGTGTTTTTTTTTTTTTTTTTTTTTAAAGAAGTGTTTGGTAAAAAATGGTTGGTGATGTTCGGAAGGCTTGCAACACGACAAGATTCACTGTAAATTAGCTTAATGCTAATCTTCCTCGACACTTTCCGTGCAAGAGCTTCAATCCCAACGAGTTGTTTTGTCTTCAAGCAAGTATTTTAAACAAAATAAACAAGCTACTACAAACTCTTATATAATTATAATAAAAATAAAGGAGGGGGTGTAGTTTTGTAAGATTATAATAACAATAATTATATTTTATGAATATGGTTGATGGATCTTTAGGTGTGGAAATTGAAACAATAATCCATATCTATTAAGAGACGTTTCAACCTGTAATCATAAGGTCATCATCAGTCTTTATTTCTAAAATGACAAAATAATCAGTTACATTGATGTCTTATGTTTATATAAGCTAATTCTGTTAAAAATGAATGATAACAATTATAATCAGATGATTCATTTTCAACAGAATTAGATTATATAAACATAAGACATCAATTTAACTGATTATTTTATCATTTTAGGAATAAAGACTGATGATGGCCTTATGATTACGAGTTGAAACGTCTCTTAATCGATATGGATTAATGTTTTAATTTTCTCACCTAAAGATTCATCAGCCTTATTCACATTTCAATTACAAAGGTGATGACTTCAACGTATTCTAATAATTATATTATTAATATAGGGGAAAGTTAATCAAGATTTAAAACATAATATATGCAACCAAGAGATGACAGTGGACCATATACTCTGTGAGTGCCCAAGGTTGGACACTGTGCGACAACGACACCAAATGCCTTCTAGCATTGCTGAAGTTCTGCAGGACAGTGAAACCACTACAAAAATACTTTTTGAATATTTAAAGGAAATTGATGTCATAAGGGAAATTTAAACTGGGAACTCTGTTTATTCAATTCTTCTTTTTTCAATTTTGGTCTCTCTAAGTTTCTGAAAAGGACTATTTTGTATTTTGCCAATACCCTGAGGTTTTTTCTATAACCAAGAGTTAGACAAAAAGTAAATCAATAAAATAATAACCCTGATAATAATAATTTAAAACAACAAAAACCTCGTACTCTTGTATTAATATTCCGAATAATAATAATTATGAAATAATAAATATATATAAGAATAGCAATAATAATAATAATTCAATTATAATAATCAATTCAAAGTAACAGTGAAAAAATAACTCCTGGAATAAACCAAAATTAAATTTATGTACATTTGTATTTGTGACGCGGCACAAAATAACGCATATAAAGGGCTAACTATAAATATGTCAAAGAATATAATATAATCTAAAACTAACCAAAGAATATAGTATAAAATCACTCAAACTAACAGTAAAAATAATAATAATAATAAAACAAACAAAGGTAAAGGTTTGCGCTAATAGCCCAAGTAGTTAAAGCGCACCTTCCTTAGCCGCGGGTGAAGGAGGGATAAAAAAAAAACAAAAAAAAACAAAAAAAAAACATAATATGTATAATATCATTTCATTGGAAGAAAGCTCTAAATAAGCTCGGTTTTTTTTAACTTCATTTTCTATAGTTTCTTGGAAGTTACTTTTAAAAAATGTTGGTTATTGTAATCTTTCAAAACTATTTCCTTTATTATCTTTTTGTGTTCTACTTATCTCTTTAAGTCTATTAGTGAAACAAATCAATCATAATTATCATTTACAAAAAGCTAAAAAAGAAACAAAGTTTACATAGTGAAATAGATTTGTTTTTCAGGTTGATAGTTATTTTGTTATGTTTTGGTTGTTTTTTTTATCTCTGTTGTAAGTTTTCTAAGGGATATGAGATATTGCAGGTTGGGCTTCCCATTTATTATTATTAGCTTGTGACAAAGGGATGACAGAGCAGGAAGGGCTGGGGCCGAGGTGTGGTAACAATAATCTACATCCTTTGACTGCATGCCGTGCACCGTGCACCTGACTCTTGTGCCATTACATTAACATTTTTAACATACAAATGTTTTAGCTTTGGTATACAGAGTAAATTTCCGTCATGCAAAAAACGATATGAAAAATATGACGCTTTTAAATTTCGTGCCAGGAAGTTAGAATTTAATAGGAGGTCAATAAGTTTTATTTTATAGTACAATATTTTGACGATAGGAAGGCTCAAGTTTCAATAAACAACATGCAAAATGTGGGGCTCTTAAATGTCGAGCCATGAAGTTAGAATATAATAGGAGGTAGATTGGTTTTCACTTGTATTCATTGTAGTCCGTTGATTTGCCTCCCCACTGTTCAGGTTTGTTCAGCAAAGAGCAAAAAAAAATTGATTTACTAGGGTATAGTCGTAATTGCTATGATTAGATAGATAATGTATTTTATCTACGATTGATACGAAATATAAACATTATATCTCTGTTTAGATGCGTAGAAAGTGGTTATTTACGTACTTGTATTTATTGCGCATGCGGTCTCAAAGTTCTGAACAATTTCTCTTCTTTACTACGCTAGTGCGGTAAAGAAGAGGAATTCTTCAGCTTTACGCACAATTAGCGAGTTTGTTTACATTTAACAAAACTAATTTGCTATTCTTTTATTTAAGTAACTGTTTATATCGAGTTTTTAGTGAAAAACAATGAATGAATCAAGTGGCTTTGACGAAAATGTAGAGAATAATACTCCTCCAGAAATAATTGATTCCGCAAAAAATACAACTCTAGATTAATGCCATCTTTATCAAGAGAGAGATACGAACTTACATACACCAAGTTTATTTTTTTCTGTATTTATTATTTAAATCTAAAAATCGTAGATAAAGTACGGTACGCAACTCGTGCGAAAACGGCATTTTGCATTGCTCGTGTGGTTTTACTACCCTCGCTGTCGCTCGGGTGCAAATCCCACACTCGCATGCAAAATGCTACTTTCCGCACTCGACGCGTAATGTACTATTAAATTTTATTTAGTGTCGTGTATTGTGTGTTTTTTACTGGTTTGTGACTTGTTACTTTATTTTAACTGATTTTTAATTTTAATTTCATTGTAATAGTACATTACGCGTCGAGTGCGGAAAGTAGCATTTTGCATGCGAGTGTGGAATTTGCACCCGAGCGACAGCGAGGGTGGTAAAACCACACGAGCAATGCAAAATGCCGTTTTCGCACGAGTTGCGTACCGTATTTTATCTACGATTGTTAGATTTAAATAATAAATACAGAAAAAAATAAACTTGCTGTGTGTAAGTTTGTATCTCTCTCTTGATAAAGATGGCATTAATTCATTAGTTGCATTTTGTGCCGAATTAATTATTTCTGGAGGAGTATTATTCTCCACATTTTCGTCAGTCACTTGATTCACTCATTGTTTTTCACTAAAAACTCGATATAAACAGTTACTTTAATAAAAGAACTGCAAATTAGTTTTGTTAAATGTAAACAAACTTGCTAATCGTGCGTAAAGCTGAAGAATTCCTCTTCTTTACCGCACTAGTGTGGTAAAGAAGAGGAATTATTCAGAACTATGAGACGCGCATGCGCAATGAATACAAGTACGTAAAGAATCACTTTCTAAGCATCTAAACAAAGATATAATGTTTATATTGTTTATCAATCGTAGATAAAATAATTTGCGGGATTTGATATGTATAATGACATGATCAACATGACGAACTCAATTTTGTTGCTTGTTAGTCTATTTCCTGCTATTGCTTACTATATAATAACTTCCTATAGATAATTTCTATGTTTATTGATCGCAGAACCACAAAATTTCTCTTTCTAAGATTAAGGCGTGAGAAGACTAGAATAAAGTTATAACTTCACTTTTTCGATTTGAATTATCGATGGATTTTAGGTTACCAAGTTAATTGAATATGTTTGAAGATATATTTTTTTCACAGCTCGCATTCCTAATCATGATATTAAAGTTATGCCGTGGGAAACTTGGAGTAACTCCTATAAATTTAATAAGGATTTATAAGAGCGGCATATTACAAATATTTGACTCATAAACCTCGTTCATAAATCAATATTTTTCAAGAAAAACAAAAGAAATCAGAGAGAGAGATAGCGAGTGGATTTTGAGATCCAGCGGGGATTTGAAGATGGTATGGAATGAAGGCCGAGGTCGCCGTGCCCTCCGTATATTTATTTATTTTTATTTTTTGTTGCTTTGCCTCTGTTTCTTTGAAAGTATATGTCCCATTGTTTGCCTTGTTTGATATGTGTTGGTCTGGCTAAGCCTTCCCATGTAGGCACCGCCTTTGTTCTTTTCGACAAGTTAGCCCATAAACATAGTTCATGTCATATTTTTAATACGGTCTAACTTCTGGAAAACAAAGAAAAGGGTTTTTTATCGGAATTATTATATTTTAATTATTATTCTCCTTTGTTTAAGAATACCAGTGGCATTTACCCGAAAGTCAAGTTAAATTTATAATCTGGTATCCGTATTTTCATCTCTTCAGCCGGGATTATACAAGAGTTACTAACAAATATTACCTACAATTGTGTTAGTAACCAAGTTGATAACTAAGTTATTAACCATGTTGATAACAAAGTTATTAACCATGTTGATAACAAAGTTATTAACCATGTTGATAACTAAGTTATTGACCATGTTGATAACAAAGTTATTAACCATGTTGATAACAAATTTTACCAACAATTGTGTTAGTAGCCATGTTAATAACAACTATTACCAACAATTATGTTAGTAATCATGTTGATAACAAAAATGTTACCCAACAATTGTGTTAGTAACCATATTGATAACAAAAAATGTTAAAACACATGTTACAAAATTTGATGCAAACGGCTTTTGGCTTTTATTTATTTAGAAAATAAACATGACAACTACACGTTTCAGATTTTTTTTCTCTTTTTAGGGTCCGTAGGCAAAACCAAGGACCATAATATTTTCCTGCGTGTGTCTGTCCGTCCGTCCTCTCGCGTGCTCTCACGGCTACACCTTTCGTCCGATCACTTTGAAATTTGGCATGTATGTGTCTTATACTTACCCACATATTTTAAAAATATAACGACTTAAAAAAAATATTTTTCAAAAAAAATTAGGGTAAAATAACTTAAGGGTTAAATTTTTTTATTTTTTTTCGACACCGTGAGGGGTATCATATGAAAGGGTACGTTGAGCTGATTACAAAAATATATAATTATTTGGTTATAACTTTGATAGGGCGAGCGTAGGCAAGTTTGAAGTGGGTGTGAAACATGTCCCCCCCCCCCCCCCCCTCTATCTCGCTTATGTGAAGTGCAAAAAATCTGAAAAAATTCCTGAACATTCTTCGACCAAAAGTAAAGATACCACTTTTTGGAAATTTCGAAAAAAATATTATTGTATTTTTTATTGACAAAATACGTTTTTTTTATAATTATGATCTTTTCGATGTATTTATATGGTTGTAGTCCGGTTCAGTGGCAAAAAAATACTTTATCAGAGTGTGTTTTGAGAATATCAGACCCTTAGAATTGTTCTTAGCATTCTAAAAAACACTGTTTATACACTTTACAGTTAAACACTATATTGTGTGGTCTACGGACCCTCGCTGTGTGCTGACTAGCACACACTTGACCTGTTTATTTCTTTTCCAAATCACTCTATACACATTTAAATTTAAAAACATTTTCTAACTTGAGTTTCGTTCCTATGTCTGTTATTATATACGGTTCCAATAACTTTTGAACCAAAAGTGATTTAATCATGAAACTTTACCCGATAAAAGATCGTTTTGACACGCACACAGGAAAAATATAGCGAACTCAAAATTATCAGCTGTTAAAATCAAAATGGCAGATAATTCATGTGTGCTATTTTTTTTTTTTAATTTTGAGGGGGTATCAAATGAAATTGTTTAATTTAATAAAAAGTGTTTAATTTTTAATGTCATTTGTTCAAAAAAACATCAAATGTTTGCGTGTAATAAACTAAATGATGTAAAATGGCGGATAATTCAAGTTAGAGAACAAACATTTTTTTTTTAAATTTTGAGTGGAGAATCAAATGAAAGCAACTAATGAGTATATGACTAACATATATAAGTAATTTTAATAATGTTATTTTTTTTGTATTTATAAGTTTAAATATACCAAAAGAAAAATGTCAATAAAATATACACCTCTTTTGTAAATTGTATAATTTTCTACGCCATTTTGTCTAGAAGCATCAAAATTTTGCTGCATATTTTATTATCGATTGTGTAAACTTTTGTGTAGTATTGTCTAGGGTGGTAATATTGACTGTAATATTAATTCTTTGTATGATATATTTTTTATAAAATTATGAAAAAAATATTTACTTATATTAATTGTTCAGTTTAGATGACATCTTACTACACAATAGGGTGGGACGAAAAAAAAAAAATGTTTTGAATTTGAAAAAGTCCAAACTCGTAAAACTTGTGTATGCATTAGAAACTATCATACGTAAAATTTTGGCCCGATCGAATGACACTTCGGTGGTGCACTATCGCTTCAAAGCTTTAAAAACACTATTTCTAAGAATTTTTTTGAAATTCTTCCTGAAGACCTTACATAAGAAATATCTTAAATTGAAAATTAAAGGGGACTGCATCAAAAAATGAAGAATTTTTTTGTATTTTAATTTTTTAAAAATATTTTATTTATTTTTATTCACTTATTAGCATCTATTTGCTCTTTGCTGACATATTATTTGATTGCAGGAAAAATAAATTAAAAAAGTTAATTATAGATCGAGATAAGTCGGTACATACATAATACATATTTGTACCATTGAGTTATTCCAAGGATATTATTAGGAGCTGCATAACACTATTTTCTCTATTATCTTTGGAAAAACTCAATGGTATACATATGTATATACCGACTTATCTCAATCTATAATTAACTTTTTTAATTTATTTTTCCTGCAATCAAATAATATGTCAGCAAAGAGCAAATAGATGCTAATAAGTGAATAAAAATAAATAAAATATTTAAAAAAAATTAATATACAAAATATTCTTAAAAATTGTGTTTTTAAAGCTTTGAAGCTATAGTGCACCGTGTCATTCGATCGGGCCGTATGATAGTTTCTAATGCATACACAATTTTACGAGGTTGGACTTTTTCAAATTAAAAAAAAAAAAAATTTCGGCCCACCCTACTACACAACTTATATGCGAGATTATATCAAATGCATTTTATTTGGAAACATTTACTCATATTATTTGTTGGCCACTTTTTGGATCCTGTGCACTCCCCTAAAATAAAGCCTTTCAGGACCTTAAGCCAGGACCTCTAGGAGTCTTCAGGGGCCTTTATGCTTCTCCAATTATACTCATCTCCTGTTTGTAGGATTTTTTTTAAAAACCTCTTCTTAATTATACACTAAAGCAATGAGAAGAAGTTATCAGGTATAACCAGGGCTCGATTTGAGGCGGAACGCGGCAGAACGGCGTTCCGGGACCTCTCTCTCTGATAAATAAAAAGTAAACTTATCGGCACTAAGATTTTTTTAAAATTTTGTTTGTCAGTGAGTGACTACAAATTTGATTAAGGACATCATGTATTAAACTGACACCATAGCATTACCCTAGAATAACTCGTAATTTATTAACAAAGGTTTTTTAATGGCAGGGATCGTATTAAACAAGTACTGTGTAGAAAAAGCGCTGTGCCGAAACTCGCCCGGGGCGAGTGAGACAGGGAATGTTTCGTTGATTTAATTATTCGTATAAACCTAAGTACCTATTTATTTATTAAGAGTATTATAACAACATGTGACATGCTAATCAATAAATTGTTTATAAAAAATACTACTTAAAATGATGTAAGTTTCCACACGAAACCCACCTGATTGCAGTGTGGGTTCATGTCTAAAACTGCTTAAAATGCTGTTTTTGAAATCCGTTTCATATACATGTATGTCTGTGCGTACATATGTATGTACGTACGTACGTTCGTTCGGAACTTAAAACCTTTATAACATCGCTTCAAGGCATCGTATTGAGATGCGGTTTTCGGCATTTTTTAGAACTTTGGACGGAAAAACTGATGGCGCAAACCCAAACATCGTAGCTTACGACGTTTCGGAGCTACAGTCACTTAAGCACGAAATCGGTCTGTCGACGATAACTTTAGTAGGCTTTTTTTGATTTCAATTTCCTTTGGGGTATATATGTGGCCTATATGGTAAATTGTACCTATACTTTTTGAGCAAAATCAGACAAGCGGTTTGGGAGATATTGGTATTTTAGTGTTTTTTTAAAGGTTTTTTCGGAACCAAATTGCGGCTAAACTGAAAGTCGTATCGAAAAGCGGATAACACCAGTTTAACCAATTTTAAATAATCTACAACTTTTGTCATATGACTTTTTGTCGTAGGACCATCCCTTCTACCTTAAATAGTCATTTTTGTTAAATTTTCGACTTTGAGCTCTTATATTATTCGAAATAATTGACCGATTTATTTCGGAACCAAATTGCGGCTAAACTGTAAGTCGTATCGAAAAGCGGATAACACCAGCGGTAACTGATTTTAAAAGATCTATAACTTTCCCTTCTACCTTAAATAGAGTTTACACTGAGTTCTCTCTTGCTCACGTATTGACACCACAACATTTCATGGAAGTCATGTGTGGGATTTCCACACCGGTACTTTATTTATAAGAATCAACTTTAAAAATTAGTATACATATTATATTTTTATATTACTGAAAATAAAACTAATTTAAAAAGGAGAAGAGAAAATAACCAATAAAGAATTATGACTAAAGGGAAGTCATTAATTACTGACTTGTTGTCACCATTGCTTTTTATCTGTTATCAATACAGTGTATAATGAAACCTTTTTATCACCATATTGCCAACAGTCATGATAATAAAACATAATGGAATGATAATTTCAACTAATAATATTATAAAAAAAAGTTGCATATAGCACTTTCTATTATAGGGGACCCTCATTAAGCCATAAATGCACTTTTTTTTATTTCTCTTTGGTTTTGTGCACACAATATATAACATATTATCTAGAAATGTCTGCATTTTAAAATCGAGTCTGTTTCAATACTACATGATAATTAGTTTGCGGTTTAAAAGAGAAGAATAATTATTTTAAATAAAATTTAAAATGCTTTTTGTTGTATTATTTCCTTTTTTGTGATGAATGTTTAAACATGATACAAAAAGAAATAAATAACAAAAAATTTTAAGAGGAAATACCTATACATTTAAAATGGAATATATTTATTGAATAATCAAATAGATTAGCTATTTAACACACTTAATTCTAGTTGAGTATTATTACTGTTAATTACTTTTTTATAACACTTAATTATCAGTTCAGTTAATAATACTAAAAATATTAATTTATTTAATTACTTTTTAAGGTAACATAAATATTAGACTTAAGTGCTTTAAAATAAAAATTGCCATCTTTATAAATGTATACACATTGTAATTTTTGGCGTAATTCTCTTATGAGTCTAATGATATATTATATAAAAAATTTCATTTTTAAGTTTTAGGTAGTATTCATACTACGGAAAGTTTAAATTTTAATTTAAATCAAATTATAATAATTATCAACAAAGGGAGACAGACAGAGAAAAATAGACTCCAGCACCAGGACGTGAACCACGGGCCTCTATATTTCCAGTATAGCCCTCTACCAACTATAGAGGCCCGTAATTCAAGTCCCGGCGCTGGAGTCTATTTTTCTCTGTCTGACTCCCTTTGTTAATAATAATTTTAATATGATTAAAATTATATATATAGTAAGAATGAATTTTAATCCAATTATGTTATTTTATTTATTTATTGCTTCCGAGCTTACCGAAGGTAACGGAAGCTTTGTGATCGTTCAGAAGAACGAAAACTTTTTAGGTCTCCGATTCCAAAACAGAAATCCGTTTCAGAAATCAGAGAATTTTCGGTTCCTTGTCTGTCTATCAGTTGCTCAATGTTTGCGAACTAACATATTTAGATGGCAGGTCATAATTAGCTCATTGTTGGTCCCATATAAGTTTCAACATTCTGCGCCTTTTTGTTTCTCTTCCACATGCGGTCACAAACATACATTTATTTACACCAGAATCCCCAAATCAGATGAGTACTTGTGAAATAAAAAAAAAATACTTATCTGATTTTTATGAAATCTAGATGGTTTGTCAAAATTACCCCGCAGATAGCACCAGATTAATTTCAACCGTCTATGCTCTTTACATTTTGCTAAATTAACACTTTAATTTATGTAAAAAATCAAAACAATTTTAATCCAATCAAAAGATGAGGGGAAAATTGAACACTCAGTAAAATCTTCGAACTTAGAGCTCAGTCTCTTGAGGGAACATCCTCGTCTTCGTTTTCCTCTAATTCATGTGAGGTAGAGACTCATCATGAAAGTGGTGTAAGTTCACGCATCAAACAACGTCTTTACATAAAATTATTGTAACTGAAACATTTGTCCGGTTTAGGCTGTTCTAATGCAGCATTAGATTGTAAAACAAAATTTACAATAAAAAATAATTGACAATAAAAACTGAAATAAATGGAATGCAAAAATGCCTGATGGTTATTAACGAATTTATTGTTTTTTTTCTTTTGTTTTACAATGTAATGTTACCTTACGTTTAAGTCTATATTACTCTGTTGTTTTTTTCTTTTTGTTTTACAATGTAATGTTACCTTACGTTTAAGTCTATATTAATTTGTTGTTTTTTTTTTCTTTTGTTTTACAATGTAATGTTACCTTACGTTTAAGTCTATATTAATTTGTTGTTTTTTTTCTTTTTGTTTTACAATGTAATGTTACTTTACGTTTAAGTGTATTACTTTGTTTGTAGATTATCTAAAGAAGGCTGTATTTAGAACAGCCGAAATCGGTCAATTGCTTATTATAATAATTTTGTAAGAAGACATTGTTTGGTTATTGAACTACACATCTTTTTTGTTGTGGAAACATAATTTATTTAAGAGAGTTATTTCAATTTATTTTAAATAAAAAAACATGTTTTTTGTATGGTAGTTATTTCTGTATAATAAAGTGATTTAAGTATGAATATTTGTTTAATTTTATTTGATTTTAAAGGAGAATTATGACGGTGACATAGTTTAGAATACATGTTGTGAGAGAGTAATGTAAACTCAACTTACTTTCTCATTCTTATAGACTTTGCTGCAACCCTCTCACTTTTTCTGCAATACTCTCTCTACTGCTGCAACCCTCTCATTTTTTCTGCAACCCTCTCACTTCTTAATCTTCCTTCTCACTCATTCCTGTATTTTTTGTATTTTCACTAACGTTCACTGACGTCCGAGAATTGTACTTACTTTTATGTACATAATAAAACATCTGAATATTTATCTAGAGGTGTTAATTATGTAAAAATATGAAAAGTAGAAAATGTAAAGCCATTATAATAAACCTGTAGAAAGAAATTATTCTGGTTATTAGATGAGGCAAGGACCAAACTGCGTAATGTAGCAATTGTTTTTCATTGGTTGAAAAGATGGAAGGTTTGTAAATGTAAAGGAGAAGTTGGACTTAATTAATTATTAATGTTTTGCCGATAGTTTAGTGAGTATCGACGAAATCACTTTTCTGAATCTTCCCGGTTAATTACAGATTGTAATGGTGTACTCGGTGTCAATTAAGAGTAGGGAGCCGAGCTCAAAACATTGCAAATGTTGAACCAACCCTGGTTTAGGAAGGCTAATAGATGCTGATTGCAAGATTGTAACCCCCCCGCGGGTAATACCGACGCGTTTCAAGTAGCATTATGCCTGTGTATATATATGTATATCGTGAGGTACCTGGGCTTTGTATATATCGATCCACTCGGTTTGTTATATATCGACCTACCTGGTTCTACCCGGACTATATACATTGATGCTACTTGTAAATTACTACCCAGGCTAATGTAGTGTCAAATTCAAATACAACACGGGAGCTCGGCAGTTTGTGTTTATACTGGACTTTACATGCAGATTTCCAAGTGATGCTTTATCTTCAAGCCTTTCTATTATGTGATAATGCCATTAGGTTTTTATTGATTTGTGTTTGCTGCACTAGAATAAAAATTATCATCTCGTACTACACTTTTTTTTATCGACCATTTATTTCTCGTTACACAACTATATCTCTTCTCGTCGATTCACAACAATATTTTAATAGTATTTAATAAATAACTGGTTTTAATTTTAAGAATTTGAGTATATATAAAAAATGGGCTGCTAATTGGTGTGGCACATAGCTGCCTCGCATCCTATCACGTACTTTATTTATTTGATTGATTAATTGTTTCCTCCGTTTTTTTAATGTGTCAAAATATTTTAATTTTGTACATGAATTAAAGAATCAATTTAGCGAAAGTTAAAGTGTGCAGACGGTTCAAATTAATCTGGGGCTCTCTGCAGGTTACTTTCGATAACTATTAAAGTTTAATACAAATAAGAGAAGTACTTTTGACGCTAAAGGTGTAAATAAATGTATGTTTGTGCGCATGTGGAAGGTTGAAACTTATATGGGACCAACAATAAGCTAATTATGACCTACCAGCCAAATTTTAATAAAATCGGACGAGTAGTTTTTAAGATTATGTTGGTTCGCAAAAATTGAGCGTCAGACCGACAGGCAGATACGGAACCAAAAATGTTCCCTGATGTCTGAAACGGATTTCTGTCTTGGAATTTTTAAAATCGAGGACATAAAATATTTTCGTTCTTCAGAACGTACACATAGCTTCCGTTATTAATTGGATTTATCTCAAAGCTGAAAAAAATCATTAAGTTTTAATAGAGTAGTACCCGAATTTGGAGTGTTCATATGAAAAGGTCAGAAATAATTAAATTGTAATTGAATTAAGTTTTCTCTTAATTTGTATTTAGTCTTTAATATGAGCATCCCGACCATATCATTTCCAACCCTCCTCTCCTGCCCCATCAAAAAATGTATGAACCCCTAAACACAAAATAATCGTAAATTACTCAGCTTTGGTGGCTTATAACTCCACTTGGAGAGGTTCGGATCGAAAATAATTTTGAGTAAAGTACCATCTCCAAAGTGTACACTATAAGATAGGATACTTTTAATTCAGTTTGGTCTTTACGTAAAATAGTATCCGTGATAACAGGATACACTATCAAAAACTCATTTTTTTCCGTGGTAGGCTGTAAAATAGTAACTTTAGAGCCTAAAAAACATAGCTAAAATCCATTTTTTCATTACGTGGACTTAAAAAATATTTTCATTACTCCTAGCTGTAAAGAAAAAATTGTTTACGTCCTAGGACGAAAAAAGTTTTTATTGTACTGCTGGCAGTTGTCAAAACTTCCGTTAGTAGCGCTGTAGTCTTTGTAGAAATGCTTAGTACCATTTAATTCCGCTAGATGTCAATGCGTTTTATTTATCTTTTGTTATAGTGTAACCTCTTTTTAAGGTTTCTTTTTTTTAATCTTAAAGTATGTACTAATATTTGTTATTATTATATTTATTATTGATTAAAATTTAATGTTTTTTCACTGTCTACCACGGAAAAAATAGCATATGCTAAACGACTGTGAAGTGTTTTTTCTTTACCTTAAGACAAAACTCACTTCACAGCCTAGTAACATAATATACTATTTTTAGCTCTAAAGGGCGCTGAAGAGGTCGGATCCAAGAAAAAAAAATTCTATCTGCGTCACTTCAAGCCCTTTAGATAGGCTAGCTAGTTTATACAAGAGTTACATTGTCAGAAATATCGTCTTTACAAAAAAATCATATTATACCTGTAAGGAAATCAAATCATGTACATATGTCATATGAACACAAAAACAGCTTAACCACGGTTTTGACGAATAAATTTAAACCTGAATTTCCTATTATAATATGTAATTATTATTTGATGAAAACACGGTATCTTTCTATAGATATTAGTCAACATTTTGACTATATACTTTATAAACTTACTTTTCTTTTAGTTATTATTTCATTGGAAAAAATAAGACATTTTTCAGTTTGGCTGTCGACTTTTATCTTACATTATCATTTCAATATGGCAATTGTACTGTTAAATGTTATATTCCCATGTACGGGTTCACCTGAACGTACATAGGTTTGACAGCCATTCAAATCGCCCCTCCCTCGTACAAACGTCCGTGAACTGCCTTAACCACTTAAATGATTACCTGGCATTGAACTTTGTACGTCAAGGATAAATAAGAAAACTTCTATATGAATATGTATATTACTGGCAATTCTGTGTCAGTTTATTAATTAAATTAGTAGAATCGTTCGATATGCATTGTTCTTTAGACAGCTAGATTTATAAAAGTGTCTCCAATTATTGAAGCAGTGTTAATAGACACCTTGTCTACTAACTCTGTTTCAATTGGAGACAGTTCATGTCAATAAGACATTAGACCAATGCATTGTGCTAATTGATATGAAATTTTTATTAGACTGATTAAGAAGGATGGAGAGAAGGAGAGAAGAATGGAGAGTTGGATGAAAGTGGCAACATCTAGATGTATTTTTGACTGGAGACGTGGACTGACAGGGCGTAGAGATGGTCCATCCATGCCGGAGTGCCTGAGTATGACTCAAAGTTATTATCCCTGTTAAATGAAATACGAGCGAAAGGCAAGAAGCAATTAGCCCTAGAGAGGTCGAGTTTTATCTTGTGCAAGAGTTTTTAAAAGGAACAGGATTCAGCACTTTGCTTCCCTTAAATCATTACAGAAGGTTTCTTCTCTTTATTATAGACCAATTAGAAACTGTCTTGATCATCCTTCCCCCCCTTCTTACTCTATTTTATCTTATTCCTTCCCCCTCCTTGGACCCAAGTCCACCCTTAAGTCCGTCCTCACCCTCGAGCCCCTAATTATCCGACTTCCCCCAGAGTTATCAACTATTTCGATTTCATAGAATCCAATTTCTCAATCTGACTCGCTCCTATTATAGCTAGCATTTTTTATTGCCATATATATATATATATATATATATATATATATATATATTGGGTTTTCTTTGAATTGGAAGCTAACCCAGCTAAGGAAACAGACAAGTTAAATGAAATAACCAACATTAAAACTCTTTTTAGATAATTAAGACACCACAAAGTTTTTTGGAGAGAAACAAAGTTTTCGGATCTTGAAAATAATTCCAAAATAATATCATTTTATCATTATTTTTGGTACGGTCTAAAGGAAAAATTAAAGGTTCCCTTTTGCAATATTTCGACCCCTCTTTTGGTCATCTTCAAACTGAAAACCACATTTATTGTCTGTAACCCCAGTAAATTTGCTATATTTATAATACAATTTTAAAATTTGCTATAACATAATACAAAATTAAATTGCTCCTTATATTCAACAATCTAGAAGAGTACTATCCCATCCTGTTAGTGTAATGAATACTTTTAATCTAATTTTTTGGTTATTGGCAATCCCTTAAATAATTTATTTCTGTTATAGGGGTCCATGTTAAATATAGTTATTATGCCTCCGATTCAAACATTTTAAGACAGAAATCCGTTGAAGACATCAGGGAACTTTTTTGGTTCCTTGTCTGTCTCTCAATTTTGCTGAACCAACATATCTTAGAAACTACTTGTCCGATTTTAATGGAATTTGGATGGTAGATCATAATTAGCTCATTGTTCGGTCCCATATAACTTTCAACTTTCTGCGCCCATTTGCTTCTCTTCGATACATTTATTTACACCTGTATCTTTAAAAGTACTCAATATATTGGGTTTTAAATTACATGTTGTAATCAATACAAAACAATGTCACCTTAAGTAAATAGTCTGCCAATTAGCGAGGCACTTAGCTTTCTCGCGTACAATTTCGTATACTTTAATGATTTTATGCTTTTATAACCAATTATTGTCAAATTTATTTAATTGCCCCTAGTTTTTTTTTTAAATCTGTCAAAATTAGATTCTATGTGATCGTTCTAAAGAACGAACATTGTTTTTATGTTTCCGATTTTAGGAATTCCAAGACAGAAATCCGGTTCAGTTATCAGGAAACGTTTTTGGTCCCATTTTTGTCTGTCTGTCAGTCTCTCGCTCAATGTTTGCAAACAAATCTTAAAAGCTACTCGTTTGATTTAATTAAATTTGGATGGCAGGTATTTAGTATAATTAGCCCATTATTAGTCCCATATAAGTGTCAACCTTCTGCACCCATTTGTTTCTCTTCCACATACGCACAAAGGTATATTTATTTAGACCTATATCTTCAAAAGTACACATCTGATTTTTATGAAATTTGGATGGTTTGTAGAAAGCTGATAGTCCCAGATTAATTTCAACCACCTGTGCACATTAAATATTTCTAAATTGGTACTTTTAATTCATGTAAAAAAATCAAAACTATTTTGACAGATTTATAAAACGAGGGGAAAGTTAAATAAATTTGACAATAATAGGTTGAAATAGCATAAAATAATTAAAGTATACGAAATAGGACGGGATGCCACACTAAATAAAATATGTGCCACACTAATAGGCAGACGATTTCATTCTCCGATTACTTTCCTCAATTCCTCTATTAGTGGATGTGAAGTTCTAAAAAGGATTGTAAATATGTATAGGACAAAACTATAGTTAATTGTGTCTATTATATCTGTTATTATACCTGATTACGTGATTTTTATTCAAACCACCTGACTCTTTGATAATCGCGGCTGTAAATTCTATAGAGATATTCTCTTTTTTTTGTTAAGCTCAAGCAAAAGATTATAATTGTTTAAATCATTGAAGCTGCAATTTTGATTGATATGTTATTCTTATCATTGTGTTCTAATAATTATCATTAAAAAAAACACTCTTTGATCATTGTTATATAATTTTAAGTTATTCAAAAAGATCATTATAATCTGTGTTATTTTTTCTAAAGGATGTATTATTTTTATAATTGTGGACAGGTTTGTTGCTGAGATTAACCTTTCAATGTGTTTTCCTTCAGGACATCTGGACCCGTTGAGAGGGCAACAAGAAAGAAAGAGCGATCTTATTTGATTATTTTAAAAAATGTTTGTTCCCCCCCTGTGTTTATTCGATGTTTCTCCAGATGTTGACTTTCACCTTCTATAAACTAAAATCCCAGCTTCTTCTTCTTCCCGCTTTTTTCCTTTTCACTGATTTAGCTTTTGTTTACTAAATAATTCACTTCATTCATTCATAATTGGGTAGAAGATTTCCTTCTTCTCTCTTATTATCATTATTATTTTAAAAAATATGCATCTTCCTTGAACAATCTGTTTTTATAAACAGTTGTTGAAAATAATTATCAAATAATTGAGATTTAAGATTGACAACTATTTTTACTTTCTTATTTGAAGAGAAAGTATTGTGATGGCGCGAAAATCCTATTTTGAGATTTTGATGGATTTAAACGTTTTGAGTCTAAAAAAGTGGTTTTTAAAAAATGTCTGTCAAAAAATTTTAAAAAATCAAAATAATTTTAAAAAATGTCTGTGAAATTATTTCTCGACAACGGTTCCGATGATTTTGAGTAAAAAAAAATCTAAAATGTAGTCTATTTAATTACGAATGCAACGAGGTAAGGCGTTTTCCCAGGAAAATTCTAGTTCCTGAGAATAAATCTTTAAACGCGGACAGAGAGGTTCGATTCTCCGCCTAGGAGAAGTAATTTTTGATGAAATATTCAATAATAATTAAAGGTACATACGAAAACTTATAAATGGAAAACACTGGGCTATTAGTAATTAATGAACTCGTATATGAGAAAGTTTGTCTGAGTTATCTCAGACCGATTTTTATGTTTAGAATTACCATTATTTTCTTTTCACATAGATTTCCTTATATATTTATTTTATTAATTTAAATTTGAATGATAATTGGCTTTTGTGATATTTCATAAAAAATGAAAACAATAATGAATGATCCTCGAGTATGTTTTTCTCCAATGTGTGACAGCGATTCAATAATCAAAAAGTCTTCACACAAAAACCGATTATTGTTTATTTAAGTTTAATACATTGTTTATAACAATGGTTTATTACATTGTTTATTACAATTGTTTATTACAATGGTTTATTACATTGTTTATGACAATTGTTTATTACATTAAGAATTGGTAAATATTGACTGAAATAATTAAATATTTTAAATTCAATTTTAAGTTTTTGGTAGTTTTCATACTACGGAAAGTTTAAATTTTAATTTAAATCAAATTATAATTATAATTTACTACGGGAAACAGACAGTGAAAAATACACTCCCGCGCCGGGATTGTATTTTTCACTGTCTGTTTCCCGTAGTAAATAATAATTATAATTTGATTTAAATTAAAATTTAAACTTTCCGTAGTATGAAAACTACCAAAAACTTAAAATTGAATTTCGAATTGATTGTACAAGGTACAGGTACTAATTGAGTACTTTATAATTATAAGCGTTATTTCTTGGTTTAGTTCTAATGTCATAAATAATGACTGTCTAAATGTATATGAATATTGAAAGCTTGGATTCGGGAGTAGTTATCGATTACGGCAGTTAAAAATCATTCTCCTGCGTAGCTCAGTTAGCCGGAGCATCTGTACTGGAAATACGGGAGACCCGGGTTCATATCCCGGCGCGGAAGTGTATTTTTCACTGTCTGTTTCCCGTAGTAAATAATAATTATAATTTGATTTAAATTAAAATTAAATATTTTTTTAGGATAATGAGGTTCAGTCAAAAGTAAAAAAAAAAAAATAATATTTTAATTTGCCGACGTTTTGGAAAATATATTTCCTTCATATTTGCAGGATAAAAAAAAATAAAATCATTCACAACATTACCTTCAAGAAGGAAATATATTTTCCGAAACGTGGTTAAATTAAAAAAAAAATATTTTACTTGTGACTGATCCTAAAAAATTATTTGTTTATTATATTGTTTATTACAATTGTATTTTACATTGTTTATTACAATTTATTTCATTGTTACATTTAATACATTGCTTATTACGGTAACTGGTCATAACATTTTTTTGAGAAGACGGTTTTGCTTCCGAACTTACCCAAGGAACATTTTTGGAACATTTTTTGTTCCGTGTCTGTCTGTCGGTCTGTCAGTCGGCCTGTCTGTCGGTCTGTCGTTCAATTTTTGAACGACACATATCTTGAAAATTACACGTTCAATTTTAATGAATTTTAGGTGGTAGGTCATAATTAGCTCATTGTTGGTCCCATATAAGTTTCAACCTTCTGCGCTTATTTGTTTCTCATCCACATGCGCACAAAAATACATTTATTTACGCCTATAGCTTCAAAAGTACTTATCTGAATGAAACTGAATTTAACCCGCAGATAGCCCCCGATTAATTTGAACCATCTGCGCTCTTTAACTTTTGCTAAATTGATATTTTAATTCGTGTAATAAATTAAAACAATTTTGACAGATTAAAAAAAACGGGGGAAACAATTAAACCAGTTAAATAATAATGGCTTGTAAAATCATAAAATCAATAAAGTACTTGGATAGGATGCGAGGAAGCTATGTGCCACATCAATTGGCAGCCTATTTTTATTGTTTATCGTGAAAAATGATTAACAAGTAGTTCAATAACCTACACCATTTTCATGATAAAATGAATGAATAATTTCCTGATTTTTTTATGAATTGTTGTTCTTCTACCCCTTTCAATTCTGCATTATAATTGAATTTAAAAATGAGTTCAATGAACCTAAATAATATGAGTAGTTTAAAAGGAGTCCTCGTTTTATTTATATTGTTGGATTTATTTGCCGTTCAAACGAATTAAACTATAATTTATTTAAAACAAAAATGTTGGGCTAAAGTACAAGAGTATACTTTATTATACTTATTCATATGCTACCTATAGATCGTTAAATTAAATATTCATTATTTAATTTTTCAGGTGGGTAACAAATTAATCGTTAAATCTTATAATTATTTTTACACTGGAAAATTTTAATATTATTTTTTTTTTATTATTTTTGTTTCTTTAAATGTTCCATATAGTTTTGTTTAAGTAATTAATTTAATCTATGGGAAATCGCAGAAAGCTTTATTGTATATATTTTGTTTTTGAATTTTTTTCGGAACTATGGTCTATTGTTTAGTTGTGTGCCATGTGTTATGGCTGTCATGAGCATAAGTCTGAATGATAAAGTGATTATAATGGAGGAAGGCGTGTTGCAGTACTAAGTGCTGGTGGAGACAGTGCCCCGGGGGCAGGTAACCGCCCCCCTTATTCTCTTATTCAGAGAAGATTGTTTCTCAAAGTCCTGCCCCCGAGTCTAACCGATTCTTTGCTTTCAAGCCCTAAGCTGTTAACTTGTTGCCTCTATCTGTCCCTTACTTGCTGCACTTAGTACCCTCTAGTACTTCTCTCTTTAAATTCTTTAATTTATTCCATCAAGAATGTGTTAATATATTTTCAAACCCGCTCATCTGTCGATCTAGTTGATTTGTTAACTTCTTTATTATTAAGAGTGAAGGAGATTTGATGGAATAAAAGTCCACACCTTATTTGGTAAGATTTCTTGTGCTATTTTATTAAATTAATTATATTCCTATAATTTTCAATTCTATCATATTCGTTCTTATCATTGTAGATCACTGATGAAGCTCAGGCTCCCTGAGCGAAAGCTTTGTATGAAATAAAAAAGTAAACCTCACACAAGGACTTTTATTCCTACAAATCTCCTTCACTCTTCTTATGCATTCTACAAGTCCACATAAAAAAATCTCTTCTTTATTATTATTGTTTTTGTTTTAACTTTCTCATATAAACAGAAAGTATTGTGATGGCGCGAAAATTCAATTTTGAGATTTTGATGGATTTACACGTTTTAAGGTCCCCTTATTCCAAAAAAGTGGTTTTTAAAAAATGTCTGTCGTCTGTCTATGCAAACGCTTGGAGCCTAAACTACTGGGCCGAATTGGACGAAATTCGGCATACATGTTCAGAAAAATCACACCCCGAGGGGAAATCGAGAAATGAATTTGACTTCCAAATTTGGGGGCGCTGCCTCTCAAAAACTCTTAAAAAAGGTGAAAAAAATTATTTCTCGAAAACGGTTCCGACGATTTTGATTAATAAATTCTAAAATGTAGTCCCAATCTAACTATATTAGCCATTTACCTGAGAAAAATCGAGTTCTTGAGAAAATAGCTTTAAACGCGGAGGGAGAGAGGCCAGGTTCGATTCCCCAAATGTACCTATAAAAACTCGAAAACTAATTAATGGAAACCACTGGGCTAATTATGAACTCGTATATGAGAAAGTTAGTCTGTTATGAACTCGTATATGAGAAAGTTAGTCTGTTATGAACTCGTATATGAGAAAGTTAGTCTGTGTTGTCTCGAACCGATTTTTTGATCATTTTTATTGTGCATGCAATCATTATTTCTTTTTAAAAATTGTTGTATTCATTTAAAAAAAAAAAAAAAATCAAATATTTTAATCAAAAAGATCGAATAACAATAATAAAATTGGACGAGTTAAACGTTCCAGGTGGTTTGAAGTAAATTTAACTTCTTTAGTTTAATAAATTAACTAATTTTCTTTCAAAAATAGCTTTCATATTGAACTTCAAAGGTGAATCATATTTCTTGTTATTTCTGTTCTAAACATTAGATTATTTTCTTAGTTGTTTTGAATGCTATGCAATGTGTTTACACTTGTTTTCCTTCTATAACGTTTTAGCCGGAAATAAACGTTAGAAATGAAAGATAGTGTACGTGTTTGTTTATCAGAGACTTGTAGAGACCAAGTTGAAAATTAGGATTAGGTTGGGATGAGTCATATTTGTTATCTTAGATTTTCCTGGAAAAGTTGATCTCGTTTTTTACTGAATTCTTCATTCTTTTAATTAGAAACTCATTTAAATGACAAAAAAAACACTGTCTGTCTGGCCCTTTATTTTGTCCTTATTATTCGTTTATTTTAAATTGTTTACTAACGATCTTTTTAACATGGTAGGAAGGAGGAGGAATAAAGACTCTAATTTATAGTGATTTAACCACCATTACTTAGTGACCTATAGTTGTCTCGAAAATGTTGTTTTGAACCTTTAAAAACTATAACATAACATCAAAATAATCAATTAATCTAATGTAGTCAAAGATGGATCTTCTATACTTTTGTAATGTATATTATAGATAAATTAATTAAGATTTTAGATAAGTCCAGGAGGTTCAGGAGATAACGTACAAAAAATGTCTAACATCAAGCTAGAATTTTGGGTACTTTATTAGATAGTTACTGCCCTATGTTATTTTTAGCGAATTTTTGAAGAAAATTAAGCTATTGCAAAGGCTTCAACATTTTTGTAATGCAAATTTTTGAAAATTTTCTCCATGGAAATCCGTTTTAGACTATTCTGGATCGATTCCTGAAATTTAACACTTTTTTTTATGTATGTGTAACTTTTTTTTCACCCATCCAAATTCTAAACCAAAATTTTCCTATATTATCATTAGCCAATATGCAGATTTCTTTGAAAATTCGCTCTTTCTATCATGGTGCATGACTGGACTTTTAGTATATAAATGACATACAAATAACTATTAAGACGCAAAGGGTTGTTTAGCCCAATGTACTTTGGGACAAAGGAATATCAATCACACTTTTGTTTTTATAAGGGGAGTAACAGTTTAAGAAGAACATTCCATACACCTTCTTTAGATTGCTACTGCGCTATATATTTTTTAAAAATATAAATGATTTTTACAAATAACTATTAAGACAAAGGGATGTTAAGTCTAATGTACTTTGGGACAAAGGAATATCACACTTTTGTTTTTTATAATGGGAGTAACAGTCTAGAGAAACATTCCGTACACCTTCTTCAGATTGTTACTGCCCCATGGTTTTTTAAAGAATATGAATGACTTTTACAAATATCTTTTAAGACAAAGGGAGGATCAGTCCAGTTTTGGGACCAAGAAATATCAAACTTCTGTTATTAAAGGGGGAGTAACAGTCTAAAGAAGAATATTCCCTACACTTCTTTTGATTGTTACTCCCTTCTGTTCATTTTTAAGGAGACTAACAATCTAAAGAAGTGATGAATTATGTGTATAAGTTAATCTTATAGTGCCTTTTAAGAATATGTGGTCGGCTAAGTTTGTTTGCAAGACATAGCTTAGCGATAGGAATTTAAAAAAAAAAAAAAAAAAAAAAAAACGGTGAAGAGAGGCCATGTCCCGCTCATTTTGGTAGACATTGTGATTTCCATGATCCCGAGTACAGAATTAGTCAGTAAACTAAAAATTAAGTTGATGTTACTTTGTCACTTAATAAGTTAGTTATTGAAATATTAATTCAAATAAAAGTGGCCACCTACCAAGTGACAAACTAACATCTATTTGATTATTGGTCTACTAACTAATTTTGTACTTGAATCATGAAAGTCACATTATCTATACTAAAATTGAAGTTAAGATTAAATAAATAAAATATATTGAATTATTGTCCACTAAAATTGAAGTTAATTAATAAATAATAAATAATGATAATATTGAATGGGGTTTCTTTATCCTTGATGATATTAATTTTTTTTCTTTAAAAATAAACTAGTTTATGATAAACTTTGTCCATATTTCTTCAAAGCCAAGATGAAATTTTATGTTCGAGGGCGAGGTTTTTGGTTAAAACAGATGCCTGCTATTTGTATTGGATTGTGCGAGCCGAAGCTGTAACGATCAGCTTCTTCTCAGATAGAGAAAGGAGTGATGGTCACGGAATATTGGTAGCTAACTTTTACACACTGCTCTAGTGTGAGAACTAACCACATGTTTCTCGCCAACATATTTCAACCCCCTTTCTAACATCCATTTACCAATATATATATATATATATATATATATATATATATATATATATATATATATATATATATATATATATATATATATATATATTTGTGTGTATCCCATAACCCATTACCTTTACAGCAACACCTTTACTTTCCCCCACTAATACGCTTGGTTCTAAAAGCTCTTTTTGCCTAAATGCTTACGTATCTTTTTCCTAATGTACTTTATTATTTGAAGATAAAGTGGCTGTCTTCTTGTTATGCTGTAGGTATTGGTAAAATTAGACGTTTAGGAAATATCGCTATTTTGCCTTGTGTGTAGGAAAATAACATTTGGTTGTACACATTACACGACGGGCGCAAGTTGGAAGAGGTTTAGTCATAAAAGTTAAGTAAATTGGCTTACATCTATCCCTTTTATTTGTTATAGGGAGGTCACATTGTATATTTATGTTCGTCAAGATTGTAAATTAAATTAGATCTCGCTGGATGACCAAAAGGATCCCGGGTGCAATATCCAAAAATAAGGGCTTTTTCGGTTCTCGACGGGCCTCATGGTCTGATGGTCCGCAATAGTTTCTTTCTTTTTTTACCCCCGAACATCAAAAAAAAGCTTTTGGATCTCTCCCAAGGGAGGTGTATCAATAAATGAAAAGTGCGAGTGGGGAAGGTTTGTCCGTAGGAGGAAACTGTCCGCTGTGAATATTTAATAAGGATCTGGTCTGCAGATCAGAAGGATACGAAACTACGCCAGGAATATTAAGACGAAAAAAAGGAGGAAAATCCTTACGTATCCTGCACATCCACGATCGAGAAAAGCAGGAGAGGAAGGAGAAGCGGAGAGGGGGAGAAGGATTCTTCTTGTGCAATATTGATGAGGCCGAGGAGAAGGACCTCCCTGGACTATTGTCGGTAGGACGGTAAGGGCTGTAAACACGACTAGCTAGGACACAGAAAGGGCAGGCCCCCCTCTGGTCCAAGGCAGTGATTTTGATGTAGTTTCTCACAGAAACTGAATTATTGAGATGGTAGAAATCTCCCTGGAGCACGGGACTCGGAGAAACAAAGTAACACCCGGGTATATAGACCCCCCGAAAAACAAACTTTACATGTGTTACAACATCGCAATCCCCATATGGAGTTAATCCAATAGCTACCTCTGTAGAATCCTGCCGGACATCTTCAGACCCCTTATACCGTCCGCAATGTCCACTTCTAAAAACCTTTCTCCTTTCCCTTTCTAATTTATACTGGCGTTGCACCCTTTAGATTTTATTCATTTACTCTCTCATCCTATTTACTTTAGGGCTTTACTGTAAGGGATGGGGGGGAGGGACTGTTTCTAACAAAATTTCCTTCACCGGCACTAAACACATAAACAATAAGAAAGAGGGTCCCATATTCTCTGAATTTATACTAAATAATAAATACTTTTAACATTAACTATGAGCCTTCTTGTCGTACAATGTTATTGTGTAACGTTTTACTTATTCTACTCTCCCAACTAACTTTTATGTTTCTTTGCTTTATAATCCTCAAACCTAAAACCAAAATAAACCTTTTTATTTTTTAATTTTACATTTATACAATAGTCTTTTTACTTTCTCATATACATAGTATATTAAAAAGAGGAAGTATTGCGATGGTGCTAACATTCGATTTTAAGATATTGATGGATTTACTCGTTAAAAATAAGATTTTCTGCAGTCTGAGGTCTCCAGTCTCTGTCGTCTCTGGTCCAATCAAAATATTATTTATGGGCTGATTGATTTAAGTTCACGCTATTTCTATCAAAGTTTTTTGGGGTACATTATTGTATGTTCCTTTAATTGGTTAGATTTATATAAATTGAAAAGTTTGTAATAAACAATTATGGAATTCTTTATTTATTTGTCAGTATCTAGGGTTGGAGAATTTCACTGCCTTATTGATTATAAGTTATTATTGTGAATGATGCAGACATATACGGTTTTATTCGTGTCTTCTATAATAGTTATGGGCGGTACTCTGAGTTAGCCTTTACGTAGGACGCCTACTTCACCCCATACTATGATTTATTTTGGTTGTACCGTCAGTACCCATCACCGCGGTCACGTGACCTATAGTAGTAAGGGGAGTTGCCACCTCTAGCTCCTCATGCGGGCCAATTTGCCCTTGGACCCCTTGACACCCCTCATCCCAACGCGTGTCTCATTGCTCTCCTAGCAGCAACATTGTCGCTTGTCGCCTATTTTTTTGTGTGCGTCCACACTCAAATAACTCTCCCCACCCCCTCTCTCCTTGCCTATTAATGATGATTTCCGCCTCCATACGACACTAATTTAAAGCTTATATCCTTTCATACTAAAGCCTTGCTTTGACAAATCTTTTTGACCCCATATTCAACCATTATTCTAAACACTGGACCTTAATGAAAATCTTTTCGGATTAAAGAGTTATTATCGTTTATTAAAGTATCAGTCCCCCATGTTCCTTACAACCGGCAGCATTTTGGTTTTAATCTTTTATCCACTGAACCCTTGCTTCATTATTCAATAAGGAATCCAGCACCAGTTATATTATTCAGTAAAACCCTATATATATATATATATATATATATATATATATATATATATATATATATATATATATATATATATATATATATATATATATATATATATATTATAATCTAGCACAAGGATGTGTATTAGTTATACTTAGTGCCTTGCGACAAGATGCTTCCATAAGCAGTTTCTTTTTGTGTTAACTTTTCACACTTGTAAGAAGGGAAACGAGGCAAGTATGGATTACTCGAGACCGCACTTGTTTCACACCAGATGAATTTACTGTAATCCCGAATATACACCAAGATTAATATTAAAATTCAGCATAGTTCATACATCTGTAGTTAAATGCATTTATTTATACAGGTGTACTATACGCACACATATATATACTTTTAAAATGTAAAACACCTTAGTAAGTAGTTGAAATCGAGGTAGACCTCTATGAAATCAAGGATACTTATTGTGAATTTCACCTCTAGCACATGCCTACCCTATTACATAGATTCATATTAGCTCCGCATCGTTAGCTCGTGAAAATGGTAAGAAGTTTTATAATCAAAATACATTTTTTCTTTAATGCTATTATTACTAATAAGCGACGACAATGATTGTAAAGCTATCCTTAGAGGAATAAGAGTTTAATAAGATTGTAATTATTTGCTATAGATGGTTGAAAATGATTCAAAGCAGAGTCAAAATGATGTAGGAGATTTTGTTTTTATTTTCTCCCTAACAACCTACAAGAAACAACAATTTTAAAATATTAGGGATCACCATTCATCTACAATTTGATTCGTAATTTTTATTGTATATATCAACAAAAAATCGGTCCGAGACAACTCAGACAAACTTTCTCATATACGAGTTCATAATTATTTAGCCCAGTGTTTTCAATTTATTATTTTTCGTATATAAATTTAATTATTATTGAGCATTTCATTAAAATTTATCATAAAAATAACTTCTCCCGGGTGGGGAATCGAACCCGGGCTCTCTCGGTCCGCGTTTTAAGCTTTTTTCTCGGGAACTAGATTTTTCCCGGGGAAACGGCTTATATCGTTGGATTCGTATTTAAATGGACTATATTTTAGGATTTTTTAATCAAAATCGTAGGAACCGTTTTCGAGAAATAATTTTTTTTCACGTTTTTTCAGAGTTTTTGGGGGGTAGAGCCCCTAAATTTGGAGCTAAAATTCATTTTTCGATTTCGCCTCGGGGTATGATTTTTCTGAACATGTATGCCAAATTTTGTCAAAATCGGCCCAGTAGTTTAGGCTCCAGGCGTCTGCACAGACGACAGACAGACGACAGACAGACATTTTTTAAAAACCACCTTTTTGGACTCAGGGGACCTCAAAACGTGTAAATCCATCAAAATCTCAAAATCGAATTTTTGCGCCATCACAATACTTTCTCTTTACATGAGAAAGTAAAAACACTAAAGCTCTGTGTCCTCTATGTGTGCCGGAGCGTCTCTGACCAAGCTAGCACTGATGTCGCCCTTTTAGATAGGCTTGCCATATATGTATCTCTAAGAGTCAAACCGGGACAAAGGGGGTTTTGGGGGTATCTTAAAATAAATTATGTTCTTTATTTAGAAATGATTAATTACATTTCTTTTGAGTTTTAATGCATCAAGTAAATATTTTTTTCTTTTCTTTTTTTCAGAGCAGGGTCAATTGACCTAACCTGGATAGGATAATGAGATTCACATACTTGCTGGAAAAAGAAGCTTGATCCGATTTATGATGAGGTGTATCTGCTTGGGATTAAGAATTACAATCATAATATTATAAGTTATATGAGTAGTTTTGACTAGTTTATTGTCCAAAAAGAAGAAAATGTTCAACTCATTCAACTTATCATTATAATAATAATAATATAGCCTTTATTAGTTCCAAAATACATCAAAATATAACATACTCACATTTATACTTAACGAAATAGATGATCAAAATGCATAAATCATATGAATTTCTAATTTAAAATGAAAAAAACTAAAACTTCTCTCTTACTATTATAAAATAATAAAAAACAAAAATTTAATTGAAAAAAAAAAAAAAAAAAAAAAAGTTCCAACTTATCATTAGCAAACTTTATTTATCTAAAGTTTTTTTATAAAATTTTAAAATGAACTATTCTTAGAAAACAAAACTATTATTTATTATTTATAAGAGAAGTTTAATTTGTTCATTGTATCTCCCACTCCCTTTGAAGAATCGACCTAAATTTTGTTCACATTATTATTATTGTTATAATAAGATAGAAAACATTTTCTTTTTTCTTTCTCATTAGAAGGTTCATTAGTTTTTTCTTTGAAGAAAAGTCAAAATAAAACTCATTTAAGGCTCTACCGCCCTTCAAGGTTAGAAAAAACAGTAAAATTGAAATGTTATTCGTTCCAAGCAAGGTATAAAAAATCTAAGTACAGGCTTCATTCCCAATATTAATTCTGCACAATTTGAGCCCTATTTCAACTTCCTATGATAAGTAGAACAGGCGCCATTTCAATACAAATACAACAATAAAACTCGTTGTATTGAAATAGTTATTGTAGTAGGAAGTTGAAATAGGGCTTAAATTGTGCAGAATTAAAATTAGGAATGAAGCCTGTACTTAGATTTTTTATATCTTGCTTAGAACTAATAAAATTTTCATTTTAATGATAATTCTAACCTCAAAGGGTGGTAGAGCCTTAAGTAATGAATTACAGTAAAACATTTATATTTGTTTGATAAAAATATGCTAGAGTCCTTAACATTACAAGGCTTTTACTGTTTCTAAGCCAAAATCGGTTCTATTTTAAACTCCGAGGAAGATCATGCTTATCTGCGCTACATATTTATCGATTGCCATCCTTTTTAGTCTCGGTGATGGATAGGAAAAAAAACACACGGTTGATTTAATTGCTAAACCATTGGTTATCATATTAAAGTAATCAGGCTCTGAAACGAAATCACTTACCGATGCCGTTTGCGGGTAACTGCGATCAGATTAAAACCTCTATATTATTTTAAACTTATACTTTTACCATATTTGACTTGTTTATAAGAAACGTATAAACCGGCTGCCTGTCAAGACCCCGCAGATAGCTTTTTGATTCTCCATTCTAACCGAAAGAAAAAATACTAATAGTTTATTATATCGGATTCTTCAAAGGTGTTCTTTTTGACTCAAAGTATAAAAAAGGTGATTTGTTGTTCTTTTTTCCATCTACCTCAGACCTCCCGGCGTATAAGCGGCTTTAAATGTTTGCTTACACTGGTCCGTTGAACATAGTTGGATTTTTAGTATCAATAATTTAAAGGTTTTTGTCGGTTGGCGTGTGACGACGCCCAGAGACTTGAAGAGGGCCCCCCATCCCGGGGCTACAGTCAAAGTTTATTTACAAAATCTAAAATCCCCTCCCCCCCAAGCTTCTGAACTCATATCAACTACGTCATACTCGACAAACATCTGTAAAACATATCCCTTTTTAACTGCCTTAAACTATAAATGATTTCTACATCTCCCCCTGTTTTCTTTAACAAAAATATTATAAACTAGAAAGTTGTTATTGTCTGTGTATTTTTTACCGGTTTCCTTTCATGTTTAAGAAAGATGCCTGTTAAAGACTTTATTTATTTTACTTACAAAATTCAAATTAGCTGTGCATATCCTATAGTACTGACTTGGTTTCTGGTCAAATTTAAATTCCAGGCAAGGGGTGGCAATTTTATAATTTATAAATGAGAAAATATAGGGTGGAGGATAAAAATTTATTTTTTTCCCATTTTTAAGAAACAACTCCTGATTTATTTTTAGGGTTTCGTTAAAAACAAGAACGAAAAAAAAGAAATCCTTTTAGTTTCGTTCCTGCGTCTGTCGGTTACTCTGTACGCTTCCAATAACTTTAAAATCAAAAGAGATATAAGAACATGAAAGTTTGAAGTATTAAAAATCTTTTTAGCACGCACAAAGAAAAAATAAAGCGAATTCAAACTAATCAGCTGTTCACATCCAAAATGGCGAAATCATGTCAAGCATTTTTTTTTTTTTTTTTTAATTTTGATGGGTATTATAATTATATGAAACGTAGTAAAGAGAAGAATAAAAAATATACAGTAGAACCTCGATGAGAAGTGTCTCAAGGGGATTAGGGAAACAGTCTTGTTATCGAGGTGCTCATTTTGTTGAGGGTCGTGTTATCGAGGTTAAAGGAATCACTAACGGGTTCAAGTCAAGGGTTTTCAAGTCTAGACTTGTTCAAGGTCGACCCATTCCTGTATAGAGTCGCGTTATAGAGGTTGACTTCTCAAAACGACTTGTTATAGAGGTTCTGAAATTCGTTGTGAATTAGAAAAAATCCGTGTTATTGAGGTTGTTTGGATAATAATAGTTGCGTTATAGAGGTTAATTTAACATTATGTGTTATGGCAATCTCAAGGGGATTTGAAAATTGCCCTTGTAATTGAGGTTGTCGTGTTATTGAGGGTCGTGTGAGCGAGGTTCTACTGTATTACAATTGTGGAAAATCTTTAGTTTGCCACGCCATTTTTGGAAAAAAATAATTTTGAATAAAACAATTGGTTCTTTTCATGTTATCGTGCTTTTTTATCGGGTGTTCCTCTGCCAATTCATAATTTTATGTTCAAAATTTATTTTTAGTATCAAATTTAAGTCAAAGGAGAACCGCTATCAATCCCAAAGATGTTATATTGTGGTACTGGTACGAAGAAGTTAAAAGCCAAGAAGGCGACTTTGCAATATAGAAAACGTTAACTTTATGAACTAATCGATTACTAGATTGCTGTGAAAATCGGTTTCCTCTATAAATTAAGCTATTCTCCCCCTTCTTGGTATTTATTATAGCTCTGGCTAAATCGTGGAACAGGAGGACTCTTGTGATAATTTCTGTGACAGTCTTTGGAGTTAATGACTTTTGTGAGGGGTTATTGGAAATAATACAGATTGTTGTGGGAGCTAGGTTAGTGTTTAGTGAAGTGGGTCCTGCATGTATGTTATGCTATATCTCGCCGAGCTGTAGTTGTATACTACTACATGCCAGATGTAAAGGGAGGTTAACCCCTAGTGTAGGAAACCTTGCCGTGGCTAATGGCTTGGCCAGTGAGTCACCGGCCAGCTGACCACTGGTCATCCTCCTCCTAGGCGATAAGTCACTTTCCCCAACAGACATGCCTGACCAGAGACGAGTCGACATGGGCAACATATCAGTCTCCGACACCCACATACTCCTCCTTCATCTGACATGATGCCAAATTAATGTATCCCCATGAGTATTCTTCTTAATGAACATTATCGTTTCGAATCGAGAGCATTATATCGATCTCATTTAGCCTTTTATCTATAAAGCTGTAAAAAAAAACAACTCAAATTTCAACCTTATTTCTAGCAACGGATATATTTCATTATTATTATTTTGATTTCAATGTTTAAGTTTAAAACGGCCTGTATAGACGATCACATAGTTGTCAACTCACCAACATGACTACATTTTACACAGACATTACTTTTTACATAGTTGTCTACAGTGTGTTTAAGTTTGTTGGGGGAGATTTTAGGTTTAAAATGAGTGATAAATTGTTATACACCTCAATATTTCGTTGCTATCTACTTTTAATATTGGTACTTCTTTAGATTGTTACTGCCCTATGTTTCTTTTTATAATATAAATGACTGACTAAATAACTATTATGACAAAGGGATATTTAGTCCAATATAATTTGGGACCAAGGAATATCAAACTTCTGTTTTTATAAAGGGAGTAACAGTCTAAAGAAGAATATTCCGTACACCTTCTTTAGATTGTTACTCCACTCTGTTTTTTGCAATATTTCGTCACCAATTTGGGACATTTTCAAACAATATACTTAATTTGGTTGATTCCTCAGAGAAAGAAAGGGGTAGAGGGAGCAATGCGATTTGAAAAGTGGTTCATTATGCGACACCCATATACTAAACCCCCAAGCGAGCTCAATCTCAACTAAAGTGACAACAGCATGATCACGTGGTCACTGGTCCTTGTCCTATTGGTCTATTCCTTGTCCTTACGTGCCCACGGACGCTTGTCAACAAAACCTTTACACGTCGTGTGCTTTGTTTGATTGTTTTATTATCGAAATGTCAAATATGTCAAAATATAAAATATTTAAGAGAAAAATCTGATGTGATTGCTTTAGAAGACGATTTTGTTTTATATAAGATTGCTTTTGGTTATCTAGGAACTATTACATGTTATTAACAACGTAACTGCCTTTAGATAATTAATTCGGTTAACAACAAATACTAAAGGAAATATGTATTTATAAAGAAAACTGTATTAAAATATTAAATGTCGTAAGAAAATATCACATTATACTTATCCTTATCAGCTGCCATCAGATAAATTTCGAGTTTTTATCGAGATATCGATACTGTTTCACCAAACTGCCACTTGGGAGGTTTAGTGTAGGGGTGTCTCATAATGAACCACTTTTTGAGACCCCGATTCGATAGGATTGCTCCCTCTACCCCTTCCTTACTCTGAGGTTGATTCATTAGTTTAATAAAATTTGTCTCCTCGTCAATTTTGAAGTGTCATTTTTTTTAAACTCTTCTTAATCTCGTCAATTGTAAACTCCATAAATATAAATTATAAAAAAAAAAACTAATACATAAGTCCCAACTATGACAATTTATCTCTCTCTAGTGTCATAGTTCAACCTCTGTCCATTACTCATGTATGTATTTAGGTTGTTTGTTATATATATTTTAATTTAAATTATGGATTTTACAATTGAAGAGATTAAGAAGAATTCTTTAAAAAAAATTAATGAGCCGACTTATGTTATTAAATTAACGAATCAAACAAATTAAGTGTATTGCTTAAAAATGTCTCTAATTGGGGACGAAAAATTGCAAAACACTTAGTGTTTATTTAAAAAAAAAAAAAAAAAAAAAAAAAAAAAAAAAAAAAAAAAAAAAACCCTGAAGACACAATTGTAAGAAAACATCACTTATTGTTATACCTCGATATTATCATGAATTATGTGAAGAGCAGGCTGGACCAACCAACAATTTCAACCATCAACATATCCACAGTCGATAAGCATTGACTTAAACATGGCATATTGACAACATAGTTAAAACAAAGTTGATCGTCTAAAACAGCCTATAGACAATCAACTTGGTTGTCAACATAGTTGATAACATCGTTGACACAGTCATTACTTTTTGCATAGTTGTCTAACGAATCTACAGTTCGTCCAAGTTTCCTGGTTGAAGTTTTTGGGTTTAATATAAGTGAAGAATTGTTATATGTACCTCGCTATTATCATACATTATGTGAAAAATAGGCTCCTTCCACAAGATTTTTTTAAATTTTACTCCAACCTGTGGTGGACTAACTTCAAATTTCAATCATCAACCTTTCAACAGACTTGTTGATCGACATGGCATTAAACACAGTTAACAACCAAATTGATCGTCTAAAGCGGCTTAAACCAAAACTTATTGCTTTTGATAACGTAAACATTAGACGTTTACCTACTTTCGTTTTACAATCCAGCCGAAAATGTCACAATGGGAAACAGGTGTTTATTAGCGATAAATAACATTCCAAATCCAGTATATTAGCCATCTTATAAAATAAGGTAGTCAAGTTTTATGGACGTCGTGGAATGTACCCAGGAATCCGATGGTTCAGATCTAAGCACGCGCCTACCATAAAACTACTTATTCCCTCTTAACTGCCATAAAGTCCCATAGACATCCTCCAGTAGATATCCCGGCGTTTGCCATATCGGGCGTTTTAACTTCAATGACAATCCGATTGTCTTGAAAGAAAATAATAGTTTTAATTGTTTTAAATGGTCCCATCTTGCAAGTCTTAGAATACTTTGTTTATTTATTTTTTTCCAGCACATGGCCGCAGTTTATGACTTCGAACTCTCAGCCCATATTCATAATACAAACCCGTCACAAAAAACTTCACAACATTTGATGTCTGTTTATATCTTCTGTTTGACCGGCTCTCTCGGTTTTAACCCAAAAACATTAACAAAAATCACTTTGTAACCCGTTGTTTTTTTTTACTTCAAATGAAAATATAAAAATTTTATTTTATAAACATGGCGGGAATCGTTTAACTTTTTTAGAGAAAGGGAAATGGATTAGGAGCGTGAAAAAGAAATGTGTTAATTTTGGTGATTTCTCCGGTTTGATTTAAATAAACGCGGCGTTTCTTTGATGTAATTCTATGTAAATTCAGAGGCTTCCCAGTCTTTCAATGTCTTCCCGCATCTTATTTCCTTTTCTTTGCCAAGCTTAACGCTTTATCTTTCCTTTTTATTAATTAATACTTTTGAACTTACATTTTTGCTTCCGAGCTTACCGATTTCTAAAGTATATGCCACTGAATGTGCATTATATACTTTTTGTACCTCTGAACAGCACTATAAACATTTAAATGTATCGAAAAGAGTATACTTATGTAAAAAGTATATAAGAGTATACTTATATCTCAATAAAAACAAATAGAAAAAAAAAATGTGTGAGGCTCTCATGCGTTAGAAGTGAAACTAAAGTTCTAGAATGCATTGCTCTCTTTCATTTTTTGACGAATTTATTATTTCAGGATTAAGAAATGGTTATGGGAAATTTAATTGAAAAAAAAATATTGGTACGCTAAGGCAACCACATTTATTCCAATAAAAATAAATGTTTGTTTTGATTTGCTGGTCTTTAAATAGATATAATACAATTAATCCTTTTGCCTAAATACCTTAATACCTTTCGAGGCCCCCTGGGGTGCCGCGGCCCCCCGGTTAAGAACCAATGATTTATACAATCGAGGAGTGTCCCTCTGACGCCGACGCACCCGAAATGATTTGTTATTGCTACGCTAAGGCAACCACATTTATTCCGATAAAAATAAATATTTGTTTTGATTTG
The DNA here is from genome assembly GCA_951217055.1 of Gerris lacustris. Lineage (NCBI taxonomy): Eukaryota > Metazoa > Arthropoda > Insecta > Hemiptera > Gerridae > Gerris > Gerris lacustris. The sequence continues at coordinate 76,589,598 of OX578278.1, forward strand.
CGGTCTTTAAATTGATATAATAACTTATTTAAATTAATTTTATTAGTTTTTACTTTTTTCTTGTGAGTATACAATTAACCCCGTTCCCTTGAACCTAGTCTAATTATAATACATGTAATATTACGCTTATATACCAATTTTGTGTTCTCTCTTCCTGTCAATGCATTCAGTGCGATGGATAGCACGTTAGCTTCATGATCGGAAGGTCGATGGTTCGCAACTCGCCTGGGAGAAAGATTTTTTACAGATAAATCTTTCACCACGATTAGTCTCGAAACACAACTTCCGTTTCATTACTTCCGTCGCACAAATTTCATTACAATTAATCTGTAAAAATGTTGTAAACTTGGACGAGTCTCGAATCGCAAACTTCGTTACACGATGTCACTATATGAAAAAATTCACTCTACCGCCGACAAAGAAGTTTCACTTCAAAAAATTCTCGAAATTTTCAAAAAGTGGTATCTTTACTTTTGGTCGAAGGATGTTCAGGAATTTATGCAGATTATTTTAACTATACGTAAGCCTGATAGAGGGGGAGGAGAGACTTTTCACATCAACTTCAAACTCGACTACGCTCGCCCTATCAAAGCTTATAACCAAAAATTTTATATTTTTGTAATCAGCTCGACGTACCCTTTCATACGATATCCCACATGGTGTCCAAAAAAAAAAAATAACCCTAAATTTTTTTTACCCTAAAAATAAATTTTTAAGTCGCTATATTTTTAAAATGTGTGGTCTGGTGACACACAAATATGCCAAATTTCAAAGTGATTGGGTGTAGCCGTAAGAGCAGGCGACAAACGGACGGAGAGAAAGATACACGCAGGAAAATATAAGGCTCCTTGGTTTTGACTACGGATCCTAAAAAGGGGGAAAAATTAAATTAATATAACAACAATGGGTCTTGACAGTAAAACATTATTAAAGTAAACACAATAGGTTGCGAGGAACTATTTTTAAATCTCAAAATTTACTCAAATAAAGCAATAATTAAGCAATACATATTAAATTTGCGCAGACTGTTGAAATGAATATGGAATGATTTGTGGGCTTTCGACAAAAAAGTTCTTAAAGATATGGGTGTTATTAAAAGAAAAATCTGTACCCATGCGGAAGAAGAAAGAAGAGGGTAGAAAGTTAAAATTTAAAATGAAACGACAGATCTTCAGACATACACGCCCTCAAACATGTTTCATGGCGTCTGAAACAGAATTTATAAATTTGGAAAATAATTCAAAATAGCTTGGAACGGGCCCAATCAAAATTAAAGCATTAAACATATTCCGTTTATTGTTATCAATTTTCTGTTAACTGATCCGACTCGAGATCACTGGATTTTTTTTCTATAATTTTTGGGGAAACGATTGGAGGTAGCACTTGGTTTTCGTTAAATATATCCTTTTTTCTAAGTAAGTAAAAAAGATCATTTAAATATTGTTTTATTAATTAGTTAAGTTCATAACTAAAAGCGAGCCGATGTGCTTTTAATTTTGCTATGTAGTAGGTACTGTGATGGTTGTACTAATTGGTACTGTGTTATGTACTGTTGTACTACTAATAGCTTCCGTGGTTATTTTACTAATATGTGTACTGGTTCCTATATTCCTATGTATTGTTGTATACTACTAATAGCTTCCGTGATTATTTTACTAATATGTGTACTGGTTCCTATATTCCTATGTATTGTTGTACTACTAATAGCTTCCGTGGTTATTTTACTAATATGTGTACTGGTTCCTATATTCCTATGTATTGTTGTACTACTAATAGCTTCCGTGGTTATTTTACTAATATGTGTACTGGTTCCTATATTCCTATGTCTTGTTGTACTACTAATAGCTTCCGTGGTTATTTTACTAATATGTGTACTGGTTCCTATATTCCTATGTATTGTTGTACTACTAATAGCTTCCGTGGTTATTTTACTAATATGTGTACTGGTTCCTATATTCCTATGTCTTGTTGTACTACTAATAGCTTCCGTGGTTATTTTAATAATATGTGTACTGGTTCCTATATTCCTATGTATTGTTGTACTACTAATAGCTTCCGTGGTTATTTTACTAATATGTGTACTGGTTCCTATATTCCTATGTATTGTTGTATACTACTAATAGGTACTGGTTCCTATGTACTGTTGAACTAGTAATAGGTACTGTGGCTGTTGAACTAATAGGTACTGTGTTCCTGAGTACTGTTGTACTACTAATAGGTTCTGTGGTCGTAAAGCTTGACTATAAAATCAGTTGTGTTCCTGATGCCAAGATAAAAACCCATACTTATTAAAGCACCCAGAGTATGTAAGAGAATATTATCGATTATTACCTAAGTAAGACAGTTTTTTTGATGGAACTCTGTCACTTTTCCTAAACATTCCTCTGGTGCTAGTGAATACGCTTTATATCCTAAAACATATTGACAAGGAAGATTTATTTTAAGAAGCAGGTAAAGAGGCTGGTATAAGAATTGCCCGTTCTCCGGGTTATTATAAAGTCATGGGAATAAGTTAATTATTTGAATTAGACTCGCTTGATTCGCTTAACTGATTGTAAGTGAATACAATATATTATTGCTACTAAGTTTTCTTTGCCACTTAAAAATCGAAGGTTAAATTGAATAAATATAATATGGGCTTGCATATCCCGCGGGAGTCGAAGGTAGGACGTGAATCCATCGCGAAGGAACCCCGCAAGTACACAACGATATTATAATTTTAAAATAAATCGCATTTAAAAAAGACGTGGAAGACGAGCTTGCGGAGAATTCAATGTACTTTTTACATTATTTTAAAACTTTTTTTTTTTTGCTTTCGACGAAAGGGTTTTTTAAAAAACCCAACGGTGGAGTATGTCCTGATAAAATCAGCCGTATTTTAATTGGTAGAAGAATTTATTATATCTATGTGCGAATCCCAATCACCCATAGGCAGGGCGGGAGGGTTGGGATGCAAGACTCGGGACCCACGAGCTTCATAAATCAGTTGAGACGGCTTGCAACCTCGCTGAGAACTGCACTGTAAAAACATAACAATTTTTTTCTTATTTTCTTTTACGTCGATATCTTCTCATCGGGCCAATCACTTTGCGCCGTTGTTTTTGCATCCCGTCTCCCGCCATCTTTATATAAAACTCATTAATTTATAAATGAACTCTGTGGGTAACGATGTTAAAGGACGTCTTCGAAAAGACAAAAAAAAAGGAGCGCGATGCGACGTCTTGCAACACTTAAATCTGCATACAACCGAAATGATTTTTTTTTTTTATTTTTAACACGAGCTTGTTAATGGATTTCCTTATGATTGTTCTCTTTTTTTATTACCTTTTATTTTAACATTCTTTTTATTGACAGAATTAAAAGTAAAAAAGGATATATTATATAAAGTGATTTCAGTTCTTTATTATTCTTTACAGAGTTAGTCCGATGAATATATTTATTTCACAACAGTAATGAATGAGTAAAAAAACTTTAACAGATCGTGGGCTACACATACTTCTTCAATATACATGAGCATTTTTAATTAATAAAAAAATAAACTATAAATTCTCTGTGATATTATTTCAGTTTAAAAAATGTAATATCACTTTTAAAGAAAGTATGTCTTGTTGTTGCTTCAAGTAAACATCACGATGCAAAACACCCCGAAAATGCTTCCAGTAGGGGAAGCGAAACGTCAGACTTCAACCCCTTCGTGACGCGGATTTCACCGGAAAACCAAGCTGTTTATCACTTTTAAAGAAGTATAAGTAATGCAGAGGTACAAGGTATTCAATAGTAACATTATTAATTCGTAATTTCCATTTCTTTTTTTAGTAAATTATCACTGGAGTGTCAATATGTAATAGGCAAACAGAAGACTAGTATTTTTACAATTAATCTACCTAATCTGATTTTTACAATGAATTTATTAATCTCATAGATTAATTGTAAATAATTTCAAGATAAAAAGAACTTTTTATATACTTTGTTTTTAAATTTTCTGTTGAATCGTATGTAATGTTGATAATATACTTGTTATTGTTATATAATATATAATGTTAGTGAAAAAAAAAATAGTTCCGAATTTATTTACTTCACATAAATGACAACCATCTAGAGAGCTGATCTTAACCCTATAAAAGGACAAATCTTTGTACAACGGATCTCCCCAACACCAAATCTAAAGTGTGCCATCGATATATTTGAAATAATATAAATAATATAATCGATAAATAATATAATCGATATTTCCTGTTTTGCTGTCATTCAATGTTTATCTATCACAAATTTGAGACCCGTCAAAATGAAGATTGCGTAAATATGGGACATGGCAAAACAAATAAAATAACTTGCGGATCTTTTCCGAACAAACTTTCCGTACAGCAAAATTTGCTGAAAACCAATTAAATTCTGCTGAAAGATGGCTAAAAGTATTAAAAGAATGTATTGTCATCGTGTTCTGAGCTATGCTAAAAGTTTCAAATGTCTTGCTATTCGGGAAGTTAGTTAAAAATCGATTGCCAGATTTGTACCGGACAAACAAACAAACAAACAAACAAACAAACAAGAAAGCAAGCTAATAAAAACGTAGTAAAATACTAGTCTTCTGTTTGCCTACTACATAATATTGACTATTGACTATTATAATATCTATATAGGTACTATCACAATAACAGCTACTGTTACTTTTAACTTAATTTAATCATATTGAGTTTGTACTTCAGTTGAATAGAGTATAATATTGTTTATTTGGCTGAAACTTCACTTATTTATGGGCTTGATTAAATGGTAAAGAATGGACCTATTTAAGTGTCTTAAAGGTAATTTTATGATGTCCAATTGTAGAAGCGGACAAAGGACTGTTGGATATGGACGGACTTGATTCTAAGTCCCTAATTGCAGCTAACTCAGTCCCTGATTTACCTTTATTTATCTTCCCTTTAAAATAAACATGGCTTCCTGACCTCTCTCTTCTAAGCAGCCTCACTTAGTATAAAGCTCTTACCACCAGCTCTGTCCACGTATAAATCACCCTTTTCATCTAGTTTAAGCGCTTTATTCTGGCCAATTCTCCACTTTTTTTTATGATCAAGCTTTTATTTCATAATCTTTAATCTATATAAAAAGTAATAATGACATTATATTTTAGGTTTTAGTGTTTATGCCATATTGAGTGGTGGTTAGAGCTTTCAGAATACGTTGGATGTGCAGTTCGATTCCTAGCGGTAAAGTTTATTTTGTTGATTTTTTTTTTTTTACTTCTGAACTTACCGAAGGTAACGGAAGCTATGTGATCGTTTTGAAGAACGAACATATTTTTTATCTCCAGTAGGGAGAAAAAGTTATGATTTTGAATTAGTTTAGAGGGACTAAAGTAAGTATTTTCATACCTGAACTCAAAAAGTAGGGAGAAAAAGTAAAAGTAGGGAGAGAAAGTAAAAGTAGGGAGAAAAACTAAAGATTGCAACTTAATTATTTTATAAATAGTAGAAAATGAATGGCTAATGTAATGAAGTTGTTGAAATCAGGTTGGCGACACTGCTTGTTCGACCATGTTTATCTTTGTTTATAACCTGCATCTAAATAACCTTCTATTTGAGTTTAATTCCAATTCTTATTTGTTTTTAATATTTAATCTCTAACATCTGCTATTAAAAGTGCTAATAATTATTGTTATTTATTAAAATAATAAATAAGAACTGTGCAATGGACGAAAAACAGAAATGCGTTTCAGACATCAGGTATCATTTTTGATTCTGTGTCTATCTCTCGGTCTGCCGATCTGTTGATATATCTGTCTGTCTGTCATTAATTTTTGCGATCCCACTATATCTTACAAACTATTCGTCTGATTTTAATAAACTTTGGTAGGTCATAAAAAAACACATTGCTGTTCCCTTAATAATAAGTTTTAATATTCTCCATCCATTTGTTCCTCTTCTATGCGCACAAACATACATCTATATACACTTATATCTACAAAAGTACTAATCTATTTTTTATGAAATTTGGATAGTTTGCCGAAAGTAGCCCGCAGATAGATCATGATTAATTTAAACCGTCTGAGCTTTTTAAATTTTGCTAAATTAATACTTATATTCATGTAAAAAACAAAACGATTTTGACTCATTTAAAGAAAAAAAGAACGTGGGGAAAAATTGACATTAGCATTTTGTAAAAGATTAAAATTATTAAAATATACGAAATAGGATTCGAGGGAGTTATGTGCCACACTAAAATTGGCAGACTATTTTATTGAATGTACTCAGTACTCAAGTTAAGAACTTCTTATTTGTTAAGGAGTATTTTCGTAGAGGGAGTCCCTTTGCATCTGAAAGCATTAAGAGTCAACGATGACCGTTATCCAAACCGCATCAAAAGTTGGACAAATGAAGTTTTAAGGTGGTACCTTACATCCTGGATAAATCATGTGTCGAAATAGTTGTTTAATTGTAATTTGTGATGCGAAGGGAATCCAAATGATTGTGCTGTGAAGTCTGTGTGAGTGTGACTCTCTCTGTTACATTTCTACAGTGTTAACTCCCGTGAGAATCATAATTAACCTGGTTGCATTTGCCTTTAGTATGCATTCAACTCGTAGATGCATTATGTTTTTCCAACTGGGCCCCACCCTTCGCCGCATTTAACTGCATTTCTCTCCCGACCTCCTGCATTTGCATCCTAATAACACCCCCCCACAGTGTTGCCGCATTTGTTTGAATTTAATTTATATGCTAATCATATTTATTTCTATACATGTGAACGATATCGGCCGTCACTTGGATTATAATTATCTTATACTCCCCCCCCCCCCCCCCCTCTTATATTTTATTGATGAGATGAAATTTAATCATTACAATATTTAGTAGTTCATTACGGAAGAGATGGATTAACATTTAAACCGGCTCGGTAGAAATCCTTTAGATAATCTAAAGCCTCCTCTTCCTATTTTCTCCTAATCTATTTTGTTGAATAATTTTACAGTAGGAATAGGAATAGTTAACTGGTAGAGTTCATTTAATTTAACTGCGGTTAATTCACTTGCAATTGTAACATAATTCAAATGCTTTAGCGTAATAATCCAGAAAACCATGTTGCAGTGGACACTACCCCTGTATAATTTATCAGTAGTCCAATCGGCAAAGCATAAAAATGGGAGTTTACCCCTAATCCAGTTAGTCAATGATTTTTCATGATTATTTATTTTAATTCTTTTCCTTTTGACTCTTAAAGCATCTAAAAAGAATTCATGTGAAATATTGACCATTATGAAGAAATTATTGAAGAATTGTCATAAATTGCTGTAAATTTAAATAAAAATCTAATCCAAATTTAGAGAGGACAAAATTACATTTTAAACGGGGGTTAAAAAAAAGGTTTTTTATCTTTTATTTTTAAGCTAAAATAAATTCCTTCAAATTTAACCCCTTAACCATATTTTCTAAAAAGTTAGTGAATCAAGCGGGGGCCGGAGTGGGGGGGGGGGGGGGGGGGAGATACGAGATTCCGCCGTTTAATTGCCTCTCAGATTTATATCGCATTGCTCTCGCCAAAAAAAAAAGAGTGGAGAGGGTAGGTTTAAACTGCGTGACTATATCTGTTTATATCAAGGAGGATATGCCGTAAATCCCTCTTCCTTGGGCCCAAATCTCGCGCATTATTGCCTTCTAGAATTCAAGGGGGGGCTTAACTGCCGCCCTCAAGATTTAATTTGAAACGCTCCAGTAAATATACTTGAGAATTCATTTCGGATTTTATTATCAATTTGGTAAAATCTTAAGGGGGGCGCCGTTAGGGAAAATTTATAACTGAGCATTAAGTGTTTTCTTGGTGTTTCAGGGGAGAGGGGGGGAGATTAAAATCGTGGCCCACGCCCCCCCCCCCCCCCATTATGGCGCTGGGCTCTATTACCCTTGCTTTTGTATCTGGGAACCTCCCACTAGAATTATATCTGCATATTTATTACGTTGGTTATAATAACCGGAGTAGTAGGCATGCGCAGTAATCAATAATGTTATTCTTCCCCTCATACTGACTACTGAATACTCTACTCTCTTCTTTATCTATTTAAACTAGGTACTCTTTCTTCGACTAATAAATCCTTAAGTCTTCATTGCATTTATTTATTTAAATCGCACATAAAAAATTTAAAATATACACTAAAGAGCTATTGTTTAAATGCTATGCTTTAAATAATTTATACTTTTAACATAAACGTCGAGGCATTTTTATTTTTATGGGTGAGTTAATTATTAGGATAAAGTTATAATACACCATTATACCTTTATTACTTTCTTTTTCTAAGATAAAAATATTTTTAAGTCATTAGTATCAATTGCACTTTGTAAGAAAAGTCTGCCTTAGTTAAAGTAACACAAATTTTGTGAAGAAAAATGTGTTTATCTACGATTGATAAGAAATATAAACATTATATCTCTGTTTAGATGCGTAGAAAGTGATTATTTACGTACTTGTATTCATTGCGCATGCGCGTCTCATAGTTCTGAAGAATTCCTCTTCTTTACCACGCTAGCGCGGTAAAGAAGAGGAATTCTTCAGCTTTACGAACGATTAGCGAGTTTGTTTACATTTAACAAAACAAATTTGCTGTTCTTTTATTAAAGCAACTGTTTATATCGAGTTTTTAGTGAAAAACAATGAGTGAATTAAGTGACTTGGACGAAAATGTAAAGAATAATACTCCTTCAGAAATAATTAATTCGGCAAGAAATACAACTCAAGAATTAATGCCATCTTTATCAAGAGAGAGATACGAACTTACATACAGCAAGTTTATTTTTTTTTCTGTATTTATCATTTAAATCTAACAATCGTAGATAAAGTACGGAACGCAACTCGTGCGAAAACGGCATTTTGCATTGCTCGTGTGGTTTTACTACCCTCGCTGTCACTCGGGTGCAAACTCCACGCTCGCTTGCAAAATGCTAATTTCCGCACTTGACGCGTAATGTACTATTATATAAATGTATCTTCGTATTCGCAGTCATATTTTAACAATAACAAAATAAGAAAAGTAATTCATTTCTAATAAAAAAAAAATAAAAAAAAAAAAAAAAAAAAAAAAAAAAAAAGTTAAAATATAAATGAAACGTAGTTTGTATTTTTATGGTAAAGGTTTTTAGGAAACTGAAGTAAAAGATTGTGTTGGAAACAAATCCAGTTGTTTGATATTCTCAGAATTAGTTCAACACTTGTCTTTAGATTACTCTCACAGCTTCTTCCTGTATAACAAAAAATAATACAATTAATTTTAGACTTTTATTTTTCTATTAATGTTGACGAATTAAAAGGTTCATTTCGAGGAAATCATCACATAGTGCTTCTATTTTTTTATTTTAAACTCTGTTTTAATCCAAGTATTTTATACTAGAAACTATTACTTCTTTATATAAATTATATCTACATATTTACATGTTAAAAAAACTAGTTCCTCAAATAAAGCTAAGGTTTTATTTTTTCTCAGAATAATCAGAGATGTATGTGAACCGTAGGTGCTGGATGTAATGATTTATTATATTTAGTTTAATTTATATTTTATTATTTTTTTATGGAAAAAGCACTGGCACCATGGTACTCTAATTACTTTATGATTACAGCCGAAAAAAAGTAATAATATAAAACGAGAGTCGCTTTCGAGAATCTGAAAAGAAAAAACGGATCGACTGACTGTCAGATTGTAAATAATAGTATATTATGTTACTAGGCTGTGAAGTGAGTTTTTTCTTTACCGCGGCAATTACATTTACTGTCGAGCGAAGCGAGACAGTAAATATTGCCAAGGTAAAGAAAAATAACTTCACAGTCGCGTAGCATATGCTATTTTTTCCGAGGTAGCAGACAATGAAAAAACATTAAATATTAATCACTAATCTATATATAATAATAACAAATATTAGTACATACTTAAGACTTAAAAAAAGAAACCTTAAAAAGAGGTTACACTATAAGAAAAGATAAATAAAACGCATTGACATCTAGCGGATTTTAATCGTACTAGAAGCATTTCTACAAAGACTGCAGCGGTACTAACGGAAGTTTTGACAACTACCCGCCGGACATAAAAAATATTTTAGCTCCTAGGACGTAAAAGATTTTTTCTTTACAGCTAGGAGTAATGAAAAGATATTTTAAGTCCACGTAATGAAAAAATGGATTTTAGCTATGTCTTTTAGGCTCTAAAGTTACTATTTCACAGCCTACCACGGAGAAACATATTTTCCTCAATAGGTCAAGACGTTAGTAACGACATTGTGGAGACCTTGACAGGACGAAGAAGCCCGTTTAGTTCGTTTAAGAACATCATCTGGACAGTTGCTTCGCCCACTTGCGCGAATACACACGTTTGAATACAAATCTGGCGAGCAAAAAGTGTGGAAGGAATAGTTGGACAGAGAAAAGCCCCAGGAGGAGCTTTACTGGAAGAACCACAGGAGTCGCCGGAACCACTTCTCTTCTCAACCACTCAATCAAAAATATTGGAGATAGAAAAAATAGTTTCAAGTAAAATATTTTTATTTTTTGCCGTAGAATTTAAATCTCCTATCAAATATATACACTGGTTAAAATTTTGAATTTAGGTGGCCTGGGGGCAAAATGTGGTTGTTCCTACTGCGCGATTGCATGAAAACAAACTTCCCTTTACATGGTACGGATCCCCTTAGTTTCATTAATTTATCTTTAACCGTTTAGATTTTACAACGTAATAACGGAAGGGTTATTTTGCTATCTTTGTTAATATAAAAAAGTTTCAATTAAAAGTTTATTATTTTTCACCGTAGAATCTAAATATGCTATAAAAAATATACACTCCAATTTGAAATTTTGAGTTGGGTGACCTGGGGGCAAAGTGGGTGGTTGCCCCTAGTGGCCGATAGCATAAAAAACAAACTTCTCTTTGTATGGTAGAGATCCCCCAAGTTTAATTAATTTATCTTAAACCGTTCAAAAGTTAAGAGAGGGGGGGGGAGACTTTTGGACCACCCTGTTTATATATTATAGATTTAACTCATTAAAAAAACGTATTAAGTAAAAGAGGTTTTGACTGAGAATTTTAACTGAGATTCCACTCTTCTTCATTTGTTATCGTATGTATTGCAAAAAATGTTTACCATAATCTCCAAAGAAGTTACCATAAAACACAAAGAAGTTATCATAATCTACAAAAAAGTTACCATAATAGACATATTCATAATATTTTCTATTTTCAATCTGACATAGTAAAGTAAAAAAAGCTTTAAAATTCCATACGAGTTTTTTTTAAACATTTTATTTGATTATTTTTAAGGGTTTTATTTTTATTAATGGGCTTTGTTTACTGTGAAAGTATATTAGTCTGGAAGGCGAGATACCGAGGCTAAAGTCCCACCCTACACACTCCACTTACGGCACTTACATAAAATTCATTTATGGTCTACGTTAAAGTTTATTGGAGCCCTTGTTCTAACATTTATAGAGCTTAATTAATTAATTGATAGCCGAGTATATCGCATGCTTTTAATTTCACAGACCATCTTTTTTATTAGATCTTAAAATGAAAACACGTTAAATACATTAATTTGAATTTACCAGTTTCAAATAAGTTGCCTTTATAACTTATAGGCTTTAAGAATTTTATTAGTTTAATAACATTAATCCAATCGATTTTATATCAACAAAAATATTCTCTTAGACTTAACAATATTTATAATTGTGTAGTGTTTTATTTAAATTGTGTTTATTAAATTGCGTGTTTTTAATTAAATTACATTTCAATTTAATTCATATTTTATTTTCATATTTCTGTTTTTGGATTTATTGCATTTTTCATTCTAGAATTATAATTACTAGTCGTGTATAATATGTGTACGTATTCCATTTCAATCACTCTTGGGTTTACGTGATAATATATAATCTATAAATAATGTAAAAATAACGAAATAATTTAATGTGTATTTTATTTCTATTTTATATGAATAATTTATACATGTCTATGTTTTAATTATTGTATTATTTTTGCTATATTAATAAATATTTGTATGTTAAGGTGTTATTATGAATAGTCGTGTCATAGTGGAAAAGGCCTTGAAGAGATATACAGGCTAAATAAAGAGAAGATAGAGTTGAATGCACAGTGTTGAAACTACTAGTGGGGCGGGGTAAGGCCCGATCGTACTCGACTGCCTTTGCTTCGGCTTTCTTCGGCGACTTTTTTTTGTGTCCCGAACGTCTAGTGGGTTAGAGGTGGTTAGAGATGGTCAGAGGTGGTTCGAGTTGGTTGGCGGTAGTTAGGGGTGGTTCGAGGTGATTAGAGGTGGTTAGAGATTGTTAGAGGTGGTTAGAGGTGGTTAGAGGTAGTTAGAGATGGTTTGAAGTGGTTAGAGATTGTTAGAGGTGGTTAGTGCTGGTTAGAGGTGGTTAGTGCTGGTTAGAGGTGGTTAGAGGTAGTTAGAGGTGGTTCGAGATGGTTAGAGATGGTTAGAGGTGAGGTTAGCATTTTCTTATATCTTGCCTCCATCTAGTCCTTGGTCTTCCTTTCTTTCTCTTGTATTCTCAAGGAGCCTATTCTATATGATTTCTTTTGACCATTTATAATTCTACATCATACTAGGTGCACTGCCCATTTCCATTTTTTCTCACTCACTTCATTTCCTATTCCCTCAAAACCTGTTCTATTCCTTAGCCATTGATTTGTTTTCTTTTTTTCTCTTCACCCTATTTTCTTCATGTTCCTTTCCATTTGTATATCAGCACTATTAGGTCCATTTAATCTCTACTAGATGACAAATATATTAAATTGAACGTATCGATTCTTGATTGACTACAGCACTAGTAGGTCCACATAATCTCTAGAAGATGGCTCAGGCCCGTCGAGAGGGGGCGGCAGGTACGGCTGATGCCGGGGGGCCCGGACCTCCCCTAAAGGACCCCGCTTCTCAAGCCCCAATCACGCCAATATTTATAATTGAAATATTAAATAATTATACTCGTAATAATAATTAAAAATAATATTAGTTAATATTAAAGTTGTCAGCCAGGTGTGGGGATTAAGTTTGCAAGACAATTTCCCGGTACCGAGACTGAGAAGCGAAAAATTACTAAGCCGTATCCCGATGGGTTTCAAGAAAAATCCACAGAGAACCCAGAAAATCGCTTCAAAGTTGAAGTTTTTTATGTTTTAATTGACAGTATGATTGGAAACTTGAGTGATTCATACAAAGCAGTCAACAAAATCAATGAATAATGATTTGTTCAGTTTTATTTGGACATATCCAAAGTTAAAAAAATATTCAATATACCACCATATGAATCATGAAGGGTATTCATTACTTTGACCCCATATTCATCACTTGTGTTGTACCCCGTACCCCTGTGTACCAAAATTTAAATTTCGAAAATTAATGTAGACAGTGACCTTCTCATTGCTTTGAAGGTCAAGTGTGAAAATTTTCATCGAGATCAGACTAAAACTGGAGATTTGTATAAAGAAAATACACACATACGTTGACTTTTAGATGTATTTTTCCATTTTACCCCCATAAATGTACATAACAACAATTACTGTACTCTTAAAGAGCTTTTCAATTATATGCATCATGAAGGGTATTCATTACTTTGACCCCGTATTCATCACTTGTGTTTACCCCGTACCCCTGTGTACCAAAATTTAAATTTCTAAATTTTACGTTGACAGTGATTTTCTCCTTGCTTTGAAGGTCAAATATGCAAATTTTCATCGAGATCGGACCAAAACTGTAGATTTGTATATAGAACATACACATATACCTTGACGGCTGAACTACAGTATATGGGGCTCTTTCTATGATAACACGTTATCTCACTATCGACCTCTTTCATGACTTATATATCGATATATCTTGTCTGTTAAACTCTTTTATATTTTGACTTGGAACTCTACCTGGTCTATATGCAGGAGGGTTGTTTTTCTTTAGAAATGAGCACTCCGCGAAGCGGTGTGGAGCGGCTATTAAAAATTCTAGTGCAAAAAAAATTAAGGTTAACAAAATTAAATTCAAACCCAAAACAAACACATTTTCGTTAAAACGTGTAAAATTACACCAATCACACATTATTTGGATATTTTGAAATATGGCGTCGATATAACAATCGATAGTAGCGATTTGCAATGTATAGTAGGGGCTACATATACTGTAGTTCTACTTTCAACTTAAAATAGCATTTGATTTAACTTATTTTAACAAACAAAGTCTTTTTATTAAACATTTATTAATTTAAACTGATGCCAACAAAATATTCTTTCACTTACCACAGTACAATGAGGTTAAACCAATAATGCGAACAAAATTATTAAAAAATAAAATAACAAACATATTTTGTTTCGGTTCAACTAAAAACATATTTAAACTATAATATTACCATGAAGAATAATTATTATTTATAATACATATTTTTATTTTAAACAATTTTTTATAATAAATTTTAGATTATTTAATTTTGATACGATGGTAGTGTGGCAGCCCTGAAAAAGACGAGTCGCTGCGACGGGACGAAGCGGTTTCCAGTTTTAGTGCGTCGGCCATATTGTTATTTACTTCTATAATTAGGTCAACAGTAATTTTAGTCGAATCTTACTTTAAATTCACTTCTTAATTGAGGAAAAGTATTTTAAATCGGGTAGTGGGTCTTTATATTTGTACAGTGTTACAATTCAAATGTTTCTTTTTGATTTCTATACGTTATTCTTTCGAAAAGTACATCTTTCGTGTATGTTGTTTATATTTTATTTATTGTTCGTTAATCTGTGTTGAAATCTTGTCTTTGGAGATAGATAGATTTGTTATTCAGTGTAATATCGACGATAATATCTTTCAAAGTTAATTCTACGCATATTTATAACAGCATTTAGAGAATATAATGGAATATGAAGATATACATTGGATGGATTGAAAGAACGAAGCGAAGCTATAAAGGTAGATTGATTCTTTCTATTTACCTATTAAGTTTAATTGAATCATTTATGTTTAGTTATAATAAACAATCTTATTACACAAAGATTATGGTAAAGCCGCGTCCACACCGGACGCGCATCGTGTTTGCAAACAGGGATGCGCGTCCGGTGTGGACGGCACCGCGCGCACAAACGAATGCTTGTTTGTGTTCGCGGGTTCTCCGGGTAGAGTCGGTACATCGAAGGATGTTTGCTGTTTGGTGTGGACGCTTTTTGAGCAAACTCCTTGAGCATTCGCAAACAGCCTGTGGTTTGACTTGGAAACCCGGGAAAGGTATTTTTTTTCATTTGTATTATTTATGACTATTAATAGCATCAAATAACTTTATTATAACTAATAATATACACCATAGTAATTAATAAATAGTGATTAAAACTAGAGATCATTTTATGTAACTCCAAGATTAAAAATAACCGGATTAAATAGATAAATATATATGTAGATGACATAAAAGTCCAAAAATGCGTCATCAATTTTTTTTAAATAATTAATGCACAGGCCTATGGGTCCGAGCCTCCTATATGGGCCCTCATAAGACGAAATATTACATTGACATTTATCTTTTTTCCACCAAAAGAACAGATTTCTATTTGTATAAAATTTCTATATGTTTTGGCGTTGTATTTTTGTAGAAATAATAATCTAAAATCCTATACATAAATAAATAAATAAAAAATTCTATGCATGTTTATTTTATATATATTATTATAATTGCATGTATGATGGAATTGAATTGAATAAATTAAATTAAATTATAAATTAATTAAAATTAGGATGATCGAGGAAAAATGTTTTTTGACATCCAGACTCTTCGTCTTCTTTTACTATTGTAATTTTTTACTAACTCACCAATGATAAAAAATAAGGTGGCACTTATACCGCGTTTTGATAGAATCATATTACTATGTTAATGCAAGTACAGTTTTATTTAGTACATACTTGATGATGTTGTGTGTAAGAAAATAATGAAAAATAACTGGGAACAAGGACAAACGTTTGCAAACACCTGTTTGTCAACAATGCGCGTCCGGTGTGGACGTTGAGTTTGCAAACGTTTACAAACCCTGTTTGCGAATGCGCGTTTGGTGTGTACGAGGCTTAAGAGGTTTATTTAAATTCTTAATCAAACTATTTTTTTTTTTTTTTAGTTATTTCCTTAGAATTAAAAGCTATTCAAAAAGTGAAGATTTTTGTTTTATTATTATTATTATTTTTTTTTTTTTTATTGTAGGAGAGAATTATTATCTTATAGACTACGTAACATTCCCACCCCCTTAATCTTCCTTCTCGCTTATTTTCTGTTACATTCTTTGTTTGCTTTACTTTTTCTTCGAAATCATTATTTTATGTTTTACTAGCTGGATACCCGTTCTTTGCTACGGAGTGCTATTTTAATTTGATAAGTTTGTAAACTACCATCAAGAAATATTTAAATTATTTTACTATGAGAGAATATCTAGATTTTATCCCTTCCACTGATTTCTATACCCCCTCCTCTTTGATAAGATAATTTGCAAGTATCCTAACTTGAGCCCCCTCCTAAAAAAATAACAAGGGATTCTATTGTACTCTATTCTAGGCAGCGGCCGCGCTGCAGCCGCTTTTCGGGGGTTGACGAGCGAAGCGAGTAGGGGGCAGAGCCCTCTAGTAATATATTAAATAAAATTGTATAAAACTTAAATGAACGTAAACAACATTTTACAGTTATAGGACTTTTTTAAGTCCAGATTGTGTTTTAGTTGAGGACTAAGAAATTATAAATGTTTTCAAACAATTTTGTCTAATTTTAGGTCATAATTATGACTCATATACCCATATTAATTGAAGTCATAATTGGATTTTTAACATTACTGCGGTAAAATAGTTGTAATCTTCAAAAAAACAAAAAAAAAACTTCCTTATCACTTATCAGTGTTATCATAAATACAACAGATCTGTTTTCCTCTACGAGAAAATAAAGTTTTTTAAATTAAAATGAAATAAGTTATTGATTGATTTTAATGAATACTGACAATGTGAAAGTGAACTTATATAGAGAATAAATAGAAGTAAGGAATAAATATTAAATAAGGTAAAATAATCAAATTTTTTATATGTATAAAGATAACAAATTTTTAATAGACAGATGTAATATTATTGTAGATAGACGCACAGGTGGATGGCCTAAAAAATAAAAAAAGTTATGTTTTTTAAGAGGAATTGTTAAAGGTTAGTAAATTATCATTTTTTTGTATATTTATTATTTAATGTTAAATCGTCGGAAATTAATTTAACATGTTATATGTGATGTAAATGTGTAGATATATGAGAAATTAAAATTTAAAAATCTTCTTTTAGGCCTGAAGATGCCTCAAAGGAGGCGAAATATTGCCGAAATGAGATAACGTGAGTTTTTTATACCCTATAGACCAGAATAGAATAAGCATATTAAAAATGCGAGGGGTAATATACTACGAATTTGTAATCTTCAAAATGAGTTTGTTTTACTTTGGTTTATCAGTAGTAGGTCTGCAGTTATCAGTAATAGGAGTTTATTAGTATGTACTTACAATAAATATTAAATAGTACTTATTATAAGAGTTGAAAAATTCAATACACAAGTTATTTGTATAAAGTCTCGAGTAAAACGAGTAAAAAGAGAGGGGCCCATATAGGTCTAGCCGTGGGGCCCGCTACGGCTCTCGATGGGCCCGGGCTTGAGTTCTGATTCATTTCATAAGCATCCCTATAAAACATGATCTTTTTATGGTTTTTTAAAAGCGGGGATTTAATCGATCCTAGTCGTCATGATCTATAGTTTATTTATGATGAATATCTTGCATTCTTTAGTTATGAATTTTCGACAATATTATTATCGATATTTTAACTCATACTAATGAAATGTATTGTTTAAACTTTGTTTCTCCAAGGTTTGTGTAGTTGTAAGTCGTTTGATTTATAATGGAGTAATTAACTAAATGCAATGTTGTCTTAATAATTGTTATGTAAATGATGCAATATTAAATTTTGTTGCTAAATGTTGTTTCTAATTAAAGTTCTGTTGATGTTTCCATTCGCTTTAATATTATAATGCATTAGAGGGGTGAGGGGGGGGGGGAGTTTGAGGGAGTGCAGCAAGGATTATCCTTGGGCAGGCAATATTTACATTATTCTACATAGAGCAAATGGAAACAGAGGGTGCGGCAATGACAACCGACCGAAACACGGGGCTATTCGAGACGAAATTATAATATAAATTAGAATCGGAACGGACTGTTGCATTTCGGAGCCTTAATAGATGTTAGGACAACATCGAGAACCGTGAAGGGAGAAGTCGGCAACACTGCCTCTCGTATAGATCTGCGAATCTATATATGTTTACTAGTGAAGGGGGTGTCGGTAAAGCGAGCACAATGCTTCATGTTGGCAATCAGTCATGCCAATGTAGCTTGGAATCGGAATGAATAACTTTTATTCTTCATCCCTTCTTCCGGGAGGCAAGTATGTATTAGACAAATTGATAGCGACGACGTACCGTGACCTCACCCTCCCCGTTCTAACTTCGCCTCCCATCTTTCATTTCTAAATCCAAATGAAAAGGAAGAAAGAAGTCCCGGGATTTACAAGGGAAACTACTCCGTGCATATTGTTATATCGGTAGAAGTTTTTTTTGTAATCTAGCATTGTGAACGTTATGTTGCTCTATAAACGTCATTCCAGTGACAAATTGAGGATTCCAGCTTCCCTCCGCAACTCTACTCTCCCGTCTTTACGCACCATTTTCATTTTCTTTTTTTTATATTTTATTTTTTAACCGAACGCTTATTTCCCTTCTACTGACGTAATTTATTCATACAGTACACTTATTTTAGTAAACCAAGTCCGGATTTTATTTATTATTATTATTTTTTTAAGGAGGTCCGGGTTAAACTTATATTATAGAAATATCGTACACATGCCATTACAACCAAAAATAATAGTTTATTTTCTCATTGTTGCATAGTTCATTTTAATTTTAAACGATTTCAATTAAAAAAAAAAAAACGAAAAAAAAATTATTTTGTTCTTCAATTATAATTTATAAAGTTTTAGAATTATATACAAAAAAAAAAAAAAAAAAAAAAAAAAAACTAGTTTCATAATTTTAAAGGTGGGATCCTAAGTGTTAGATGTAACGCTTAGTGATCGTTCTGAACAACGAAATATTGTTGTCTCCAATTTTTAAAAAAAAACGCCAAGACAGAAATCCGTTTCAGATATAAGGGAACATTTTTGGTCACGGGACAGTCTGTCTTGAACTGTTTTTCTCAACCAACATAATAAAGGCTGTTTTTTCGAGTAAGTTCAATTTAATAGAACATTAAGTCAATGATGTTTAGATTAAATAATACGATTTTTAAAATTGTTTGTGAAGTAAATTGCCTTAAGGAAAAACCCATGTTCTTATAGAAAGAGGGGGAAATGATATCAGAGTAAAATTGTGAGGCAAATCATGCCTACTTGGATTCTTAAAGCTTGTAGAAGGGAGATATTTCCGGGTGTTGGGGGTCTATCCCCTTCCATGCACAAATCATTAAGCGATGTTCATGATTATTCCGGTTGGCTCCCCCCCCCCCCCCCCCCCCCCACTGAATGTTCCCTCAATTCATTTACTAAAGGGCCCCAAATCCACCTTCTGGATTCATCTCCTCCCCTTCACCTAACTTGTCCCGTGCATTCTCAATCCTGGAAACCCCTTCATTTCATTTTATAAACAATCTTTTCATCCTTGAATAAATAATTTTAAGACTCCTTTTATTAAAATTGCGTTTAATTGAACATTTTTATCCTTTTTCCACCCTCTTTTAGACTTGGTTTTAATTCGTGTCTTAATTACTTTATCCTTCTCTTCTGCTCCTATATAAATTTAAATATATATATATATATATATATATATATATATATATATATATATATATATGTGTGTGTGTGTGTGTGTGTGTGTATAAAATGTATTATTATATATTATCTAAAACTAAAATAGTCTGGTAATTAGAGTGGCACATAGCTTCCTCGCTTCCTATGTCTTTTAATGATTTTACCACCCATTATTGTTAAATTTATTTAATTTTCCCTTCTTTTTTTAGATGTAAATAAATGTATGTTTCTGCATATAAAAATATGGAAACAATTGGCGCAGAAATTTGAAACTTATATGGAACCAAAAATGAGCAAATTATGACCCACCGTCCAAGTTTCATTAAAATTTGGGGAAATGTTTTTTATGATATATTGTTTAGCAAAAATTGAACGACAGACAATCATGAGGTCAAAATTGTTCCCTAACGTCTGAAACGGATTTTTGCCTTGGAAAGTTTGAATTCGGACACATAAAAAGATTTCGTTTATCATACAACGATCACATAGCTTACGTTCTCAAGCTCGCAAGCAAAATTTAAAACACATTCCTATTTATAAGTAAGTAACTTTATCAATGATACAACCTTCTTCAATATAATTCACACATTAAAAAAAATAGACTTAATTGACTTAAACACAAGTATATAAAGCTTTGATTTATTACAAGGTATTTCTCTTCTGGCTTGCACCCTTATCGATGGCTACGGAAGCTATGTGATCATTCTGAAGAACAAAAATATTTTATGTCTCCTATTTAAAAAGTTCAAGACAGAAATCAGTTTCAGACATCAGGGAACATTTTTAGTTCCGTGTCTGTCTGTCCGTCAGTCAGTCTGTCGCTCAATGATTGCGAACCAACATATTTTAGCTCCTATTAGGAGCTAAAATTCATTTCTTGATTTCACCTCGGGGTATTATTTTTTGTATGCCAAATGTATGCCAAATCTCGTCAAAATCTGCCCTGTATAGTTTACGCTTCGCATGCTTCTGCACAGACATCAGACAGCCGATAGAGGACAGACGACAGGCAGACATTTTATAAAACCCTCTTTTTTGGAGTCGGGGTACCTCAAAACGTGTAAATCCATCAAAATCCCAAAATTTAATTTTCGCGCCATCACACTAATTTCTCTTTATATGAGAAAGTAAAGTCAAATAATCGAATATTTTACAGAATAAACATTAGCCATGAAAATGTATAGGATTTTCTGGATATTTTATCTATTATAATTTTAGTTAGCCTAGTGATTCTAAAAATAAGTATTTCACTATAAATTAATTATTATTAAGATAGTTCAAATGGAAAAAAAAAACTTGACATTTAATGGAAAGCTTGCACGGTCCTTAAGAAGAATAATTAATTTGTTTCATATGTTATTTCTTTATTTCAAAAGAGGGGAGATATAAATGGAATTGGGTGGGACCGGTGTGAAATGAGAAGGTGATATTGATTATGGTATAAAGAGATTTTATGTATAAAGAGAAGGGTTGGCTGGAAGGGTTGATCAAGTCTTGTGCATAAAGGGCCCTGTAGAGAAACTGCTTGCGACTTGCTGTTTGAGTTAGGTACCTCCAGCTTCGCTTCCAACTTTAAACCTAATAAACCTGGCTCTCTACTCCCTTCCTCCCTTTCAAATGAAAATTACTAACTTCTGGATAAATAGTCTCTTACTGCCGAGGGATAAATTAAAATATTACAGAGAGGGAAAAGGGAGGGGCGCCTCCTTTCACAATGGACCGCCCCAAAGTCTAATTCGTCCAAAACCCAAAACTCTAATTTGCCCCCCCCCCCCCCCTACTTCTCCGGGTCCTCGTCCTCCACAATTCGCGATTTAATCAGACTCTATTAGGAAAGTTGCCGGGCGGAATTCGTTAAATATGCATAATGTGGATCTAATTCGGTTCAGACACTCCGGGACCTCTTCAAAGCCTTCTCTTCTACCAATAGCGTGAAAACGTAAACTTTATCCCTTATAGCGGGCTCCCGCGGCCCCCAATCTAACTTTAAAATTTAACTTTGAATCCTTTTAATTGTTATTAAAATACGAAAAGTTCGGGAGTCGGGAGGAAAGTGCCGCGGATTTATTTAGCCTCGGATTTAGAGAGGAAATAATGGCTTACGTTTTGTTTCGGCTTATTCATTTTGGACTAGTTAATGAAGGGCGCTGGGGACCGACCAACTTTCCTAAATAAATGTTCAAACGCAATTTTCAGCTTTTCTCGTCTCTTATCCTATTGGTCATTGTAGAGATGATAATTTAGAAACTAGAGAAACGAAAATAATGAATAGAGAATTCCGGACTTAACCAGTCAAGTGTTTGCATTGCTTTAGTGCTTTAAACATAATAACTTCTACAGTTCGGGTATACTTAGGCAGCTCGGGTATTATACTTAGGCAGCTCGGGTATACTTAGGCAGCTCAGGTATACTTAGGCAGCTCGGGTATACTTAGGCAGCTCAGGTATACTTAGGCAGCTCGGGTATACTTACACGTACTTAGGCAGCTCGGGTATACAAGCAGCTCGGGTATACTTAGGCACCTAAGGTAGGTATACATAGGCAGCTCGGGTATACTTAGGCACCTAAGGTATACATAGGCAGCTCGGGTTATCATGGCTGCTTTTAAATTTTGCATTGATCATACGTGTAGCCATGAATCATTATATACTGATTAATGGCATTTATTCTATAAATTATCTTACGAACATTATAAAGCATCTTAAATGTGACTAACTTCTGTTTTGAATTAAGATTAAATGTGACTTTGAGAGGAATAAAATTTGCACTTTTTAAAAATCTATTTCTCATAAATTTTCATTTGACATATCTTTTACTAGACTTGAGTGTATCGCTGAAGGTGTAAATTGCATATTATTTTACTGCCGCTAAACAATATAAAACACTGTACACCTTTTGACTTGTGTGTTTAAGAATAGCTTTCTTTAAACTGTTTTAAGATGAGCTAAGATCTTATCTCATAGGGTGGATTAATAACTAAAAAATAATCGGTGCGAGACAACTCAGTCTATCTTTCTCATATAAGCTCGGTCCCAGATCCCACAAAATATGAATACAGTAGAGTCTCGATAATCCGAGTTGGATGGGACCGGCACTACCTCGGATTACCGAAAAACTCGGATTATTGGAAATTAATTAAACATGAGAATTTGGAGTTGTACTTCGTAACTATATAAGTATTTATTGAAAAATAATACATACTGTCATATTTTAGGTTTTAAAATAGTCCAGGATTGTTTTTTGTTTTTGAGAGGCTCCTCTTTTCGTTGCCGCTCGCGTGCTCCATTTCTTGAAGAACATTAAGTCAGCCGCTGAAACATCCTCTTGCTGTTCTACGTATTCCAGAGCTTTTTCCAACCGGAGAAACCCTTCTGCGTGACTGATCTTTGGGATCTCTTCTTCCTCATTCTCTTCTTCTTCTACTGGCTCATCTGATTGTTAACCATTTCAATTATTTTATCGTCTGTGATTTCTTCAATTTCATCACAATCTAACCATTTTTTAACATCTTCAGCGCTAGATTCATTTTCGCAGCCGGGAATTTTTAAAACCAAATTTAGCAACTCTTGGTTATCAGTATCATCTTGCCTAATTGTTTCTTCTTCACCACTAAGTTTTCTCCAAGACTTTTTTATTGTTTCCATTTTAATTTCTTGCCAAGCTTCAGCTAACCAGTAAATTACACTTTTTAAATTTACCGTTTTTATCATTTCTATTAATGTTTTATTCTCCTCTTGTAAAATGTACGTCAGAAGCTTGCGCCTATATTTTCTTTTCAGGTTCTCAATTACACCTCGATCCATCGGTTGTATTAGACTAGTCACATTAGGTGGCAGAAACATGGTTTTGATATCTCCGCTCGAAAGTTCATCTTCGTTTGGATGTGATGGAGCGTTATCAATAAGCAGTAATGCTTTTCGGGGCAAGTTCCTTTCCTTCAAAAATTTCTCAACTTCGGGTACAAATTCTTCAAAAAACCAGTTCTTAAAGATGGTCGAGTCCATCCACGAACTTTTTTGATTTTTGTAGGCTACGGGTAGTCCATTCATATTCAAATTCTTGAACACTCTGGGCTTTTTTGATTTTCCTATAATAAGTAAGCGAATTTTATGTGTTCCTGAAGCATTTGAACATGGCAGAACAGTTATTCTTTCCTTGCTCTTCTTATGTCCAGGGGCTGAAACTTCGTTTTTGGATGCTAAGCTTTTATCTGGTAACATTTTAAAATTTAAACCCGTTTCGTCACAATTGTACAACTGATCGAATGTGTATCCACCTTCTTCAATAATTCTTTGAAATTTTTGTACGAATATTCTGGCACTAGCGGCATCAGCAGAAAGTATTTCACCGCTTACATGCAACTGTCTTACTCCATATCTCTTCTTCCATTTATCAAGCCAACCTAAGCTTGCAGCAAAACTAGGTTCACCTTCCTGCAATTTGTTGTGGAAATGTATGGCCTTTTCTTGTAAAATCGGTCCGGATATTGGGGTACCTTTACTTCTTTGGGCAGTAAACCATGTAAACAAGGCCTGACTGGTCTTTGGAAATTCACTTGTTTTCATGCGAGATCTTGACGTCGAAGCCTCTTCTGAAAAGTTTTTTTCGGCATGCCATGATTCTAGTTTCACCCTATTCCGCTTCCAATCACCCACAGTCACTGCACTCACTCCTAATTCCCGAGCAATTGTGTTCAGTGACACACCTTTGTCTATACGCAACAACGCATCTATTTTCACAGATAACGGAAGTGCAGTATGTTTTCGTTTGCTCATTATAAAAATTTAACGCGGTGCTTTCGGTTTAAGAATTGAATTAGAACTGAAGAAATAAATGAATAGGCTGTGAGCTGTGAGATATAAATGAAATTCCCTGAATTTGAATGTAAACACAGCTGCTCAGACAGGAAAAGAGATTCCATGAAACAATAAGGATCCATCTCTTCTAGTGAAGTCACTTTTTAACACCGGCCAGTTCTAACGTGTGTTTAATCCAACGAAGCCGCCCCTCTCCCTCTTCATCCCATTGAACTTCGTAAGAAAAAAAAAAAAAAAAAAAAAAAAACCTCCGTTAGGCTCGGATTATTGGAAACTCGGATTATCGGAGCTCGGATTATCGAGACTCTACTGTATATTGATATCTATATAGACGGATACGCGTGTCGGTCCGCTAGCTGTGACTGTGAAATAACCTTCAGGAACCACCCTGTAGAACCTTCCAAGTGAAGTGAGAGTCCCCGGCACTATAAACTCATCATGATTAACTTTTCATTTGCTTAATATTACATATTTATTTCATTAAGCTCGCTACAATGATAAATCCAAGCGATGCCTAGTTAATATATTATTTAAAATGAACATTAACAAGTGGTTGTTTACTTTTTGTTTTTGATTTTCAACTAAATCAACAAATATGATTTTGTTGAAATTCATCAATATCTTGGAAACTAAATTTTTCCCAGGGAAACGGTTTATATTGGCTTATATTGCTTAGTATTTAATTGAACACATTGTAGATTTTTTTTTATCAAAATCGTCGGATTAGTTTTCGAGAATTTTTTTTTTTATAATAGTTTTTAAGGGGTATCACACTCAAATTTGGAGCTAAAGTTAATTTATCGATTTCACCTCGGGATTTGATGTTTCTGAACATGTATGCCAAATTTCGTCAAAATCGGCCTTGTAGTTTAGCCTCCAGCGCTTCACAGACGACAGACAGACTACCAACGCCAGAAATGTAAAAACCTTTTTTTGAACTCAGGGGACCTCATAACGTGTAAATACATCAAAATAAAATTTTCGGGCCATCACAATACTTTTTTCTTGTATGAGAATGTAAAAAGCATTGTTAGATGTAGAAACTCTTAAGAGATTATTTAAAATTGTTACAAATGATTACAGAATTCATAACGGATTATTTGAAATTAATGTAACAATATTAATTTAAAACTTTCTTTTCTCCTTAAGGAAGAATAGGGCATAGTTAGTTTCCTCTAGATAATAGTTGATGTTCTGAGATTTATAGTTTAACGATGGTAAAGTAATGAATGATGAGCGTGGACTTGGTTAGAAGGTGGATTAACACGAAGAGGTACTTAATTCTTAACGTGCAGTAGCTTGCAGATAAGCTCACTAGTTCTAAGTTCTGACAGTGAAAAGGATTCCTCAGCTATTTCTAAGCTGAGAAGACTATGCGAAGTGTTCACGCTGTAACAGAGTACAGATTCTCTTTGCCTGTATAACCGGCTTCTTTTTCCTTTTTATATAGATCCTTTTGAAATTAAATCGATGGTTCTACGAGGATTAAACCATTTTCACCTTCATTCCAGCCGTTCAATATAATTTGTACAGTATTTTACGAAGAAGAAATATTTTTAGGAGAAGCTAAAAATAAAATAAAAAGCAATTTTGAATGGACTATTTGTAAACGGACCCATATTATCTAAAGAATAAATAAATTTATCAAAAGGGTAATTTAAAAAAAAAAATGATCAATAAAAATGAATGTTAGTCTGTATGAATGTTAGGCTGTGTCTCTTATGCCTTCCTAAACCATTCATCCGATTGTGATGAAACTTTGGGAAATGGTTGGACACATGCCCGGTAAGGTTTCTGAGTCAGTACAACTATGTTCCGATAGATGGCGCGCGCGTCGTATCCTCAATAACACGAAAACCTCAATTAAAAGTGCAATTTTCAAATTCCATTGAGATTGCCATAACACATAATGTTAAATTAACCTCTATAACGCGACTATTATCCAAACAACCTCAATAACACGGATTTTTCCCAATTCACAACGTAACTCAGAGCCTCTATAACAAGTCGTTTTGAGAAGTCAACCTCTATAACGCGACTTTATAAAGGAATGGGTCGACCTTGAACAAGTCTAGACTTGAAAACCCCGCCCCACCCCACTACCATCATTCCATTAACCTCTATAACACGACTGATAGCCAAAATAACCTTGATAACACGACCCCCTCAACAAAAAGAGCACCTCGATAACAAGACTGTTTCCCTAATCCCCTTGAGACACTTCTTATTGAGGTTCTACTGTATTTGGCAATCAGCATGGATTAACTGTACTGAAAACAAACTAAGAGCTATAAAACACCTCATAGGGCCTTGGAAATCAGTAACAGGCAAAACAGACGGGAAGAAACAGCACTATGTAGACTAAGACTTGATCACACTCGGCTAAGCCTCAGTTACCTCTTCACTCGGGAGAAAGAGCCACCAAAATGCAGACTCTGCAATGAAACCGTTACTGTGAAACACATACTTACCGACTACCACAAACTACCTGATCTATGAGACAAACACAACCTACCTGAAACGTTATCTGAAATACTGGCAGACTATGAAGACTCCATAAGACAACTATTCTCTTACAAGATGCTGACTTACTAGAAGAAATATATAGATTTAACAAATTCAACTTAAAGAGGTATAGCAGAATGATGGCAACCATTAAAAAATAGTTATAAGGGAAAGAATAAAAAATTGATTTAATAAAAGAATGATTAG
Organism: Gerris lacustris; assembly: GCA_951217055.1. Lineage (NCBI taxonomy): Eukaryota > Metazoa > Arthropoda > Insecta > Hemiptera > Gerridae > Gerris > Gerris lacustris. The sequence goes on from OX578278.1 coordinate 76,616,992, forward strand.
AGCGTTAATGTCAAACACCCAATTTCACTGAAGGTTAGTAAAAATAGTTCAGACTGTTAAGTTAATAAATAAGCATTCGAACATTTTCTTCAGATATTTCTAGTGCCAACATTTTGCACACGAATTCTTTGCTTTATTGTTAAGGAAGCAACTCTCTATCAATTCTATTTCAGTTAGGTTGTAATCATATTATTTGTTTGATTACAACTGTAGTTTCTATTTTACTTCTGATGCATTGTTTGTGTTCGTTCAGAAAACCGATTTTTTTGTGAACGGATGTTCAAAAACACCTGGAAAAAAATTGGTTTCAGACATCAGGGAACATTTTTCAGGGCTCATATCTGCCTGTCTGTCGTTAACAATTTTGCAAACCATAGATTCTTAAAAACTACGCGACTAATTTTAATGAAATTTTTATGGTAGGTCATAATTAAACCATTGTTGGTCCCATATAAGTTTTAACCTTCTGTGCCTATTTCTTCCTTCCGCATGTGCTCACGTTTTATAAACAACAATATCTTTGAAAGTAGTTTAAATGGAAATTTGAATGGTTTGTTCAAAGTAACCCACAGATTGTTCCATAATAATTTTAACTGTCTGCATTCATTTACTATTGAATAAAAAGAAAAAAGTGATCCCTCTTGGATTTGAAACAATGACTTTGTTTTATTAACACCTATATTATCTTTTAAATTAAACAAGTACTTTTAATGGAAATTTGGATGGTCAGTCAAAAGTAGCCCTCAGATAGTTATTTATTAATTTCAACGGTCTGCGCCAATTTAATATTGTTTAAAAGTAAGTGTGTTGACTGGGAATCGAAACAGATACAAATCTCATGTAATGAATTGTCCAAGAATAGGACTTGAGAAAGCTATGCACCACACTAATTGCCAGAGTATTTTTAATTTTATGTTTAGAATGTAGCACTTGTTCATAGTTGAATAATGAGACTCGAACAAAATAAAGCCTATTATAATAATAAAATTGTTTTAACGGTAATTTCAGTAATTGTCGATTATTTCTTTAATTAGGAATTTTCTCAAGATGCGGAGCTCAACTGAGCGTACAATTGACCTCTATAAAATATATTTTCTCAAGCTTAAATTCTCCGAGGTTGACAATTAAAGCAAAAAAATAAGGACCGAACTTACCTATTATAGGAAAATGTATATATATACATATATAATAGAAGAAATTAAACAAGGTGGTTGTTTTTGATCAATAAGCGTGACAGTGTTACAATAAGTCTCTTCTTAGTGGTTGGAATAAGTCTCTGTGAGTACGGGGACCATTAGAGCAGCCATGCGTGCATTTCCCTAAGCCTTTAGCTTAAGTGTCCGTCACTTCGAGGATTCGTTCGTGTGGGAAATTCGCTAATAATACGAGAAAAAACAGTGGACAATATATCCGGGAAGAGAAACGTCTTGTCTTGACACTAGGAACCTTAAGTTAAAACAGATTGTTTTATACTTAATTCAGGTGTATTGAAGAAATTGTTTGAAAATACATAGTTTATTGGGAAGAATTCTACTTCCTGAGGGTTTATTTGGACGGCTCCGAGAGCCTGGCGTTCTGAAACCTCCCTAATGAACTGGGTTTAATGAACCTGCAACATCCTCTTTAACAGTCTTTTAGCCTTTTACTTATTATAGTAAACGATAAATAAACCTTTTTTGACTTTGTAAATTACACCACATTCCTTGTAACCTAGGCGGACCCTGTTTAAAACTATATTTACAACGAAATACTTACTTATTGACGGATCATTACATACTTTCTTAATGGAAGTGAGCGTAAGCGAGCTTCTTACATTCAACAAAATACCCATATTGTCTGTCTGTATGCCAGTAACGATTACGTGTCCGACAATAACTTGAGTAAAACTTGACCAATTTTGTTAACATTTGGTTTACATGTACCTATAATACTAATGCTCAGGCTAAGTTCGTTGGACAGCGTTATCGTCCAAGAGTTCGTGCGTACCGCTCGCGTAAACGTGACCTTAAAATGTAAAATTGGAATTTCTGGACGGGGAAATATTCTATCATCATCTATTCGATGAGACAAAAATTTTTTTCAAAAACAATTGTTTAATAAAACCAACAGCGACACCGCTGTGAAGTGATAGTTAAAACTATTAAAACGAACATAACGTTTAAAATAGAGGAAACTTCGTCTTTACCTATATCTTACTTTGTAACCTAACGATTTTAATAAAACTTTATACACATCGTCTAAAATATAATTGAAACAGGCATGTAAAATTTCAACTTGATACAGGCAGACGTTTTTGTTTTGTGTAGTGAAGTGATACATTTTATAATTTTTCAGATGTGTGGTTAGTGGAATAGCAGATAAGAATGAAGGGTGGCTTCCTTACTACTAGCCTCTCTACTACAAGCATACTCTTTAACTATCAACACATCATGATTAGGTATCTATTTTCTCAATTTTCAATAGTATTTATTACTATACGCTCGCGTCAGTGATAGTGCCACGCGATGCCTAGTATATATCCAATATTCAATCTTACTCTTAAATCAGTTGTACGAGTATGGAACTTCAAAATTGTAAGCGACTTTTTAGTCATTCTTAAGTCCCATTCCGATCCCTCCATATGTTCTATTAGTGGGTTGCCATTATTCTTTCAATGTTAACATTATATTGAGTTGCTGCAATTATATTTAATTCGTTTTTGGTCTGTGCAGCCTAAACAAAAGTTATGATCCTAAAATAATTAATATTTATTATTTATTGAATACTCGTGAGAAATTGTTGTTAGTTGTCTCGAAACAATGCTTGCTACTAGATACCAAGGAGATTTTTCTCAATTAATAATTAATTAACAAATTCAATTGATAATTAACTAACAGATTTATGTGAGGAAAATTTTAAGGATGCAAGATATTTCTAGTTTAATCTTACTTTAAATCAATTCAAATTCAAATCAAAACAACGCCCTTATGTGCGTAGATAGAGAAAACAAAAATACCATTTTATTTCCTGGCTTTCTTATGTTTTTTGTTGAGGTAAGTAGGGTAAAATCTATGTTTGTATATTAATAATTTCCGGGTAGTAAAAAGAAAAGAATATCCAATTTTATTAGGGTTAGAGGTTCCTCCAGCGATTTTTTTTCCAGGTGGAATATTTTGCCAGATATAAATATTAAAAACGAAAGGCTATGGTAGGTATGGGATTTTAGTGTGTTTTTGTCATGAGGTGTGGAAAGAGGTACAGTAGCCGGTCTCTGCCTTGGAGCTTGCCGGAGCGGTCCCCAGGGCCCTAAGAGGGGGGGCTCTTCCCTTTACAAAAATGAAAAACCCTGAGGCCGGAAAACCGCATTGCCAATATAAAACCTTGCCGTATGGTCCCATACACGCCCGGAAAAAATAAAAATCTTTTATATTTTCTTGCCGGTTTGTTGTGTTTTTCCAAGACGAGATTGGGTATGAAATAACCATGCGGGCCCTATATCCCTCTCGGCCTGGAACAAGAAAAAGCATATATATATATTCTCTACAACATATAGGGCTAAGATACTGTATAACCAACCTACCCCCGTCCAAAATTTGTCCTTAGGGAAATAGAAAAACTGACCTCAACCTTAAACATACGCCCTTTCTCATCGCCTCTCCAATTTCTTAAGGATTGTCTCATACCTATTTCATCTCATTTTTCCTTCTTCCCCTATTTCTACTTTATCCTTTTTCCATAACACATCATCATAATAAATTTTAAATTCTATTTTTCCTTGGTTTCAGCTGGTATACGCAGCTATTAGTGTAAATTACATTTCAAAATCTAACTTAAAAACAAAATCTAGGGTAATAATTTTGAAACAAATTACTGTTACAATCAACTACTGTAACAAACCTCTAAAATCCCGCATAATATATATATATATATATATATATATATATATATATATATATATATATATATATATATATATATATATATATATATATATATTTTTTTTTTTTTTTTTTTTTTTTTTTTTTTTTTTTGTGTGTTTGTGTATTAATATTTATAGAGGTAGTTTGATATTTCTCTGATGTATGTCAATGCCTTGACCCTTGATTTTTTGCCATCTACAAAATACGATTACCTCCTGCTTGAAAGACTTAATCGTTTCTTTCTATAGCATCCAATCTTCTGATAAGGAATCAATATGGATAACGTTTTGTCGACAATGCTTGTCTGAGGAATATCAGTTCCAATACTTGTGTATTTTCCCCTTCCTTGCTCTGTCAATATTGTAACGAGTCTTGAGTTGTGTATATATCATACGGAATAACGTTAATCTAAACAAAGGAACACGCCTACCTCATCATTCAACCCGACACGCCCATCTATAAAACAACTCAAAGGAAAAGATAAACCTGTTATAATATACATCACACAAAAAATTCTTATAAACAAAATGATCCCTTTACCAAACTCACAGGGAAACAATAATAAGCAGTGTACTAAACATCATATAAACAGATAACTCCATCTTTCCATTCTAGTTTTCAAATCATCTACTGATTTCAACCGGCAGGGTCTTATTGTGTTCGTATGAAACATGTAAACTATTTGATTTCACTACAGGATTTTGTGTAAAGGCGATATTTCTGACTTAATGCAACTCTTGAAAAGAACTAACTTGTAGGACTTGAAGTGACACAGATAGGTTGTTTAAGGATCCGTCCTCTCCAGCGCCCTTTAGCAAAACATCGGAGACATAAACATTTTTTGTTCTGAACACATCATCCGTTACCTTCGGTATGCTCGGAAGCAAAATTAAAATAGAAAATTCTTCTTTTAGGCCTATACCTCAAGAGGAGTCAAATATTGCTGAATGACCTTATTGTATTCAAATGAAATATTTACACTAATCTGATTTCACTAAAGGAGTTTTTGGACAGGCGATGATTTTTCTGACCTTATGTAACTCCTGAAAAAAAATTAACTAGAACTAGCCTATCCTGTAGGTCGAAGTGAAGCATATCCGACTTCACCAGCACCCTCTAGTGCCAAAAAATGTGTTTTTTATTGTATACCCTGTTATCACGACTACTTTTTTACTTGAAGACCAAACCGGATAGGTATTTTATCCTGTAGAGTAGAGAACACTTTGGAGATGGTACCCTATACTGTGAACTCCTTTCAAGTGGAGTTATTTACCTCCAAGGGTACGAGGGAAGGGTTGGAAATGATATGGTCGGGGTGCTCATATTAAAGACTAAATACAAATTAAGAGAAAACTTAATTAAATTGAATTCTGCCTAATTCAGATATTTTTTAATTTATCCAAAGAAAAAGCAGAAAGGACACTTCCATCTCACAGTATGCAATATGGAAAAAGTTCTATAAAGAAAATATCGATTGCTAATACAACTATTATTTTAAAAAAATATGTGAGATTCTCATACGCATTAGAAGTGAAACTTAAGTTCTAGAAACAGTTTATTTTATGCATTGCTCTCTTTGCATTTGTTGGTGATTTTATTATTTCAGGATTAAGAAATGGTTACGTGAAATTTAATTGAAAAATAAAATATTTTCATAACATTTTAGCGAATAATGAAGAAAAAACATGAAAACAACATTTATATATTATATTATTATAATGTATATAAAATTACGCTTATGAGCCATTCTGTGCATTGAATGGTATCTACCTTCGTGGTGCAATGGTTAGCACTTATGCCTGCTGAATCAGAAGTGGGTGGATCGAGACTCGTCTAAGTGAAAGATTTTTTTCAATGAAACTGGGTAAAGCCAATACATTGCTTTTTAAATATCAATCAAGGCAACTATAAAAACCCTTCATATAATTGTCACATGTTTTATACCCTTCACTTAAGCCGACAGTTGATTTACTTATAAAAAATCTTTCACTTAGACGAGTCTCGAATTACAAACTTCGTTACATGCAATTTCGTTTCATCCAAGCCAATTAACTCAACCACAAGTAAAGAAGTTTCACTTCAAAAATTAATCCAAAAAATTACATTATTTTTATCATCTGTTCCTTCCTAGATTTTTCAATTAGGAGAATAGTGAGCTAGAGAAAAAGCAAGCTATGATTGATTATATAATAGTGAAAGTGATTGATTTGTTTTCTTAGGCTTCTGTACGTGTTTACCCCATCGACATGTTAAGCACTGATGTAAAAGTCTTGTTTTTTACTTTTTTTGCTTCTATTACTCCTGATGGATTATGTTCATGGTGACATTTTACTGCACTGAGTTTTTTTTATATTTTACTGCACACAATTTTTTACATTGTTTATTATTTATTGATTTCTTTTTATGATATATTTTATGTAATTGATTTGCTAAATGATGAGTTAATTATAAAAATAATAAGCTATATTGACTTACACATTTAATTAATTTTTAATTCAAATAAATTGAATGCCTCAGGCAATACTAGCCTTCCACGCTCCTCCTGGGCTCATGCTAGGGATCAGTGGCTATGTTTTCTATTATTATGTAGACCAAGCAATTAAATTAAAAAACCTAAATAGTTTCGTTTTCTAAACCTTTATAAAAAAGAATCAGGACTTTACTGTACATCGATAATTTCATTATTAAGATAAAATCCCAAAATCGCGTTTAGAGGCTATTTGCATGCAAATATGCCTCTATTTTGTAATTAGGCACGATAAATAACAATTGCTTCTGAGATTACCGAAGGTAACGGAAGCTATGTGAATGTTCGGAAGAACGTAAAAATTGTTAGGTCTCCAATTTCAAAAAAATCCAAGACAGAACTCCGCGTCAGACATCAGGTAACATTTTAAGTTCCTTGTCTGTCTGTTGGTGGATAAAACAGTTAGAAATTCTGAACAATGTACAGAAGAAACTTTAATTATTTATACATAGATAATTCAATCATGTTGATAATTTATTTTCACATCCATTATTTATTTGAACAGAAGTTAATTTAGAAATCTAGATTTACCGTCCAAAATTAAATTAACTATTTTAATTTCTGCGGCGGATTTAAGATTTATTATAGAAGTCTGATGGTTGAGACAGCTTGACTATAACTTTTCTATTTTTCTAAATCAACTTCTATTCTTAGATACTGACAAAACAAGACATGAAATTTCTGGTGACTTTAGGGTGTTTTACTTCCTTTCTCTGTATTGTCTACTAATCTTCTTCAAAAATATACGGGAGGAAAATATGCGGGGCCCCTGCCCTGCCCCGAACCTCTAACCCCATGTATCCTGACCTTTCGCCCCATATGCTGCACATCACTCAAATCCCCCTTCATTTCATTTTACTTACAATCTCCCTGTTCTACGACTAATTTAAACCATTTACATTTTTCCGAGAACGTTGAAGAACATTGAAAGTCGTTTATCAACTCCTTTCGTTTTTATTTAAAAATCAATGTTTTATTCTATTGACGAATGTAACGGAAGATATGTGATCGTTCCGAAGAACCAAACATTTTTTGGTCTCCGATTTCAAAAATTCCAAGACAGACATCAGGGAACATTTTTGGTTCCGTGTCTGTCAATCTACTTTTGCGAACCACATATCTTAAAAACTACACGTCCGATTTTAATGAAATTTGGATGGTAGATCATAATTAGCTCATTGTTGGTCCCATAAAAGTTTTAACCTTCTGCGCTAATTTGTGTCTCTTCTACATACACACAAACATACATTTATTTACACCTACAGCTTCATAAGTTCTTATCTGATTTGTATGAAACTTTTATAGTTTATCGAACGTAACCCGCAGATAGCCAAGATTAATTTCAACCGTCTGCGCTTGATTTTGATCGATTACTTGATCATTAAACATTAATTATATTGGTAATTAATAAAGAAAGCCAATTTCATTTTAAGACAAAAAACAACAATACACATTATTTATTATAACTGTCACATACATGTTTGTTTATATAAAGACAGTGTTTACATAATTTAAAAACAAAATAAAATAAAATATTAAATAAATTAAATATAACTTTCTCAACACGCTCTTTAACTTTTGCTACTTTAATTAATGTAAAAAAATCAAAACAATTTTGACAGATTAAAATCGCCGGGTGACTATCGTTGGAGTCGCGTCTGAATTGAAATCTGAATAAAAAAAATGATGTAAAGATCCATTACTATATTCATATTGAATGAGTATTATGCCATTATACATTTTTAAGGAGTAAATTCATATAATATTTTCTAATAATAATTGAAAATTGACGACAAACAATACAAAGACCATTCAGACTGAAAGGACATTATACAGTAGAATCTTGATAAGAAGTGTCCAAAGGGGATTAGGGAAACAGTCTTGTTGTCGAGGTGCTCTTTATGTAGAGGGTCGTGTTATCAAGGTTATTTTGGCTATCAGTCGTGTTATAGAGGTTAATGGAATGTTGGGAGCAGGGTGGGGCGGGGTTTTCAAGTCTAGACTGTTTAAGGTCAACCCATTCCTGTATAGAGTCGCGTTACAGAGGTTGACTTCTCAAAACGACTTGATATAGAGGTTCTGAGTAACGCTGTGAATTGGAAAAAATCCGTGTTATTGAGGATGTTTGGTTAATAATAGTCGCGTTATAGAGGTTTATTTAACATTATGTGTTATGGCAATCTCAAGGGGATTTGAAAATTGCACTTGTAATTGAAGTTTTCGTGTTATTGAGGGTCGTGTAAGCGAGGTTCCACTGAATAACTTATAACTTTATCACAACTCTTATTTAAATTCATTACACTAAAAGATAACAATTCTACAAAAAAAACTGATTAATTTTACTATTGGTAACTTACTGTAATGCATGATAAAATATAATATAAAATGCTATAAATTATATTGCAGGAGAATGAGATACGAGAATCATTCTTTTTTATATCCCAAAAGACCAAGAAATGTTAGGGATCACCATTCATCAACAAAACTAACTTATTTCAAAAACATTTTTTGAACATGCAACTTCAATTATCTCATTTTATTTTTACTTATTATCAATATTTTCATGTAGATAAATATACTTAGCTTCACACCTCTGTTGGTTGATTGTTATCTTTTAAATTGTAAGTTACACAATGTATGTGTTTTTAGTTGTGCCTGATTTAATCTATGTAGAACCCAAAGCATTGTGTTACGAGTATCTTATATCCTCAAGTATAAATCTGACAATCACAGAAGAAAAAAATAAGAAAAATTTTAACCGCGGTAATCTGAGACTATTGTTGAGTCTAAAAGATAACATCTAATGTAAGAACCAATTTAAAATAAAATTATTGATTCTTGCAAAGCCATTTTTTTACAAAAAAAATAATAAAAAAATATATATCTTATAGAAAATACTTGTTTTGAGGACTTTAGTTGGTTAGCATAGGTTGCAATATTATTTAGTTGCTATGTTATTAGACTAGTGTAGTATTTAGTTGTTATTTTATTAGACTAGTGCAGTATTTAGTTGCTATGTTATTAGACTAGTGCAATATTTAGTTGCTATGTTATTAGACTAGTGTAGTATTTAGTTGCTATGTTATTAGACTAGTGCAATATTTAGTTGCTATGTTATTAGACTAGTGCAGTATTTAGTTGCTATGTTATTAGACTAGTGTAGTATTTAGTTACTGAGTTATTAGACTAGTGCAGTATTTAGTTGCTATGTTATTAGACTAGTGTAGTATTTAGTTGCTATTTTATTAGACTAGTGCAGTATTTAAAATTAAATTATTAACTATATATTTTTGATAGCTATATAATAAGAATAGTGTAGTATTTAGTTCTTGCTTTTAAACTAGTGAAGTATTTAGTTGTTATTCAGTTTCAAGAAGTTTATTCCTAATTATATACATAGTTTTGGTTGTATAAAGGCATATAAAGGTGACAGTCTCATTGTTTTCACTTTATCCTTTACAATTTTATATATGTACAAAATTTTTTAAGTTACAATATTATTAAAGTAGAAAAAATCAAATAAAAAACCTACAACTAACAAGTGGTAATATATTAAAAATCTATTAAATATTACATCTAATGGGTTAATCTGGTGTGAGCTACATATGATAGTCTGTGCCCTAAAGTTTTATGATGAGTCAAATGGGAATTGAGGTTAATATGCTCGCTAAGATCAGTTATTAAAGGATTTTCGCTGTATATACATTTTTTTAAAAAATGATTTAGCTAGTTTAACAATGACGTCTTCAATCATGTCCACTTTTGAGATTTGATGGAGGTTTTTAATTATTGTACGTCTAGGTGAGTTAGTTAGCACAAGCATACGTTATCACAGGTCTGACGGCTACTTTGTATATTTGTAATTTGTTCTGACTACTGACAGATGAATCGCGGGATAATAACGGGAATAGAGATTTGATTAAGGTTTTGCATTTTTGGACAATTGTTTGAATATGAGTGGTAAATGTTAATTTTGAATCTAAATGTACGCCCAAGTATCTAGCTGAATTACTCCACGGTATAACTGCATTGTTTATTTTGATGTTATGGTTCATGAAAGACCTTCTTTTAGTAAACAATAGAGCTTCAAATTTAATAAAATTTTGTTTGAGCCTCCATTTGAAAAAGTAATTGTCCAGTTTAGATAAGGCTGAATTTAACCTATGTGCTATGGTGTCAATTCTCCATGATGACGTTATTACACATACGTCGTCGGCGAAAATAGCTAGACTAATGTTAGCGAAACGTGGAATGTCACCAGTAAACAACATGTAGAGAATTGACCCTTGCGGGACTCCTGCGCTTATTTTAGAAAGTTTAGACTTAAAATTGCTTAAGTGCACTCTAAATGTTCTATTAAAGTAGTTACGTTATTAAACTAGTGTAGTATTTAGTTGCTATATTATTAGACTACTGTAGTATTTACTTAAAATTGCTTAAGTGCACTCTAAATGTTCTATTAAAGCAGTTATGTTATTAAACTAGTGTAGTATTTAGTTGCTATATTATTAGACTACTGTAGTATTTAGTTGCTAAGTTATTTGACTAGTGCAGTATTTTAAATTAAATTATTAACTATTCTTGATTGCTATATTATTAGACTAGTGCTGTATTTAGTTTCTATGTTATTAGACTAGTATTTTAAATTAAATTATTAACTATTTTTGACATAAAAAATTAAAATATTCGTCTGTAATTAATAAACTGCATTAAATTCTTCATTACAGTTGTTTCTTAATCAATATGATGTAGCTGTTGTTTATTTAGCTCATTACTTAGTACATATTACGGATAATTATTAATAATTAGTCACGATTCCCTTTTTAAATTTTATTTCCTCCCTTTGGATATTGAACATTTGCAGATATGAATTGCTAAACGTGACCGCCTCTATTGTTAAACTAATTTAGTAAACAGTTTGCAGTTTAAAAATGATAGAATATGGTGAGTTTAAATAAGCGTCTACATCTGCCATTTTTCTATGCGGGTGATCATTTCAGTGTAGCCGACATGCCTTCATTCATTTATTGGATTATGTGTGATCTGTCTGTTTCGATTTTATTTTATTATTAGCTGTGTGCGTGCGTCAAATATTAAATGGTTTCTTTGCAAGTAAAATTTATTTTATATACATTACTCATTCTCACTATTATCTGATCTTAATAGACAAATGATCTATAAATATTACCGCTGTTTTTTATCTAATAATTTATTTATTTTTTAAGATGATATTTTTTACCACGGTTGTGTAATAATTTAGGCAATTCCCATTTTACAAGTGCATATTAATTTATGTTCCTGAAATTTAGGTCCGATAATAATTGTTAAAATTATTCCTATAAACTTTTATCAAATTAATTTAATTTAATTAGATGTAAGGCGTTGAGTTGAAATACTAAACGCAGAGAAAGGGGCGATTCACTCAGGTTTGTAAATTGGTTGTAAAAACCCTCTCAAAAACCAGTTGTGCTCTGTTGATAAAGAAAACATAAAAACTAACAGTAAGTCTTAAGACCCCCATACACAATCAAACATTTTGTGCAAACATGATGTTTGCGCAAACCTGACGTCGGACAAATTTAGGCCATACACGCCAAACATCATGTTTGCGCAAACCTGCTGTCGGACAAATTTAGGCCATACACGCCAAACATCATGTTTGCGCAAACCTGATGTCGGACAAATTTAGGCCATACACACCAAACATCATGTTTGGCTCAAACCCGATGTCGGACAAATTTAGGTCATACACGTCAAACATCATGTTTGCGCAAACGTCAAACAGCCCCATACACCGTTAAAATGTTTGTGCAATTTTTGCAAACACGATGTTTGCTCAAACATTTTGACCATTTATTGGAACCTTTAAATATTACCCTCATAAACAAGAACCCAAATATAGATATGCACTATTTTACATATTGCAGGTATTTTATTTATCTGCCTCTATATGGTATATACAGGGCCGTCCCTAGGGGTATAGGCGCCCGGGTCAAAGGCATCATTGGCGCCCCCCCCCCCTTATTGCCAATTTCACCTAGTAGTTAAGAAGGGGGCCTGGCGGCGCCCCCTAGACGTGGCGCCCGGGTCAGCTTGACCCGGTTGACCCCCCCTAGGGACGGCCCTGGGTATATAACATCATAAGTATTCGTCCGTGATCTAATAATTTGTCCAGTATTTATGTCAATATATGTAGACTGTCTGAAGTACTTTTCTTCCTATTTTGCTTTCAAACTCTTAAGAGTCTTATCATACATAGTAAAACTGAATGTTAATCCAATAATATCTGATTTCATTTATTTATTGCTTCTGAGCTTACCGAAGGTAACGGATGCTACGTGATCGTTCTGAAGAACTATTTTTTTATTCTTCGTCTCCAATTTCAATAATGTCGAGACAGAAATCCGGTTCAAATATCAAGGGACATTTTTAATTTTGTGTCTGTCGCTCAATTTGTGCGAACCAACATATCTTATCATTCATAAAAGTCTCTGATTTTAATTAAATTTAGATTATAGACCATAATTAGGCCATTGTTGGTCCCATATAAGTTCTAACATTCTGCGCCTATTTGTTCCTCTTCCACATGCAAAAACAAACGCACCCCCAAAGAGGCTAAAATTAAATGCAGTGTCGTATACAAATTTGTATCCTTGTGCTGCGGCTGTGACGCTCAAATAAAAAAATATAATTTATTATTTGATTTAAGTTTGTGGTGTGTATTTGCCAAGTCAGAAAATGTTTTTAATTTTAAACGTGTAAAGTGATTTGGGAAAAAGAATAGAGAGAGGGACAGACAAACATCATGTACTGCACTGGACAAATTAGACCTAGTAGAACTTACTCGGACAGTGGGAGACTTGGCTAAACATATGATTTCACGAGTTTTTACTTGGCTTTGGCTTGTTTTTTTTTGGGATTAATTTGACAATAATAGGTTGTATTATTGTTGAATCCCAGAGAGGTGAGACATGTTTCACACTGATGATCTCAGTAGAGTAAAGTGGTCGGATAACCCCCGCCCTGTAATAACCCTGGCAGTTGATCGGGATTAAAACCCAAAAGAAAAAATAAATAAATAAATAAATAAATAGGTTGTAAAAGGAAAAACTCATTAAAGTACATATAATATGAGAAATAGGAAGCGAGGACGGTACAGGTCACACTCATTGGCGGACAATTCTGTTTAGAACTGTTTACATATATTGTAGTTTGAATAATACTTATTCTTTTCATATATTTGTGTACTACGTTGAAAGGAAGAGATATTATTGTCCTGAAATGTGTGATAAACCAATACTGGGCATGTCGCCGCATATCACTTCTCTCCCTCCTTGCTTTACCAGTGACATTTATTGCTTTTCCTTGTCTCCTCGCCCCTAGAAAGTACGAAGCCATGAGTTTTTTTTATACATATAAACAGAAAAAACTGATATGGTACTCAGGATTTCGGGTCTCTTTACACAGCTCCCACGGGGCTGCAATCTTTGTCCTTATATTTACACTCAACTTAGGCTTCACACTCTTCTTCTCTTACTACGCTTTGTGATGAAACAAAATAAAAATAGTCTGCCAATTAGTGTGGCGCATAGATTCCTCGCGTATTATTTCCTATACTTTAATGATTTTATGTTTTACAAACCATTATTGTCAAATTTATTTAATTTTTCCCCGTTTATAAAACAACATCAAAATGATTTTGATTTTGCTTCCGACCTCACTGATAGGAAACGGAAGCTATGTGACCGTTCTGAAGGACGAAAATATTATGTCTCCGATTTCAAAAATTCCAAGACAGAAATCCGTTTCAGACATCAGGGAATCAATTTTTGCGAACCAACATATCTTAAAAACTGCAGTCCGATTTTAATAAATTTTGTATGGTAGGTCATGATTAGCGTATTGTTGGTCCCTTATAAATTTTAAGCTTCTGGGGTCATTATTTTCTCTTATACATGCGCACAAACATACATTTATTTACACCTATATCTTCAAAAGTGCTTATCTGTTTATCGAAAGTAACCCCCAGATAGCCTCAGACTAATTTGAACCGTCTGCGCTCTTTAACTTATGCTAAATTGATACTTTAATTCATGTAAAAAATCAAAACAATTTTGTCAGATTAAATAACCGAGTGAAACAATTAAACAAAATAGACAATATAATGGCTTGTAAAAGCATACAATCAATAAAGTACGTGACAGAAAGCAAGGAAGCTATGTGCCACACTAATTGGCAGAATTTTGTTTAACACCTATATCTTTAAAAGTACTCATGCAAATTGTAAGATATTTGGTTTACAACCGTCTGTACACCATAAATATTGGTAAATTGGTACTTTGTTTATGTAATACATCAAAACTATATTCTGACTGATTTAAAAAAAAGAGGGAAGATTAAAAAAATTTGACAATAGTGGGTCGTAAATGCAAATCATGGTAAAGTACGTGAGGAAGCTATGTGCCACACTAACTGGCCAACTATTTTAAGATTTATTATTTTATTTTCAGTTGAAGACTAAAGTGATAAAGAATTAAATTCCCATGGTATATGGAAAAAATCACTTATTATAAATTCCGTGTATGAAGAAGTTTAATAACAAATTCAGGGAGTATAGAGATTGAATTATTTGCAGGAATGGACGCGTGTTGTTAAAATATTTAAGGGGACTCTGGTGTTAAGCCGCTGTACAGCCATGAAACAGTGATCATTTTAAATGTGCAGAGATTGCAGTAAAACGGCTTCAAACTCATCGATTCCTCCACGTTTTGTTTCCAATACGTTTCTTTTTTTCCCTCTCCCGTCGGAACTCTTAAATTGCGATAAATTAAACATTGTTTCACTGGATGAATGGGCTAGCTAACGATGGGAAATTGTCACGAGGATTCTTCCTCATTTATTTTGTATATATTCGCATAAAGTGTTGGTTTTTTTTCATCCAGTGCTCGTATGTTTTGTTATATAACGAACTGGATTTGAAGGGGTTGGGGGATAAATTCAGATCATTTGTTGAAATACGCTGTTTAAACTGTTATCGAAAGCGGTGTTTGCACTGTGTTGATAAATGGAATAGAATGTTCGTATTGCCTACTACTAATATGCTCATTAGTACCCCCCCCCTTCTAAATAAGGTCGTATTTTGTATCACTGCTCTTTAATTTATTTAATTTTGAAATCATTTGAACCTATTTCGGTTCCACTTTTTTTTACACAAAATCTTTGAACAAATGTTGTCGAGATTTAAATATAATTTGAACAATAATGTTTAAAATACGCATATCTATTGTTGTTCACTCAACAACATTTTTACAACTTTTGTTTTAAGAGGTAATTAACGTGTAATTAGATGGAGACTAATTTTGTGTTTTAAGCTAAAAATATCAATTGTTAACGCCAATCAGCAAGTACAAAAAAAAAAAAAAAAAAAAAATAGACTGCCAATTAGTGTGGCACATAGCTTCCTCGCATCCTATCATGTACTTTATTGTTATGTTTATTGTGTAAAAACTATTAATAGTTTTAGCGATCATCAACACTTCATAGCGGTGTCGCTGTTGGTTTTACTGAAAAATTGTATTTGAAAAAATATTTGTCTCATTGAATAGATGAAGTTAGATTTTTTTCCCGACCTAAAATTCCAATTTTAAATTTGAAGCTCACGTTTACGCGAGCGTTGCTCGTGAACGCTTGGGCGGATAACGTTGTCCAACGAACTCGTCCTGGGCATTGGTAAAATGAATATGTCTACCAAATTTCATCAAAATCGGTTGACATTTACTCAAGTTATCGTCGTACGTTTCATAATTCGCGGACACACAGACCGACAGACAGACAGACAGACAGACAGACACGGAACCAAAAATGTTACCTGATGTCTG
The DNA here is from genome assembly GCA_951217055.1 of Gerris lacustris. Lineage (NCBI taxonomy): Eukaryota > Metazoa > Arthropoda > Insecta > Hemiptera > Gerridae > Gerris > Gerris lacustris. The sequence continues at coordinate 76,633,296 of OX578278.1, forward strand.
AAACGGATTTCTGTCTTGGAATTTTTAAAATCGGAGGCATAAAAGTTTTTCGTTCTCAAAAGTGAACACAATGCTTCCGTTACCTTCGGTAAGCTCGGAAGCAATAATTAAATAATAATAGAAGAACAATATTCTTTTAGGCTTGAATATGCCTTAAGAGGAGTCATATATTGATGAATAACCTTATTGTATTCATATGAAATCTATTTTCACTACAGGATTTTTTGTACATGACAAGTGAAAATAAACTAGCTAGCCTATCTTGTAGGACTTAAAGTGAAGCATATCCGACCACTCCAGCGCTCTCTAGTGCCAAAAAATGTGTTTTTGATAGTGTACCCTGTTATCACGAATACTATTTTATGTGAAGAACAAACCTAATAAAATGTATCTTATATTGTAAAGCACAGTTTGGAGATGGTACCTCACTCTAACTTTTTTTGATCCGTAGCCCTCCAAATGGAGTTATAAGCCTCCGAAGTATAGTGACTCAATTTTTTTATGTTTTATGTTAAGGGGTTCATTAATTTTTTGACGAAGGGAGGAGAGGAGGGTTGGGGGGTCTTCGTATTAAAGACTAAACATAAATTAAGAGAAAACTTAATATAAAGTTTAATCATTACTAATTAATAATTTATATGATTCGCCCTTGTATTCTATAAGTAGAATTTTTTTACTAATGGTGAATGGTAAGGAGTAGAAATAAAAACAGTTGGACCATCTTCAGTCATCAGAAAATGTATATGGTGGGTCGGTTATACGTACGAAAACGCAGGGTATAGAATACGGTGAGTTAGATTTAAAATGCGTATCTTCTACTCTGTATACAAGGGGTGAATCAATTATCAACAAATCATAACATTGAAAGTTGCTTAATGGGTCTTCGATTCACTCATAATAATAACACATCACTTTGGCTTCACCCCTTGAGCCTTTTAGAAGGGTCAATAAATTGATAACCTTTATAAAATATTTTGAAGATGAAACCATGTAGGCAGTAACATATCGGCAACGAGAGATTTTCTCTACGTTCTTACCTATAAATAAATAACGAGGTTTCTCCTTTTGCACACAAGTTATAAACTGTTATAGAGATATTTCAGGTAATCGGTGGTCGAAATATAAGAGGGGGATCCGAGGTCCGAGGGAAATGAAATAGTAGCTACTGGCAAGTCGACCAATGATTACCAATATTTTATATCTTCCCCTGAGATCCCCTATCTAGCAATGGATTTCTCTTATGCTTCTCTCCCTTTTATATGCCTATCCCTTAGAGAATAACCTATCAATATGACGTATCATTCTTATTATTTTTTCGTTGGCTTGTTTTTTTTTTAAAAAAAATATGGCTTAAAAGTAAGTCTTGAGGTTTTTTTGGGAGTTTGAAGAAAGCTTTTTGAAAATGAGACGTGGCTTGAATTGCGACTTCTACTCAAACTTCACTTATACTTGATTGAATTTTTTCTTCCTTCCTCTTAAATGGTCTTCATTGCAATATTACTATCTTTTTTTAAAACGGCACCATATCGGTTTTATTTTTTCAACCCTTACACGTTATATCTTTATTATTACCTATATCCGACCAACAGCTCTTTAATCGATGTAATATCTCTTAAAAACACTCTCAAACAGTTCTTTTTTAACCCCCTATGAATTTTTTTAAGGACCTTTACCATTTCGTTTCGCAAAATATAAATATCCCTCCTCTTTTTACATTTACGAAGTTAAACGCTTAGATGCGATCACATTTTTTAGTGCTGCCATAAAAATTGATATGGCCGCTATAAATCGATTTGTTTTATACTTTTACCCCACTCTCTGACATTTTAAGTTGAGATGTTTGGCCGTCGACTATTTTGAAAGATTCTTATTACTCAGGTAGTTTCACTTGCTTATAATAACTAAAGGATAATGTATCTTCATTCCCTTTACTTAGATGAGGGAAAAACGTTAAACATTTTTGATTTAACTAATTTCTCACATACACACACACACACACATATATATCTATAATATATGGTTTCAAACATTTTTTAATGCGAATTTTTGAAAATATTCTCCATGGAAATCCATTTTTGACCATTCTTAATCGATTCCTTAAATATGACACCTTTTTTTTATGTATGTATATTATATGTATATACGAGTATGTATGTGTCACCCCAGACGCACTTAAAAATCCAAACAAATTTTAAAATGTTAGTAATATCAAAAGAAGGGTGAGCTCGTTGGCCAGAATTTTCGGAATCATTTAGGGGTCATATTTTGACAATTTAGGGTCAAAAATAGCATAAAAACGTGTTTTTCGATTTTACCCCCCTCTTATATGACACAAGTGTACATATAAAAATTACTGTACTCTTACAGAGCTTTCCAACGACATGCATCTTGAAGGGAAAATACTATTTTGACTTTTGCACCCCGTTCCCCTGTGCCCTGTGTACCAAATTTTTTTCACCTAATTATATTCTAACCAAAATTTTCCTATATTATCTATTATTATCTATATTATCTATATCTATAATACGCAAATTTCTTTCGCTCATTAAATCATGGTGCATGACTGATGACTGGTTTTTTCCATTTATTAAATATAATTTTTTATACTTAGAATGTTTGATACAGGTTTTTGTTGTTGAAACAGATAAAATTAATGATTATATCATTCAAATTTACACTAAACACTTAAAAAATTTAAAAAGAAGATACGTAATGTTAGTTATAGTTAGCTATATACGATGATAGGTAATTAAATATTATCAATACATCAAGACCAACAACCACATTAAATAAAATCGAGCTATTGTTTCATTACAATCTGTGCTTCTAAAATCTTGTTTGAATCTATAAAATAGTAAAAAAAAAAAAAAAATAAATAAAACGTAAATCTAATAAACAACTTCTTCTAATTTGTAAGGTCCGTAGGCAAAACCAAGGACCCTTATATTTTCCTGCGTGTGTCTGTCCGTCCGGTCCGTCCTGTCGCCTGCTCTCACGGCTACACCTTTCGTCCGATCACTTTGAAATTTAGCATGTATGTGCCTTGTACCTGCACACATATTTTTAAAAATATAGCGACATAAAAAAAATATTTTTCAAAACAATTAGGGTAAGAAAGCTTAAGGGTTAACATTTTTTTTTTTTTTTTTTGACACCGTGAGGGGTATCCTATGAAAAGGTACGTCGAGCTGTTTACAAAAATATATAATTCTTTGGTTATAACTTTGATAGGGCGAGTGTAGGCAAGTTTGAAGTGGGTGTGAAACGTGTCTCCCCCCCCCCCCCCCTCTATGTCGCTTATTTGAAGTGCAAAAAAACTGAAAAAAGTCCTGAACATTCTTTGACCAGAAGTAAAGATACCACTTTTTGGAAATTTCGAAAAAAACATTATTTTATTTTTTATTGACAAAATACGTTTTTTATAACTTTGGTCTTTTCGATGTATTTATATGGTTGTAGTCCTGTTCTGTGGCAAAAAAATACTTTATCAGAAGTTTGTTTATGTGTTTTGAGAATATCAGACCCATAGGATAGTTCAAAGTAAGCTTTTTAGCATTTTAAAAAACACCATCAATAGGGTACTACTTAAACTATACAGTGTGGCCTACGGACCCTCGCTGTGTGCTGCCTAGCACACACTTGACCTGTTTATTATCTTTTTTGTTCTTGGTCAAATTGTTACCTTCAAGTTATTTATGTGCAATTATTATTTTTATGATTATGTTGAGTATTAATGGAATAATGCAAGGAGGTCGATGAAGAAAATTATTCTTTTAATAATTATTTTCTTCATCGATGAAAGAATCTATCAAACAGGATATGTACTATTGAGTTTCAAGATTTCTTTTTTTTTTTTTTTTGAGATGGATGAATCATTCATTCATCGTTGCCCATTGCTACCGTAGGTACGCGTTAGGACGCAGGACATCCGGGTTCAATTCCAGACCCTGATGAAGAAAATCTTTCTTTTGAAAGGGGTCGATAAAGGGAAAAGGTTGGGAAGTTGGTATAAACTAATGATGTTTAGGCAGCCAAATGATTTTGGGTAAGAAAGTTTGTACTGTTGTATTTGAATAAGTTTAGCCTCAGGGCCCTGTTGAAGGAGGTGACTGAGTGGACTGAGTTGTAAGATATTGTTGAAAAGGACCTTATACTTAGGGAACCGCCCTTAGGGTCCGAGGACCTTTAAAGAAGGACCCTAGTTTGGAAGTTAAGCTCTAATTAAACCAGAAGGCATTGCGAAGGGTGGTCAAGGGTTATTTTCCAGTGTAAGTAGAGTTTGCCTAAATAATGCCCGAATCCAGCTACCCGGCAAATTACCAACAAACTTATGGCTTTCCCTTAACCTCGCACTTCGCCTTTAAGTTTTTGCCGTTATGCAGAAGAATACAAAGCTAATACTAAAATGAGATAGTAATAATTATCATAAATTCTATTTAAAAAAACAAAAACCGAATCTTATTATTTTTGAGTTTGATATGGTTTGAGATTGACCATAAGGTTAAATTCAACTTCTTACTTTTCCTATTAAAAGTAAACTCATGTAAAAGTTTTTCTAATTAGCAACTAAAAATTCTTTAGACTTTAAATCACGTAGAATTAAACAAGAAATATATATACTTTCCATTTTCTTTGGTAATACTTTTTTAAAATGTGTTAAAAAATTGCAATTAATTAATTATATGTTACAAACAATATTGATGTATGTTTTTTATTAACAGTACCTTTTTAGTCCTTTTAATATTTGACATTGATATTTTTTCAAATTTGACTCCAAATTTCTATAGCCAACTACTCTTAGTTGAGGAAAACTAGACAAGCGGCGATTATACAGGAAAAACTTCTCTATTTTATAAGCTTTTGAATGGTATATGAAAAGTTTAAGATTAATGGACCAGTTTTCGAGTTATTTGAATGTTACCAGCCATGTTTATAGGTGGTGAAAAATACATTAAAAGATTATACAGGTTAATTAAAAGAAATAAATGAAGTAACACACAATTAGAAAAAACATAATTTAACTAATAAATCATAATGTTAACTTTTAGAACATGTGAAATTATATTTTTTAATAGTTAAGGAACATTAAAGTGTGTTCAATTTAGACCTTATATATATATATATATATATATATATATATATATATATATATATATATATATATATATATATATATATATATATATATATATATATATATATATGTATGTGTGTGTGTGTGTGTGTGTGTGTGTGTGTGTGTGTGTGTATATGTATGTATGTATGTATATAACTTTATATATATGTGTGTGTGTGGATCTGTGTATCATTTGGTTAGTCTCTGTGAGTATAAAGAAACCACACTAATATATTTAGGCGTTAGCTAAGCCAAGCATTATAGAGTTGGCTGTTTGAAGCGAGGAGTTATTTACCGTCAGGTTGGCTAGTGATGGATGTCCGCTATTAAAAATAGGGAGTCTAGTGTCGGGTAAGTAAAGTGAAGGGCCAGCGCGTATTTGGCTTGGGATCGGTAGCCCTAATTCCTCGGCATACGTATGCAAGGGTTGCAACCCCCGGCTATTTATTAAGGTCCGCTACATAACTCTTGTCGAACCTTAAGGTCACGTACACTTATTATATCCGAACCTCGAGGAGGCTCCCCCTCTTCCTCTTCTTCGGTCCATTAATAAAAAATCCGGACCCCTGTTTTTTTTTCTCTAAAAATCCATCAGCGAAAGTCCGAGGGCTGAATATCAACCAACGTGTTATGTCATTGGTTTTCACTTATTTATCAAGTTTCCGCTTCTTGGACCTTCTAAAGAACCTTTTTTTCAGTTTGGCATCTATAGACATTTTTTTTTTTTCTTCCTCTTTTACTCTCATCAATTTCTCATCAATTATGAATTGACGTGGAATCAATTCATCGCAGGTATAAATGGTAGTGAGACGAAGTGGATTCCTCTGACATGGTAAGAGTAACGCGTGAATTATTGTTCCAATTTTTTTTTCTTTAATTTTCCAGAACACTTAAGTGGGTATTAGGTATTCTCAGACCATAGACCTTAGTGAAATTTAAGAAGCATTATTTTTTAAGGATAATATTAATAATTCATTTCCTTAATGTTAATGATCATCAAATGTTGGCTAATTGTTTTAAACTTTTGTACAGCAGTGTGTCACAATCACCTAATTCTGATCTAACGATTTTATTAAGCATAAACAAAGATTATGTCTAAATGTTATAATAGGTATTCATGCGCATAAGTAACTTTTGACAAATTATTCTTTTTTCTTCTTCTTCTTTTCTTAAGTTTGATTGATGTTATTGTTTTCATTCCGTTTATCAGTAAAGAAATTAAGATTATTTATAAATTTACAGATGACTCAAATTTTAACGTTTTCTTGCAAGATCTTCATGAAAACACTTTCAAAAATACATTTAAGCAGGGTGTTTATCTATAAGAAAGTCATATGACTGACTCTTCTATCTCAGTGTCTCAGAAACCACTGGACCATGAAATTATGTAGGTATGGTTCCTCTTACCCCTTAGACGTCATTTTGATCCAAGATGTTGGACATTTATATTATTCAGAATTCGATACGACGATATCTCCGGAACCAATTGCTCTAGAAATCGGTCTCTGAAATCGGCCCTGTAGGACAGGCTTCATGTGCCTGCACAAACTTTAGACGTCAGACAGATATTTTTTTAAATTTTAACAGACCTTTTTTGGACACAGGGGACCTCTAAACGTTCAAATCCATCACAGATTTCATTGATCACATAGCTTCCGTTACTTTCGGTAACATCGGAAGCAATAATTACCAACTCAAAATGACAGGTAATATTATTTGACATATTATTATATAAGTGTGGCGCTTTCACTAATAAAATGTTTAAAATCTTCCCAAATCCGCTGTTTGATCGGTCTCTTCCATCATAATACTCCTTACATAAGATTTATCTTCTATTGCCATAGAATTTAAATTTGATCTGTTCACAAATGAAGGAAAAATTATAGAAATGTTTAACATTCTATAATATTGGCTATTATTCTATAATATGGCCAATAATATAGGCCATTAATTTTTACTGACCTCTAAAATTCTATGGTAAACCAATAATCGTCACTCACTGACCTCTTCTTCTTAATCTTTGGTTATGCTTTGTTGGATGATGGGTGACCAGAAATGTGCCAAGCGTTGTTTTTTTTTTCAACTTCTATTTTAGCGTACTCTATTCCTACTTCTATTACATAAGAATTGAAATTAGATCTGTTCACGAATGAAGGAAATATTACAGGAAAATGTATAAAATCAAATCAATGTGTTGGCCATTAATTTGCCAAGCGTTTCTTTTACTACTTCTATTCTAGCGTACTCTATTACTCTATTACTCTATTACTCTATTCTACTTATATTGCTTTAGAATTTAAATTAGATCTGTTCACGAAAGAAGGAAATATTATAAAAATGTATAACATTCAAAAAAATGTTGTTGCCATTAATTTTCAGTGACCTCTTTTTTCTTAATCTTTGGTTATACTTTGTTGGAAGGGTGACCATAAATGTGCCAAGGGTTTCTTTTGACAACGTATGCTGCATTAGTCCAGTTGAAACGGATATTACCATATTGTGCAGGTAAGTAAGGTGGCAGGTGTGCTTTATGAACTTGATGACCCTCCTCTATGTACTCCTCTTTCATTCCTATGACACTTATGAAGATAATTTATCATTTGTTCCTGTGCTATGCCTCTTCGACAAGGCATGTGTATCGGTTTGTCTTTTAACAAGCCTCCGTACTTAGCGTTGTAACGTCGTAAATTCTCATCGTTAAATAAAACTTACTTTAACTGCCAATTGACACCTGGATGCTGGAGGAAACAACGAGTTGAAATAACTTATTATTAATAATGTTTTTTACTTTTCCTCTCCTATGGTAGGAGAAGTTATGTTTTCACCAAACATTTTTGTTTTGAGATTTCAACTGAATTATCCGTTTTGGGTGTTTTTAAGACCTTCTGAATGGTTTTCAGCATTACTTCTGTATGTGTGTATGTCTGTATGTCGTATGTATGTATGTGTGTTATCATCGTAGTGCCCAGGGTATTTAACCTGTAAAGTTGAAACTTAGCAGAAAAATCAGTCCTTACATCTAGTTGAGCCTCCCGGAAAAATCAACATTTTCCACCATCTTGAACCCAGTTTGCTGAGTCAACAAAAATTAAAACAAATCGTAAAAAATCTTTTTTTTAGCATTGTTATTTTTTACTATAATACTTAGTTTCTATTGGCTATTTTTTAAGTATATAAATAGGTTTCAAACTACGATTTGGAGAGTATTATATTTTTAGTAAGGGAATGAATTATGTATAATATAGTCCTGATTTTATTCCTAGAAGGCTTTGGAAACAAAACTATTTAGAAATTTCATTTAATTGCTAGGCCTACATGATAATAGGAAACATCCACTAATACCTAACATGTCCCCCGCTCGAAGCGCGGGGTGAAGGCTTGTACTAAATATTAAAACAGATAATGAAACCGCCTTTAGTCCCAATTAGTTGGGACGAAAATCACCGCCCTACCTCCCCCGGGGGGGGCGTATAAGCTTGGGGAAATAGTATTATCAATTAACCTGTGTTGAACCATCCCATTAATATTTTATGAATATAATAATTCAATAATTTCGTAAAAAATAAGAAGAAAATTTAATAGAGAGAGGCGAAATATAGCTAAATCGCGCATATAAAGTAACGGTTGTTCAACATTATTACAAACCCTTAACGACTAGAACATTAAATGATATAATAAGGGACAAATAAAAGAAATCACCTTACCTAATTAATTTTTACTTACTTGTACTTTTTCCTTCCTTTAATATTTACTTACTTAATTACTTTAATAACAAATTTACTTATTTTAACAAATAAGTTTTAAAAAATAGGAATATAGAATTTATTTTTTTAAAAAGAAACATGAATTATATTATTCGAATAATAAGTATACATAAAAAAAAAATCTTCGAATAACGTCGTTCATTTATTTAATATTAATTAATTTTTACGTTTTAGGTAGTATTCATACTACGGAAAGTTTAAATTTTAATTGAACTCAAATTATAATTATTATTAACAATGGGAGACAGACAGAGAAAAATAGTCTAGCGCCGGGATTTGAACCGCAGGCCTCTATGTTTCCAGAATAGCGCTCGACCAACTAAGCTACACTGGAGAATAATTTCCTCTGTCAGTAACGATACCTAATCCCGAATTAAACTCTCAATTTTCCACAAGTCTAGAAGTCTCAACATTAACGACAATAGAGCTAGACCGAGAAGTATCACTTATAATTATAATTATAAAGTACCCACTTAGTACTTGTACCTTGTACAATCAATTAGAAATTTCATTTTTAAGTTTTAGGTAGTATTCATACATGGAAAGTTCAAATTTTAATTTAAATCAAATTATAATTATTATATATAGAGGCCCGTGGTTCAAGTCCCGGTTCTGGAGATTTTACTCTGTCTGTCTTCCATTGTTATAATAATAATTATTATTTGATTTATATTAATTAATTTAAAAAATAACTAATTAATATTGGGGACTGTAGTGTTGCCGTTACGATTATAGGAGAAATAACTGTTAAGTTTTCTTTTTCAGGACCTGAGTTGAGAAGTGTAATATAAATAGTCGAGCCAATCTTTTTTTCTATTTGCAGCAGATGTTTGTAATCATATGTCTATTATCTGAATTCAATTACCAACATGAATTCATTAGCTCGTCCCATGTTTTTTCCTCTAATTTTTTTTACATTGTAGATAAAAATGCATTTTTTATGTACAATAAAAAGAAAACCAGCGTCCATTTTATTGTACAATAGTTTTTTTAAAAAAAAAAATACAGAAAGAGTGTTTTTTTTCATAAAAATGTTGGAGGGTCATATGGTATTGTTGTTGGCTGCTTATCCCTATGTACCATATGACAAAAGTCGATAGTTATGTGACAAAAAAGTAACAAGGTGACCCTTAGCCTTTACATATAGGGTCATGCCCCTTAGAACCCTCACAACAAGTCATTCACCCACGCCCTTTCTATAGACCTGCTAACTTCCAGCGATGAAAATACAATAGCACACTCAATAAAAACCTGTGCTAGTTTTAACAAAAATATTGAGTGACATTTTTTTGCAAAATTAGATTCATGAATTTTTGCTTTTAGTCATTGTATAAATAATAATTTGTTAAGAACCTCTTTATTACAGGTTTAAGATCTTAAGGATATGTATAGTTAAGAGGTTGGGTAAGTTAATATTATATATAACTAGTCAGTAGCGTACACAGAGGAGGGGGGGGGGGGGGGGTGAGGGCCTCTTAAGGGCTCTTATAGGGCTGTAGGACGGACTATTAAATATTCGAGTTGGCAGCATTAGTGTAAAATTTTAACCATCCTAACAGTAATAACATCGGACAATAATTGAGGACGCTATGAAAGCTCAAAGTCAAAAATTAATTAGATAGTCTGCCAATTAGTGTGGCACATAGCTTCATCGCGTCCTATTTTGGAACAGAGTTTGGATGTTAAGAGTCGTTCAGCTAGGAAAACGGTAACATGCAAACTCAGAAGAGGAGTCCTCAGCGATAGTCGCTGGACGACTATCGCTTGAGCGTCTATCGCTGGAGTCGCGTCTTGGAAAAAATTAGTCTTGGTTGAAATTAATCTGGGACTATCTCCAGGCTACTTTGGACAAGCCATCAAAATTCCATAAAAATCAGATGAGTACTTTTGAAAATATAGGTGTAAATAAATGTATGTTAGTGCGCATATGGAAGAGAACCAAATGAGCGAAGAAGGTTGAAACTTATATAGGACCAACAATGGGCTAATTATGACCTACCCAAATATAAATAAAATCGTTCTCCTAGTAGTTTTTAAGATATGTTTGTTCGCAAAAAGTCAGCAACAGACAGAAAGACACAGAACCAAAAATGTTCCCTGATGTCTGAAACCGAGTTCTGTCTTGGAATTTTTGAAATCGGAGACCTAAAAATTGTTCGTTCTTCGGAACGATCACGTAGCTTCCTTTACCTTCGGTAAGCTCGGAAGCAAAAATTAAACCTAGCTCCGACTGAGGTACAACTTGTAGATCTTTCGAAATCAGTACCTGTTTGTGTAATAAGTTTTTTGATACGACTTGCCATATTTAAGCCGTCAGTTACACGGCTATAGCTACAAGTGTGCAAAAATTTCAAGTTTCTAGCCATTTTGTAAGTCACTTATAATTTTGATGATAATAAAGTGAGTCATGAACAAAAATGCAAACTCTTAAGCTCTCCCTTTTTAAAAGGGCTTAATATTAAGTGTCCTAAGCTACTTAAGCTTAATCTGTTTCAAATTTCAAAAGCACATCTTATTAAGGAAGCAGAGATAAAAGGGTGAGAAAAACCGGGTGAAGTGTAAAGATACACTGCATGCTTGCTGCAACTTGTCCTAGCGCACTATCGTGCACTCAGATTTCATTATTAATTCGCCTTTTTTTTTATACATTTCTTATTTTATGATTATTATTTTTATCGTTTATTATTATTTGCGCCGTAAAGGTTTTGCGAAAGGCGGCAGACAGAAAGTCTAGCACGTCCTTCAGCTGTGTTTGGGCTGTTAGATAGGCTGATGGTGATATTAAAATCTTCTGAATTAGATTGTTGCTCCTGTCATGTGATTTAACGCGCTATTCTCGAAGCGATGTTAATAAACACATCTAACCCTATTGAAGCAGAGAATGGATCATGGTCTAAGGACATCTGGGACCCTCACTTAGCGACCCCTCCAGCCTGCATGTTCTTAGGGTCCTGGCACCCGTATGGCCAATTCTGGGATTATACAGATCCTTTCGCTTCCCTTCTAGTTTTGTACAAATTTGTTCCGCTAGGCATCACTTAGTTCTACTTTATGTAGATTGTAGATGCTACTATATTATTGTGCTAGAGTTTTATTTTTAAAATTTTATTATTGAAGAACTGGAATAGAATTGGAAGATTTTATTATCGATCAAATTCTTTGTGTAATGTTTATAACATTCTAGAATAAATAATTGTGAATAATTTAAAATGTGATGATACATCAAATAGGGTCGTTTTCATTTAACCCCGTTAACATTAACTTCTTGTGGAACTTTCTTTTAATTATGGTAAGCCAATTCAGGTAAAGCGAAAAACTTCCCCAAGTAAAAGCTATAAGTTTATTTGACAATTCAACCAAGTGTCTTGACTATGGATTGAAACTACAACTGGAAAACTAGCTCTAACTCTGCTTTCACAGCACTTTCTCCTGAGCCTACAGTAATCCTTTATATTAATTTTTCTCTAAAGTTATGGAACATTTCACCATTTTTTTTATTTAACAATATTCTTTTTTTTTAGATGATTTTAACTAACTTAAAATGCAAAACACTGAATGAAAAAACACTTACAGCTGAGGATAATATATATTACAATATTGAATGTGCCAAAGACTAAAAAGTATAACAACAAATATTATATTTAAAAAAAAAAAATAAAACAACACTTTTACAAAATTGGTCCGTGACAACTCAGGCAAACTTTCTCATATACGAGTTCATAACTACTTAGCCAAGTGTTTTCCATTTATTACTTTTTGAGTTTTCGTACGTACATTTAATTATTATTGATCATTTTATCAAAATGTATCATAAAAATAACTTCTCCTCGGCGGAAAATCGAACCCGGCCTCTTTCCATCCGCGTTTAAAGCTATTTTCTTAGGAAATAGATTTTATAGAATTATTCAATCAGAAACCGTTTTCGAGGATAATTTTTTTCACGTTTTTTACGAGTTTTTGGGGGTAACGCCCACAAATTTAAAGCTAAAATTAATTTCTCGATTTGCTAGGATATTTTACTTTCTACTTTCTCTAGAAAAAGTATTGTTATGGCGCGGAAATTCGATTTTGATTGATTTACACGTTTTGAGATCCCCTGAGTCCAAAAAAATGGTTTTTAAAAAATGTCTGTCTGTCGTCTGTACAGACGCGAGGAGGCAAAACTACTGGGCCGATTTTGACGAAATTTGGCATAAATGTTCAGAAAAATCATACCCCGAGGCAAAATTGATAACTGAATTTTAGCTCCTTAAAAACTCTGAAAAAAAAAAATCTCCAAAAAGGTTATTACTATTTTGATTAAAGAATTGTTAAATGTAGTCCATCATAAATACGCATCTACTAACATAAGCCGTTTTTCCGAGAAAAATCTATTTCCTGAGAAGATCGCTTTAAAAGTGGACGGCGAGAGGCCGGGTTCGATTCTCCGCAGAGGAAAAGTTATTTTTATGATAAATTTTGATAAAATTATCAATAATAATTAAATGTACCTACCTTCGAAAACTAATAAATTGAAAACACTGGGCTAAGTTATTATGAACTCGTGCGAGTAGGTGTATATGAGAAAATTTGTCAGAGTTGTCTCGGACTGATTTTTTAAGTTTTAATTCACGGTAATTAGTAATTGGGACCAAAGAATTAGAAACATTTTGTTACTAATCTCATAAAAATCGGCGCAGTATTCAAGAAGGAAATTGTTTAAATCTGACTTCAATACTTGTTGGTAATTAGCTAGTTATTTATATGGAAGCCGAGCGTTTCACGTGAGTAAGTATTAAATTAGAAATCTTTTATATTATTTCTATTATGAAGATGTATTATTTCAAATATCCCCCCCCCCCCCTCGAAGTAGGTAGATTGTAGCCGAAGTAAAGCTGATAGTTTATCTAACCAATATTTTCCCTCTTTTCTTTTATTCGTGCAATTGCTTTATCCAAACATACTGTAGTTTGATATCTGTAAGACTTGTGTGAGGGGTATTATTGCTCCCCCCTTCATATCTTTCCTGCTACTGCCTCCTGCGTGCTAAGAATTCTGCAAGGAAGTAAAGAAGCCGGTGTTATCCTTTAGTTATAGAACATCATCAATTCTACCCGTTTTCCTCTGTTATTGTCCGATCGTTATTGGTTATTGTATTTTTATCTTTGCCTGGTGCCGACCTCTAAGGTGATTTAAAACTCCGCATCCAGGGGCATCATTTTCTTTCATATTTGCTCTAGACTTCGGTATTATCCCCTACCTATTTTATCTCGACCCTTTTTTTATATATGAATTCCATTTTATTGTATAGCAGAACATAAAGGTTCTCAATGTGTTTATGTGTTATAGAATTGTGTCGCTAAAGCTTTATAACTAAACCATCGCATCTAATGGATCCTGAATCTTAGTTTTGCTGATATGCTACTATGTCAACATATTCCATAAAAGCCAAGGATATAATAGGGAATATTTATTAGGCTCAAACATTATTTACATTTTTCTTTCTTTTTATTGTTTCACTCTAATAATTTAAATAGTGCGATACGTAACACATTTATTATTAATAGATTATTTGATTTTAAAAATTCCTCGACAGAAATCATTTTCAGACGTTTTATTAGGGTCCGTAGGCAAAATATTTTCCTGTGTGTGTCTGCCTGTCCGTCCGTCCGTCTGTCTACGGCTACACCTTTCGTCCGATCACTTTGAAATTTTGCATATATGTATCTTATACTTATACCCACACATTTTAAAAATATAGCGACTTAAAAAAAAAAATTTTCAAAATAATTAGGGTAAAAAAACTTAAGAGTTAATTTAAAAAATATGTAATTTTTTGTTATAAGCTTGGATAGGGCTAGTCGTAGCGTGTTTGAAGTGGGTAGGAAAAGTGTCCCCCCCCCCCTCTATCTCGCTTATGTGAAATGCAAAAAAAATGAAAAAAATCCTGAGAAATTCTTCGACAAAAGTAAAGAGATACCACTTTTTAGAAATTTCGGGGGAAAAAAAAAATATTGACAAAATACCTACGTTTTTTATAATTATAGACTTTTCGATGTATTTGTATATTTGTAGTCCGGTTCAGTGGCAAAAAAATACTTTATCATAAGTTTGTTTATGTGATAAGTTAGTTGAAAGTGTTCCTTGTAGTTTTCAATTCTTTAGAAGTTGGGTCAAACAAATGAATAAAAGTCTCACTTTTGCGATATTTCGATCCCTCCTAGACTTCGATCCTTCTAGACAGTCAGGTTAGTGAGGTTTCAAATTTCTAAATTTTTTTTTTTTTTTTTAAATATATAAATGTAATTGTTAATGTTATGTATAGTATAATTTTAATTATGTGTCCGATTGTTAATATTAGAATAAATTATGATTTTCGCTTGAGAATGATCCAAGGAGGGATCGAAATATCGCAAAAGTGAGACTTTTATTCCTTTGTTTGACCCAACTTCTAAAGAATTGTTTATGTGTTTTGGAATATCAGACTTATAGGATAGTTCAAAGTAGACTTTTTAGCATTTTAATAAAAAAACACCATCAATAGGGTACTACTTAAACAATACTGTATGGCCTACCGATCCTCGTTGTGTGCTGACTAGCACAGAAAGAGTGTTACAGATAATAAAAGTGTTACAGATGTTAATTTTTTTTTTTTTTTTGCAATGAGTAAAGTGAGACAGGTAATAGTCCTGTGTATATTCCTTTCGCCTATTATTGTTAATTTTCATATATATGTATAGATATACCATAGGTAAGTTAAAAGCTAAAAATAAGTCTAAAATAGGCTGCCCCATGTAAGAATGTTGATAAATCAAATGGTTTAAGAATAAAGAAAGACTTGTTGGTTGGTAGTGTAGTGGATTTATATTAGTGTTTTAGTTGTACAGGATTGTCACTTCATTATAATCTAAGTGTAGTTATTAGTGAAGCACTCGTTTGCACGGTCCGTGATTAAAGATTGAACAACCGCTTTAGTTAAGAATCCATTCGTACAAGAGTTGTCACAGATAAGAAAAAAGTCAACGCTTCGTTGATTCTTTACGTTTTTCTTCCTCCTATTTTTTTTTGTAAAATCCAAGTTTGAAATGATGTTTTTTGTGTTGAAAGGGCAGATAGCTTTGGGTCAGTGCTTGTCGCCCGGTAGGACCTGGTGATGCAGGTACGTTTTTAACTTTTTAACGACCAATTACCCTATAGTTGGCGAGTATCGAATATACGGCGGAGAAAATCGGAATCTAAGCTAGCCGTATGTTCGGGAACGCTACAGGGAAAGTCCATTAAAGGCCGGGCAGGATTTGAGGTCGGATTATTGTGAAGGAAGGCAGCGATTGCGAGAGACTCCACCTGCTTCATCACCTGACTACGTTAGAGCTGTGGGCTCGCGACATCACGCCCGATTTAACCTGCCTTTTTATTTCCTTTTAGTTCTACCGCATGAACATAAAGAGGAAGAATCGAAACAACAGGAAAAACTGACCGTAAAGCCTAACGGCACGTGCTCTATCACTCGCAGACTTTATAATTTTTGAATATTTTGAACTTATACGTATAACGGGACACTTTAAAAGGTATAGATAAGCAATATGTACAATGTACACCTAGTACACGTTTAAGACGTCATGTGGCAAAATAATAATCTAATGTTTACAACATCTAGTGTAAATAGGCATCATGTGGCTCAGTGGCGTAGATTTGATGGGGCTATAAAATTACAAATAAAATAAAAATTAGTACATGGGTTTATGTCTGAAACTGCTTAAAATGCTGTTTTTGAATGTTTATTTTTCAAAATTTTCTCCGGAATTCCCCGGACCCCCTTCCTATAGCGGGGGGGAGGGTTAGAGGGAGGGTAGGTTGTAGTCTGGCACCTTAATTTCTAGCACTGATAATGAGTATGTACCCCCCCCCCCCCCCCTTCCCCCGTGCCGAGCCACCCCCGTCAAAAAAGAATTCTTACGCCACTGGTGTGGCTCAATTATTGAAGCGAGCGGAATGCAATAAATATTTAACATTATAAATAGACTTGTATGCTTATATAAGCCATTATTGTCTAATTTGTTTAATTGTTTCCCCCATTTTTTTAATCTGTCAAAATGGTTATAGTTTTTTATACGAATTAAAGTATCAATTTGGCAAAAGTATTAAAAGAGCTCAGACTGTTCAAATTAATCTGGGGCTATCTGCTGGTTACTTTTGATAAACTATAAAAGTTTCATACAAAAATCAGAGAAGTACTTTTGAAGCTATAGGTGTAAATAAATGTATGTTTGTGCGCATTTGGAAGAGAAACAAATGAGTGCAGAAGATTGAAGCTTATATGGGATCAACAATGGGCTTATTATAACCTACCATACACATTTCATTAAAATCGGACGCGTAGTTTTTAAGATATGTTGGTTCGCAAAAATTTAGTGACAGACCTGAGACGGACAGACTCAAAACCAAAAATGTTCCCTGATGTCTGAAACGAATTTATGTCTTGGAATTTTTGAAATGATCTCATAGCTACTGATGAACAGAAAGGATGCATATTTTGTTAAATGTAAGAAGTTTTAGTTTTCTTTCACTTTTATGAGAAACGTGAAAGCTTCACAAGTTTCTATTGTAGAGTAAATACTGAATAAAGTGTCCAATGAAGGGACCGACCAAAAGCTGTTAGGTACTTTAGTCAGGTGGTCAGGTAAACAAAACCAAAATGAGTTAAAAAAAAGTGCTCATTCTAGGTTTTTCTAAAATGTTACACATATTAAGGGTGAAAAGGAATGAGGTGAGATTTATCTATAAAAAACTTTAAAAAAGAAAACAATTAATTACGTTTAATTGTAAAATATAATATTTTTGAGGTAATTTCAGCACAAAATACACAATGTGCGTAAACCCGAAAAATACACCTTTTCCCTTATGAATCAAACTAACAACTTAGCAAGAAATAAAATTTGCTAACAGAAAAGAAGGAGAATGAGATATTCCAAAGAAATGAGGATGAAGTGAAAAAGAAGAAAATACAGAGAAATTATGTACTCTTTATGGTCAATTCGTAAGACCCAGCAAGAATTATTTCATTTTACTAATTCTAAGAATTCTTATAAAACAGAAAGAAATTAAAATGGGTTTTATTCATACAACTAGTATATGAGTTCTAAGAAATTAAATTAGAAACCAAATTTTTCAAAATTATTATAGGTATTCTCACTAAAACATAATTATTATTACTATCTTTTTTTTCTTTGGTCACTTTAACCGAAATAAACTTCCTTCAAGGGACCAGGAGAAGGTGGTTTCTGGTCAAAATATGCAGATGGTCAGATAAGCAAAAGAAAATTTACAGGAAGTATTGAATTTCTGGAGGAACCATGAAAAGGTGGTCAATATTCACGGATGGTCACTTATCAGGTTTTACTGTATCGAAAATGATGCAGCAATAATCTTCTTATTGTCTTATGATAGATATTAGGTTTGTTCCAACCTCACTTCAAACTGGTTTGAAACTGTCCGACGCATGCGCAACGGACCACAATTGATCGTATTTCGCTAATGCGCATGCGTCGTACAGTTTGAAACTAGTTTGAAGTGTGGTTGGAACAAACCTATCAAGTTCAAGAAGAAACTCTGTCAAACTGTCAACAACTGTTATGAACAATAATCTCATTGACAGTGAAATGAAAGGTAACTATGTATATTTACTTTTCTGCCATATAATTCACTTGACTAAGAGAGTTCTTTAGTGCGGAGTAAATGTGGGTTCAAAGCTAGCGGATATCGGCGCGTATATCCAGCTATATAGTTAGCAATATATTCATGAAGCCGTGGACATAGATTCGCTGGGTTCCCCCTAAACGTTCTGTCAGGTGTCAGCTTATAAACAAAACAAAGCCGATTCGTTTGTTTTACTGTTATGAAGGGAAATTTTCCGCTGTAAAACGTTTTCTTGTGATTTAACAATAAACTTTTAAAACAGTTCAATTTACGATGTTGTTCATAGTTATATTTCTTTATTAAATTCTATGCATCAAACATAATGAAAATTCATTAACAGTATTAAGTTTAAGTTATGATCATTCACTGATTTCTTTGGCTCTTTTGATTGATACCTTTAAATCACTTTTGTTTTTCTTTTACTGCAATACATAGAATAATATACCATTCAGACCAACTTAAAATTACACACACATGGCAATTAGAATTTAAAAAAAAAAAATGTTTGCACAAAATAGTATATTATGTTATTAGGCTGTGAAGTGAGTTTTTTCTTTACCTTGGCAATATTTACTGTCTCGCTTCGCTCGACAGTAAATGTACTGTCGAGCGAAGCGAGACAGTAAATATTGCCAAGGTAAAGAAAAAACACTTCACAGTCGCGTAGCATATGCTATTTTTTCCGAGGTAGCAGACAATGAAAAAACATTAAATATTAATCACTAATCAATATATAATAATAACAAATATTAGTACATACTTAAGACTTAAAAAAAGAAACCTTAAAAAGAGGTTACACTTACACTATAAGAAAAGATAAATAAAACGCATTGACATCTAGCGGATTTTAATCGTACTTGAAGCATTTCTACAAAGATTGCAGCGGTACTAACGGAAGTTTTGACAACTTCCCGCCGGAAAATAAAAATCTTTTAGTTCCTAGGACGTAAAAGATTTTTTCTTTACAGCTAGGAGTAATGAAAAGATTTTTTAAGTCCACGTAATGAAAAAATGGATTTTAGCTATGTTTTTTAGGCTCTAAAGTTACTATTTCACAGCCTACCACGGAAAAATATTATTACAATTCTCTCCCTTGGAGTCTTAGGGTAAAGTAAAAAATGAACAAAACATTTTATTATATTAGTAGAAATATATACTTAAGAAATAATATATAATAATATACAATAATTATTAATACAATAATTACTTTTCAAATAAAAACAAAAAAATCAAAAATTAGAAGAGGATTTGAAGTGAAGGTTTCATTCAGGTTTTAAAGCGGCTCCGTAAACAAGCTGGTTTAGAACCAACTTTTTGCGTATCCGCGGTAAGAAGGCCATAGATGAATTGTACGCGCCGAGCTCCGCTATCTGTGAAGCCACCTGGTACATCAACCTGTCTACCTTCAGGCACTGTGATTAAACTTTTTTGATTTAAAAAAAAAAGTTACAAAAGGAATACCATTTCGTGCAATATTACCATTTCGTGAAAGGTAAGTAAAATAAACAGGTCAAGTGTGTGCTGGTCAGCACACAGCGAGGGTCCGTAGGCCACACTGTATAGTTTAAGTACCTAGTACCCTATTGATGGTGTTTTTTAAAATGCTAAAAAGCTTACTTTGAACTATCCTATGGGTCTGATATTCTCAAAACACTTAAACAAACTTCCGATAAAGTATTTTTTTTGCCACTGAACCGGACTACAACCATATAAATACATCGAAAAGACCATAATTATAAAAAAGCGTATTTTGTCAATAAAAAATAAAATAATATTTTTTTCGAAATTTCCAAAAAGTGGTATCTTTACTTTTGGTCGAAGAATGTTCAGGAATTTTTCCAGATTTTTTGCACTTCACATAAGCGAGATAGAGGGGGGGGGGGGGGGCACGTTTCACACCCGCTTCAAACTCGCCTACGCTCGCCCTATCAAAGTTATAACCAAAGAATTATATATTTTTGTAATCAGCTCGACGTACCCTTTTATATGATACCTCTCACGGTGTGAAAAAAATGAAACATTTTTAACCCTTAAGTTTTTTTACCCTAATTTTTTAGAAATAGTATATTATGTTACTAGGCTGTGAAGTGAGTTTTTTCTTTACCGCGGCAATTACATTTACTGTCGAGCGAAGCGAGACAGTAAATATTGCCAAGGTAAAGAAAAAACACTTCACAGTCGCGTAGCATATGCTATTTTTTCCGAGGTAGCAGACAATGAAAAAACATTAAATATTAATCACTAATCAATATATAATAATAACAAATATCAGTACATACTTAAGACTTAAAAAAAGAAACCTTAAAAAGAGGTTACACTATAAGAAAAGATAAATAAAACGAATTGACATCTAGCGGATTTTAATCGTACTAGAAGTATTTCTACAAATACTGCAGTGGTACTAACGGAAGTTTTGACAACTACCCACCGGACATAAAAAATCTTTTAGTTCCTAGGACGTAAAAGATTTTTTCTTTACAGCTAGGAGTAATGAAAAGATTTTTTAAGTCCACGTAATAAAAAAATGGATTTTAGCTATGTCTTTTAGGCTCTAAAGTTACTATTTCACAGCCTACCTCGGAAAAAATATTTTTTTTAAGTCGCTATATTTTTAAAATATGTGGGCAGGTACAAGACACATACATGCCAAATTTCAAAGTGATCGGACGAAAGGTGTAGCCGTGAGAGCATGCGACAGGACGGACGGACAGACACACGCAGGAAAATATAAGGGTCCTTGGTTTTGCCTACGGACCCTAATTATGTTAATCCCTTTACTTTTAATAGCACATCTGGGGGGTAGATTATTTTTCATAAAAATATTAAAATTATTTTTATTGTTTTAATTTGCAGACTATTTGATTTCAGATATAACCTCATTTCCTTCTCTTTGTCTATATTTTATATCAAACTGTGGGTAAAAGCAGTTGGATTTTTTTTACTTTACTTTGGAGATTTGGTTGTTTCTTTTATAGAAAAGAATTGTTTCTTGGAAAGATTTTTCCAGAGTTTAAAAATGGTGGAAGGAGGGGTTATTGTCAATGGCCGTCGATTGTCATGCCAATTTTCCTTGAAAATAAGATTGGATATCTGTGGGCACGAACCGCATCTTGCTAACCGATTCGTAAAACCCTTATTCTTTTTATTACCCGTCATGCTTGGATTCAAGTCAAATCTTTTTCATCTTCCTTCCTTTTTCTTTAATTTTTTATTGTTTCAATGTTTGAAAAATACAGAGAGGAAAAAAATTATCTGTGATTCCAAGGTCTTTTATTGACTTTTATTATTTCAAATTCTTGATAGTTATTTTCTCTTCTATGTCAATTTCGTGCAATATGCAGTAGGTACCTATTTTAGGAAACTATCTTAGAATTAGCTTGCTTTTGATAATAAAGGGCATTTTCATGCTTCCAAAGTTAGAGTATATTCCTATAAAGGTGAGACCACTAGTGTTTGCCAGCGTTCTACTTCTTCATTCAGGGAAACTCAAAAAATATTTTACAAATTCTTGTA
The DNA here is from genome assembly GCA_951217055.1 of Gerris lacustris. Classification (NCBI taxonomy): domain Eukaryota; kingdom Metazoa; phylum Arthropoda; class Insecta; order Hemiptera; family Gerridae; genus Gerris; species Gerris lacustris. The sequence goes on from OX578278.1 coordinate 76,655,364, forward strand.
ATTTTTCCAATTTGGTTGTTTGTTGGTGTGGTGGCTTTGATCCACCAACTTATTTTATTTTGATTTATTTTTCATATTTATTTTATTGTCATTTTGCCTCCGAGCTTACCGAAGGTAACGGAAGCTATGTGATCGTTCTGAAGAACGAAAATATTTTATATCTCAGATTTCAAAAATTCCAAGACAGAAATCCGTTTCAGACATCAGGGAACATTTTTGGTTCCGTGTCTACATGTCGGTCTGTCGTTTAATTTTTGCGAACCAACATATCTTAAAAACTACACGTCCGATTTAATGAAATATTTGGATAGTAGATCATAATTAGCTCATTGCTGGTCCCATATAAGTTTCAACCTTCTGCGCTGATTTGTTTCTCTTCCACATGAGCACAAACATACATTTATACACCTATAGCTTCAAAAGTACACTTATCTGATTTGTATGAAACTTTTATAGTTTATCGAAAGTAGCTTGCAGATAGCCCTAGATTAATTTAAATCGTCTGCGCTGATCATCTTTTGCTTAATAAATACTTTAATTTATGTAAAATATATATAATCCAATCAATTTTTAAAGATTAAAAAAACGGGGGAGACAATTCAACAAATTAGACAATAATGGCTTGTAAAAGTATAAAATCAATAAAGCAAATGATAGGATGCGAGGAAGCTATGTGCCACACCAATTGGCAGTCTATTTTTGTTTAGTCTTAAGTCAAATTAGTATTGTTTGAATATTCATAAAAAATAAAATAAAGTGTTTTTTTTTCAAATCTTTTATATTCGTTACATCATAATATATTACATTGAAGAACCTAGCTAACAGTTTGTTAGTTTGATTATACGTTTTTCTGATTCCTTAATTTTTGGCTAGTTTGATTATGTTTTCCTGTTTACTTTCTTGATTGTTGGTTAGTTTGTTTATACATTTTTCTTTTTAAATCTTTGTTGGTTGTTTTTTTGGTTGTTTATATATTTTTCTTTTTAAATCTTCGTTAGTTGGTTTTTCTTTATATGATTATCAGTTCACTTGTTTGGTAGTTACTTTGCTTATACATATACATACATGCATACATATTATGTTTTTCTGTTTGATTGTTCTGTTCATTAGTTTTTTTAGGTCCCTCCTGATTTTTCAAACTTGACTTGTCATTATAAGTAGGTAATTTAAAAATAACCATACTCACAATAAGACTACTTGCAACGCAACATGTTTACATGTAAAGAAAATAAGAACGTGAATTTCATAACAAAAGAAATTACTCTTCTAACATCAAATGAAGCCGCTAATTATTGCGTGTTTAATCTATCAACCTTATTTACGGTGAATTATAAAAAATCTTTATACATAATTTTATAGTTGATTTTATTTTAAATTAATAAAATTAACAAAACATTTTTTTTTTTTTCGTCAAAAATTCAATAGAAACTAATTTTAAAATACCGTGGCCTGATTACGGAGAACTACTTTTATTTTCATGTTGTCCTCAAAGGCCCGGCCCGCCCGCCTTCTTCGAATTATTATAATCTTAAAGATAGGAATTATTTGGAAGGAGAATATTCTTTAAAATGTTATTAGAATTAATTAGAAAGTGTACCGATTCTTCTTGCTAAATTATTATTTACTGCGACCGTTTTTATTTCTGTATTTACTTGAGTTTGTTCATCTATCGGTTCAATGTTTCTTCCTCTTAAAAATACCGAAATAACAATAAAAAAAAAAAATCACAGGGAAGTACTTACGTCCAAGTACTTTTTGGGGTTTTGTAGAAGATTAAGCATGCCCGTTATGTAATTATGATTTTATTCTTCGATCTCAAGGGTCCGGGTTCGATCCCCCGGGGGGTCACAATGTTTTTCATCGGTAGGGAGGACATTCTTGGGGGTATATTTTGACTTATAAAATTAATAAAGAATGAAAAATTTAAAAAAACAAATATATATTTGAATTCCTACTCTTCACCAGCTTTCATATGATACCCAACTCAAAAGTTAAAAAAAATAAAATTTTTGGCGCACTTCAAATTTTCGCGTCCAAAATTAACAATTTTTTAAAATTTGGGATGAACTCCCGGAATTTTTATCGCCCCACAATAAGGCATTAGCATGAATTATTTCGATATTTTAGGACCAGCCGAAGTATAGTGGTTAGGGGGGGGGGGGATTTTTTTTGGGTATATTTTGATTTTTTTACCCAATAAGGAATGCAAAATTTACAAAAGCTTATATATATTTGCGTCCTACTCTTCAGCAGCTTTCATTTGATACCCCACTCAAAAATTTAAAAAAAATATAAATTTTTGAGTTTACAACATTTTTGCGAATTGCGCATGCCCATATTTAATTTTGAACTTCTGTATATTTTTCCTGTGGTTAGGTCCAAAAGTTGCACCAGTATTTCAAATTTCAGCTCTTTAGCTTAAACGGTTCGGGCCCTATGAACCAAAGAGCGACGGACAGACGGACACATCACCCTCGGCATAAGGGTTTTGAGAAGAATCTACAAAACCCTAATTAAAAATGAAATCTTTTGAACAATGCGTTTATGCTTGAGATAAAATTCTCCCCTAATTTCGTGCGCGTATAATACGCGAATTTTAAATTTACATGAAAATTCGGCCCTAAATTCAGCTGCGTATTATACCAGAGTACGTATTATATATATGCGATATTTGACGGCATATGTTTTTCTGTTTACTTGTTTTATTGAAGATTATTCTCGCTAACACACTTTGCAGTAAAATATGTATAAATGTGTCCCCGGAACGACGCATGAATAGGTGAAAAAAAGTGAAAACATTTTTCAATTGAAATTTCATCTTCTGGGGCTCAGCCCTGCTTGTATAGAAACTAATTTATGACATCATTTTAGTTTCCAAAAATCTTCTATATCTTTGAAATTTACAAAAACCGTAATTTTTCTAATTATTTAAGAGCTTTTCCGCCAGGAGATAGGACTAAATGTTATTTAAAAAAGTTGTTTAGAAAGAAAAACTGAGTAAGAATACAACATTTTAAAACCCTTCGCCCTCTTTGATATATTGGATTATTTTCCATTTGTTGAAGATATTGAGAAATTTCGTTAGGAAAATTACTTACAAAATTGATAAATATGCAAGTGCAAATAAGTTTTAGTTTATTTTCATTTTGTCTTTTAGATTAATTTGTAATTTAGATAATAATTATAAGAAATAATTTCAAGATAAAAAGAACTATTTATACCTATACTACGTTTTTAAATTTTCTGTTGAATCGTATGTAATTTTGATACTATAATTGTTATTGTTATATAATATATAATGTTAGTGAAAAAAAAAAAAAAATAGTTCCGAATTTATTTACTCCACATAAATGACAACCATCTAGAGAGCTGATCTTAAACTTATAAAAGGACAAATCTTTGTACAACGGATCTCCCCAACACCAAATCTAAGCCGTGCCATCGATATATTTGAAATAATATAAATAATATAATCGATAAATAATATAATCGATATATTTCCGGTTTTGCTGTCATTCAATGTTTATCTCTTATTTATAAAAATCACAAATTTGCAACCCGTCAAAATGAAGATGGCGTAAATATGGGACATCACAAAACAAATAAAATAACTTTTTACCTCCAGCGGGGAGAAAAAGTGAACTTTCCTCCCTAGTTTACAGGGAGGAAAGTAGCACATTCCACCCGGTCGGGCTCAACAGGGAGTAATGAGAAAGGAGGGAATCATGAACTTTCATGATTCCCTCCAGTGTTGCCCAAGTGATAAGCACAAGTAAATAAGCTTGGTGCTAATACACATTTCATTTATTAACTATTGTTTAATGTCTAAATCTATAATGTCATCTTCACACATAACCTTCAAGATGTTTGTCATGATGACTCATCAGTAAAACAAACTAAAAGTTAAAAGAGAAATCATTATTTCTAAATGTAGATCTACTCATATGGATGATTATACGTTAGTTGTCAATACCATTCAAAACACGACTCAGCTACCAGCTGATCTCCCATTTAATTTTAGCATTGAAATTCAAATAATTACTTTCTATAATTTAATTTTAACATGATTAAACTTATCTGGTGAATTATTATTAGTATATACCTATCAATTTTTTTAAATATAAAAATGTTTACATTTTAACATAAAATACTTTAAAATTAAAATCTTATTTAATTATTTTTTTCTCCCTTCTGGAGGTAAAATCTTGTACGTACCTCGGGAGTAAAAATCACTTGCACCCTCGCTATAATTAACTCCCTCGGCTTCGCCTCGGGAGTGAACGCTATGGTTCCCTCGGCTTCGCCTCAGGAACCAACTTCATCGCTCAGGATGCAATCACTTACTTTCCTCCCTTGGTGCGTAAATAACTATTTCCGAACTAACTTTCCATACAGCAAAATTTGCTGAAAACCAATTAAATTCTGCTGAAAGATGGCTAAAAGTATGTCTAGCTATTCGGGAAGTTAGTTAGAAATCGATTGCCAGATTTGTACCGGACGAAGAAGCAAACAAACAAGAAAGCAAGCTAATAAAAACGTAGTAATAATAAGAACTATAGAAATATCACAACACAAACAATTCACGATTAAATGTAACAAAATATTCCTAACATCAATTGAAATATTCATTCATTCAATAAGTCCATCGCCTTTACTCGCACACCCCTCAATATATTCCCGAATGCTCCCCAAAAAATCCGAATATTTTACGAATTTCCCTGAACAAAAAAAATGGAATGGAAAATGCCAAATACCAAAGTAGGTGGAGGGTTTTAAAAATTTGTATTCTTCCTCTGCTTTTCTATATGAAAAACTTTTTTGAATAATATTTTCTCGTATCTCGTAGAGAAAAATAACTTTTTGTAAATTTCCAAGACATACTTGATTCTTCGATCCTAAAATTATGACATAAATTAGTTTCTGGTCAAGCAGGGCTGAGCGCCAGAAGCTGAAATTCTAATTAAAAAATACGTGTGGTGTCGCGGTAGGAACGAAGTTCCTTTTACATTTTTCATAAAATATAAATTATAAAATCACACTGCTATGTACGTATACATTGGTAACTACTTATATACATGGCGGAGTTAGAAAAGAGACAAAATTAAAAGTAACGAACTGTTTGTACCTAGCAGAGTTAAGGCAAAAATTAAAAGAAAATCATTATTTATATAATTAAAGCAAGCGTCTTACTATAAATATAATATATTGAATATAAGAAAAAAGTTGATCATTATGATTTTATAGTGAAAGAGTATGTTTGTTAAAGGAGTTTGGATTGAAATAGGACTGTTTTCTACCTACCCGGCCAATTAATTTAAAATATTATAAAATATATCTCTTCCCTACTCTACAGCTTCTGCTTGTATCAGGGTGAAATTTTACATGATTATATTTGATTTATTTACAAAACAAAGTGACATTTTTTGACATATATAACAAAAATAATCAAAACAAGTTAAGTAACAGGCTTCCTTAATAACACTTTTTCCCGTCTTTTGAAGCTTACGTTTACGCGAGCGTTGCGCGTGAACGCTTGGGCTGATAATGTTTTCCGACGAACTCAGCCTGGGCATTGGTAAAATGAACATGTGTACCAAAATTCATCTAACTCGGTGATCTTTTACTCAAGTTATCGTCATCTGTAGATTTCGTGACGGATTTTGCGTGACGGTGATTTTGTGACGGTGACTTTGTGACGGTTATTTTATGACGGTGATTTTGGTCGTTTTTTTTCGGATTCACTCTCGGGCTCTAGAACGTGCCATAAGGAACTTCGTTCCAAAAACTTAAGTCTATTCCTCCTAAAAATGCGTCGATACAGGGACACATAGTAAGTAACTTTTATTAAACACAAGTTTAGATTATACTGCTTTTACTTATGTTTGTACTGTTGTACTCTACTTACAATTTAAAGTAGTAAAGTAGTGCCTGAGGCAAAAGTGCGCTCTACTTTAATTAGTTCTGATGTTTCTCATACACCACCAAACCTGGATTAAACATATAATTAAAAGTAGGTATTTTTAGTTATAAAATGAATTCCCTATGCACATTAGAAGTATAACGTTTAGAAATGATGGTTTTTGTAAAACAATACGTATCTTGAGGCGGTGGATGATCGCCTAAAGCAAATTTAAATTGATATGACGCAGGCGTCATCTCATTGTGATTAGGCATGAGTCCAGGTGGAAGATATAGTCCTTCCTGTAGGGCATATAATACATAATCTCTTTGTTTCCTCTGACTTCATTTGTTTTCTTTTGATATACATCTCTTAATATCTCAAACTTTTGTTTATACTCAAGTCATAAAAATGTAAAGATATTACAATTAATCATTCAGCTTTAGTACTCCACCCACAATCGTGCACTATTCTCACAACTAACGAAAACTTAATTCAAAGTACATATGGGATAAAGAAAAAAAAAATCTTTTTCTTTAAGCCTTTTTCTTAATGGTTAAAAAATAATCTTTCCATTAGTGATCTCATTAATAACCACTAATATACCTTTCGCCAAAGCTTTACCATCTTTTTCAAATTATATATATATATATATATATATATATATATATATATATATATATATATATATATATATATATATATATATATATATATATATATAACATGTTTGTTGGACGTCCCTCTGAAAGTCTATCTCTCTCTATGAGACTTAATGACGTCTATTTATCAGAACGTTATGTTTTCTTCTTTAATATTATTTCAACAAGACAATTCCCCCGAACATTAGTAAACATTTATCAAGTGTAAATATATAAATAAAAAAAAAACAAATGGTATAATTATAAGGTACGGTGGAAACAAATGAGTGTTATGATGTTTGTCTTCGAGTTAATATTTCAAATCTTTTGTCTTTTCTGTAAGATGAGAGGTTACTCACCCTTTCTTCTTTAATCACTTTTTTAGAAAAATTACCTTTTAGCTAGAATTGTATAATTATTAAAAACATTTACTCCGAGTTTGATAGTTTATATACATATTGTTTTATAGTTCATATTTGTTCAAATTAACACGGTACTAAGTTTTTGTACTTTCCAATTACTGAGTATTTCCAATACATAATTAATTCTAAAAACCTTCCCGGAGGTTAAAGCAACTTTTTTTCTTTTATTTAAACCTCAGACATAATTATTTTATATAAACCTCAGAATTAATTATTTTATATAAACCTTAGACATAATTATTTTATATAAACCTCAGACATAATTATTTTATATAAACCTCAGACATAATTATTTTATATAAACCTCGCAGACTTAGTTATTTTATATAAACCTCACACTTAATTATTTTATATAAACCTCAGACAATTATTTTATATAAACCTCAGACAATTATTTTATATAAACCTCAGACAATTATTTTATATAAACCTCAGACAATTATTTTATATAAACCTCAGACAATTATTTTATATAAACCTCAGACATAATTATTTTATATAAAACTCAGACAATTATTTTATATAAACCTCAGACTTAATTATTTTATATAAACCTCAGACAATTATTTTATATAAACCTCAGACATAATTATTTTATATAAACCTCAGACAATTATTTTATATAAACCTCAGACAATTATTTTATATAAACCTCAGACAATTATTTTATATAAACCTCAGACAATTATTTTATATAAACCTCAGACAATTATTTTATATAAACCTCAGACAATTATTTTATATAAACCTCAGACAATTATTTTATATAAACCTCAGACATAATTATTTTATATAAACCTCAGACTTAATTATTTTATATAAACAGACAATTATTTTATATAAACCTCAGACATAATTATTTTATATAAACCTCAGACATAATTATTTTATTTATATAAAATAATTATAGACATTGATGGTTGAAATTAATCTGGGGCTATCTGCGGGGTACTGTGGGGTACGACAAATCATCCAAATTTCATAAAAATCAAATGAGTACTTGTGCGCATGTTGAAGAGAAACACTTGAGCGACAGACCGACATACAGACATGGAAACAAAAATGTTCTCTGATGTCTGAAAGGGATTTTTGCCTTGGAATTTTTGAAATCGCAGACATAAAATATTTTCGTTCTTCAGAAAGATCACATAGCTTCCCGTTAGTACTCCATAATTTTGCTCGGAAGCAAAATTATTTTTTTTCCCTTTGAAATTTGAGATAGATGTTCCATTCATTATCTATGCATACGGGTATGTTCGTGATCCACAATTATCACAGAACTACTATATTAAATACAGACCAATTTTAGCCAATTAAAGTGGTCTGTGCAATACAGTGCCTTTTTGAAGTGTGAAATTATTACTGTTTAAATTTTGATCTTAGCCTAGTAATAGTTACTTGATTGTGAATATTCTACTGTAACGTTATAGAGTGTCTGGAGTATCTTAAAAATAAGTTTTATATTATCTGTGTGAACTATTTTCAAAACACATTTGATTTGACATGATGATAGAATAAAATGGATGTTATACACTTAATTATGTGTTAAGCTGTGTTGTAGGATATTAATATAGAGGTAATGTTAACAAAGAAGGAAGTTAACAAAAGCTTGCCTTTACACAATACATTTATCCGAGTTTTATATTAACAAGATTTTTTTCAACTCGTGTTGTGGTTTTTAAACCATCCTTTTGTACGGAGTAGAATGATCTTCATCAAGTGTATGATAATCTGTTCCCATCTTGATGTCATCCGGCTATAAAACTCATTGTTGCCCATCATCTTTTGTGTAGACTTTTTTTTTCAATATAAATAACAAGTATATAAACTTTTCGATTCTAAGGCATTGTACCTTTTGGGAAACTTCACGTAGAAAGGGACCTAGACATTGAAATTTGTTTGATGACTATTTTTAAATGTATAACGTCTATTAGTAACGTCTGGAGATTCTTTTAATACTAAATGCTTGAGCTATTTGTCTGCGTCACTCATGGGGTGTTTGTTCTCTAAGCTATGTAACACGCTTGCATGAGTTAAATACTTTTAAACCTCCGTCGTACTGTGCATGTGTACAGATTTAATAGAACATTTTCATGGGCTCCATTAATTACCTCTTTGAGTTGAACTCGTTCACTACCGAACTAATTTTAATTCGTTTCGGTCACATGTTATTACGAACATAACTCGAGGTAATATCATAATCATAATAATAGTTAGACATAATCTCGGATTGATATTTATATATAAAATAGATAAGTTACATCCCCTGTAAAATGGTAAGGAAAAGTTCCAGCAAGTACCGCGTCCGATTTTTAATTTTGTTTTCCACCCTAAGGTTGTGAGTGTATGTTGTGTTAAAAGCCTATATAATGCCACAACTAAAAAAAAATTATATATATGATTCATAACATGTTATATTTAAAAAAAAAATGGTAGTAGATGTCATATTTGCTTCCGATCTTACCGAAAGTAACGGAAGCTATATGTGATCTTTCTGAAGAACGAAAATATTTTAGTAGAAAATTTTAAAAAAATATTATTTTTATAAAATATTTTATTTTTTATATTCCAGAACAAAAATCCGTTGCAGACATCAGGGAATATTTTTAGTTCCGTGTCTGTCCGTCGGTCTGTCGCTCAATTTTTGCGAACCAACATATCTTAAAAATTACAAGGTCCGATTTTAATCAAATTCGTATGGTAGGTCATATAACTAGCCCATTGTTGGTCCCATATAAGTTTCAACCTTCTGCGCTCATTTTTTTTCTTTTACATGTGCACAAAAATACATTTATTTACACCTATATCTTCAAAAGAGCTCGCCTGATTTGTATGAAATTTGGATGGTTTGTCGAAAGTAGATCGCAGGTAGCACCAGATTAATTTCGACCGTCTGCGCTTATTAACTTTTGCTTACTTGATACTTTAAGTCATGTAAAAAATCAAATTAATTTTGACATTAAAATAAACAGGTCAAGTGTGTGCTAGTCAGCACACAGCGAGGGTCCGTAGGCCACACTATATAGTGTTTAACTGTTAAGTGTATAAACAGTGTTTTTTTAAAATGCTAAAAAGCTTACTTTGAACCATTCTAAGGGTCTGATATTCTCAAAACACACCCTGATAATGTATTTTTTTGCCACTGAACCGGACTACAACCATATAAATACATCGAAAAGACCATAATTATAAAAAAACGTATTTTGTCAATAAAAAATAAAATAATATTTTTTTCGAAATTTCCAAAAAGTGGTATCTTTATTTTTGGTCGAAGAATGTTCAGGAATTTTTTCAGATTTTTTTTTTTTACTTCACATAAGCGAGATAGAAGGGGGGGGGGGGGGCACGTTTCACACCCACTTCAAACTTGCCTACGCTCGCCCTATCAAAGTTATATCCAAAGAATTATATATTTTTGTGATCAGCTCGACGTACCCTTTCATATGATTCCCCTCACGGTGTCGAAAAAAAAAAAAAAATTAACCCTTAAGTTTTTTTTACCCTAATATTTTTGGAAAATATTTTTTTTAAGTCGCTATATTTTTAAAATATGTGGGTAGGTACAAGACACATACATGCCAAATTTCAAAGTGAGCGGACGAAAGGTGTAGCCGTGAGAGCACGCGAGAGGACGGACGGACTGACACACGCAGGAAAATATAAGGGTCCTTGGTTTTGCCTACGGACCCTAAAAACGGGGGAAACAATTAAATAAATTAGACAATAATAGCTTGTAAAAGCATAAAATCAATAAAGTACGTGATAGGATGCGATGAAGCTATGTGCCACACTAATTGAAAGTCTTTTTTTTATAAAATTAATAAGATTCAAAAAGTGTCTTAATATTTTTTATGCTTAATCAAAAAAGATTATTTCATGTCACAATTTAATACCAATGTTCATATCCGTTGACATTATAAAATATCTGCATTCAAATAATCGTTTTAAATTTATGGCATTCATTTTTTGCTAAACATGTGGGTAAAATTGTTAAATTTATTACTTTGTTGGAAAGAATATTCATAAAAATTTGTTAAATAGTGGTTCATTCAACTAAACATCATTCGTTTTAATTATAATTATTACCAAGTATTCTATCCTACGTACTTAAGGTTTTCTGCTCTTGGCTATCCGTGTTTTTTTTAGAGGCAGGTGTAAGTTAGGGAGCATCATGTTAATATTACCGATATAGTTTTGTCACAGTTTATGACACGTAACGTTCAACTTGTCAGCCCGCATATTCTATTGTTCTCCCACTTTTGTCATTTTCAATTTTTTATCTCTTTGTTCTTTTGTTTCTTGTTCTTTAACATCTCGTATTCTTTCAACTGCTAAATAATTTATTACTTTCTGAGTTTTACTTAAACATTTAAAGGTTGGTTGTCCAGAATCATAATTAGCAAATTGAAGAATATAAAATGCTTCAATTTGAATTTATTTAAAAGGCAAATTATAAGATTATGTAATTAAATTAAGGTTGTATTGTTTTTTTATTTTTTCATATACGAAATTTATATATGTATTTTATATATATATATATATATATATATATATATATATATATATATATATATATATATATATATATATATATATATATATATATATAATTCTAATTAAACAATTAATTAGTAGACTAAAAAACAAGTTGATATTAGTTTATCACTTGATAGTTAGTTGAAAGCTTTGATTTGAAGACATTTTTGACAACCTAAGCTATCAAGTGGCAAACTAGAATCAATTTTTGGTATCAATTTTTGGAATCGATTTTTGGTCACATATAAATTTACTAGGCTCATAAAAATCAGCTTGTCCCAAACATGGCCGATGTCCACCAACCTTGTTGGTCGGATCTTTATCCTTATTTCTATGAATTTTGTTCGTTATAGAGAAATTATTTTTGTTTTATAGAAACACTTTTAAATGGAGAATTCATAGGGACATAAAAAAATATTCTTTCTGCCTAATTGACACTGCAATATCTATTGTTAAGAACACATAATTTAAAATGTAAACCATCTTCTTTATTAGGAGGTCCAACTGAATTATCAATAAAAGATAAATATATCAATAATTTAATATTTAAAATAATAAATGTTGAAAAAAAAATATTTTCTCTGGCACTCTTAAGTCGAGAACTAGTGAGTTTATCTGCAGTAATGATTGTTTACTGTACTTGCAATAATGCTGGTTTACTGACCTTACAAAAATGCTTGTTTACTGTACTTGTAATAATGCTTGTTTACTGTACTTGTAATAATGCTTGTTTACTGTACTTGTAATAATGCTTGTTTACTGTACTTGTAATAATGCTTGTCTACTTTAGTTTAATTATAATCACTCTCATACTCTTATAAAACCTTTGACTTAAGTTATTAATAATGTTACAATTGTTAGTTAATTTATTTATTTATTTATTTTTTTTTTTTGCTTTTGTGCTATGTGATCTTTCCGAAGAACGAAACATTTTTTAAATCTCCAATTAAAAAAATGAATAATTTAAATCTCCGCTTTAAAAAATTCCATGTCTGAAAACAGTTTCAGACATCAGGAAACATTTTTGGTTCCGTGTCTGAATGTTTGTCAGACTGTCAGTCTGTCTGTCTGTCGGTTTGTCACTCAATGTTAGTCACTCAACCAACACAGCTTAAAAACTACTCCTCTGATTTTATTGAAATTTGGATGATAGGTCATATAATTAGCCCATTCTTGGTCCCATATAGGTTTCAACCTTCTGCGGCCATTTGTTTCTCTTCGACATGCGCACGAACATACATTTATTTACACCTATGTCTTCTAAAGTACACATCCAATTTTTACGAAATTTAATTTGTTTGTTGAAAGTATCCTGCAAATGGCCCCAGATTAATTTCAACCGTCTTCGCTCCATAGAACGGAGGAAAATTAAATAAATTTGGATAGTATAAGCCATTAAAGTATACAAAATAGAACGCGAGGAAACTATGTTGCATCACACTAATTGGCAGAGTATTATTTTAAAGTGTATACTTTTCATATTGATTGAATCATTGCATTCTATAATTTCTTTGTGTTTTTATAGATAAAAGAAAAGTTTGTGTTGAAATTATCAATTTTGCTTCCGAGCTTACCGAAGGTAACGGAAGCATTGTGTTCACTTTTGAGAACGAAAAACTTTTATGCCTCCGATTTTAAAAATTCCAAGACAGAAATCCGTTTCAGACATCAGGGAACATTTTTGGTCTCGTGTCTGTCTGTCTGTCTGTCTGTCGGTCTGTGTGTTCGCGAATTATGAAACGTGCGACGATAACTTGAGTAAATGTCGACCTATTTTGATGAAATTTGGTAGACATGTTCATTTTAGCAATGCTCAGGACGAGTTCGTTGGACAACGTTATCCGTCCAAGCGTTCACGAGCAATGCTCGCGTAAACGTGAACTTTAAATTTAAAATTGGAATTTTAGGTCGGGGAAAAAATCTAACTTCATCTATTCAATGAGACAAACATTTTTTTCAAATACAATTTTTTAGTAAAACCAACAGCGACACCGCTATGAAGTGTTAAAGATCGCTAAAACTATTAATAGTTTTTACAAAATAAACAATATTACAATAAAGTAATATAACAATAATTGTTAAAGTATATGATAGGATGCGAGGAAGCTATGTGCCACACTAATTGGCAGTCTATTTTTTTTTTTTTACTTAAATTTACTATACTAAAATTTTCGTATGAGTAGGAAATGCGTAAATCGTCGTCTATAAAATGACTAGTTCGTGCTAAGAATAAAAACATCAAGAAAAACAAAATATAACTCATCCGGAGAAATGAGGAGAACGTTTGGTAATGTCTATTTTTAAGAAAAAAAAAGAAGGAAATAACGGATGGTTATTAGTGCAGTGAATCTCAGTTAAAGATGCGACGTGTTTTCTGACGAGCGACAGACGTGCCGGGATAGCTCGTGATGATGCTGGAGTGAGATGAATACATCATCATCTTCTCTCTAACTTTGACTGGTTATTGATCTAAGGATGATATATTGAGGAATTTGTTGTGTTCTATTTACTTCCTCCCAACACTAGGCCACGTATGCTTGGGTCGGGGTCTCATTCGATATCCTCTAGCTTATAGAGTTTCTCATATAATGTACTAAATCCCAAACTAGATCTTTAAGTTTACCCGTTAATATTTACTAGAACGTTTTTGAATTGAAACCTTGATGGTGTTTTGAAACCTGCTGAGATCTATTTATTGATATACCTACTAATCTCAATAATGTGTTTATTCCAAAGTATTTTAGTTTATAATTTTGTGTATTAGTCTTACATAGGTTCTCAATCAGACCATTCAATTCCAGTGGTAATTACATCATTGTTAAGGATGACATTTGGACTCTATTTCTGTCTTATTATTTTGCTTTTTTCATAAACATTTTTAAATTAAAAATGGTACATTATAATTACATTATTTCTTTGAAAATATGACGGAGAAAATTGATTCGTTAAAATTTCTTATTTATCGAGTATTTAACTCACATATTTATGTATAAATTTTTCTTTTTTATGTATAAATGTTAAACTAAAAATAATAAATCTGATGTCTCAAAACATTTCCTTACCAAAAAATTCCAAAATGGCGGCAGATAGTAAGTTGAAATATAGAGGACTTATTTAACTTATAGAAAGGTATATTTGGTGTTAATTTTAGCTCAATCAGCGAAATAGTTCCGAAATTATTTAGCGTTTATTAATATTTTAGTTCAAATGTCGATATTTTCAAAATAGTGGCAGCTTTAAAAACGAAATTTGGTGGAAATGTTTGTAGTATAAAGAGGTGTAATTGGTCCAAATTTCACGGCAATCAAACATTTTTTGATTTTTACATTTTTTTCAGACATTTTCCGAGCTTACCGAAGGTAACGGAAGCTATGTGATCGTTTCGAAGAACAAAAATATTTTAGGGCTCCGATTTCAAAAATTCCAAGACAGAAATCCGTTTCAGACATCAGGGAACATTTTTGGTTCCGTGTCTGTCTGTCGCTCAATTTTTGCGAACCAACATTTCTTAAAAAGTACACGTCCGATTATAATGAAATTTGGATGGTAGGTCATGATTAGCCCATTGTTGGTCCCATATACAGGGATGCTGAATTTAAATTCCAAAATATCTTATTAAAGTAATTTATTATAAACACTTTTTTAATTTTTTTTTTTTTTGGGGGGGGGGGGGGGGGCAATAACTTACATTAAAATGGACGATAAGTCTGAAATGCATCACAAATTAATTTTCTAAAAGTAAGTTAAAGTTGATTTGTACTTTGCAATATGCATTTCTTGAAGCTTAAAATTGGGAGAAATACCAATTTCATTTCTCTGGTTAAATAAAAATTCAATTTTTACTTAAACCCACTTCTATTGATTTTATTGGATTTCAATGCCCAGACTCGTTCTGATTCATTTTAAAATTGATCTTCTCTTCACACCTATATGAGATTTCCTAACATATTGATAGAAATCATTGGAAAATTAAAATATAGGATTTACTCCATACGTCGCAACATTTTGCATAATTTAAAAAAACTTTTTCGCTTAATTCACAATAACGTATTGCTACATTTTTTCGCTCTTCTTAGATGTTAATTGAGAAAAAAAAATTATCGTAGTTGTTATGTTTAAAGATAAAGTTGTGGTTGTGTATAACGGAGTCATTCCCGATCAAAGGTAAAAGCCAGAGTGTAGTATTTGAGTGGTTTCTAAACCCTTGCAGGCCTAGGGGTTTTACTAGGTCTATCAGCGGCAGATGCTTACATTTGTCAGGCCCTGGGCCCAGCTCTAGGAGATCAGCCTACCTCCCTTTCCTTTCCTTCCCCCAAAACTTCCCACAACAACATTATTCTAGACTGACAAGACCACTCTATGGATCTGGGATGAAAAACAACTGTTGTTTCTGATAGCATCAGAATCTGTTCTGATGACAGCTAGTAAATCCCCCGTCACATCTCTATCTATAACATAATTAACACATCATTACTATTTATTAACTTATCGCTGACTGGCATTGTTCATTTTGTATATAGTTTGCAATGTGCATTTTTTCTTACCTTAAAAAACGGAAGAAATACCCATCCCTAATTCCTCAAGTTGAATAAAAATAAAATTTCAACTAAAACCGACTTTTCTTGATTTTATTGGCTTAAGGAATGTTTCGTGAAATTAATTTAGTTTTATTTTAGTTTGGATTCTAACGTCATCATATTTGTATAACACTTCTTGTATATGTGTTTTGCTCTATCTTAAGGTAGCCACAGACGTTTTTTTGGCAGTTTGAACCACACGGGTAAAACTGTACGGGTTAAACGGTCGGTGTGTTGCTAAAAACCGTCCTTCTTGCAGGCGTTCAAAAATATCTGCTGCAGCTTGATTTTAACCCTCCGTTTTCAAATGAGTTCGTTCAAGTCGGCTCGAGTGTGTGACGACACAGTTAAAAAGGACGGGTTTTGTCAGTGTTGTCTCTGTCCTCGATTAATCGCAAGTGATTTTAGTTTGAATATTTTTTTGTTTTGTAGTTAATAGAATTTTAGCGTGGCCGTGTGGGTTAAACCACGTCTCATTTCCCACTCAGCCGTCAATGAACAGGATGTCGTGGGTTCGATCCCTCGCCGTGATACTCTGATATACAAGGCTCACTAATGATCACTTCATACTCGCTTCGGCGGTACAATGTACAGAGGTATGATGGTGTGAAGTGGCTGGAACTCTCTACCACGGGGTTAGTAAAAAGGGCCTGAATGAAGGCCTAATTGCTAGGTCCGAACAAGTGGTTCGTCCTACCCGTACCTTACTACTACTACCAATAGAAATTTTGTTGTTGTTTTCACAAAGTCATACCTAAGGAGTTAAAACAAACAATTTATAATTGAGTTCATAGACTTGTATAGAAGCCATCCATGCCTTTGGAAAGTTAAATCTACTGAGTATTCAAATAGAGATAAAACAAATAAAGCTTACGAAGATATGATAATCAAATTATAAGAAGTAGATAGTTCAGCAACGAAAGAATCTGTTAAAAAGAAAATCGACTCTACGAAAACGAAAGAAAAACTGAACGAAACAACGCCTAGTGTGTGGATATGGTCGTTGTTCGTGTTTACCCGTACAGTTTTACCCGTGTGGTTAAAACTGCCAAAAAAAGAACGACGTCTGTGGCTATCTTTATAATATATAATTATCTAGTTTCACTCCAAAAATATATTTTGGTTTAGATTGGTTACACCCCGTATATTGCAATCATATTTTGTCAAGAGTTTTGATGTTTTTCTTTGAGCACTTAAGAAAGTTTTGTGTTACCAATGTGTTTTATTCTTTATCTGTGTTAAGAATAAAGATAATATTAATTAAAACTTAAGTGAGAAAAGATTCCCACTTCGTAGCCATTGCTTGATTTTCTTTCCTGATATGAATATATTATATAGTTTTAAAAAAAAGGATGGAAAATAAGGTTGGCTTGAAGAGGTTTTTGAATGGAATGAAAAGCTGTGGGAAATATCAGCTATTACAGGGGAGAAAAAGATCACAATCGAGACGTGGAAAAATAAACTCCCATCTCGACGCCGGCCATTATGGAAAATAACAACAATGGCGGATAACTAAATGATATATGGATCCTAGTGTTTCTAAAGCACCGCATTCACAACAATAAACAGCGATAATTATCAAACGAAATAATTAGAAGCTTTGAAAAACCCAACTATAAATGATCTGATAACGTTCTGTTAGTTTGAGGGGAGAGAAAATGTACGCTTTATATAAAATAAAAAATAACTTAAAAACGTGCTTGTTCTCTGTAACGATGTTTTTATATCATGTCTTTTTTTTAGAAAAAACATACGTATCTTTGTTTTTGTAATTAAATCTGTTGAGGAATATAAAATTAAGTATAATTATATTAGATGTGAAGGGAAACTCGGATAGAAGTTGAGGCTCGGAGATTATATGTATAGATATATACATATGTATGTACTTATGTGAACTATAGACCGCGGCTTAGTTACTACTTACTAAATAACTCAAGCATTACTTCACCTCAATGAAAATACTACTAACTATACTCTAATCTAGATTTATTCCGCCATTTTGTCTTAAAGTTATATTTAAGAAAGTAAAAAAATACTTCTTCAATAGATTGCATTTATTGGAATATAATGAAAAAATATTGGAGTGAATTAAGGTCTTATTTTTGTGATCTTCGAGCGTATCAGATAATATGAAATTGATTTTATTTTTTGTCCAGGAAGATAGCGTGCAAAAAAGTGTCTGACTAACATCAAGCTAGAATTTTGTATACAAGTCAATTTTTTCGCGCCTTTTAAGAATATGCGTGGTCGGCTAAGTTCGTCTGCGGGACATAGCTTGGAAATAGGCGTTTGAAAAAAACAAACCGGTGGAGAGCGGCCATGTCTCGCCAATTATGGTAAACAATGTGATTTTCATGATCCTGAGTACAGAATTAGTTAGTAGACCGAAAATCAAGTTGATGTTAGTTTGCCCCTTGACAGGTGACCACGTTGAGTTTTAGTATTATTTGAATAACTAACCTATCAAGTGAGAAAATATCATCGACTTGATTTTTGGTCTACTAACTAATTCTGTACTCAGGATCATGAAAATCATATTGTCCACCATAATTGGCGGGACATGTCCGCTCTCCACCATTTTGATTTTTTCAAATGCCTATTGCTAAGCTATGTCCCGCAGACGAATCAAGCCGACCACATATTCTTAAAAGTCGCTAAAAGAGTAACTTGTATACAAAATTCCAGCTTGATGTTAGTCAGACACTTTTTTGCACGCTATCTCCTGGACTATTTGAAAACAAATTTATTGTTGTTTTTAACATGTTAATTTATTAAAATCATTTGACTATATTTTGACAATATTTGTTGGCAATGTTTGTACTGAAAGGAAAGTATTATTTGAGGAACAGGATGTCGCGTGATATGGTTGCTGTTATATAGCTATTGTAGTTGTTAGAGCCAGGGGAGAAGTACAATGTTTGTCTGACAAAGAGCGTATATTTAGCCCCTTTATGGATTTTTCGGGTGCTGAGTCTGTGACAATAGTACTTGGACACGAACTTTCAAAATAAGGGACAGTAGAAATTATACTCGATACCCTAGACATGTTAAAATCTACCTCAAACAGGATAATATGAAATCATATATTTTATTTTCAAACATTGAAGCGACAAAAAACCATATCAATATATCATAAAAACAGATAACACAATCTTTAACCACAATATTACCTCTAAAAAAGGTTTGGAAGGTTTTTTCTTTCTTGACACTGAAGAAACTCGAGCTGGGGTGAGACCATAATAAGTCTGAATTTGGTAGAACCCGAATTTGGGATGTTCATATGAAAAGGTCAGTTATATAGTAAAATTGCAATTGAATATTAAGTTTTCACTTAATTTGTACTTGGCCTTTTATATGAGCACCCCGAATTCTAGAGACATTTTTTTAATTACTTTTTTAAACCTGTCTGCCAGTAAAAATGTTGATCGGAAAAAAATTTCATCGACCCTCCCCATATCATTTCCAACCCTACACTCATCAAAAAATGAATGAATCTACCCGTAAACATAAAAAATTTGGAAATCACTCAACTTCGAAGGCTTATAACTCTACTTGGAGAGGTTCGGATCAAAAATAGTTTAGTCTAGTAAAGTACCATCTCCAAAGTGTCCTCTACAAGATAGGATACTTTTTATTCAGTTTGGTCTTCACGTAAAAAAAAGTACTTGAGATAACAGGGTGCTTTATCAAAAACACGTTTTTGGCACTAAAGGGCGCTGGAGAGGTCGGTTCCAAAAATGTGCGCCACTTCAAGTCCTACAAGATAGGCTAGTTAGTTTTTTTCAATAGTTACATTAAGTCAGAAATATCGCCTGTACAAAAAATCCTGTAGTGAGATCAGGTTAGTTAGTCAAATATTACTCCTAATACTATAAGAGGTCACCTATTAAGTGACAAACTACCATCAACTTGATTTTTGGTTTACTAAGTTCATACTCAGGATCATGAAAATCACAGTGTCCACAAAAAAGGGCGTGACAAATGCCTACTGCCAAGCTATGTCCCGCAGACGAACTTAGCCGACCATATATTCTTAAATGGCACTAAAAGATTTACTTATACCTATACACTCAATTCTAGCTTGATGTTAGTCAGACACTTTTTTGCACGCTCTCTCTCCTAGACCAGGGGTTACCATTTTCCTTCATCGAACCCTTCTAAAAAACAAATTTCTTTATCGACCCCCTTGCATTTTTCCATTAATATACAGCATACAACTATAGCAGAATACTAATAATTCCACTTAGAAATCTTAAATATAACAATTTATGCTATAAGAACTTGGAAAAAAAATTAGAAAAAAGTGGTTTATATAAGATTTCAGATATAAACTTCGATATTAGACCTGAAATTACCTATCATCGTATAATCAATATAGCTAACATAACATATTTCTTGTTTTAATCGTTTTAAGTGTTCAGTGTAAATGTTCAAAACAAATAAGTTCACCTGTAGTGTAGTGTACACTTGTAACAGTTTGCATACATACATTGTAACTGTTTCTCCTTATCTGGAGCTGGAGCTATAATCGAAAAGAAAATTCACTGTTTTGCTATTCACAAATCAAGGGATTTTTAGCATCTTCTGTCATTTCATCCATACAACGTTTTATGGAGTAATTACAGTGCGGAATACTTTTTAAAACTGGTCCAGGGTTCATTTTCATAACATTTTTTGGATATCCGGCTTTTGTAATTGGTAAAGAAATATCGTAAGAGGCTTCTAATCCACCAGCATTATTTACAGAAGTTGACGGCTTAAGAAATGATACGCAAATTTCTATTAAAATAATTTAAATTTATCAACGACCCCCAATAGAACCCTGGAATACTATACACCCCTTTTAAATTTCCATAGACCCCCAAGGGGTCCAACTGGACCCCGTTGGGAACCCCTGTCCTAGACTATAGTCAAACTGTTGAACAGTTATTTTGTTTGTAAAACCAATTTTGGAAATTAGATTAATTGTGATGAAAGTTTTAGATATCGTATGATACAAATTAAATACTAGATAGATAAATACAATGATATATTTAAATACTCATTTGTATTATTTAATGACTAGTGAATACATTTTATAATTTCATTTTATTGGTCTCTGCAATTCACAGACAAGTTTGATGAGATAAAATGAACCTTATCTTACATTCATTGGATGTTCACCATTAGAACTATCAATTAATTAGTTTTGTTATATAATGAGTTTGAAATAAGTACGCTTAAAGTTTATTACATAGTTTATGCTTAATTTCTGTTCTATTATTTCATGTCAATAAGTGAGAAAAAAGAACCTGTCACATATCAATAGACATTAAAATGATAACATTGTTATTTTGTCAATGAACCGTTTCTGACGTATCTCGTCTAATGACTGTTTTAATAAGCATTTTTATTATTAGCTTATCATAAATATATGTTTTACTTAACTCTTCGATAATGATAAGTTCCAATTTAGCAACTGTTTATATTCTATCATATCATATAATTGTTAGTCAAGCAAACAATTTAAGACTTACAATTCATTTTTAAAAGGGCATTAAGTGGGAACAATTAAATTTAATTGTTATTAATGTACTGAAGTGTTATAAGGCTCTCAACTGAATGAACCCATTTATTTAAGCAATTAACTTACATTTTGTTAGTAAGTCCTTATTTATTAATTGTTACTTCTTTTTTTTAATAACACTAGATCTCTATATTAATTATCTTATCAGCTGAAAACATATATATCATGTTTTTTAAAAGAACATATTTTTTATTTCGTATCAGTGACAAAGTTATCTAAGTAAAAATGCGTATATATATGTACCTACTAGTTAGAACACTCATATATATATATATATATATATATATATATATATATATATATATATATATATATATATCGCACACCCAATTCAGCAACGTGACAACTCTAAAATCTTAGTTTTGAGAAAAACGAGTTTAAAGTTTTTAGTAACTTTAAAGTTATCTCAAGGAAAGAGTAAACAATTAACGACTAATTTGACCAGTCAAAATTGTAGTGCGGTTATCCGCTGATGATACTGACACCATATTTATACTTCGGCTTGTTAAAAATGGTCCATTTTCACGTTTTTGCAAAAACGTTTTGAATTGTCACTCTATCCATTTAACTTTCTCATGCATTTTTTTGCAATGTAACGGTACTTCACCTCCTTTTGTTAAAGGAATGTACTTGACAACTTCATACTATAGGCAATTACATCACATATTAAGTCATCCAATTGTATTTAAACAATTATTTTCTATGGTAACCTTGTTTGTAGGTAAAATAAAGTTTTGTTTTCTCACGAGCTTAAGCTATAATTACAGTTTGCAATCTCGGGCTTTAGTACATTATAAACAGGAAACCCCGTGATTGTGAATCGTAACAATTAAATCATTTTATATTTGGCAGAATTATGACAAGCCTATTTAATAACAATAAGAAAAAGATAAAAAATAGGAAAGTTATCAAATACAGGAAAGAAATTGTTATTTATTTAAAAATTATGTAGACTACTAATCTTCTCCCAATTCGCTTGACGAACTCTTCCTCTTTCCTTTTGTCACCTTAGTGTTACAATTATTACATGATAAACGGTTATTGCTATTATGCTCTATTGTTTTGGTTCTTTTGGAAGTGGTTTTCAGTAGAAATTGAATTCTCATCATCTGAAGATGAATGAGAATTATCACATTCCCAATCGGAATCATCTATCTGGCTATTCGGTTTACAATTTAGTAAACAAAAGATGTAGTAGTCAGTTGATTCTGAGAATTCAACATTGTTTAAAAAGTATTGCTGCCTTATCAGTAGTACTGTTAAGCATTGCTACGTCATCAGTAGTGCTGTCAAGTATTGCTACTTCATCAGTAGTACTATTAAGTTTTGGTACTGGAACAGTAGCACTTAGCAATGATAAGTATTTTTTACTTTTTTTTATTTGAAGTAGATAATATCGTCTATATTCTTTAAAACTCTCTTGGAGAGGAGTATTAATAAAATTGCTTTTTCTAAGAAGTAAATGCTTTTCAGTAATTTTATATAAAATTACTTTCACACTCAAAACTATTTTGTAGCCAATGTCATTAGTAATTACCCATTGCCAATATAAATATAAATATTGTTGGTACTTGTTTTGCATTTTCTTTTTATTTTATATTTTAGGATTTTAACCTTTATATCTGATTCAGTATAATGCTTGTCCTCCATGACTATTTTCACAATTTTCAATCCTTCCCCGCTCTACTTAGGTATTCGCTGTTCATATATAACTCTGAAAAATAATATAATGTATGGTTACTTAAGTTAAGAAATTACATAAAACAAACCGTCAGCCTTCTGGCCATTATTTACTTTTGTCCGCGGTTGTTTTCATGGGTTATAGATAAACATACATTGTTTATTCAAGAGTTATAATAATGAAATGGTATAAATAATTTGATAAATGATCATTTAAACTGCAAGTAATTTGATAAATTCTTATATAATGAAATTAAATACATTTGGTTAAGTTTAAAATTCGACAAAAATCACTGTACTGATTATTGATTTATTAGGGTAACTTCCAATAGTACATGTTACAATTAAAAATCCTGATGTAAAGTAACGTAACAATTTAAAAAAATTATACCACTGAGCAGTAAGTAAGGTAATAACTCAAAAATACTAGTATGAGAAGTGATGTTACAATCAAAAACAATAAATGAAATAATAGTTTGCAAAGTGATAACACGAAAAAAACACTATACTGAATTATTGATTGACGAGGGTATTATAAGTAATAAGTGTTACAACTCAAAATTCAGATGGAAAGTAAAGTGACAATTCAAAATAATAAAATTAAATACTTAGCAAAGTGATAACTAATAAAAAAATCACTATACTGACTTATCAAACTGGTTAGCTGGTCAAAGGCGTTTTGAGACCTCTCGACTTGTTACACTACTGCCTACATTTATTCGCTCCACACGTCAAAAGTAGCAGAGATACAACTGTTCTCACGTGGTGAATATTAGTACTAGAATAATCACGATACTACCTACTTGTAGCTTTCGATCCGCTCTATCGATCTACGGGGATAACTCAAAAACCGAATTTTTTGAGTTGTCACGTTGCTGAATTGGGTGTGCGATATATATATATATATATATATATATATATATATATATGTATGTATATATATATATATATATATATATATATATATATATATATATATATATATATATATATATATATATATATATATATATATATATATATATATATATATATATATATATATATATATATATATATGTGTGTGTGTGTGTGTGTGTGTGTGTGTGTGTGTATTTATTTAATTATGCAAAATCCTTGTAAGTAAAACAAGAAAAGTAAGTATTATACAACGTACGTACTTGTTTAACAATGTTATCATAATAAGCATATTTAACTTTCATGTAGAATATCAGGAGAAAAATAATCTTAATTTATATATATGCTAATGATAGGTTTGTTCCAACCAAGCAGTGTACCGTCCGCGGGGTCATCACGGGCATGCGCAATGGATAAAGCCATTCTAACCTGACTTGTGACAGTGTTACGTACCGTGCGTCCTCTAAACTCTAAACTGTTCCAACCCGCGCAGGGATTGTTTGCAAACCGTTTACTGTACCGTCCAAACGATCCTCTGACAATACCAAGTACTGGTTTGTATGACATGCGCAGTTATGTCAATCGTCACACATGTTAACAGGAAGGTTCCCAAATTGTAAGGTTTCCTTAAACGTTTTTAATACTGTGCGAATTAAAGACCTAATATCATTCCAACCTGAAATGATTTTATTACAGCACAATGTTAGAGTATGCGTTTAAAACCTGTCTTAAACGAATCCCAAACGATTCGCAGGGTGATACGTGATACAAAGGACGGTACAAAGAGAGAGGTTAGAAAAAACCTGATAAAAGCAGCTTAGTTACCTTTTGGATTGGACCTGATGTTTAACTAATTAGTTCGTCACCTGTGTTTACTTTATTTTGGTAAATTGGGTTTCTATATATTTTGATTCAAGAGACGTTTGTGTTTGTTTGCCAAAAGTGTCATTTATGGCGCTGAGGACCCATAATGATAACTTCCATGTTTATAACTCCTCAAATATTGACTAACTATCAGCTTTTCGTTCTTGCCTTAATAAGTGTGAGTTAAATTGTATGACAAAACAATAACAAATGTTTCAACGACACCCTGTTTTTGATAGTTTCGAAAATTTGAATGGTATTTTAAAATATTACTGAGATGAATAGCTATAAAAATTAAGCGATAACGTTAATGGATTGTCCAATTTAAATGATTACGAGAAACGTGTTTGCCGTATCTAATTTTCCAAATAGAGTAATAAATATCTAAACAGTTCTATGTCCGGTTATTATTCAAATGGGATGGGATAATGGAGGCGAGATGGCTCTATGATTTACGTTGAAGAGCTCTTTATAACTGAGTGTTGAACCGGCTCCTTTAGAAGGGCCATCGAGACTACGAGGTGGGGACGTCACACGATGCCGGTCACGTGACCGTTATGAGTTCTTAATGTGTGCGTACGGCGTACGTCGGACTCTGTGCTTTACAATGCCTCGCAATCCTCACGAACTTCTATAAATACGAGGGTGTTCGTCACTAGTGTGAAAGCTTTGGATCTTCTTAATGTCCTTCAAGTGAGCCATATTTTACCGGTCATTTCAAACTATGAACATCGGCTTATAGATACGTGCTTCAGCTGGCTGTGCCCTTTTCAAATGAAGCATTTGTAAATGAAACGGCATTCGGAGCAATAAAATCTGAAAAATAGTCTGAGGAAATAATTTAAATTTTTACTAAACGCTCCTGTCTTCTTGATCTCATCTTCTATCCTAATAAAAATAGAAGTTTTGAATGAAGACATGGTTTACGTTTTTAATCTCACCTTCTACTCTAATAAAAATAGAAGTTTTGAATGAAGACATGGTTTACGTTTTTAATCTCACCTTCTACTCTAATAAAAATAGAAGTTTTGAATGAAGACATGGTTTACGTTTTTAATCTCACCTTCTACTCTAATAAAAATAGAAGTTTTGAATGAAGACATGGTTTACGTTTGAGAGTAAAAGCTTACGGAAGTTTCCATAATGTATTTTCTTTGGTAGTGGATTTTTATTCATTTACTCTACCTAATTACATGTTTAATACTATTTTATTTATATATTTATTTATTACAGTCTATATAGAATTATTATTTTTGTGAAATGTAATAATTTTCCCTTTACTTAAAGCATTTTTAATCCTGGACCACTTAATTCTTTTTTTGGTAAACGAAAAGTAGAATTTATTATTAATTTTGAATAATGAGTGTATAGCTTAGTCAATTTACGTAAGAAATAGTGCTGACAAAAGTGCTTTCCTTCATTTTCAAGTTTTTGGTAGTATTCATACTACAGAAAGTTTAAATTTTAATTTAAATCAAATTATAATTATTATTAACGAAGGGAGATAGACAGAGAAAAATAGACTCCAGTGCCGGTACTAGAACCATGGGCTTATATAAGTGTTTTTTAAAAAAAGTGTTTTCCTGTCATGTACTAGTTGATGTACTATAAAGTAATCTTTGATGTACTGTTTGATGTACTATCACGTACTATTTGATGGCCTGTATTTACGTATGATATTTCCCTCAAAAGTTCAAGTGTAACAACATCGAAATATTCAGTCGAAGTTCCAAAATTACCCTAACAATCCAAGTAAGATATATATGAAATGGCTGGTCAAAATTTTGTTTTCAATAGCTTAAATTGTTCAGTTAAACGTGATTAAAGTTGCTATTTAGGACCACTAACCTTAAAATTACCCCCCCCCCCCCCCCGGTAATATAATGTCTCGTTTTGGACTAAACTATTTATGACCACCATTTAATTATAATAATAATTAAAACTTTTGATATGTTGTTTAATACTGTTTTTTACAGCTATTTATTACTCTAAATCCTACACATCGTTTGACTGTTTAACCTTTATTAGTTGCCTTGTCAAATACATTGATATCTGTATATCTAAATCAATCAGTGACCATTGATTTCTGAATCATACTGAACACGATTGTGTTAATTTTAGATACTTTTAATAATATTCATTATTCTAGCATTTATAACTTGCCTCGGAGGTCAAATTTAATTGAAAAGGGTAAATTCAGTTGTGGGGAGTTCGCATTCCTTTCACTTCCCATTGATTTGACGAGCCGAGGGTTACGCTGCGAGGCTTTCATAAATCAAGCACAGCGCGACACGTACAGCTTGGCATACGGACAATTCTCTCCTCATTATAAATCATTGCTACCGCTAAAGAATATTTAATACAAATAATAACGCTATTGTTTTCTATACGTTTGACAATCGTTAATGTCATGATCGTGCTGTTTTTTAAGTTTTACTAAACGTACAAGCAACTTCACATTTAATCCATCCAACAATTAACTGTTGGATGGGTTAAATGGGAAAGCAATTGCAGCAAGTGCAATTGCAGAACACAAGTCTATATAATTTATTTTGATTATAAGTGGTCACTTAAACGGTGGCTACAATACATCACGAACCCACAATCAATTTATACCTTAATTTACCCAAGGGTGTGCTTTCATCACACACAATGGTATGTAGGCAATTTAACAAATAGGACGAGTTCATTAACCAGTATAATCTGCCCAGCCGTATTAAGATGGCGGCAATTTGAAAGTAATTTTCGCGCTATCACAATACTTTCTCTTTATATGAGAAAGTAAAAAATCCTCAAAAACAGTTTTATGTTTTTTGAATAACTATGATTTTTTTAAAAAAAAAATTCGTTGGTTTGTTTATTTAAAAAAAATAGAGCAAAGTTAATAGCATAACAACTTCAAAGTTTAAAATTATTGTGTTAGGCACTTTTTGAGATGACGAATATAGAAACTTAGGAAATTATAAGTCCTAAATTTTGCCTACAGACCCTAAAAATACCCTAAAAATTACACACTCCTAGTTAATTATGTATAATTTAAATTTAAAATCTAAATCTAGACAAATTTTTTTAATTTAGTACTACGGATCTAACATTGAACTTCTCTTGCTACGAGCCAGCAATGTTTGATTATCAATTATGTGGTAATTCGAACCTTATCAACTCCTTTTAAAACACAATTCGAGAAGGTTTGCTTTCTTATCTTTTATAGGATCTTGCATATATTCAACATGAAAGTAGCTAAAAGTACTTACTCCTATAAACGTACTTGAAGAACTTCGGTACAACGAGTGATTATTATTTTACTGCCTACTTTCACCTTTTGGGTGAACATAAACAATGAGAAATGCTTACTCTTGTTATCCTGTTAGTTGTTTATTACAATATCATATTATTATTTATAGATCCTGTCTTTTATCCTGAGGATCACTTCTCCGTCCTTTCAAACTCTTGAAGACTTCCCAGGACATGAAAAATGCCTCCTGAATTATGATTTAGTCTATTTAATATTCAAGATGCGGCTTTAGCTTCGGCTTGTTCCCCACATATAGAACTTATGAGAATTTACAACTCTTACGTGTTTTGTCTTTGATATATCCCTTGTTATTAATTCTTCTTTTTGCCGCCTGATTCTTTATGACATAAACAGGAAACAATAGCTTTACGACCGATTATATTGATTTAATTTAGTTTTTTTGGTTTTATTTATTTTTATGCAGTCGCTTTAATAAATAAAATGGTAGATACTTTGTTTTTTCTTTATTTCTGATAATTTTATGACATTGCATTTTAGTAGTTGCGGTAGGGGGAATTTATTTTTTTACCCCTGAAGGCCTTAACTGCTTATTTCTTCCTAAGCCTGTGGATTCTTCAATTTTTTTGCAGGTTCAAATCGTATATATATTATATTAACACATACACACACACACATACTTGTATGTTTATATATATATATATATATATATATATATATATATATATATATATATTTATATATATATATATATATATATATATATATATATATATATATATATATATATATATATATATATATATATATATATATATATATATATATACAGTAACAGTTCCAGTTGCTTATAAGTATAAGTGAAAATGACAAAAAATTTCATTTTTCCAAAGAAAGTTATTCTTTATAATAATTTTTGCTTGTTTTTAAATGAAGAATTATCATATTAGAAATTTCTTACTACGTATACCGCACCCAAAAATTACAATTTTCAAAAATAGTATCAAGAGTAAAGTAGGGTTATTTTTGATTTTTCGAAAAAATGCTACTCCTTATTTTCCCGGGAAAA
The DNA here is from genome assembly GCA_951217055.1 of Gerris lacustris. Taxonomy (NCBI): domain Eukaryota; kingdom Metazoa; phylum Arthropoda; class Insecta; order Hemiptera; family Gerridae; genus Gerris; species Gerris lacustris. The sequence goes on from OX578278.1 coordinate 76,684,768, forward strand.
ATCTAGTTTCCGAGATATTGATGAAAATAAATAAATCTTATCATCTGTTGACACTTTTCAAGTGTGTCAAAAAATAATTTAGTTGGTTCGATTAGAATTCAGTTTTACTCTGCATCAAGAGAATGAAAATTTGTTAGAATTCGTCAGACTGATATTTTATTTTCTTGTTAGTGCAATGCCGCTATATGCTTGAGCGTGCACAATCAAGGATGTTGGTGTTGCAATTCAATAGTTGCTCAATATGAATATTATCATTCACCATATTTTAAATTAATAAGTGATGCAAAGGAATTAAAAAACCAAAAATCGGTCCGAGACAACTCAAACAAACTTTTTCATACACGAGCTCATAATTACTTAGCCTAGTGTTTTCCATTTATTAGTTTTCGTATGTATATTTAATTATTAATGAACATTTATCATAAAAATAACTTCTCCTGGGCGGGGAATCGAACCCGGGCACTCTCAGTCCGCGTTTTAAACTATTTTTTCAGGATTTTTAAGGATTTTTCCCGGGAAAACGGCATATATCGTTACATTCGTATATAAATGGACTACATTTTAAAATTTTTTAATCAAAATCTTTGGAACCGTTTTCGAGAAATAATTTTTTTCACGTGTTTTCAGAGTTTTTGAGGGGTAGAGCCCTCAACTTTGGAGATAAAATTAATTTCTCGATTTCGCCTCGGGGTATGATTTTTCTGAACATGTATGCCAAATTTCGTCAACATCGACCCAGTAGTTTATGCTCCAGGCGTCTGCACAGAAGACAGACAGACATTTTTTAAAAACCACATTTTTGGACTCAGGGGACCTCAAAACGTGTAAATCCATCTAAATCTCAAAATCGTATTTTCGCGCCATCACAATACTTTCTCTTATATGAGAAAGTAAAACGGAAGGGAGCGAAATCTGCAGATAATATATTCAATTTTTGATCACTCCGTGTTTGTTGACAACGGGAGACTAGAGGCCACCGGATCTGATATCTGTTGATAAGAGCCTCATCGTTATATGATCGTGTTGGATTTACCTAGATTTATTGGCAAAATTCGGGGTCCGTTATAAAAATCCGCTCGTATGTGGCTAATATTGAATCTAAAGGTGTAATTACTTATTTTTAGCGCTTACAAAATATTATAATTTTACTGACCATATTTTTATTAATGATTACAAACAATAATATATTATTTCGTGTAGACGTAACTAATGGCATTGTAATGCATTGATGTTTTTTTCTATAAACATGCTAAGATAGAAGAAGATTAGGCATTAGAGAAAGGAAGTAAAATTAAGAACTAATTAGTATGAACCGTTTGATTTGAAACAAAGGTGTTTTTCTTCTTACCTGGTGTTTTTAGTTTCAGAGGAAAAGTTTCACTTGAGTTGGTCGCTTTCTATTCTAATCCTATAGTAGGTATGGGGACACTTGAGTCCAACCCCACTCCTGACCCCCTACGTCATACCCCCACTCCTCGAGGCCACGCCCACCTCCCACTCCTCCCCCCTTCCCCCACTACCCCCCACTCCTCCCCCCTTCCCCCACTACCCCCCTCCATGTCTACCACCCCCCTCCACCCCCCTCCAGGTCTGCCACCCCCTGCCACCCTCCAGGTGTACCACCCTCTGACGTCACGTGTCGGCCATCTTGGTTTTTGAATTTTTCAAATTTCGCGGTCCTGTTTAATTTTCAAATCTCCCGGTCCTTTTTCGAATATCCTGGTCCACCATCTTGTAGAGAAATACCTGTAAAAAAGCTGTGCCTTTGATGAGTATCGAACCCCGAGCTACTGGGTGAGAGTCCAACGCCTTAGCCACTGCACCAGCATACCAATTGATAATCTACAACCCAGAAGTAGTATATAAGCCATATCGCTTTATACAATTCGTAAATAATCCATGTGATTTGCCAGGGATTCGAACCCGGGCCTACTGGGTGTGAAGCCAGCGCTCTACCACAGAGCTACGGAACCAGTTGATATTCTACAACCCAGAAGTAGAATATAAGGTGGCACGGGAGACTGACCCTGGGTCTATGACTGACCGAGCGGTGACCTCGATTCCAGCCGGCCTATGATATTGTTGACCTCAGCGTTAAAATTTCTTTTAATGAATTAGAAAACTTAGATTTAAATATTATTACAAACTACACTTCTATATATATATATAGTTTCTTTCTCGCTCTTACATATTATTTTAACGGCTTTCTCTTTTTTTATTTTCTTTCGCATTTTAAACAGAAATATTTTTTCTTTGTCTTAGCTAATACAAACATCTGTTTTTATTATTATTTGAATTAAATCATTTTACCGTTTGTTTACAAACACACACACACACATATGGAGGGGTACAGGTCTAATTTTGAAATCAGATAATATTAAATAGGATATTTTAATTTGAATTAAATCATTTTACCGGGGTATTACAATAGTTTCTTTCTCTCTTGTTATTCTTTTTTCTTTCTTATAGTTTAAATATGATATTTTATTTTGAATTCAGGCCTGTTCCCGCTTTATTTATATCTAATATAAATTGTCATTTTAGAATTAATATATTTTTATAATTTTTGAAAATTGTCCCGCGCATACAGCTACTTATAAATAATATAGTAGCGGGGTTATTTAAGGCTTAACAAATAAAACTATTATCTGGAAAATTACTGGAAAAAATTTATAAATAAATTTAAGAATAATTATTAATACCTTGTCTAAAATAGTTTATACTCAAGGTTTACAATCAAATTTTGCAGACTTCTTAATATATACATGTGTTTTAAATATAAATACCTAAATATGTGTTTACACATGTGGTGTAGATGTCCCACCCGCATCTTACTTAACCAAAAAAAAAAAAAAAAATGTATTTTTGAATAATTGGGTAAACACAATAAAAACACGTGTTATAATTTTTAGGTATATTTCACAACAGCTTTAACTTTACAAAATATAACTTTTTACCTAGATTATAAAATTTTTAAAATAAATTAAATCTTGTGTTTTGTAGGCTCCACCTCTTTAATTGTCTTTTTTCACTCGAAGATTCACTCAGAGATTCTGTTCGTAATAATTATTTCTAACCTTTTATTTATACAGCAGTAGTAGATTAATAATAATAAAAACAGTAATATCGTAGTAATAATGACTTTTTTTAAAAAATCAAAATCAGCTGTAAACTGTATAGATAATAACATTTTTATACACTCTTCCTTAGGCTCAAATTCTGTAGATTTTGTACATGGTTCCTGCATCTCGTGCATGTCACCTTCCCAGATTGTAGGAATATTGAATTATGTCTTTTATACCGGGGAATTTAAAAGAATTCCTGACTACGAGTATAATGTTTACGGTACAGTGTTTAGACGGTAACTGAATGTAACCATGTAGTTTTGTAAAGGAACTGGATTAACACAATAAAAACACGTGTTATAATTTCTAGGTATATTTAACAAGTACAACAGATATAATTTTACAAAATATAACCTTTTGCCTAGGTTATAAAAATTTTAAATCAAATAAATCGAGTAGATCTTGTTGTTTTGTAGCTTCTGGCCCTTTAATTTTTTTTTTCCGCAGACTCCTGTGTTAACATTTGCGTGCACCCTGTCTGTTCTTTAATACCCTTGTTCATAGAATCTATTTGACGTAATAACATTTTTATATACTCTTCTGTAGACTCTAATTCTTGATTTGTAGAGGCTTCCATTGAGTCTGGTCCTTGTAAACCATCCTCCTTTATCTCTTGCACAGGTTCTGTAATATGTAAAACCTCTGGTTCTACCATGTGTAAACCCTCTTCCGTATAATGTTTCTGGTTTACAAATGCAATGGTTTTAGGATTATTGTAGATCCAAGCGGCAAGATTCTTGGCTACAGCCCGCGTACAAATTGAATAAGTATTGTGAACTGTGTGGTACGTGCAATTATCTAGGTTGGTGGAAAAGATTTGTTGAAACCCTTCCAGGTTGTGTATATTTATGACAGGTCTTTGCACAATCCTTTCAATCAGTTCTATGTTACCGTGCGCAAACACAAAACGGGCTTTGTCCACATGGAACGGTAGAGTTTCATTGAATTTTGTTAAGCTTGAAGTAGAGTAAGGTCTTACCTCGTTATATCTGTTTTTATATGAGTAACCGACATCGTATTCAACCATGTTACTGGGGATGCGTAGTATATAGTGAAAAGTCATTTCTGGTGTGGTGACAGTCAACTCTTTGGGGAACTTCAACTCGTCTGGTCCGGGTACAGAAGCAAGACAAACAATTACCCAGGGATAGGAATATTCAATCTTGGCTTTCATACCGGCAAATTTATAAGATTTCTTGACTGGAGCCATGATGTTTGTAGCACAGTCTATGGATGACAACTGAATCTGTGTAGTTCCTCCAAGATATACAAGAATTTAAATTATCAAATTGAGTGGTTGTAGAATTTAGGTGGACCGGAAATGCTGAGGTCAGCAGTACATAAGGTGGGGGTCATTGACCGGTAAGTAGGTCACCCAGCACCTCATTGTGTTTTTACATGTGGTGTGTTTAGTCGTCTTTTACCTCTGTACCTGTGAACATCTCTAACCACCACCAACCACTTCCTGCCGTATCTTTAACCTCAAACTACCCTCTAACCATTTCTCACACAAGGTATGTACAATAATTTTCATTCTGTAGTACATATAAGTATCATCAGTTAAATTAATTCAGTTTTATTATATATGTGGAAATATTAAACAAGTATTACTATTTAAATACTGTGCTCTGTAGTAGAAAAAAGTGCACCATATTCCTATAATGTGTTTTCATTTTTTGCAGATGTCTTCGTTCATTAACAAATTAAATATGAAAGTTGGTAACAGACCTAGCTTTATGAAGATAGTGGATTTGGTTGAAAATATACGTTACCCCATTTTGAGATTTGAGAAGTTTGATGGTGAATTTGGGCCTTACGTCACAGCTGAAATACGTTATGGAGGACGTTCTGTATCTGTAATCCTTCCTAGCAGATTTGAGACAAGAATTAGCAAAGAGGATCTAAATAATTATAACAGTGAGTACAATTAGCATTTTGTAATAAAATCTCTACTTTTGTATAAATTATATTGTATAATAATTTGTATAAATATTTAATGTATATTTTATTGTGTGTTGTAGCTTCAACATCAGGTACTTTAGATTTGATATTCAGAGGGATTGTCAACGTAGGAAATAAAAACAGAAAAATGTATCTCGTTGACTTCGAATACGCGCTGGAGGAATGAAAACGTTTTAAAAAAATTATATCTGTTGAAAATTGTATAAAATAATTATAAATAAAAAATCTTTGTTAATAATAGTTGTTTTGTAAGTCTTAAACCTAATCTTGTATATTTATTGTAAAGGTTAATGGGGGTATGGTACATATAAAAATACAAAGGTTTGTAAGTTATGTTTATATATTAAAAAAAATACATTATTATACACAAATTTTAACGCTTAAGAACTAATAATTCTAAAAATACAAACAACTGCTTTACAAAAAACAAAAGATCTTGTTTGTTTTGACTACATATATAACACAACTAGTTAGTTTATTAATTTACAATTATTGTACAAAGAATTTATTAATATATGACACCCAGAATTCTTAAAGAAGTAATTATATATTGTATCTCTTCTCCATGAGAGTTGCTTTCTTGGTCGGAGTTCCAAAGAAATTCAAGACGGTGTAACATTTCCATTACAGTATTAAAACATGGTTCGTTTTCTCTTAACTCTGGAGGTCTATGTTGAGTAACCTCAGAGGGGTCGTAATTTGAACTAGATGGTTTATCAACACCACATGTTTTATTCAGGTCATAATTAGAATTAACAATTTTTTTACACATGTTGTGTAAATCTCTTGACTGTACACCGGAGAGGGATGAGTCGGAATCATCGATATTTAGATGTGTTAACTGTGGGTGATTAGATTTCTTAGAGTTGGAGAATTCGTAGGTCCTATTTGAATTAATTGTTTTATCAAAGCTACATGTTTTATTCAAGTCATAATTAGAATTAACAATTTTTTGACACATGTAGTGTAAATCCCCTGGCTGTACAAACCCCGGGTCAGAGAGGGATGAGTCGGAATTATCTTCAATAGTTGGGTGTGTATTTCTTGATTTTTCTACGTCCGTTCCATTTTCCGATAGCGATGAATCTGACCCCTCAATATCTTTAAATGAGGTGGTGATCGAATCCTTTTCTGGCTCTGCTTGTATTTCTTTAACATGATTAAATAGTTTACCATGTGATTTAATTACTTCCGATGGTTGTGTTAAATCCTCTGGACCTCTCAAAAAATCTATATCTGCGAAATACCACAAAGTCGGAGTTTTTTTCTCGGTATTGATTTTCTTCAATTCTCTGCGATATGCAGTACGTAGAATATTAATTTTTCTACGTACCAGATTCATATCAGCTTTAGGTTCTACTTCTTTCATCTTTTCTACCAGTTTTTTGTACGCCTCGTCCTTCTTAATTCTATTTTTATATACTTCTCTTTTCACATCCCATAGTTCTGGTAAGCTGTGATAAGCCCCTATAAACTCGCGCCAGAATTTCTTATTATTTGGTAAAACCATTATGATAAACGTACAAGTAAGAAAAATGAATGGGGCTAAGGTGTTTCCTCGACCAACTACTGTTAAACACTGACACAAATATAACGTGCAACAAGCCCTTATACCCCTTGTAATATATATATATATATATATATATATATATTTACTATGTTTGTACAAAGTTTAATGCAAGCATATGTTTGCATAAACATCAAACAGCCCTATATACGTTACTTGTTTGTCAAACATCTTGTCAAACATCTTGTCAAACATCTTGTTTGTCAAACAGCCCTATATACAGTTACTTGTTTGTCAAACATCTTGTTTGTCAAACAGCCCTATATACAGTTACTTGTTTGTCAAACATCTTGTCAAACATCAAACTCAAACATCTTGTCAAACATCTTGTTTGTCAAACATCTTGTTTGTCAAACAGCCCTATATACAGTTACTTGTTTGTCAAGCATCAAACGTCAAACATCTTGTTTGTCAAACAACCCTATATACAGTTACTTGTTTGTCAAACATCTTGTTTGTCAAACAGCCCTATATACAGTTACTTGTTTGTCAAACATCTTGTTTGTCAAACATCTTGTTTGTCAAACAGCCCTATATACAGTTACTTGTTTGTCAAACATCTTGTCAAACATCATTCCTCAAACATCTTGTTTGTCAAACAGTCCTATATACAGTTGCTTGTTTGTCAAACATCTTGTTTGTCAAACATCTTGTTTGTCAAACAACCCTATAAACAGTTACTTGTTTGTCAAACATCTTGTCAAACATCTTGTTTGTCAAACAGCCCTATATACAGTTACTTGTTTGTCAAACATCTTGTTTGTCAAACATCTTGTTTGTCAAACAACCCTATAAACAGTTACTTGTTTGTCAAACATCTTGTCAAACATCTTGTTTGTCAAACAGCCCTATATACAGTTACTTGTTTGTCAAACATCTTGTCAAACATCTTGTTTGTCAAACATCTTGTTTGTCAAACAACCCTATAAACAGTTACTTGTTTGTCAAACATCTTGTCAAACATCTTGTTTGTCAAACAGCCCTATATACAGTTACTTGTTTGTCAAACATCTTGTTTGTCAAACAACCCTATAAACAGTTACTTGTTTGTCAAACATCTTGTCAAACATCTTGTTTGTCAAACATCTTGTTTGTCAAACATCTTGTTTGTCAAACAACCCTATAAACAGTTACTTGTTTGTCAAACATCTTGTCAAACATCTTGTTTGTCAAACAGCCCTATATACAGTTACTTGTTTGTCAAACATCTTGTCAAACATCTTGTTTGTCAAACATCATACATCAAACAGACCTATATACAGTTACTTGTTTGTCAAACACCTTGTCAAACATCTTGTTTGTCAAACATCATACAGCCCTATATATAGTTACTTGTTTGTCAAAACATCAAACAGTCCTATACATAGTTAAATGTTTGCACAAAAACATAAACATTTTAGGTAAGTTCAGTATACCTGGAGTATGTGAGTATGGCAGCACCTCTCAAGAATAAATCAGGTGGGCTTGTAACTGCTGCGTTTAGAAAAATATGTAAAGAACAAACCCCCAAGAACCTCCATACAGACAAGGGAACTGAATTTTTTAACAAAACATTTAAAGTTTTAATTACCAGCCTTGGTATCAACCACTATACCACCCACTCTGGGCTAAAAGCCACAATGGTAGAGAGATTCAACAGAACATTAAAAACTAAAATGTGGAAGAGGTTTGCTATCCAGGGAAGTTTTAGATGGTTAGATATCTTACCTGTGTTAGTTACAGAATATAATAATACTGTCCATTCTACAACAAAAATGAAACCCGTTGAAGTGGGGCCTCAGACTCCAATTAACTTGTACAGAAAAGTAAAACTTGACATCAGAGCACCTAAATTCTCTGTTGGAGACCATGTGCGGATTTCAAAATTCAAGAGTGTATTCTCAAAAGGCTACCAGGCGAATTTTAGCACCGAGATATTTCAAGTTAGTGAAATTAAAAGAAACTCTATACCTGTGACCTACCTGCTTCAAGACTCAAGAGGAAACCCGATAATCGGTTCCTTTTATGAACCTGAGTTGACTTCTGTTAAATACCCCGATTCTTACCTTGTGGAAGCTATTTTAAAAAAAAAAAAGAAACCGTCCTAAAGCCTGACACCGGCCTAAAACGTGGTTAACCTAAAAGAAGTGAGGCTAGAATATCAAATGTTCTTTAAAAATTCAATGAATAAATTACGCATGCGGGATAGGTCTACTTGCTTACCCACACACAAGAAGAGGTCACCTTGAGCTGTCTAGATTTACAAATTAAATTTAAGGTGTAATACATACTCTATGTACAAATTCACGCGCAACTGTGAATGAAATAGTTCCAAATTACAAGAAGTAGCCAACTTGAATTGGTTAGCTTAAAGTAAGAGCTAGCCAATTCAAGTTGGCTAGCTCTTACTTTAAGCTAACCAATTCAAGTTGGCTACTTCTTGTAATTTGGAACTATTTCATTCACAGTTGCGCGTGAATTTGTACATAGAGTATGTATTACACCTTAAATTTAATTTGTAAATCTAGACAGCTCAAGGTGACCTCTTCTTGTGTGTGGGTAAGCAAGTAGACCTATCCCGCATGCGTAATTTATTCATTGAATTTTTAAAGAACATTTGATATTCTAGCCTCACTTCTTTTAGGTTAACCACGTTTTAGGCCGGTGTCAGGCTTTAGGACGGTTTCTTTTTTTTTTTTAAAATAGCTTCCACAAGGTAAGAATCGGGGTATTTAACAGAAGTCAACTCAGGTTCATAAAAGGAACCGATTATCGGGTTTCCTCTTGAGTCTTGAAGCAGGTAGGTCACAGGTATAGAGTTTCTTTTAATTTCACTAACTTGAAATATCTCGGTGCTAAAATTCGCCTGGTAGCCTTTTGAGAATACACTCTTGAATTTTGAAATCCGCACATGGTCTCCAACAGAGAATTTAGGTGCTCTGATGTCAAGTTTTACTTTTCTGTACAAGTTAATTGGAGTCTGAGGCCCCACTTCAACGGGTTTCATTTTTGTTGTAGAATGGACAGTATTATTATATTCTGTAACTAACACAGGTAAGATATCTAACCATCTAAAACTTCCCTGGATAGCAAACCTCTTCCACATTTTAGTTTTTAATGTTCTGTTGAATCTCTCTACCATTGTGGCTTTTAGCCCAGAGTGGGTGGTATAGTGGTTGATACCAAGGCTGGTAATTAAAACTTTAAATGTTTTGTTAAAAAATTCAGTTCCCTTGTCTGTATGGAGGTTCTTGGGGGTTTGTTCTTTACATATTTTTCTAAACGCAGCAGTTACAAGCCCACCTGATTTATTCTTGAGAGGTGCTGCCATACTCACATACTCCAGGTATACTGAACTTACCTAAAATGTTTATGTTTTTGTGCAAACATTTAACTATGTATAGGACTGTTTGATGTTTTGACAAACAAGTAACTATATATAGGGCTGTATGATGTTTGACAAACAAGATGTTTGACAAGGTGTTTGACAAACAAGTAACTGTATATAGGTCTGTTTGATGTATGATGTTTGACAAACAAGATGTTTGACAAGATGTTTGACAAACAAGTAACTGTATATAGGGCTGTTTGACAAACAAGATGTTTGACAAGATGTTTGACAAACAAGTAACTGTTTATAGGGTTGTTTGACAAACAAGATGTTTGACAAACAAGATGTTTGACAAACAAGATGTTTGACAAGATGTTTGACAAACAAGTAACTGTTTATAGGGTTGTTTGACAAACAAGATGTTTGACAAACAAGATGTTTGACAAACAAGTAACTGTATATAGGGCTGTTTGACAAACAAGATGTTTGACAAGATGTTTGACAAACAAGTAACTGTTTATAGGGTTGTTTGACAAACAAGATGTTTGACAAACAAGATGTTTGACAAGATGTTTGACAAACAAGTAACTGTATATAGGGCTGTTTGACAAACAAGATGTTTGACAAGATGTTTGACAAACAAGTAACTGTTTATAGGGTTGTTTGACAAACAAGATGTTTGACAAACAAGATGTTTGACAAACAAGTAACTGTATATAGGGCTGTTTGACAAACAAGATGTTTGACAAGATGTTTGACAAACAAGTAACTGTTTATAGGGTTGTTTGACAAACAAGATGTTTGACAAACAAGATGTTTGACAAACAAGCAACTGTATATAGGACTGTTTGACAAACAAGATGTTTGAGGAATGATGTTTGACAAGATGTTTGACAAACAAGTAACTGTATATAGGGCTGTTTGACAAACAAGATGTTTGACAAACAAGATGTTTGACAAACAAGTAACTGTATATAGGGCTGTTTGACAAACAAGATGTTTGACAAACAAGTAACTGTATATAGGGTTGTTTGACAAACAAGATGTTTGACGTTTGATGCTTGACAAACAAGTAACTGTATATAGGGCTGTTTGACAAACAAGATGTTTGACAAACAAGATGTTTGACAAGATGTTTGAGTTTGATGTTTGACAAGATGTTTGACAAACAAGTAACTGTATATAGGGCTGTTTGACAAACAAGATGTTTGACAAACAAGTAACTGTATATAGGGCTGTTTGACAAACAAGATGTTTGACAAGATGTTTGACAAGATGTTTGACAAACAAGTAACGTATATAGGGCTGTTTGATGTTTATGCAAACATATGCTTGCATTAAACTTTGTACAAACATAGTAAATATATATATATATATATATATATATATATTACAAGGGGTATAAGGGCTTGTTGCACGTTATATTTGTGTCAGTGTTTAACAGTAGTTGGTCGAGGAAACACCTTAGCCCCATTCATTTTTCTTACTTGTACGTTTATCATAATGGTTTTACCAAATAATAAGAAATTCTGGCGCGAGTTTATAGGGGCTTATCACAGCTTACCAGAACTATGGGATGTGAAAAGAGAAGTATATAAAAATAGAATTAAGAAGGACGAGGCGTACAAAAAACTGGTAGAAAAGATGAAAGAAGTAGAACCTAAAGCTGATATGAATCTGGTACGTAGAAAAATTAATATTCTACGTACTGCATATCGCAGAGAATTGAAGAAAATCAATACCGAGAAAAAAACTCCGACTTTGTGGTATTTCGCAGATATAGATTTTTTGAGAGGTCCAGAGGATTTAACACAACCATCGGAAGTAATTAAATCACATGGTAAACTATTTAATCATGTTAAAGAAATACAAGCAGAGCCAGAAAAGGATTCGATCACCACCTCATTTAAAGATATTGAGGGGTCAGATTCATCGCTATCGGAAAATGGAACGGACGTAGAAAAATCAAGAAATACACACCCAACTATTGAAGATAATTCCGACTCATCCCTCTCTGACCCGGGGTTTGTACAGCCAGGGGATTTACACTACATGTGTCAAAAAATTGTTAATTCTAATTATGACTTGAATAAAACATGTAGCTTTGATAAAACAATTAATTCAAATAGGACCTACGAATTCTCCAACTCTAAGAAATCTAATCACCCACAGTTAACACATCTAAATATCGATGATTCCGACTCATCCCTCTCCGGTGTACAGTCAAGAGATTTACACAACATGTGTAAAAAAATTGTTAATTCTAATTATGACCTGAATAAAACATGTGGTGTTGATAAACCATCTAGTTCAAATTACGACCCCTCTGAGGTTACTCAACATAGACCTCCAGAGTTAAGAGAAAACGAACCATGTTTTAATACTGTAATGGAAATGTTACACCGTCTTGAATTTCTTTGGAACTCCGACCAAGAAAGCAACTCTCATGGAGAAGAGATACAATATATAATTACTTCTTTAAGAATTCTGGGTGTCATATATTAATAAATTCTTTGTACAATAATTGTAAATTAATAAACTAACTAGTTGTGTTATATATGTAGTCAAAACAAACAAGATCTTTTGTTTTTTGTAAAGCAGTTGTTTGTATTTTTAGAATTATTAGTTCTTAAGCGTTAAAATTTGTGTATAATAATGTATTTTTTTTAATATATAAACATAACTTACAAACCTTTGTATTTTTATATGTACCATACCCCCATTAACCTTTACAATAAATATACAAGATTAGGTTTAAGACTTACAAAACAACTATTATTAACAAAGATTTTTTATTTATAATTATTTTATACAATTTTCAACAGATATAATTTTTTTAAAACGTTTTCATTCCTCCAGCGCGTATTCGAAGTCAACGAGATACATTTTTCTGTTTTTATTTCCTACGTTGACAATCCCTCTGAATATCAAATCTAAAGTACCTGATGTTGAAGCTACAACACACAATAAAATATACATTAAATATTTATACAAATTATTATACAATATAATTTATACAAAAGTAGAGATTTTATTACAAAATGCTAATTGTACTCACTGTTATAATTATTTAGATCCTCTTTGCTAATTCTTGTCTCAAATCTGCTAGGAAGGATTACAGATACAGAACGTCCTCCATAACGTATTTCAGCTGTGACGTAAGGCCCAAATTCACCATCAAACTTCTCAAATCTCAAAATGGGGTAACGTATATTTTCAACCAAATCCACTATCTTCATAAAGCTAGGTCTGTTACCAACTTTCATATTTAATTTGTTAATGAACGAAGACATCTGCAAAAAATGAAAACACATTATAGGAATATGGTGCACTTTTTTCTACTACAGAGCACAGTATTTAAATAGTAATACTTGTTTAATATTTCCACATATATAATAAAACTGAATTAATTTAACTGATGATACTTATATGTACTACAGAATGAAAATTATTGTACATACCTTGTGTGAGAAATGGTTAGAGGGTAGTTTGAGGTTAAAGATACGGCAGGAAGTGGTTGGTGGTGGTTAGAGATGTTCACAGGTACAGAGGTAAAAGACGACTAAACACACCACATGTAAAAACACAATGAGGTGCTGGGTGACCTACTTACCGGTCAATGACCCCCACCTTATGTACTGCTGACCTCAGCATTTCCGGTCCACCTAAATTCTACAACCACTCAATTTGATAATTTAAATTCTTGTATATCTTGGAGGAACTACACAGATTCAGTTGTCATCCATAGACTGTGCTACAAACATCATGGCTCCAGTCAAGAAATCTTATAAATTTGCCGGTATGAAAGCCAAGATTGAATATTCCTATCCCTGGGTAATTGTTTGTCTTGCTTCTGTACCCGGACCAGACGAGTTGAAGTTCCCCAAAGAGTTGACTGTCACCACACCAGAAATGACTTTTCACTATATACTACGCATCCCCAGTAACATGGTTGAATACGATGTCGGTTACTCATATAAAAACAGATATAACGAGGTAAGACCTTACTCTACTTCAAGCTTAACAAAATTCAATGAAACTCTACCGTTCCATGTGGACAAAGCCCGTTTTGTGTTTGCGCACGGTAACATAGAACTGATTGAAAGGATTGTGCAAAGACCTGTCATAAATATACACAACCTGGAAGGGTTTCAACAAATCTTTTCCACCAACCTAGATAATTGCACGTACCACACAGTTCACAATACTTATTCAATTTGTACGCGGGCTGTAGCCAAGAATCTTGCCGCTTGGATCTACAATAATCCTAAAACCATTGCATTTGTAAACCAGAAACATTATACGGAAGAGGGTTTACACATGGTAGAACCAGAGGTTTTACATATTACAGAACCTGTGCAAGAGATAAAGGAGGATGGTTTACAAGGACCAGACTCAATGGAAGCCTCTACAAATCAAGAATTAGAGTCTACAGAAGAGTATATAAAAATGTTATTACGTCAAATAGATTCTATGAACAAGGGTATTAAAGAACAGACAGGGTGCACGCAAATGTTAACACAGGAGTCTGCGGAAAAAAAAAATTAAAGGGCCAGAAGCTACAAAACAACAAGATCTACTCGATTTATTTGATTTAAAATTTTTATAACCTAGGCAAAAGGTTATATTTTGTAAAATTATATCTGTTGTACTTGTTAAATATACCTAGAAATTATAACACGTGTTTTTATTGTGTTAATCCAGTTCCTTTACAAAACTACATGGTTACATTCAGTTACCGTCTAAACACTGTACCGTAAACATTATACTCGTAGTCAGGAATTCTTTTAAATTCCCCGGTATAAAAGACATAATTCAATATTCCTACAATCTGGGAAGGTGACATGCACGAGATGCAGGAACCATGTACAAAATCTACAGAATTTGAGCCTAAGGAAGAGTGTATAAAAATGTTATTATCTATACAGTTTACAGCTGATTTTGATTTTTTAAAAAAAGTCATTATTACTACGATATTACTGTTTTTATTATTATTAATCTACTACTGCTGTATAAATAAAAGGTTAGAAATAATTATTACGAACAGAATCTCTGAGTGAATCTTCGAGTGAAAAAAGACAATTAAAGAGGTGGAGCCTACAAAACACAAGATTTAATTTATTTTAAAAATTTTATAATCTAGGTAAAAAGTTATATTTTGTAAAGTTAAAGCTGTTGTGAAATATACCTAAAAATTATAACACGTGTTTTTATTGTGTTTACCCAATTATTCAAAAATACATTTTTTTTTTTTTTTTTGGTTAAGTAAGATGCGGGTGGGACATCTACACCACATGTGTAAACACATATTTAGGTATTTATATTTAAAACACATGTATATATTAAGAAGTCTGCAAAATTTGATTGTAAACCTTGAGTATAAACTATTTTAGACAAGGTATTAATAATTATTCTTAAATTTATTTATAAATTTTTTCCAGTAATTTTCCAGATAATAGTTTTATTTGTTAAGCCTTAAATAACCCCGCTACTATATTATTTATAAGTAGCTGTATGCGCGGGACAATTTTCAAAAATTATAAAAATATATTAATTCTAAAATGACAATTTATATTAGATATAAATAAAGCGGGAACAGGCCTGAATTCAAAATAAAATATCATATTTAAACTATAAGAAAGAAAAAAGAATAACAAGAGAGAAAGAAACTATTGTAATACCCCGGTAAAATGATTTAATTCAAATTAAAATATCCTATTTAATATTATCTGATTTCAAAATTAGACCTGTACCCCTCCATATGTGTGTGTGTGTGTTTGTAAACAAACGGTAAAATGATTTAATTCAAATAATAATAAAAACAGATGTTTGTATTAGCTAAGACAAAGAAAAAATATTTCTGTTTAAAATGCGAAAGAAAATAAAAAAAGAGAAAGCCGTTAAAATAATATGTAAGAGCGAGAAAGAAACTATATATATATATAGAAGTGTAGTTTGTAATAATATTTAAATCTAAGTTTTCTAATTCATTAAAAGAAATTTTAACGCTGAGGTCAACAATATCATAGGCCGGCTGGAATCGAGGTCACCGCTCGGTCAGTCATAGACCCAGGGTCAGTCTCCCGTGCCACCTTATATTCTACTTCTGGGTTGTAGAATATCAACTGGTTCCGTAGCTCTGTGGTAGAGCGCTGGCTTCACACCCAGTAGGCCCGGGTTCGAATCCCTGGCAAATCACATGGATTATTTACGAATTGTATAAAGCGATATGGCTTATATACTACTTCTGGGTTGTAGATTATCAATTGGTATGCTGGTGCAGTGGCTAAGGCGTTGGACTCTCACCCAGTAGCTCGGGGTTCGATACTCATCAAAGGCACAGCTTTTTTACAGGTATTTCTCTACAAGATGGTGGACCAGGATATTCGAAAAAGGACCGGGAGATTTGAAAATTAAACAGGACCGCGAAATTTGAAAAATTCAAAAACCAAGATGGCCGACACGTGACGTCAGAGGGTGGTACACCTGGAGGGTGGCAGGGGGTGGCAGACCTGGAGGGGGGTGGAGGGGGGTGGTAGACATGGAGGGGGGTAGTGGGGGAAGGGGGGAGGAGTGGGGGGTAGTGGGGGAAGGGGGGAGGAGTGGGAGGTGGGCGTGGCCTCGAGGAGTGGGGGTATGACGTAGGGGGTCAGGAGTGGGGTTGGACTCAAGTGTCCCCATACCTACTTCCTATCTTATCATTCATTCTATTTCACAACTTCTAGTCAAATCCTTATACATTTTTTTATAAAATACAATTATTTTCTCTTACTCTTAGTAGATCAATTCAACCGCTAGTTTTGTTAATGTTTTTTTAAATACACTTTTTTGAACAATTATAGCTCAGCTTCGGCAATAGATAGAGATATGGGGTTTGCGGGGTCTGAAAATTACATTCTTTTAATTTAAATTTCATATCTATAACTTAACAAACTATAGGGTAAAAGCTATGCAATTACGGTTTGAATTAGGATCTTACAAAAAGTCGTTGCCCGAGTAGTAATCATTGTCTGGTATTATAGTTTTGATAGAATAAATAACCTTATGATGGAGTGGGGTTTTTTTGTAGGTAAGTGGAAGAAGTCCATCAGTGCTATAACAAACATTGAAGATATGAGATATGTCAGCACAATGTTGCTTGAAATTGAAGATCAAATGCCAAATTACTCGTTTATGCAAGATGGTGCCCCGTCCCATCGCTCCTTGCTAACAATTCAGTACTTGCAAGAGAATTTCCCAGACTTCATTCAGCCAAACGAGTGGCCGCCCTACAGTCCAGACCTAAATCCAATTGTTTATACTCTGTCTGGGGTTGGTTAGAACAAAGAGTGCACGAGGGGGGGGGGGGCAGAATAAAGTACATTTATTAACTTCGTAGGACGATTCTTCGTGCCTGGGATGATATGCGTCAATCAAGTATTGCTGGGGTCATATCCCACTGGAGAAGAAGAGTGCAGGCTGCTGTAAATGTACAAGGAGGACATATTGAACCCTACAACCTTTTAAATTAAATTAAAAAGTAAATCTGTAAAATATACATTAGTTTTTTCAGTAATTTTGAGAAATGTTCATTTTTTTAAATACATCTATTTTATCAAAACTGCCCGGACAAAGACTTTTTTAAGACCCTAATTCAAACTGTCTTACATGACTTTTACCCAATAGTATGTTAACTAATTAATATGAAATTTAATGTAGAAAATTGTAGTTTTCAGACCCCGCAAACCCCATATCTCTACTTATTACAGAAGCTGAGCTATGTGTTCAAAAACGTGCGGTTTTTTGCCCACCCTGTTTATATATGTATATTGTATATACTCTATCTGATTTCACTACAAGATGTTTTGTACAGGCGATATTTCTGAACAACTCTTGAAAAAACTAACTAGCCAATCATGAAGTGATGCAGATATATTTTTTTGCATCCGACTATCTGATCTCTCTAGTGCCAAAAAAGGTGTTTTTGATAGTGTACCCTGTTATCACGAGTAATTTTTTTACGTGAAGACCAAATCGAATATAAAGTTGAATATAAATATAACATAAAATAACATTGAATATAAATCTTTCACTTAGACGAGTCTCGAATCACAAACTTCGTTACATGCAATTTTGTTTCAACCAAGCCAATTTACTCTACCTCGCCTAAAGAAATTTCACTTCAAAAAATCATTCTATTAACAAAATCCTTGATATTTTCTTGAATTTTGGGTGCTCAGTGCTCATATTAAAGAATAAATACAAATTAAGAGAAATCTTAATTCAATTGCAATTTCAATCATCAAATTTTCATCATTCAGACTTTTCAAGAATTAAAAAGTCCCTCCTACCTCTATTTTCTTTTGCAAAATACTCCTGCCATTTTTAATCATAACATATATGAAGGTTATATATTAGCATAAATAGAGAGGTTGTATATTAGCATATTATAGAGGTTTACCAAAAATAATCAATTAAAATATGTAAAATGGGTAAATTGTTTGTTTATATATTTATTTTCGGTTTTATAATTTTGGATGTACGAGTATATAATGTAAAATATTTGATTTTATATTTAGATAGTAATGAAAGTTCATTTGGTTGTTTTCATTAGAAGTTGTACGAGAAGCATCTGGTTGAACCGACATGTTATAATGTAGGCATAAAAGGCCAGCCGAGTTAGTGTGTGCAGGAGTAAATGTTTATTTCAGATAACATTATAAACAGCTTGTTACGGACGCGGCCGGGTGAACAGGTAATAGTGAGTTGAATCTATATAGACCATCATACGACGACAAACTGATATTTATATTAGACAATAGGAAAACAACATTTCATATCTGTACGACGAGGTCATAAACTGAATAATTACATTCAGTAGCTATTAAAAAAAGCTTCTCTGGAGTGAGTCCACTGTCGAGGGAGAACAATATGCATCCTTGACTGTATAGTGACCGCGTGGTAATAGATTAACTGTGTAACACAGAGGAACAAAGCATTTTGTTACTTCCTCCCTTATAAAGGAACCGCGCGTTCTCACTTCTCTTACAATCTATATATACGCTACGCATAGCGACAACTCCCATTTAATGTTAATTATGATGTTCATTTTAACGTGTAAATAAAGTTGTTTTAGTGGATTAAATTGTAATCGATATGCCTTATTGGACAGTTAATAAAATTCGCTAATATAAGAGTGAACAATTTTTTTTTTCTCCACTAGGGAGAAAAAGTTATGATTTTGAATTAGTTCAGAGGGACTAAAGTAAGTCTTTTCATCCCTAAACTCAAAAAGTAGGGAGAAAAAGTAAAAGTAGGGCGAAAAAGTAAAGTAGGGTAAAAAAGTAAAGATTGCAACTTAATCATTTTATAAATATGTAGTAGAAAATGAATGATGAATGGCTAATGTAATGAAGTTGTTAAAATCAGGTTGGTGACACTGCTATTTCGACCATGTTTATAACCTGCATCTAAATAACCTTCTATTTGAGCTTAATTCCATCTCTTAGTTGTTTTTAAAATTGAATCTCTTATATCTGCTATTAAAAGTGCTAATAATTATTGTTATTTATTAAAATAATAAATAAAAACTGTGCAATGGACGAAAATGTGTATTTTCTTCCTACTGGAGATGAAATATTGTATGTACCTCGTGAGTAAAGTGCCATTATTCCCCTCGCGATAATTATCTCCCTCGGCTTCGCCTCAGGAGCTAATTAGAGATATTCCCTCGGCTGCGCCTCGGGAATTAAAGAGTCTAATTCCCTTGGCTTCGCCTCGGGATTTAGAGACCATGGTTCCTTTGGCTTCGCCTGAAGAACCATCTTTTTAGCTCAGGGAATAATGGCTTACTTTACTCCCTAGGTGCATAAATAACTATTTATTGTCAAACTAAATAGAAAAAATCGGTCCGAGACAACTCAGACAAACTTTCTCATATATGAGTTTATAATTACTTAGCCCAGTGTTTCCATTTATTAGTTTTCAAATGTACATTTAAATATTATTGAACATTTCATCAAAATTTATCATAAAAATAACTTCTCCTGGTCGGGGAATCGAACCCGGGCTCTCTCCGTCCGCGTTTTAAGCTAATATCTCAGGAACTAGATTTTTCCCGGGAAAACGGCTTATATCGTTGGATTCGTATTCAAATGGACTACATTTTAGAATTTTTTAATCAAAATCGTCGGAACCGTTTTCGAGAAATAATTTTTTTTCATGTTTTTCCAGAGTTTTTGGGGGGTAGCGCCCCCAAATTTAGAGCTAAAATTCATTTCTCGATTTCGCCTCGGGGTATGATTTTTCTGAACATGTATGCCAAATTTCGTCAAAATCGGCCCAGTAGTTTGGGCTCCAGGCGTCTGCACAGACGACAGACAGACGACAGACGACAGACGACAGACAGACATTTTTTAAAAACCACTTTTTTGGACTCAGGGGACCTCAAAACGTGTAAATCCATCAAAATCTCAAAATCGAATTTTCGCGCCATCACAATACTTTCTCTTTATATGAGAAAGTAAAAAAGTGGATTATTTAACACTTATTTTTTCGCTTTCTGTTACCGTTGAAGTATAAATGTTTGTAATGGTAACAGAAAGTAAAAACATAAATGTTTAAAACATATAGATATATATAGAATGTTCAAATTACTAAAAAGTACATGTACATCCCAATTGAAATGAATATTACCTAACTTCAGGTGAAATGACAAGAATCGGGAAGATTCAAATAAAATATTTCAAGAATATAACCAGTTTAATGTAATATAACTTCTAATCAATCAGCTTGAGAATGACCCAAGAAGAGGTCGAAATATTGCAAAAGTGAGCTTTTTAATTCATTAATAGACCCAACTACTTGAAAATTGAATACTACAAATAACAATTTCTAATTTATCAAATAGAAAATGTTTAAAATTAGACCTGTTTCTACCGGCCTTTCATGATTGAATACCTTTTCTTTCCTTCTCTTTGGAAAGGATAAAATACAAATTGGGAAAATTTTAATTTAATCTGACGATTTATACAATCACTATTATCTCTAATTGTCTCTCTCTCTCATTCTTTATATTTATTATATATATATATATATATATATATATATATATATATATATATATATATATATATATATATATATATATATATATATATATATATATATATATATATATATTTTCTTGAAAGCAGTGACACTGGTATTGACAGAAATTAAAAATAAATAGGGTGAGTCACGCACATTAATTAGAACCGTAAATTTTATTCTGAAAATTCACCTGAAAAACCGGAAAAGTTGAAGCCAAAAACAGTTTCGAGTTTAAATGCAAATAAGCAGGCAGTTTATTTCTCTTTGTCAGGCTTGGGGGGGGGGGGGGGGGGGCTTATGACAAATTTATAGGCTGCCAAATGTAAACTTAAAGAAGGGGGAGTCGGGGGTGGCTCATTAAATTATAAGCTACGCAAAATGTTAAGGGTCCCTTGGGTAGAAGTAAAGGGGTAGTATCGCTGAGGTAGGATTTAGGGTGCCTATTATTTTATCAGAACTTTATTAATCTCGATCCTGTGAGGGTCTAGGGTCACCCTAACGTCACACTCCCCCATTTCTACGTATAATCCAACCCTTATGTCAACTTTCACCCCCTTTGATTTAAGGATTTTTTAAAAAATTAAAAATAATAAAACGACGAACCATTATGGAGTCGATGCATTTCCCTCGGGTACACCCTTCTTAATAAACCCTCTATTACTAACCATACATTGTCTTTCTATTCACTTCAGTAGAATTGTCTCCTGACTTCAATTTCATGCCTAGCAACTCTTTAATCACTCGTGGAAATTACATTTTCACTTGTTTCACTTACCCCTAATGAAATATTGTAATAAAATCATTCTAGCAATTTGCATTTTTATCCTTCTACCCTCTTGCTTTAACAAAACTAATATTATACAAAACGTTTGAACAATAGCTTGATTAAAAATTAACTGCCGTCAGTATTATTTTAACTTAATGAAAACAATGTATTAGAATTAGTATTTAACTATTTATCATTCTATATAGGTAACCATCACCATCTGTAAATGGTATTAATAAGCTGATCTTTATTGCTTCCGATCTTATCTAAGGTAACGGAAGCATTCTGTCGATGGAATTACTTTTATGTCTCCGAATTTAAAAGTTCCTGGACAGACATCAGGGAACATTTCGATCTCGTGACCGTCTGTTATTCACCATTTTTGTTATTCACCCTCATATCTTTTGATGTAGGTCATAATTACCCCATGATTTTGATAGTAGGTCATAATTATCCACATGATTTTGATGGTAGGTCATAATTGCTTCATTGTTTTCCCCATATTAATTTCGACTTGATGCATCCATTCCTATCTCTTCCGTATTTCATAATTATACTTATATCTTTATAGAAGAACTCATCTGATTTTTAAGTGTTTGTCGAAAGTAGACTAAAAATTGTCTCATATTAATTTAAACCTTCTACGCAGGTCCAAACAACCCAATTTTAAATTTCCAGTGGGATCAAATTACTTTGACTTAATCTTCCTATATATATGTTTTTCAACCTTGATGAACACTAATTTTTTTCTATCAATTCTTTTTTTCTTATAAAAAACAAAAAACAATTGAGACAGATTTAAAAAGGGAGGATCTGTCGTTGTCTTATAATTTCTTAAGCTTCTCCCTTCTTAATGCGAGGAAGCTATGTGCCACACTAATTGACATTCTACTATTATTGTTTATGCATTGATCTATGACAGTAAATGATTGGAGTATAGGGTGATCAACCAGATTACACACTCAACAATACAGACAAGATATGATTATTTTGTAATAAAGAACTTTTTGGAACTTGCATAACAACGTTGTGGGTCAATAGTAACACCTTTCAGTCAATAGTAGCTTACTTTATTTTTAAAAGCCGTTTCTCCACCACACGTGGTTACCTATATACCATATATGAGGGAGGAAATTATTTATATATTCTTATTAAAGATATATAAGTTATTGAATTATAATCGATAAATCTACTCTAGTATTGCAGTCATATCATTTGTGAAAAGTTGAATTTACAGAAAAACAAAAAAATTGCTATTTTTTTGTTCTCCTACAATCTTTCTTTTTCCTGGGATCATTGTTTCTTATTTCCTTTAAGTAAAGAAACTCTTACCTCTATAAAACTAAATATAACAAAAACGGTAGAAAGAAAAAAGATTGGAAGTATACGAAGAAAGTCTCGACTTATTTGTTTTGCTTTTACCCAATACGTGATCTCGATGGTAAAATATAAGAAATAGGAAAAAATGTCGTTGTTTAGAATATTTGACGTTTGCGTTTGTTTGAGGTAACACTGGTACTGGGGGAGATGAATGTTTGTGTTATTCTGTATAAGGGAAGCGAGGGGAAAAGAAAAAAAGATATTGATATATTGACTATATAGGAAGGTGGTTCAGGCTTCCTCGACATTGCCAAAAACCTTTCCCCTATACACATATTAAGGGATGACTAGAAATCACGAGACTTTTGATCTTGTTTATACTTCCTGCCAACTCATATTGTGTTGTATTCTTTAGAACGACGTGTTTGTTTTAGACCAACATATTGTAGTTAATGTTTACTTCTTTAGTTGTCTTGTAAAACCATGATATCATCACCACACTGAGTCACAAGCATTCTCCTATTTTCCATCAATGGCCGAACAGAGATTTTATTAATTTGTATATGTATATCTTGTAAGTTGGCAATCTTTCTTGGCATTATTTAAGAGGTATATTTTTCGTCATATAGGTGAATTTTCACATAAGCTTCACATTGGTAGATCTGCGTTTACCTCATTTATCCCTCAATAAATTCAACAAAACGCAAATAAAATTATTTCTGCTCAGTCTCAGTTTTATTAGTAGCTATCACACCCAAAATGTTAGATATTTTGTGTTTGGATCGGTTATATTGTGAAAGCTGAGTTGGGCGATACCTATTATAAAACACCGGTGATTTCATAAATTTTGTAACTTGCTCTTCTGTTATTGCCTTATCATTCTCTTGTCATTTTTTGACAGGATGGCTTCCAGAATAATTGTCTATCCACTTGCCATCATTTGTTGACAGGGGTCTTCCAGGATAATTTTCTGTCCACTTGTTTTCATTTGTTGACAGGGTGGCTTCCAGAACCATTTAATTGCAAGTTTTATTTTCTTATGTTGGTATCGGATACAACCTAGGTGACCATCATTTGAAGAAATTGTTAAGAAGTGGGGGTATAAAGGGAAAATGTTGAATGATTCAACACCTGTTTGAGTATGTTTTTGAAGCATCTCTCTCAGAAGATACAACCTCTTCAACATTCTGCCGCTAACTCTTTATACATATTTGAGCCGATATCAGTAGAGGGACTCTACCCCACTTTTCCCCGGTAGCCGAGTTAAAGCCGGTCTTGTTGCCACAAGGAAAAGCTCTTCTCTGCCGTCCCACAGATGCATAACAGAGTGAGCCGGGGGAGTATGGAAGTGGAATACCTTGCCACAAGTCCCCCGCGGGACAGGAAACCTATATCCCCTTGGAAAAAAACCCCTCATCCTCCTTCACACGGTTATTCAATAACCCCCCGCAAAATCCCCTCTGGGCTTCGCAATCTTGTAAAAATCCTTTCAACTATTCATAAAGCTGTATATGTTACCGCTTCAAGTGGATCTCAGTGCAGCCGGAATGTCCGCCTTTCACCGCTAAATCCACCGATATCGGCATATTCACTGAATCTCCCCCAACTTTCTGAAAATGGAATAAAAAACCCACTTACCACTTACTGAATCATTGATATGGGATATTTGAGAATTTTCCGACGGGACTCTGAATTTGTGTATCTTATGTAAATATTATTCATAGATTTCAAGACAAGTTTTTTTTATTATTATTTCTTAAATTAATTTAAAGAACGTTTGTTAATTAGTGTGGCACATAGCTTCCTCACGTCCTATTGAAAGAATGGTCAATTAAGTAAAATTAAAGATGTGCTGAAAACCGAAAGAATTAACCAACGTTTAGAATTTATCATTTTTTTCATTGTTGACAGAGTGATTCCAGGATCATTTAATTTAATGATATGTGAGTGACAATTTTTAAGTTTTATTTTTTTATGTTCGTATCCGATAAAACCTAGGTGTCCATCATTTGAAAAAAAATCTTAAGAATTTGGGGTATAAAGGAAAAATGTAGCATATGTAAATAAACGCTATTTAGAAATGTGCCAGAAAAACATGAATAGTATTTTTCTTTTTTTCTTTTGGGACACCCATGAATTTTTATTAGTTATTATTTATATTTTATACAACTCTAATTAACTGAGTCCTAATTTGAATTTCGTCTAGTTCAATATTAAAACATTGTAATTTTGATGTTTTCTTTTAGTCAACAGCATATAAATAAATACCATCGTTAAAATTTGTATGACCTTGGTTTTTTTAAAAATATTATGCAAATGGCTGCCATGATTTGTTTGCTTATTAGAACTAGAGAGATATAAACACTTGCTAGACAATGTATACCGCAGGGTGATTATTCTCTTATGAAGCCGGTAACCAGGGGCGGATCCAGGGGGGGGCGAGGGGGGCGACCGCCCAGGGCCCCGCGCCTTGGAGGGCCCCGCGCCATAGAAAATTAAAATAAAATACTTCTACTTAACAGGCAAATTTATAGTCCATAGTGAAGATTGTCCGCGGGGCCCCGTGCCATGTACAAAACATGAAATATTAGAATTATAAAACTCAGTCGAATTTAGTTTACATAGTAGAGCCAAATACCTAACTACCTTTTTGCGGGGCCCCTCGCTATAAAAAAATCAAATAAATAAGTAATAAAATATAGATTAATTTTTTTTATGTTTAAGATAGCCCGCGGGGCCCCGCTCCATATAATATTAAGTGAGTTAAGGTCCTAGCGTTTTCTCACCCTCCCCCTTTTCAAAATGATGACGATTTTGTTATTTATTCTGTGGGGTAAATCTTCATTATGTGCCCCACCTATATCTAAACGTCCAATTTAATTCGGTTTCTTTCAAACTGTTCTTTTTTACATTACAAAAACGATTTCGGTTGTAGCATCTCGATATATTCAATCTTTTTTAATTTTAGGAAAAAGTATGGAAGGTTATGGTAAGTTTAGGTTGAGTTTAGTACTTTTTGACCTGACCTAACAATAACCTTCTATCGTTACCCTATAAAACGTGACATTTCGTACATTTTTTTTAACCTTAATCGTTTGACAATGTACAGAGATATGTAAAAAAGACAAATTTTGTAAAAAGGAATAGTTAAAAAAGCTAAGTATATCGGACTGTACGAAATAATTGGGTCAATTAGTGCAGTTTTACCAATTGATGTCAAAGAGAAATTTCACCTCAGAGATGCATAAAAACGCTGTTTTGAGAGGTCATATTTACAAAATTTTCCGGGGGAGGACCCCCGGACCCCCCTTAAAATGTGTCTTAAATTTAAACTAAAAACTCGGCACTAAAATGGAAAGTTATAAGCTGAGAATATGAATTCTGGGAGTAAATTTAAAGTGTTTGAGTGTAGATTTCAAATTATAGAACTGATCACAAATAACACAGATAATAATTTAACCCATAAAACCCAAAATATCACGAAGAAGAATAAATAGTCAGGTATAACAGAGCTTAATTATTACAATAAAAATGTTTCTTTTCGATTGCTTTAGCAAAGAAAATGATGATTAGTTGAAAACTATATAATTTGAGGGGTTTATGTTCAAATAATATGTTAGATTAAAATCATGAGCAGAATTGTAATTATTTTAAAATTTTTGAATTATTTTGAGAGCAAAAACGTTTGAATGGCCCTAAGTGAAGGGAATTAGCCGTAAAATAGGATCAAGTTATAAGTGGTTTATTATTAAGTTACTTTATTGTTTTTTATCAGCAATCCCCGCTCTATCCTAGGGGGCCCCGCCATTTTGTCTCGCCCAGGGCCCCGCAAGATCTAGATCCGCCACTGCCGGTAACAACAACAATAAATAACACGTGGTATTTTAACTTTGAAAAATGACCATGTGCATTTATTGCAAAACTTCGGTTGCACATAAATATCGTGGCTTTCCTCACATTGTCCCATTCCTCCTTCAGCCTTCATGATTTATAAAGCTATTTCAATGAATACGCTGTTATTTATGTCATTTTTAATTGAAATTTTACATAATATACACACGTTTCTTCCTTCGAGCTTAAGCAGAAATTCATAAAAAATTGCACTTTTATAATACAAAGAGATAAATGGTGTTTCAGAAAGCTTTCATAAGTGATCTACGTCTAGAAGAAGAATGTATTGTTATCAAGGTGGCGAGATCTCGGCGTTGTTTCATAGTCGGTTCTAGTTAGGAATCGTGCAACTCAATTAAATATCCAGGACGGAACGGAAGTATTACTAACTCTGATATTTTTCTACATTATGGAGGATTGTGAAAATTTATCTGATGTTGAGTATTGTACGTTTTGTCGGATCGTTTTGAATAGGAAGGCTATCAATTAGCATGGTAAACGAGTATATCTGACTGTGATCTCTCGCTCGGATTCGTTAAAACGGCTCCGACAAAACCCTCTCTATGAGAAAATTTCCACAGATTTCGGACCCTGGTTTGATATTGCGCAAAGGAAATTTCTATTGTTGGAAAACACAATTTTTTAAAAAAATAAATGTTTCGAAGTTTTTAATGAGAAGTCGTTAATAGAGGGGAAATTGAAAAAGAGGGTTCCTTTTCGGTTTTCAGCGGCTGTAATTAGCTTTGGGAACCCATACAATTAGACTCGACTCTCGGTCATATCGAGTCTACCACCTCCCTTACAGACCGTTTCATTCCGAAATAACAAGAAATCCGCATTAGTAAGTCGTCGAATCAGAAGTTTTCTGTTTTTCAACAACCTCCCAATAGCTGAATTATTGCTTGGCGTTGTCTTCGAAGCGTGACTCTCCTTCGGGAGGAGGCCTATTAGCCGAGGAAAAACTTGGTCGTCTTCCGTCTCCGATATCCTGTCGACCACTTCGCCTAGAATCACGAGGTTTCCTTTAGCAAAACAAAAATTTTCACTCCCTGTTCCGCTCAGTTGAATTTATTTTCGAATTTGTGAATTGTTATCCTTAGTAGTTTCTGCCTGCTTGACTTTCACAATTACCGTGATGCTTTTTTAATGCTTATTTTTAAAAACAAAGCACGGAGTACCTAAAGGAAAAATTCCTCCAGTAGAGATAATTATTTAACTGACAACATTTTCACTTACATTAGACGTCATTAGGAATTTTTTTAATGTATTTTCCAGAGAGTTAAAGCTTTTTATTTCTTATATTTGTAATTGTTATTTAAAAAAAAAAAAAAAAAATCGGTCCAAGACAACTCAGACAAACTTTCTCATATATGAGTGCATAATTACTTAGCCCAGTGTTTCCCATTTATTAGTTTTAGTAGGTACATTTAATTATTATTGAAAATTTTATCAAAATGTATCATACAAATACAAAATAACAATTTATCATAAAAATAATTTCTCCTCAGCGGAGAATCGAACCCAGCCGCTCTCCGTACTCGTTTAGAGCTATTTTCTCAGGAACTATTTTTTTCCGAAAACGGCTTATATTGTTAGATTTGCATTTAAATTAAATACATTTTAGAATTTTTTAATCAAAACCGTGAGGACCGTTTTCAAGAAATAATTTTAAAATTTGGAGCTAAAATTAATTTCTCGATTTCACCTCGGGGAATGATTTTTCTAAGCATGTATGTTAAATTTCGTCAAAATCGGCCCTGAAGCTTAGGCTCCAGTTGTCTGCACAGACAGACATTTTTTAAAAACCACTTTTTTGGACTCTGGGGACCTCAATCTATCAAAATCTCAAAATTGAATTTTCGCGCCATCACAATACTTTCTCTTTATTGAAAATGTAAAAATCCGTAGTTTTGCTTCCGAGCTTACCGAAGGTAGCGGTTGCATGGTAACCGTACTGAAGAACGACATTTTATTATTTCTCCGAATTGATAAACTCCAATATAGAAATACGTTTAAAAAATCAGGGAACATTTTTGGTTTCGTGCCTATCGTTCAACATTACTACTAACCAAACATGTATTATCTTAAAAACTAGTCGTCCGATTTTTATGAAATTTGAATGATAATTTTGAACCTTCTATACGCTTATAGGTTTCTCTTCTGCAAAGAAACTATTTTACTAACCTAAAGATATAATTAAAAGACTCATCTGAGTTTTACGAAATTTGGATGGTCTGTCGAAAGTAGCCCAAAGTTTCAACTGTCTTCGTTCTTTAAAAATATTTACACTAATTAGCAGACTATTTTTGTTTGCTTCCGTTGACTTATCAGATACATTTAGGCATTCTGCTACATGATTTTTTTTTATATCTTTATTCGTATTAATTACAATAATTTATCAAAATACATATGTAATTGTATTTATCAGAAGTTGGTAGAAAAATAGAGGAAGAAAGAAAACAATCCTAAAACTGAATGACATTAATAAAAAATGTTCTTCCCTCATAAATTAACCTTGTTTAGAGAAAAATATATTTAAAACAAATTAATCTATCTATTTGTAAGACGCTATATCTCATTTTGGTTTTGTTTATTTAAAATATTACTAAATAAGTAGGTGGTTCCTTTTTGATATAATTTCTTAATTAGTTGGGTCTTTTAAGGAAATGTAAACGCCTCAGTTTTGCGATATTTCGATCCCTCCTTGCATCATTCTCAAGCTGATTGACTAGCTATAACATTGTCATAGTTATAGTTGTATATAGAGGTTCTTACTGCTATGTATCATTGAATCTAATTGATTCCCCTCAATTCACCTGAAATCAGGTACTGTTAATTGCACAATTAGTTAAAAATTCCAGACATTCAGTTTTATATAATTATAAATATAAATATAATTCTACCCCCTAACAACACATTACAACTTATAACTTCGAAATATTTGACCTTTCTCAGGATACGAAGCAGTAAGAACCTTTATATACAACTATAACAATTAATGATAAAATATTACTGTTAATTAAAAAAATCCTTAATTTTAAAATCGGTTTAAAGTAATGTGGAAGTTATATTATTTTTGGGTTGTTCCGTACAAAATATTCATTTAATTTAGTTTAAAGGAACTAATCGCTGGGCGGATTACATATTTGAAATAGGCCGCTTTACGAAAAACTTACGAAAAGTTAATCGCACTCTAGGCCGAGCAATATATATAAAGCTGTGGAACTCTATGAACTAGATTATTCACATTATATCTCAGAGTATATTTCCTTTTTTTCGATGTGCCTTAATTTAAAATCAAAATACGAGAATAGTAATTCTACGTGACCACTTATTATAGTGAGAAGGCAGTGTGGGTCAGATTTCCAGCTGGGGTGAAGGGGTCATGATGATTCTACATGATGCAGACAGGGGGTAATTTACCCCGTCTTGATATTACCTCGTCCTGGATCATAGGGGTAGAGCCAAACCGATTATCTCAAGTGGCTCCGTGTTGAGACAGGTAACTCTTGGCCTGTCAAATCCCACCCCGCCTGGGTAACTCATGGCCTGTCAAATCCCAACCCTTCCACCTCGCCTGTCACATCGACAAAAATACCTAATTGCCTTCAAACAAAATAACAGACTTCGAATAAAGAAGGTAATATCGATACGCCATTAACTATAAAGCATTTACAATGTAATAATATCGTACTATATCGAATATGTCTGAACGTTATTAGACTAGATGCTGGTAGAGATCATCTTTAAATAAAAAGGTATTCATTAAAATGTAGATCTTCTGAAGATATTTATAAGAAAAAAAGAAAAAGATTCTTCGTTTTTCCCTTCGAAAAATTGTAGAAAATCTGACTCTACTTATTTTATACAAGTCACGATTTAAAATAAATAAATAAATAATAATATATAATAAATAATAATTATATATTACTTGTACGTATTAAATAGATAACTTGATTAACTTGGCACAATTTAACCTTTTTTGTATGGCCATTGAATAATGGACTATGCAGCAGAAATGTTTATTAATTAAATACTCTGTTCTTTAGCTTTTATGTAGATATATAACAATTTGAATTAGTATGAATTAGATGTACTCTTATTGGTATTTTGCGTGGCTCGTTGCTTTTGGTGGTTTTTCTTTTCAATGCCGGTTTTATAGTGATTCGAGATAATTTCAATTAAGCATTCCTTTATTATCAGGCCATTGGATTGGATGGACATTTTGAATTACCATCTGATATATCAAAGAATTTCTCGGATTTGGTGTCCTTATAATGGTTTTAAACTATTACTGTCAAAATAAGGTTGCTTTGAATAAAAGAATAGCAAATGAAGGATTATATAGCCCTATGATTCTAATTCATAAAGCTTTCTGCCATTTTCCACTCTCCAAATGAAATTTGACTGGATGAAATTTACCTGTTTGAAAATCTCTGTTGTTGACAGTGGAGAATGTGACCGCACAAGGTATATTACTACTGTGAGCGCTCAATTCTAGTCCGGCAAAATTTGTTTGAACTAAAAGGGTCGGGACGGTATCGTAGAACCTAAACTCATATTAGTAGGCTGAGAGGATATAACCTGGATATCTGTTTGGAATGCAACTGATAGAGAAGGTGTGGACGCAGTGATCAATCAGTGCGGCGGTTACTATGGACTAGATTCGTTCAGTCGTTATATAGAACTCTATGTTAAAGCCGATGTGTGTGTTAGACATTTGCTCTGCAGTCTAGTACCGACAAGTGCAATCGATAAAGCGTTTTGGTATGAGACAAACGTTTGAGTATAGAATCGAAACCCTTCATACTTGTGTCGTAATAGAAATTCACGAAACAGGAATCCAATATTGAAACCTCTGCAATAGGCGGATTACATTCTAGTTTCTACCTACCCCGTGGTTATTCCTTCTGACCGTCGAATCAGTGCGTAACTTAAATCATTTTCAGATAAAAAACTTCACATGAACTAACGATTATCCGATAATATTTTATAATTGTACAGCGAAGAAGAGTTTAGTCTAGTTTTTTTTACATTCTTCGATTACAGCTTTAGGAAGCAGAGTAATTCACTGCCTTGATGATTATCATATTTATCTCGTACTCTTGTACATCCTGTTACAATAGGACCGTTCTGTTGGAAGGAAGGAATGGTTTGGAAGATTTTGAATGGAACTAAGCGAGGAGAAGATGAGAGGGTGTAATGTTTAATAGACGAGGGAGAACAATTATCTCTCAAGAAACGAAGAGTTTTTCAATCGGGAAGTTTCTCGATCTGGTTATTGTGTCGGAAATGACAAGGATCCATGGAAGAGGGGCCGACTTGATTGACGTTTGACTTGGAACAATACGAGAAAAATACCCCGGGTGAAATCGAGTGGGAAGGGTTCACCAGTCTGATTGAGAAAAATATGAGGGACCGGTCAATCATAGCCAATCCGTTGAAAACAACCCTTCATCCCAGCACTGAGGACGTGCCGTGTATAATTTGGCTTCTTACACCCTCCCTCATAATTATCTTCTCTTGTCTATTTATTCTATAACTCATTGTGATGTGAACTCCTAATCAATGCTCTGATTCAACCTATATAACATTGAACGAAGTTTGTACTAGTCTAGATATATTTACCTTGTATTTGGGTAATCATTCATTTAAAAAAAAAAAACAATCATTGAGATTTGTTTCATTTTATGTTATAAAATAGGCTGCTAATTAGTGAGGTACATAGCTTCCTCGCGTCCTATTTCGTATACTTTTATTTTTTGGTTTTACAACCTATTATTGTCAAATTTATTTAATTTCCCACCCTTTAATAAACCTGTCAAAATTGTTTTTATTTTTACTTCCGAGCTTACCGAAGGTAACGGAAGCTTATGATCGTTCTGAAGAACGAAAATATTTTGTCTATGATTTCAAAAATTCCAAGACAGAAATCCATTTCAGACATCATGAAGCATTTTTGGTTCCGTGACTGTCTGTCGGTCTGTCCGGCTGTTGGTCTGTTTGTCGGTCTGTCGCTCCATTTTTGCAAACAAACATATCTTAATTTAATGATTTTAATGAAATTTGTATGATAAGGATAAGTTCGTATTTGCTTATTGTTGGTCCCATCGAAACATACATGGTGCGCACAAACATACATTTATTTACACCTATAGCTTCAAAAGTACTTATCCGATTTGTATAATACTTATAGTTTACCGAAAGTAACCCGCAGATAGCCCCAGATTAATTTGCGCTCTTTAATTGCGTCTGCGCTCTTTAACATATTTTCTTAATTGATACTTTATTTCATGTAAAAAATCAAAACAATTTGACAGATCAAAAAATCAGGGTAAACAATTAAACAAATTAGACTAATCTAGGTTAATCTGGGGCTATCTCCAGGTTACTTGTTAGTTCACAAAAGTAGAGCGACAGACCGACAGACAGATACGGAACCAAAAATGTTCCTTGATGTCTAAAACGGATTACTTTCTCGAAATTTCTGAAATCGGAGACATAACATATTTTCGTTCTTTGGAATAATCACATAGCTTCCGTTACCTTCGGTAAGAAAATATAAAACATTGATTTATATATGTGCATATAAATCTGTTTAAAAAAATACTAATATTGCTTATTTTTTTAATAAAAAGGAATTTTTGTTTTTTAAATCGAATTTTCGAGATTAAAATTGTTTAAAAATAGTTGTCAATATCCCAATACAAAGTATATTTAGAGCATTTAATAACTGACAAACTTGTTTTTATTTTCACTTCTAAACTTATCCAAATCGATTATTGGTTAATTTAAAAAATGTTGAACATATATTGCCCATTCCTTGGATTTAATCACCCATAATTAATAAAAAATGCTTCCCAGTTGACATTTTACGAAATAACATTTGAATTAGCAACCGTTAAATTATGAATTTGGATTAAACATTAGTGAGGTACGGTTTAATAAAACCTACATAGTTTAACCAACTATAGCTTCGTGAAATTTATTCACATCTTTTCTAACTTCAACATACTTGTAAACTATTTGGTATATATGTCTATTACCTATAGTACAACCCTGATGATGTAAAGAAATTTCACGAAACTAGTTGATTAAACTATGGAGTTTTTATTAAACCGTACCTCACTAATTTTTAATCCCAATTTTACGAAATATTCAATTAGGACCTCTGCTTTAGCAGTTAATGTTCTTGATTTTTTTCATTTACATGATTTTTTAGTCACTTGAATCTAAGCTTTTTCCATATATATATATATATATATATATATATATATATATATATATATATATATATATATATATATATATATATATATATATATATATATATGTATATATATATATGTTTTTTTTTTTGTTTTTTTTCTTCCGTCAAATGCTGTAAGAATTAGAAGTGATCCGGAGCTAAGGGTCTGTCGGGTATCGTTGGTAGGCTTTGTCCATCTCGGTGCTCTTTCAATTAGTTGGCTATAATCCCTGGACAGTATATGGTCTGTATCCTTGAGGAGCTGATGAGAGCCTAGTGGCTCGGCCGTGGATTAAGACCTGCTGCCCAAAGATAGCATTGATCCTTCCCGCCCTGAAAAATCCCCACGGGTTTAACTCGACCTCAACAAAAACGATTAGGGAACTATAATACTCACTTCTCCCCTTCTGTAAACAATGCTATCCAACTATTCGGGACATCGGTCTTTCTTAATCTTTCGAGAAAGTGGAAAAATTACGAGATTTTCGACCACAATATAATTGTTATTTGTTACTTTAGTTAACGCCTTGCCGAGAGCGAGTTATTCACTATTGTAAAGATTCAATTGCAAGATCGATGTAGGTGCGTGGTTATCATTCCAGAAAAATTTCGCCAGAAACAAAGGTCATTACCAATATATCTCGGTGATAATTCGAATCCCAGAAAGATAAGATATGTTTCACACATATTATTATATCAAGTACCCTTCTGAATTTAGTCAATAGATCTGCTATTTGTGCCACCCCTGGCGCAAACAGCGGGTGGATTACAGGTTCAATTTTATGGAGTTCATATGGTGCTTCAGTGGATGATGGGATGATTAACTGTGATGATGATTTACGTTTCAGAAAGAAATAACATTTTCTTCCAGAAGGGAGAAAACGTTAACTTTCCACCCTAGTTTATAGGGAGGAAAGCATACTATTACAGCTCAGTTGTGAAAATCGTGGCGGAAAGTAAAAATCGTGGTGGAAAGTAAAAATCGTGGCGGAAAGTAAAAATCGTGGTGGAAAGTAACAGTAGAGCCAACTTATTATTCTTTAAAAAAATCAGTGTTGCCTGTTTTGTAACACGAAGCAGTTCTTTTTTAACTGAATGACTCGACAGGTTAACAGCTTCTTTTTAAAAAATATTAGAGTTTAAATAAAACGTACTTTTGATTGCCGAAATACTTTAATTTTTATTGTCATTTTAAAATATTTAAATGACTTCATAACTGAGTTTAAACAAGACTTACAGAAAAGAGGTAGGTTACATCTAATCAGGTTATATTTATGTTTTTGATTTCTCGTATTTTAGAGATAAACAATTTTTTTTTTTTTAAGTTTTTGCTAAAATTAAAGGCATACAAATTTGTAAATTTAGTTATTGATACCTAAATCAGTAGATAAATTTAAATCTCAGGTTTTATTTGTGTTGTTTTTCTCCCTTCAAGAGGAAAAATCTTGTACGTACCACGGGTGCAAAAAGTCATAGTACCCTCGCTATAATTAACTCCCTCGGCTATGCCTCGGGATTAAACTTCATGGTTCCCTCGGCTGCACCTCAGGAACCAACTAAATAACTCCCTCGTCTACGCTTCGGGATTTAGACAGTATGGTTCAACAAAAACGCTCAGGGTGTAATGACTTTTTTTCCTCCCTTGGTGCGTAAATAACTATTTCCTTGTACCAGAAATAAAATCATATTTACTTTATCCATACTCGGATGTTGAAAACATTTTGAGATATGTATTACAATAAAAAGGTATTTTATTATTATTTTGCTTCCGAGCTTACCAAAGGTAATGGAAGTTATGTGATCGTTCTGAAGAATGAAAATATTTTATGTTTCCGATTTCAAAAATTCAAAGACAGAAATCAGTTTTAGACATCAGGAAACATCAATTTTTGGGAACCAACATTTCTTAAAAACTTCTCGTCCGGTTTTAATGAAATTTGTTTGATAGGTCATAACTAACCCGTTATTGGTCCCATAAAAGTTTCGACCTTCTGCGTCCATTTTAATTCAACATGCACTCAAACATACATTTATTTACAAAAGTATTTATCTGATTTTTTATCTGATGGTTTGTCAAAAGTAGCCCATAGATAGCCCCTTAAATGTGCTCTTTAAATATTTCAAAATATATACTTTAATTCATGTAAAAAATCGAAACAATTTTGACAGTTTTAAAAATTCGGGGGGGGGGGGAATGCATTTGACAATAATGGGTTGTAAAAGCATAAAATCATTAAAGTATACGAAATAGAACGCGAGAAAGCTATGTGCCACACTAATTGGCAGAGTATTTTTCTACCTTTCTTTATCTCAAGAATAAAATAATTTTTAAATTAAAGCCTTACTTATTTTATGCCTTTAATAAATTAGTTTTCAACCCTTTAACATTTTTTAAATTATATAAAAACAATTAATTCCTTCATCCCCCCAGTCCAATTTAAATATCGATCAAGTTGACTAAAAGATAAATTTTAATCAAAAGAAATCGATCTGAAAAATGATTCTTTTTCTTTAAAAAAGTATTAAAGAGGACTGAAGGGGTTAAACAAAAAGGATTAATAATAAAAATAAAAAAATAATCCCTTTGATAATCAACTCTTTTTGTCATAAACAAGAAAATAAGTTTGTTAATTCTTGTGCTTAAAGAGTTAATATTCCTTAAAGTGTCTTAGGTATTGAATGTCATTAAGAAAAAAATCTTGAATTTTTGCTTTTAAGGACCTTTAAAAAAAAGAATAATTAGTCTAAAGGTTCTATATTTCTTATAAAGATTATAAGGATTTTTTTTTTTTTTTTTTTAAAAGCCCTTAAGGGGTTTGACTAATTACAAGAATCTAAACAAGTCTTCTTTTCAAATTAGACTTGTAACTATATACCAATTTTCCCTATTAAGGAAAAAAAACTGTAGAATAAAAAAGAAGGAACTTTACTGGAAAAAAAAAATACGAAGTTTTGATAGGGAAATAAAGGGGAAGAATGATTTTTTTTTTTCTTAAAGCTGATTAAAAACTGGGTAAAGCTAAGGTTAGGGGGAAAGGCAATACGCGAGTTAAAGTAAAGTTATTATGCGACCTGATGCCTAATTAAAAGAAAAACTGCCTAACTTTGTTTGGTAATAAAAGAGGGTATAGTCAATTTAGAAAAGGTTTGTTTTGACATTGTAATCATAGTTAAAAATAAATGGGATAACATATTGTTACAAGTTTTTATTTAAAAAAAAAAATTATATATAATTGGAAAATAATTAAATAGTGAAGTCATGATTTTCTATCTATTAAAAGAACAAACAAGTGTTTTTAAAAGTTTCGTTGGAATGTAATTATATTTTTAATTTATATAAGTTGTAAGTTGCAAGCAATAATGTTTATTTTTTTTTTTTTTCTACGATTGATACGAAATATAAACAATATATCTCTGTTCAGATGCGTGGAAAGTGATTCTTTTCGTAGCTGTATTCATTGCGCATGCGTGTTATATAATCGTGCGATAAGGTGAAGAATTCCTCTTTTTTCCGCCCTAGAGCGGAAAAAAGAGCTTCCAAAATAGTTATTTACGCATCAAGGGAGGAAAGTAGGTGATTGCACCCTGAGCGATGAAGTTGGTTCCTGAGGTGAAGCCGAGGGAACCATAACGTTCACCTCCAGAAGGGAGAAAAAATATATGGAAAGATTTTAATTTTAAATTACGTTATTCAACAAAAAATACATAGGTTCATATTTATTTTTAAATAATTAATATAAAAATTCAATTTTTCAAAACTGGTCTTAGTTTCAACCTTTTTTTTTTTGGTTTCTGTATTCTTCACCTTAGTTGTATCTATGTGCAAAATTTGGGGAAGATTGGTTCAAAATTGGGGAAACGGAAATGTGCGATGAAACTTACAAAGCAAAGTAATATAAGACCAGTAAAAAAAAATATAGTTAGATATAATATTAACAATTCTCTAAATAAGTTTAATCACGTTAAAATTAAATTATTGATAATAATTATTTGAATTTCAATGCTAAAATTAAATGGGAGAATCAGCTGGAAGCTGAGTCGTGTATTGAATGGTGTTGACAACTGATGTATTTAAATATGGATTAGTTAATCTTCATTTAGAAATTATGTTTCCACTTTTAACTTGTTTGTTTCTTTTACTGATGAATCACTATGGCAACCGTTGTGGAGGTTACATGACATGTGTGAAGATGACATTATAGATTTGGACATTAAAAAAAGTTAGTTAATGAAATGTGTATTAGCACCAACCTTATTTACTTGTGCTTTATCTAGAGCAACACTAGAGGGAATCATGAGAGTTCATGATTCCCTTATTTTTCATTACTCCCTGTTTAACCCGACTGGGTGCAATGAGTAACTTTCCTCCCTGTAAATTAGGGAGGAAAGTTCACTTTTTCTCCCCGCTGGAGGTAAAATATGTTTTTGATTGTGTAACCTGTTATCACGAGTCCTTTTTTACGTGAAGACTAAACCGAATAAGAAATATCCTATCTTTTAGATTTTAGAGGACATTTTAGAGATGGTACCCTCCTCTGAACTTTATTTGATCTAAACCCTTCCAAGTGCGGAGTTATAAGCCTCCAGAACGTAATTCAATTACAATTTAATCAATTAAAATTTTATCTGGCCTTTTCATATTATGAAAACTCCGAATTCGGGTTCTATCTAACTCAAACTTTTTTTATGTACTATTTCAAAACGTGTTAGCTTTTATACATTGTATGATTTGATAATGGTCTCATTATTTGTATTTTTTTTTCATATGTTTTCTTGTTGTACCTATTTAATCAATACAATACACCTACAATACCTACAATATACCTTGATATACCTATCAATATATGTTAGGTCAATTAGGGTGTGGTGCCCTAATTGACCCAACATATTAGTATGTATTTTTTTTTCTCTCTCTTTTTGTATATTTTTGTATGTTAAGAATTGCAATTTATACACTCGGTTGATACTTGAAGTTTTAATGCGGTGCACGGTACGTTCACCCGACTATCCCAAGATATAGAAGCAATCCAATCGTATTTTCTTATTTCTCGACAAAAGCCGCATACCCAAAGAAATAAAACCATCGTCTAGGGTGAGAAGAAAAGGACAGGAGTGATGTGTTACAATTGCAAATGTACCAACACTTGGACGGGATCTTGAGGGGTAGGCGAAAAACCGGTGGAAGATTGGAAATCCACCGTGGAGGGGGAAGCTAATAAAATATTTTATAGGGGGATAGTCAATCTCCAGTATAATTGGGCGCGGGTTTCCGAGCATGCAATACAAAAGGGCTAGTCCAATACAGATTTATAGTATGGAGCTCTCCGGGTCAGTATACGCATGGGAAATTACAGGACCCAATAATTCTACTGTTTGGCGAGGAATCTGGATGGGAGGAGGATGAGGGAATAACATCAAACTATAATCTATCGGCCAGTGGTCCCTCTGTTGGCATAGATCACTCCTTGATCTATGCTTTGACCGAAATTCCAAATCTTATTCCATACCTCCTTCATACCAACAATAGACCTTTACATTTGCACAATTCAAAACGTTTTGTTATCGCACTTTTTAAATTTATTTATTTTCTCTTTCACCTCTTACTTTTTCTTCACGGAAAACATCAGCTAGAAATTTATAGACTGACTTTATATGAATTGTGTGAAACTTCTATCAAAAAAGTAATAAACCCCTACATTTCTTTACCTCGGAATGCTATTCTATCGTATATGTGTTGGAGATTGTAGTTTATTTTTGGTGGAATAGATAATTCAATGTTTTTTGTTTGTTTCAAAAAGGTTAATCCATTCAATTAAATCGTTTAATTGTGTGTCACAGGTTAGGTATTTTGTCTATTTTGAAACAAATTTTTGGTACGACGTTCCTTATGGCGCGTTACAGCATCTGCAGCCTGGGAGTGAATCCGAAAAAATAACGACCGTCACAAAACCAACAGTCACGAAATCGACCGATGACGATAAATTGAGTAAATTATGACCGATTTAGTTGAAATTTGGTTCACTTTACCAATGGCTAGGGCGAGTTCGTTGGACAACGTTATTCACCCACGCGTTGGCACGCAACGCTCGCGGAAACGTAAGCTTCAAATGTAAAATTGGAATTTTAGGATGGATAAAAATTCTAACTTCATCTATTTATTGAGACAAACAACTTTTATACATTTTTTTTTAGTAAAACCAACACCGAAACCGCTATGAAGTGTTAAAGATCGCTAAATTTATTAAAGCGGACCTAAATGTTTCAAATAGAGAAAACAGCGTTTTTACCGATATCTTATATACGAATTCTAACGTAAAGATTTTAATAAAACTTCATCCTCTGAAGTACAATTGAAACAGGCATGTAAAATTTCAACCTGTTACAAACAGAAGTTTTTGTGTAGGGAAGTGATACATTTTATAATTTTTTTAAATTGACCAGGCCGGGGCATGAGGGGAACAGTCATTTTCCCTCACTACAACCATCCTCTTTGAATATCAACTCATCATGATTAACTGTTTTGTCAATATTCAATACATATTTGTTGGAAGACGCTATCTTCAATGATAAAAAAAATGCTTTTCTTTTAATTTTGCCTTAACTCCGCTAAAAATAAAAATAGTTCGGTAGTTTTTTTTTATTTTTTGATCTGTTCGTATAAAGTTTATTTATAGTTGCTTGGTGCTTGTAAAAACCTCTCTCTAATATAGATAATGATCCAGCAGAAACTTAATAATTTCACGACTTTAAGTCGAACATTTTATGTTAGTTTTGGTTTTACTCTTTTTATAATGTGAGTAGGAAAAGCAAAATCTTACGATATATTGACGATCATTCTTTTGGTGCTCTAGTTTTTCTTCTTTTTCTTATAGTAGCTGAAAGTAATATAAAATGTTACTGGAATGCTAAATTGCAGTTAGATACTCTTTCTCTACTAAAACGAACATTGAACGCGGAGAAGTTTGCATCACATTGTCATCTCAGACCGGAGAACAGTGCAATAATATGCTAATTTGATACGTGAGAAAAGGAAAAAAAACTGGGAATGTATTGAGGTATTTTTTTTTTAGAATCCTTTCATATCACGCTCTCTTAACAAGGTTAACTTAGTAAGCATTTAGAGGTAATAGATGGCATTCAATATTACTGAAAACTGAACCATAACTATTACATTGAAACTAGGACACGACCAGCGTGATCCTCCTTGTGCTGTTTCAGCATTTCGATTCTAAAATTTTATGAATGCGGTATGAAAACGATAAAGTTAAATAGAAAATGTGTTTATAAGATAGAAAGGACATTTTAGCATTGTACATAAACATATTTTACATATTATACTGTTTTGTTTATTGTTTACTTCTAAAGTAAATAAATTATAATGATACTAAACTACAAAGAACAACTAACTTTTGTCTTGTAAAAGATTTTTTCTCTCTCTCTCTCTCTCTCCACGTATTATCACTGTCATCAATTTTCCCACGAAAATTCTTTATACCTTACCTATACGACCGCGATAAAATTTCTAAATAAAGAGGTAGCACTTACTCTACTATAGGGAGGGAGTCGGAATAGCCGTCGTAAAAACATCTCGGAGAAAATGAGCTAATCTCGCTAGAAATCGAGTGGGACCAAATGAAGGAAAGAGACGGAGATGCGAGACGGGTTCGAGAGGAAAGGAACCAAGAAGATATAATGCCTGCCCTGGGACTCATAATAGCAAGCAATTACATGAAGAAGGTATATAGGGGAGCGAGCAGAAGGCCTCATGACAGTAGAGCACGTCTCCGTTAGAAAATCGCTAGAGAATTCTGAAGGGGCTATCAACCGCTATGAAACACCTTCAGATGCTGTGGTCAGCTTCCGACTTGAGTACAAGTTACGCTGACGTTGATATTTTACCAATTGTAACTTCAAGTGTATCAAATGAATCAACATATCTTGTAAACAAGAGATACTAATACTATACTTGCAAATATATGAAGCAAGGTAAATTATTCAAAAATGTTATATCTTTTTGTAAAATTCTTTCGATTTGTAACTTTGTGGTCAATGGTATAGAATTACATCTTTTTATATTATTTACTTTTAAACTTAAAGGTTTAATGAAAAGCACGGTTTAAATTCAAAGCTCCCAGAGTAGTTTTAGAGGAGACAGCATTCCCTAGCAGAACACACATTTACAGCATGGGAAGAAGATCGTGGCAAAGTCGCAGTCCAACTCAATCTTCAGCTTTA
Source organism: Gerris lacustris (assembly GCA_951217055.1). NCBI lineage: Eukaryota > Metazoa > Arthropoda > Insecta > Hemiptera > Gerridae > Gerris > Gerris lacustris. The sequence continues at coordinate 76,727,263 of OX578278.1, forward strand.
GTTTAGGCAATTATAAGGTCAATTTTTTAACAACGTATTGTCGGTGACACGACTGGCAACGAAACTGTTGGAAGCAGGGCAACCATTTCTGCATGCGACAAACCTTTCCAATTTTCTAAAGATAAGATGAGTGCATTCGACAAACCTTTTCAATTTTCTAAAGATAAGATGAGTGCATTCGACAAACCTTTTCAATTTTCTAAAGATAAGATGAGTGCATTCGACAAACCTTTTCAATTTTCTAAAGATAAGATGAGTGCATTCGACAAACCTTTCCAATTTTCTAAAGATAAGATGATTGCATTTGACAAACCTTTCCAATTTTCTAAAGATAGGATGCGAGTACTTTTAAGGATATATTTTTTTTTTTGTTTTTTTTTTTTTTTTGTTTAAGAAACCTACTTAATAAACCCTAATAAACATTGAAAACCCTAGTAGGCTTTGTTTTTTCTTTAAAAACACCTGGTAGAAAGTAGTATGTGTTAAAAGTAGCTAGAAGTTTATCATAATTAATACGAACTTAACGATAATATACAATAAGCTCTAAAAGACAGAAAAATACAGCATAACATTGATAAAACTGAAAAAAAGAGAGATAACTGAAAACTCTTTATTGTAATGAGTTATGGTGATATACCACTCTCAATACTGGCATTTTAACCCTAGAAGTTAAAATTCCTCTTAATAAATCTTTCACACAACATATATATTAGGTGCCGAAAGGCTATTATTACTAGGTTTCCATGGGTTTTCGAAACCGTTTTAAAACTGTTTTGGTTTCAAACCGAAAGTGTTTCCATGAGGAGTTTTTGAAATTGTTATCACGACAATTTTGAAAAATCTAAACTCCCGGACTAACGTACTACGTACGGAGAAATACTGGCAAATTATAATTGCCTAAACCAAAGCTGAAGATTGAACACTTGATAGGTGGCTTAGTTATATTTAAGTCAGGTTATCATATCTCTGCTTATCACACCTATTGCACATGTCTTTAATTCAATATTCAATACCCGTTTCCATGCTATTTTTCCAAAACAGTTTCAATACAAAACCAAAAACCTTGAATTAAAAATGTTTTGAAATCACTGTTTCCATGGGGTTTCGAATACCAAAACGGTTTTGATAACTCATGGAAACGTAGTATGTATATATATATATATATATATATATATATATATATATATATATATATATATATATATATATATATATATATATATATATATATATATGTATGTATATGATTCTAACCAAAATAAAATATGTTTTACAACATGTTATGCTATAAACTGGATAAGAGGTAGGTGAAAGGGAAAGGTTTTATAATAGGTTTAGTTTTTCTTAGGTTAGATGTCATTTAATGTAAAGCAAGTTGTTGACAATGCTTCTATTAACTGAGGCGGAGGGGGGGCTCAGTGTCAATGTGTTGATTGATGCATAGCTTTATAGAGGTACCACTATAATTATTGAATGATGTATGACATGAGATGAGAGAAGTCTTTACGTCTACCTCTTGTACAATTCATTATTCAATTATTCTTGTCAATAAGTTTAATTTAACGCTTGACCTCGTTCATATATTAACCTGTAGTCAAGATGACATTATATACAAATTATTTGAACGTTTTATTCGAAATTAATAATAAAGCATGAACTGAAAGTAGTCCTAATTGTCCAGGAGATAGCGTTAAAAAAGGTTTCTGACCAACATCAATCTAGAAATGTGTGTACAGGTTAGTAGGCTTTTAAGAATATGTGTTCTGCGGGACATAGCTTGGCTTGGCAGTAGGCATTTGATATAAACAAACCGGTGGAGAGCGGCCATGTCCCACCAATTATGGTGGACAATGTGATTTTCATGAGCCGAGTACAAAATTAGATAGCAGACCCAAAATCAAGTTGATGTTAGTTTGCCACTTGATATATGAGTACTTTGATTTGTACTAATATTTGAATAACAAACCTAACATTGTGACAAACTAACATCAATTTGATTTTCGATCTACTAACTATTTTTCTACTCAGGATCATGAAAATCACATTGTTGGCCATTGACATGGCCGCTCTCCACTGGTTTGATTTTTTTTTAAATGCCTATTGTCAAGCTATATCCCGCAGACGAACTTAGCCAAACACATATTCTTAAAAGGCACCAAAAGATTAACTTATACACAAATTTATAGCTTGATGTTAGTCAGACACTTTTTTGCACACTATCTCCAGGACTATAACGTACCAGTCAAATTTGACCTGAAAACCCGGGAGTTTTGAAATTTAGCAGAATTGTTCGTTGAAATCTATTTTACAACATATACTAAAAGTCCCCAAAGTGTGAGGGACTTGTTTAAAGGTTAATTTTCACACTCTTTCTTAAATATATAAAAAACTATCAGTTTAGCGACGAACATTCTTTTTTCCACGTTGCACGTTGTCTTTAGCTTTGAGTAGAAAATAAAGTCGGTCTTCACAGGCAATAGGTGGCGTTAATACCCAGTATTACACGAACAAGAACCATGGCAGCCATCTTAAATTTAAAGTGGCCGATTGGAAAATCCTTCCCTAAAGTTGTTTACATAAAAAACGGAAGGTAAATTCCAAATTTCAAGCTTCTTGTGCAATTGGTTCCGAAGATATCGTCGTATCAAATTCTCCATGTAAATAACCGCCATCTTGAATGAAGTTGGGGTTCGTAAAATGAATCCTTAGCGAGCATCAAGGCGGTAAGAGGAACCTACCTACAAAATTATAAGGGCATAGATCCAGTCATTTAAGAGAAGTCATGATACTAATTTTTGAAAAATCGTTATTTTTGACTGCCTTTGTATCTTCGGAAGTATTAATATTAATAGGTCGTTTTTGGTAAAAGATGTGTCTACTTGAAGTTTGTATAGTTAGTTTTGTATAGATACACGGAGAGAAAATTATGCTAAATAGTCAGTATAACTTATTCTGCCACCATTTTTCAACCGCGTACTAGTCGAAAAAATTCATTCCCATACTGAGGTGCAGTATAGGCCTATTCTGCGACCCAGCATAGACGTTTTCAGACTGCGTAGCAGTTGATGGTATACTGGAGTCAAGTCGAACATATCATTCAACTCCTGTGCAGCATAACCACTAAACTGTTTCGCAGTTTAAAACACCCCTATACTGCAATGCAGTATAGTTTGACTCGGCTCGGTCGCAGTATTGTTGTTTCCAGAATCGTGGCAGCCGAAAAAATTAATTAATAAAGCATAAAGGCAGTTGAAAATATTTAGTTTCAACTGGAATTCAGCATACCTCATAAGTACATTTATTACTATTTTTAATGAAATAGTTAATAAAACAAATAGTTAACTACGGTACGTTACATATTATTATTATTATTACATATATATAAATGTTCTGGAGGTAGTTTTGAAATAATTTAACAGTGTTTTAGGGGTACATTTATTTAGTACAGATTTTTTCTTGGGTAACCTAATCTAATCTATATGGTGTGTTTATTGGTTTTATTTTTCTTTACTTGAATAGTAATGTGTATAAGAACCGTTACGATTCAGAGGTTATATAGGTATTAAAAGTTTAAAAAAATACCCTTTGACTTAAGAGGATTAGACCTTTTTAGGAGAATCAGAAAAAACCATTATACTTATGCTTATGAAAGATAAATTTTAACGGTTATTCAAACCCTCAGTAAGGTTAAAATTTACCTGAATTGAACACTGGAACTGGCATAGTATTTGGGAAGTAATTTTGTATATATAGAAAGTATGCGTCAACCCCTCTTGGGCCGTTATGAAGCTTACTAATCTTTTAGACCATCCAAAAAATTACAAATAAATTTTGGAACTGCTAAAGTTTGAAGAGAATATTGTCAGACAGCAAAAATAACTATTGACAATATTATTATTGATTATAAGTGAGCATTAGAGACTATATTTAAACTTAGAAAGTATATACACATGATAATCTTCATCGTCTATAAGAACTAAGTTAATATAGACTGTGTGAAAACTGTAGTATCCACCTAAATAAACGATTCTCCCCTACGTTCTAGCTATGAAATAGAATAAAAGAGAATAGATTTGTATTTGCGTATAAAAACATGATTATAGTATATAGGTATTGAAAAATCAATCCTACACGTGGTTTATTTTGTCGTTCGGAACAATGTGCATAACTCTGTTAATGAAAAAAAAGGTTTGTCTCGTCGAATAGATAAAATTAGAATTTTTTCCTATCCTAAAATTCAAATTTTAATTTTAAAGGGCACGTTTACGCGAGCGTTGCGCACGAACGCTTGGGCAGACAACGTTGTCCGGCAAACTCGTTCTGAGCATTGGTAAAATGAACATGTGCACAAAATTTCATCAAAATCGGTCAACTTGTACTCAAGTTATCGTCATATTATGTTTCAGACACACCGTCAAATACGTAGCATATTTTGTTGAATAAAATTTAGGAAGCTCGCTATGTTCGCTTCAATTAAACTCGTGATTTATGAAAATGCATTTATTACTTAGAATGCGTTAAAAAAATACTACGTAAAATGAGTCACTAATAAAAAAGATCATCAACTGTGACTCAGTTGAAGATAAGGCAGGTGCATTTCAAGTCAACTGCGACCAAGTATAAGTACTTTGTCTTAACTGTGTATCAGTTGAACAAAATACGTCTTCGACTGCCTCCGAGCTGAAGGGCCGGTGGTAGGTGGGGGGAACCCTATATAAAGGTTACCCCAGCTGAACGGAAGTCATTCTTCAGTTGTGCTTCCTACATTACAGATCATTGCTTTAGAGTTCTTTACACTTCTATATCATTTTAATCTTTACATATTGTCTATATATGAGACTTATTCAGTTATTCGGACTTAAATTGGTGAAACGTTTTCTCCAAGCTTGTGCAATGAGTGAGGTTCGAGAATTGTTTCTTCAGTGGGGACTCGATGAAGCATGCATTCAAGCTTTAACAGGTAAGTCAGTTTTTCTCCTTTAAACCTAACAATTCTTAAGATGAATCATTAATTATTTGTATAATTAATGTTTATTGTTCTGTCATACACATATTTATCTATTGCGTCTCCGTGTTGCGTACTGTGTTATTAAATTTATTATGTTACTTTCTGTCAAATATGTCCATTGTATTCCTCCGCGTGGCTAAGGCTGTAGAGGGCTCGTAAAAAAATTGTTTAAATAATTAATATAATAATTCTTTATTCCACCATACGATTTGTTACAACAGATGATTACTCTTATAAATATGTAGCATAAATTATAACATTTCTCCTTAATTACATCAATATAAATTGTAAAAGTATTCTGAAATTAATAATAGTGCACCCCCGCATGAGATACTCGTGCGCGGGAGTGGCCGTTGAGGCTTATACATAAATAAAAATAAATAAATAAGTTAATAATTATTGTGTTGTACTATCGAATTTTCATATATATACAAGATGATGCTTTTTTATGTTTATAAGTGTTTAACTAAACGCTTTGTTCGCGCAATGTCAGATGAAGTCAGTTATCCTTTCACGTCCCTCTAGTAATAATAATGTTAATAACATAAATCATTTAAATGAAATAGCTCTTATAATATTCGCTGGTGCAGTCGAATGTTCTTACATTGACAAAGAAACAATAATGCTCTCCATGATAAATATCTATATATATATATATATATATATATATATATATATATATATATATATATATATATATATGATATGTATATGTATATGTATATGTATATGTATATGTATATATATATATATATATATATATATATATATATATATATATATATATATATATATATATATATATATATAGATATGTATTTATATATGTATATGTATATATGTATATATATGTATATGTATATATGTATATTGTCTATTCTGCCCAAACAAGTCAACCGTACTGCCTTTTGTTTTTAGCCCAAGGAATAACTGCATTTTCCAATTTGGAGGAAATGTCCTCTGTGATTGACAAGAATTACATAGTGTCCACATTCCCTAACCTGGCGACATATTTGACATTTCGACGAAAGTACCTGGAGTGGTACAATGGTCGGAAGCAAGCACCGGTTAGTCCACTTTTATTTCGTAATTGATAGTATTACTTACATTTTGATCTCTTTTTATGACTATAACCATTGTATAAGCCATCGTTTATGGTTTACAATTTTGTTAAATCCTCAACACTTAGTAAAATCTAATGTGAATTATATTTACACTTGTGTTTAAAGTTTATTGTAATTAATACAGTGGTTTCTCCATGATTGTAGTAATATGAGAACTTACCCACGATTATTGAAGATTTAAATATTTGTTTAATCTTAATTACATTTTGCATTGGGCCAATGACAATGAAAGTCTTTCTAACAATCTGTAAGGCTACATATTCTATTATGTACATACTATATGTTTATCACATATACTGTGTGTAGGTGTAAATGACAAAAAACATAATTTTTCGACAAAAAATAAGTTAAAAAAATTAAAAAAGAAATTACTCTTAATAATAATTGTTGCTTGTTGTGAAATGAAAAATTGTCATATTGATAATTGCATGCTATGTGCAATGCACCCAAAGATTACAATTTTTAAACATTGTATCAAGAGAAAAGTGTTTTTTTTTTTTTTTTTTTTTTAATTTTTGAAGAAATGTTACTCTATAAAATTATTTATTTATAATATCTTAAGGTAATTTATGTCATAAAAAGTAGATTTTTTTTTTTTCATTTACACCTGCAACTCAAACTGGGGACATACTGTATAGTATATACGCATAGGTATATAGATGTGTGTTTATTTGTAGCATTGGTAAATTTCCACTATTTTGGTCACCTATTTTTGACTGTCCAATTTAATTTTTTTGGTTAGTCTTAAGTTAATGCTTTGTAGTATTTTTTGAAAAAGGAATATTCATTCTCCTATGTACAAATCCCACTTTTATCATTTCTCTGATGCATAAGTCATACAAATGTATAGTGTTTGACAAAGTGTATCAACAATAAAGTACTAAAGCATTACTTAATACTAGTTAATTCTCACCCGTAATATTAACTTAAAATTAGTGATTTTTTTTGTACTTTTTTAACCTTTCCCAGCTTACATTATTGAAACGAATCCGGTTGTAAATTTTATTGGCGAATTAAGTATTAATGAATTTTGTGTTTTGATATTTTAGGTTATTGCTGAACTTGTAGACTTAAACAGCCAGTTGGAGGACCTAGAAGAATTTGTAAATACACAAAGCTCTGGGGAGCCTTCAACGAGTGAATTGTTCACATGTTCAACCCCCAAGCACTTACCTCGCAGCCAGACCGAAAACCAGGCAGAGCCTCTTGAAAGGATCCCTTCAGTATCGGAGAGTAATCTGAACCCAGCAGAGGTACTCCTCAGAAGTAAATGTCCACATTTACTGAAGAAGAGGGGCCAGGATCTTTCCAAATCAGAAATTACTGAAATAGGCCGTGTAGTTTGCAGGCATTTAGCCGAATGCATTGTAATTAACAAAGCAATAACGCTATCCTGTTTGGCTGAGTGGGGAGGACATTTAGGTCGAATTTTTCAACCTAGATATCCAGCGGATTTTTTCTTCCGATATACACAAAAAGTTTTACGGAATAAAAGATTGTCGTCAGAATCTGAAGAGGATCCGAGGCTGGGCCCCAGCTTTTCAAGAGAACCTGTTGGAGCTCTCTACAATACCTACAGGAACTTCAAAAAGACACTAAGGCTAGAGGGGTTGCTGAAGCGACAACGGACTCGTTCATCATTGCCAGGATCCAGTGTGGATGAATCACCGTCGTCAGAGAGCTCTGAGGGTTGTTCTTCGCTGACATCACATGATTCTCCACCAACCAAAAGAGGAAGATCCAGAAAACAGGCGACGAAAGCTGATAAACCTGGTGAGTCACTTTATTATAATATGTATTGTATGTTGTATGGACGAGTGAAGTTAATAGAACATAAAGTAAATAAACTGAGAAGTGAAAGTAAATTTAATTAGTGTGTTGTCTCAATCACAGTAAATAAAAACATCAATGTGCTTATATGGTGTATGTATAGTTAGTTTATTTGCTTTTAACGCCACTTAACATTAAATTTAAATATCTTACATTAAATAATAAGAAACATCATAAATGATCCTATTCCATGCCTACCACATTAACTGTGTACATACAACAGTCAGAAAGTTGTCATGACTGTAATTGCATTTTGATATTAATTTCAGAAACATCTGAAGGTGTCCGTACTAAGTTGGCAATTCTTCGGGAATACACGTCCACAGAAACCACGGCCTACCTTGAAGAAGCCTGGCGAGAGACCTTTGCCATCCGTTCTTGGGAAGGTGACACATCGGAGCTCACCATTTTAGAACAAATTGAAAAATATCCACCTCTTAAACAGCAGTCAACTGCTGAAATTCTTGTAAGTTCTTATATTCTTTATTCCTATCTTAAATCAGCATGCTTTTCCATACATCTAGATATTAACAATTTATATGGTGAGAGAGAAAGATAGGTTTAACAGGGAGGCGCTTTAATTTAAAACTTAAATTATAATTTGTTTTATTTCTGTTGCAGTTAAGATTGGATTTCGATAAGGTGGCAGGAGAAGGAAAAGCAAAAATAAAAGTAGCAGACCAGGTTGCCAAGTATCATAAAGCAATATTAAAATTGGCGAGAGACTCGTACAGCAAAGATCCCGCTCAGAGAAAGATACTTTTAACTTTCCTTGATCACGCCACATCAGGTGAATTTGTAAATGTTATACTTTTGATTCATTGAAGTAATGTCGTTTATTTACATAAATGACATTACTTCGCATGAATTTATTAAATATGCCTATTATTTTTGTAAAATAACTCCTATTTAGAGATGGATTTGTAAGTTGCCTTGTTACATTTGGAGGATGAGGAATTGTCTGATTTTAATTTTAATTTTTTTTTTTTTTTTGTTGATTAGGTGACAGTGCGAAGAAGATTACAGCGACCCTGTTCCTGTTGCCCTTCACTTTATCGTCTACAGGCTACAGAGAGAGGTCTACAGCGACAGGAAAAGAAGGTGTGCAGTCAGATCGCATTGGTTCGTTAAATTTTTTTATTTACCATACGACATCAGTTGCGGAAGGCAAAGACCGGGTTGTTAAATTAACTGCTGAGTTTAAAAGTTTAAAAAGGCATCTGCAGCCCTTCATTATTGCAATAGGCCCATCTTGCGTAGACATTGTTAAAGCATACATTGTAATTGACGGGGAGTTTTTATACGAATTCAACTCAACTGCAGATGCTGTTGAATTTTACCTAATATTATGCTATGCTCTTAATATTAAATTTCCTCCTGAGGCCGAGAACATTTGGATTCTAATATCAAAACTATTTTACAAAATAGAAGAGAGTTCCCTTCCCCAAAGTGTTTATTCCACTTGGGTAAAACTTAAACATTTTAAAGAAGAACCCGCAACTGATATCGTATAGTGCGTAAGGAAACAACATTGTAACAACTGTCATCATGCTATCGTGCCACGATTGTAAACATAGATTCAAATCTGTAAGCGATCTTATAGTTCATATCAAACGTATGCACCTTGACTTTTCACCAGGGGACAATCTTTCGTTGCGCTGTGGCGAGCCAGGCTGCTACAGAGTATGTGGCAGCTTGTATACCTTGCGTTATCATTTAAAGTCTGAACATTGTGCCACTTCTCCAAGTGGTGTCGCGCCCTCTTTAAACAACGTGGTCTGTGAAAGGAATGGGAACGAGGTAGGAGAAGGTATTAAAGACTCAGAAATAAATATCTCACAAGATGAGACGGTTAATGGGGAAAACTTACGCTTTGATTTTTCGCCCGAAAATTTAAAAAAAATATTTTTAGATACAGCTGCTAAGATGTTTAGCAAGCTACAGGCCAACCCACAAATACCCCTTAATTACATTCAGTTATTTTATAATAGGTATGAAGAATATATGAAAGACTCGTTTTGTTTTGTGTTAAATCGATTTGCAGAAGACAGTGCTAGAGATGGCACTTGTAATCACTTAGGGCCATTCACTGAAACTTTATTAGGATCCATAACACAGTGCAATGAAACTTTCCGCAGTCAACACCTCCGACTTAATTTTTACACTAATATTGGAACTTACATTCCCCCAAAACAGAAATTTATAATGAATCGTCCAGTGGCCGGACGAGGTGGTACAACTAAACTTGGGCCTTGTTTTGCTTCCTTTGTTCCATTGAGAAATGTTTTTAAAAAGGTTTTATCAATTCCTGGTCTTTTAAAAGAAATTGATAGTTACATAAATTTTTGCCAAAACTTCCCTTTCCCGATGAATATAATTCAAGGTAGTGCATGGCAGAAAACGTACTCAAACCATCATTTAAATGCAAATGAGAAGTTATACCCTCTTACACTTTATTTTGACGATTTTGAAACATCAAATCCCCTTGGTAGTCACTCATCCATTCACAAGTTGGGAGCAGTGTACGTATCCATGCCTTGCATTCCGCCAAAATATGCTTCCAAGCTTAACTATATATTCTTGGGTCTTCTGTTTCATTCCTCGGATAGGGCTGTTTCCAAAGGTAACGAGAAAATATTTGCAAGTGTAATAGACGAGCTAAATTATTTAGCTAATACTGGAGTAGAAATTGCTGTTGACAGTTTCACTGGCACTGTTAAATTCAGATTAGCTTGTATAACCGGAGATAATTTGGGATTAAACTCGATCCTGGGCTTTACCGAAAGTTTTAGCGCCTCTCATTACTGCCGGATATGTAAAGGAGGCAAACGTGAGCTAGCTAAGCTTACGCGTGAGAAATCAGATTTTCTTAGAAATATGGAAAATTACAATGAGGACTTGCAAAGTGATAACGTTTCAGCTACGGGCATTAAGGAAAGGTGTGTCTGGTTAAAAGTCAAAGGTTTTAAGTTATTTCAACATGTAGCTGTAGATATTATGCATGATTTATTGGAAGGTGTTTGTCAATATGTTATGACCCTTGTGATAAATTCTTTAATAAGAGATAAACTATTCTCTTTGAATTACTTGAACGATCACATCGTTTTGTTTGATTATGGCCCAGATTCAGGCTCAAAGCCTCAACCTTTGGTCTGGCAATCTGGTGGAATAAAATGGAGAATGTCATCAGCAGAATGCTTGACATTCCTTAGGTATTTCTCACTATTTGTAGGAACAAAAATCCCATTGGGCAATAAATATTGGGCTTTGTTTTTGCTTTTGAGGCGAATAATGTCCACTTGTATGACGGATGCCGTGTCTCCCTACCTTCCTGAGAACCTGGCTCAATATGTAAGTGATTTCAATAAACTGTACTTGAAATTATCTTGTCGTGATAGGTTACAACCGAAATTTCACAACTTGATACATTATCCTTCAATGTTAAAAAAATTTGGCCCTTTGAGACCTTTGTGGTCTATGAGGTTTGAGGCAAAACATAGAATACTTAAAGTGGCTGCTCGAGCCACAGGCAATAGGATAAATATAACAAAAACCATTAGCGTGCGTCATCAATTGCAGTTAAACGACATGCTCCTGGCTAATACACTCCCTGATACATTTAAACCGGCCAAATATCACAAATTATGTCCCTCTCTGTTGTGCGCCCTAAAAACAAAATTTAAATTGCCATCCTGTAACACCCTATATGGTGTCGTTAGTGTGGAGTTGGAAGGTATAGTGTACCGACCAAACCAACTTATTTGCATTGGCTTGGATGAAGAACGATTTAATTTGCCCAAATTCTTTTATATTGAACATATTTACATAGATAGTAAGACCCAAAATATTTTTTTAACCGGAAAAGAAATGTTTACGATTGACTTTGATGATCACTTCTTTGCCTATGAAGTCGAGGAAGGGAGACTCGACATGTCCTATAGACTTCAGGATACATGCTTCATCTTCCCAAATCTAATGTGTTCATTGCCCAATGGGAAAATATATGTGGTTTTTAGAAATTCCATAGATTAGTAATTGATACATTAAGTGTCTTCTTAGTGTACATAATTATTAAGAGCAATGTAACCTAATATTTCAAATGTATAACAAAATTAACAAAATGGTTATGAATAATATTTTTATCTTTAAATAAGAAAAGATAAGGTCACAAGAATTACAATGAATAGTAATTGTGATCAAACTATTCAATTATTAGAATGAATAAAAATATAATTTTGCACCACAAATGATAAATATGTTAATTATTGTAAGACTATTACAAAGTAAAATCAACAGATGTTTGTAAAGCTATTAAATATGTATGAACTATGTTTTCTTTATAAAGAATATTTTAAATTATATATATATATATATATATATATATATATACATATATATACATATATATACATACATATTATTATTAGTATTTGTATATAAATTAAATTTTATGATATATATTACACACATAAACAGCTTAAATTTTTTAAATTTAGTAAAATATTAACTTGTAATATTATGCTTTTAATTTATACCTTTATTATATATATGTGTGTGTGTGTGTGTGATGTGTGATAATTATACATTTTTAAACACACACACACACACACACACACACACATATATATATATATATATATATATATATATATATATATATATATATATGTATATTATACACCTAAATATTATTTTATACATTAACTTTTAATATTGTGCCTAAATTTGTAACTAAAATATGTATAAACTATGTTTTCTTTATAAAGAATATTTTAAATTGTAATACTAGGCATTAAATGTGTTCATATACATATATATATATATACATACATATTATTATTAGTATTTGTATATAAATTAAATTTTATGATATATATTACACACATAAACAGCTTAAATTTTTTAAATTTAGTAAAATATTAACTTGTAATATTATGCTTTTAATTTTACCTTTATTATATATATGTGTGTGTGTGTGTGTGTGATAATTATGCATTTTTAAACACACACACACACATATATATATATATATATATATATATATGTATATTATACACCTAAATATTATTTTATTTTATACATTAACTTTTAATATTGTGCCTTAAATTTGTAACTAAAATATGTATGAACTATGTTTTCCTTTTTCTTTATAAAGAATATTTTAACTTGAAATTTATACCTCTATTATTTAACTTACATGAATGCATATATATATATATATATATATTGGATTTTAATTAAATTTTATTTTATACTTATGTTGGACGTAATATATAATTGTAAATTTGTATTCATAAAAATAATAATAATAAAATTTTTTATGTAAAATCAAATCTGCCTCTTACATGTTTTTCTTCTAATTTAAAATATTACAATTATTTTTAAAGTCCTAATTTTAGGACTTAAGAATTAAGTAATATTTTAATAATACAGCAGCAGCTTAGATGAAAATAAAGGTTGTATGCAGTCGGGGGTAAGCATTGGCGTAACGCCTGCTCTACTGTTCCCAAATTTGGAGCAGTTGTGTTCCCAAATTTGGAGCAGTTAAGCAGAAGCTAAAGCTTACTCTCTCGACAGCATACCACCTTATATTTCATCTGGGCTGCAGCTGAAAGTATTCCCCTTTCCAACCAAACTTCAGTCGACACAACTGCTGTGTAGCAGTTGAAGTACAACTGCCAAGAAGTATAATACTACTGTGGCCTAGTAAGTAATAGTAAGAAGTAATATATTACGCTGCATAGCAGTTGCAATTAAACTGACAAGCAGTACAATACTACTGTGGTCTAGTATAAGAAATAATATATTACGCTGCATAGCAGTAGCAATTAAACTGACAAGCAGTACAATACTACTGTGGTCTAGTATAAGAAATAATATATTACGCTGCATAACAGTTGCAATTAAACTGACTAGCAGTACAATACTGCTGTGGGCTGGTATAATAAATAGAATATTACGCTGCATAGCGGTAGAAAATTGAGGGAGGCAGTTGAAATTCAACTGACTAGAAGTACAATACTGCTGTAGGCTGGTACAATAAATAAAATATTACGCTGCATAGCGGTAGAAAATTGAGGGAGGCAGTTGAAATTCAACTGACTAGAAGTACAATACTGCTGTAGGCTGGTACAATAAATAAAATATTACGCTGCATAGCGGTAGAAATTTACTTGTTTGACTGATTCACAGTTCAAAATGAACGTGAACGTGACGCTTGGACTGCACCATTGGACTGCGTCACAGTTGAAAATGAACGTGAATATGTCTTTCGACTGCTCCATTCGACTGCTACACAGTCAAAAATGAACGTGAATGTGTCACATTCACCTACTCTATTCGGTTGCCTCGCAGTATAGCGTTACACTAAGTTTCAGCATAAAAAGTATCGATATATCGAAATGTTCGATATATACACTCAGCTGAGTCACAGTATAATGGCCGCAGTATAGACTTCGACTGGAAGACCTCCTACGTTCAACCTTATTTACACGCAGCATCATTTCGACTGCGTATAAGTCGAAAAAAGTCCTTTTTTTCTCTCAGTGTAGTTTTGAATATATATTTTGTGAAAGCGTGTCAAAATTAACCTTTAAACAGGTCCCCCACCCACCGCTCGCACTCACCACCTTTGGGGACGTATAGTATGTTGTACAATAGACACGAATGAGTAGCAAGTTTTAAAACTCCAGGATTTGACTGGGCATTATAATTGAAATGTTATTGATTGATTAGTTATTGTTTTGTTTTTTTAAATTTTAATTCGAAAAAAATGTTTTTTTTTCATTATAATATCTAATTTTGCATTCACAGTCCTAGTCGTCTTCAGACTGTAGACGCAGTAGAATCCTATAAAATGTCGGATGTTGGACAGACTGCATTGCAGATAGACAGGACGACATAGGCGTCTTGTCTATATAGGTAATTACTATCTGATGTATGAAGACATGGTCCTCCGGGCCGGATTCTCCTTGAGCAAAGTAGCAAATAGACCTCGGATATTCGACTCGAAGCCTGCTCCCCTCATCTCAAATTACCATAGAATAGTTGGGGTACCGTCTGTCTGTCGGCATCTACCGACGCGACGTTCAGTCCGGCTCACAAATCAACGATAAAACCGTCCCCCCTCTCCCCTCTCCAAGTCCTCCTACATAAAATCATTTAATTGGACCCGCCATTGTTTGGACATGAGCCTCGACTCTTATATCCGTAAGACATAAATACAACCTCATGTCGATGAGATGATTTCGAACTCTTAATCCTTTAAGAGCAAGTTTTAAATGGCTGACAGCCGTTTTATAGCTTGTCCGCATCTCCTTGTACAAAATGGCGGAGGTTGAAAGTAACTCCGGAGAGCAATCAGATAGCTATTGTTCAACTCTTGTCCTTACATTTGTTTAGGCTGCGGTATAGTATAATGATAAAATTATAAAATCAATTCTAAAAACTCCTTTCTGCTTTCCCACAGAACTGTTAATTACCAGCTATAGATTAAACAAATAATATTCCCTTTCAACTTCAAATATACACTTTAGTTGTCTTTTAGCTTCGTTATAACACTAACATATAACTCTACTCGCTGTAGTCTACAATAGCTTTAGTCTAGTAATGATAATAATTCCTAGAACATGTCAATTTTTCTAATGAGAATGGTATTCATTTTTACCAGATTCCTGAATGTCGCATTTTCACTGCACTTTAGCTATGCCTTTAGAGAGTGTGATTAGGTTTATCGATTTAACATTTATATTGGTTTTATCTAGTATAAAATTAAATAAAGACTGACAATTCTCAAGTTCATGGAAAAACATTGAATTATGGATATGTTTCTGGGCATTGAATCCAGTGTAGCCAACCTTTACATCTCCCCATTTGAAGGCTGATGGAAAGGTGGATTCATAGTTTACGTTTTTTACGGGCTTCAAAATAATCTATAGTCTGTTAATATGCTGCGAGAAAAGTTGATTCTAAACCAAAAGTGTCGAAGCGAACCTAAATGACACCTTCCAATCCTCTTCTCTTTTTGTTTATAATTTTCGAGTTATTCATTTACACATTAAATACACACTTGTTTTTCATTTTAAAACCATCCCTTTAGAAAGTTAGTATTATATTTTAATAATATACTCGGCTTTGTTTATAACCTGAACAGAACGCTGCGCAAATGCACAAGGAAGGAAGGGTGAGGTATAACACACAGTGACGTGTCCACGGCTTCATGAATGTATGTTTATTTATATAGCCCAAACTCGCGTAAAAACGCATTCTATATGAACCCACCTGAAGGTAGTAGGTATTTTTCCGGAATAGAGGAAATTCGGTTTTGGTCCGCTTGGAGCTCTGATGTATCATGTATCATTTGATATAAAATTAAGCATCAGCGCTCCTTTTGGCGAAATATAGTACTAAAATGTGAAAACCGAGCTACCTTGTGTTGGCTTCTAACTTCCTGGTACCATATTTAAATTAAAAAACAAAAAAACAACTAGAGCATTACATTTCTTTTAATGTCGTTTATTTCGAGATGGACAGTTTAGTCTGTCCCCCAGCCCAAAAAATATACATGTTAATATATAATAAAAATAGGTCTTTTTAATACTTATTTACATTTCTTTTTCAATGTACGAGTATAGATAGTAAAAGATCGAGATCGAGATGTTATTATATTGAAGGAGCCAGTACCAATGTGTAAGGTCAATGTTTGGTCGCGTGCCCCTTCCTCAAGTGAGGGTGGAAGGTCCCGGGGGTCAGCTGCTAAAAGGGGAAACTGTTGAGAGGCTGTCTGATGTGGACATGGGCAGTTATGATTTATTGAGTGAGTGACACTTCCCTCTTACTGAGCCGTGCCTCTGTATGAGGAGGGCTGTTACCCTACGTGATCTAACCCCGATCTGACCCAGGATGTCTTTATCTAGTTCACTAGGTATCCTTCCCAATCTTTCGTTCCCTCTTATAAAACTAATGTGCCATGATAAATTGCCCAAATGTTCTTATTCTGGAAAAATAGGGACTGTATAAATGAACATTCTCATGATTTAATAGTAATCATTTGTAAACTGCAGCAAAAAATGTTTTTGTCAGTAGCACTTTTGCTTCCGAGCTTACCGAAAGTAACGGAAGCTATGTGAACGTTCTGAAGATCGAAAATATCTTATGTCTCCGATTTCAAAAATTCCAAGACAGAAGTCCGTTTCAGACATTAGGGAACAATTGTAGGTCTGTCGCTAAATTTTTGCGAACCAACATATTTATCTTAAAAACTACACGTCCTATTTTAATGGAATTTGGATGATTTGTGTAGCAGCTCATTAGTAGCTTATTGTTAGTTAAATATAAGTTTTAACCTTCTTGCTCCTTTTTGATTCTCTTCAACATACGCACAAACGCATTTTTTACATTTATTTACACCTATATCTTCCTAAGTACTTATCTGATTCTTATAAAATTTTGATGGTTTGTCGAAATTTCAACCGTCTGCGCTCTTTTTTGCTAAATTGATAGTTTAATTCATGTAAAAAAAAAATCCAAACAATTTTGAAATATTTAAAAAAAAAATAAAATGGGGTAAACAATTATTAAATTAATTAGATAATAATGGATTGTAAATGCATAAAATCAATAAAGAACGTGATAGGATGCGAGGAAGCTAAGTGCCATACTAATTGGCAGTCTATTTTTGTTTCTCTTTTAACGTCCCGATCAAGAACATAGGTTATTTTATTATGGGGGGAGGGGGGGGGGGGGGATCGGCCACTTAACTCATCTCCTCAATGAGATCATCAGTAAGAAACATGACTGGTTTGGGGATTCGAACTCACCACCGGTGATTAGATCTAGGTTTGAGGTAGTTAGAGGTGACTAGAGATGGTTTGAGGTAGTTAGACGTGGTTAGAGATGGTTAGAGGTGGTTAGAGATGATTTGAGGTGGTTAGCGATGGTTAAAGGTGGATTCGAACTCACCACCGTTGATTAGATCTAGGTTTGAGGTGGTTTGTGGTGGTTTGAGGTGGTTAGAGGTGGCTAGAGATGGTTTGAGGTAGTTAGAGGTGTTTAGAGATGGTTAGAGGTGGTTAGAGATGATTTGAGGTGGTTAGCGATGGTTAAAGGTGGATTCGAACTCACCACCAGTGATTAGATCTAGGTTTGAGGTGGTTTGTGGTGGTTTGAGGTGGTTAGAGGTGGCTAGAGATGGTTTGAGGTAGTTAGAGGTGGTTAGAGATGGTTAGAGGTGGTTAGAGATGATTTGAGGTGGTTAGCGATGGTTAGAGGTGGATTCGAACGCACCACCAGTGATTAGATCAAAGTTTTAGAGGCCACTAATAATAATAATAATGTTGCTCAGTGAACTTATGGATACTCAATATTTTATTCACTTTGAGCTACATTTGTAGAATTATTATAGAACGCCATTATTATGTAGATACAGCCATTCACAAAACAGACTAATAACTGTTTTGTTCTTTTATACAACTTATATAAAAGAAACTGGACTCCTTCATAAACAAAGGAACATAGAGGACATTATTGTTTGAATTATTATTATGGTTCAACAGTTGTATTTTTATTAAGAGACTAGACGGGGCGCGGTTAAACTTAAAATGTGCGGTGCGTAGGTTGTCTGTGAGAGTCCGAGTCCGAAGCTTTACATGATACCCAGGCCTATTCATATTTGTCATATCAGTTCATTGGTGGGTACGCTTAGAGAATGAACAAAGTCGTTAGCAGCGCGTTGTATCTCAGTCTTATATCTGTATGCAGGTTTAGTCGACTGAGGGAGCCAGTAGCGTCTAGTGATTATTAAATTACTTTAGGGATACATTTGCATTGTAATAAATCCTTGTCAAACCAGTAAGACAGGTTTTGTCCATTATTATACATTCAGTTATTCTATATTTATCAATGATAATAATTCTTATTACTATTTATGTACTTCTGACTTGGAAAAAAACCTTTTTTTTTGTTACTTTCTCCTTAAAAATATTAAGTATTGTTTTCATGTAAGAAATAGTTAGGTTTTATAGATCTTGGAGTCATAAAACCAAGCTTGTTTTCAAAAAGTTTAAAACTGTTAGTGCTTTGGTCTTATACGTCCTTGACTATCTTTTGATTACTGGTTATAAGTTAAACAATTTGAATAAAATTCGATATTTGCATTTTTCTTAGTTTTAAATTTCTGTCCTAATTAAATTGTTTTATAACGCTATAAAAACACTGCTATCATAAAATAATGATGGGAACATACAAACAACAGTATTTTCTTGAATTTCATTTTTGTCAATAACTTAATAATGTAGGTTTTTCAACAAGAATATCCATCTTTTTTATTAGATATATATAGATTAGATGTTTACACACAGTTGTTGTTGCTTTTCGTCAATAATTCGCGGTCTTCATTGTATAACTTAGATTATATTGAGTAAACGTTGACCGAATTTGGGTAAAAAACAATAAAAGATTCGAGTTCCTTTGGTAGCTTTACGCCTTTTCATTTGTTTAACTCCTTTTTTTAAGTTCGATATTTCATCCTTAACTTACTTCAATCTTCTTCTTACTTCAATTTAATAAATTGGATTAATTTTTGAATCAATTAAATAATAATAAAACTAAACGATTATCAGATAATATTTTTATTTTTCCTTACCATTAAAAGAAAAGTATTATTTTCTCGAAATATTTCAATGGAGTTATCAGTTTTGGTTGTTTTTAAGACCATTTAAGGGGTTTTTAGCCGAATATCTGATGTCTCTGTTACGCATGACTCCCACAATTTTTAAGCTAGAGAGTTAAAACTTGGTACAAAAATCCGTGCTTACATGTAGTTGTGCTGCCCGGAAAAACATAAATTTGTGACGTCCTTAACCCATTTTTCTAAGTTTACAAAATATCAAATATTTTTTCGATTGCGCTGAAATTCGCACCAACCTCTTTATATTACAAACATTTCACCATTTACACATTGCCACCATTTTGAAAATATCGACTTATAGACTTTAACGCTAAATAATTTCGTTGATTGAGCTGTAATTCGCACCAGTTATACCTTTCTATAAGATAAATAATTCCTAAACACCGTATTGCTTCGTATATAAAATATAGGACGCACATTTGTCCCGTTTTTGCATCGCAAAAATCGAGGTGCGTCTTATAATTGATGGATTACCAGAGTAACATAATACATATATCTAACAACCTTTTTTCTTTGAACTTCTCTTTCAAGAGAACCACTGAAATCTTATTTTTACTTTTTATTGCCAATTATCTAAATTTTGCCGGGATATCATTGTCGCCTCCTATTTCATCTATTTCCAGGAATTTAATGTGTTCAATCTCTGATGAGACTTTGGATGAAAGGGGTTCTGTTGTACCTATTTATTTCTTGTTAACTTCAAAATTTTATTTTAAAAATCTAACCTTTCTATGGCGTCTGTCTTACATCTAAATAAAAAATCAATATTCTAACAATACCCATGGTAGACTGCCTACATTTGATGTCAGAACTATTTAGTAAGAAAGAGAACGAAAGATCTTCCCTTTGAAATAGAGTGCGTCTTATATTCGATGCATTAATGTTTTTTTCCAAATTTTGGTTTGAAAATGGGAAAGCGTCTTATAGTCAAGGCCGTCTTGTATTCGATGCAATACGGTATTTCAAATTAATATTTTCCATAGCTTGACATTATTTGTTGAGGTAGAGTGCTGAGACGCCCAGTCATTTTATTAAGACAGGGAAAGAAATGTCGATTGGTTTACTGATCTTAATTCTTGTAAAATCGTGTACTATTTAAAGCTATTAGGAAGGCAGAATTAAGTAATGAATGTTTACTGTGTTTAGATCTTAACTACCTGATGATGAATATTATTAAAATGTGCTTTACAGCCAACAGATCTATTGTGTAACTAAAGTTTTATTTCTTTATTTATTATCATAGTAATGAAGTTTTACACAATGAGGACAACATCCTTGAATTAACTGTTAAGTGAAAAGTTTTAACTGTTTACACAACGATTTGTCAGTCATATTATAGACGATACCTTCTTAACATCTCTATTACTTTTTACTGTAATTGTCTACTTGAAATTATTTAAATATGAACAATATCAAAAATCCCGTGTGTTTATTACATTCTTGATTTGTTTATAATGTTAATGCAAAAAGATTTTTTTTTTTTTTTTTTGCTTGCGAGCTTACAGAAGGTTACGGTAGCTATGTGATCGTTCTGAAAAACAAAAATGCCAAGAATGAATCTTTTTCAGATATCAGGAATCATATTTGGTTCCTTGTCTGTCAGTCTGTCT
This sequence comes from Gerris lacustris, assembly GCA_951217055.1. NCBI lineage: Eukaryota > Metazoa > Arthropoda > Insecta > Hemiptera > Gerridae > Gerris > Gerris lacustris. The sequence goes on from OX578278.1 coordinate 76,748,521, forward strand.
GCCGCTCAATTTTTTCGACCCATCATACCTTATATATAAAAACTAATCGTTTAATTAGTTTACTGAAATTTTGATGGTAAAGGTCATAATTAGCTCATTGTTGGTCCCATATAAGTTTCAACCTTCTATACCCATTTGTTTTTATTCAACGCGCGCACAAACTTACCTTTATTTACACCTATATATCTGCAAAAGTACTCAACTGATTTTTTATTAAATTTGGAAGGTTTGTCGAAAGTAGCCCGCAGATGGCTCCATATTAATCAACCGACTGCGCTCTTTAAATTTTGATAAAAAGATACATTAATTCTAGTAAAATAGACTGCCAATTAGAGTGGCACACATACCTTCATCACATCCTATCACGTACTTTATTTATTTTATGCTTTCGCAAGCCATTATTGTCTAATATATTTAATCGTTTCCTCCGTTTTTACTGGTCTTATATTACTTTGCTTTGTAAGTTTCATCGCACATTTCCGTTTCCCCAATTTTGAACCACTTCCCGTGATTCAATCTTCCCCAAATTTCGCACATATATACAACTAAGGTGAAGAATACAGAAAAAAATAGAAACAAAATGGCGTCAAATTTGTTTACTTTTTAAGTTTCATCGCACACCTATTACCCCAATTTTGAACCACTTACCGTCATTCAATCTTCCCCAAATTTTGCACATAGATACAACTAAGGTGAAGAATACAGAAACCGGTAAAAAACGGTCGAAATTAATTTGGTGCTGTCTGTGGTCTACTTTCGACAAACCGTTCAAATTTAATAAAAAATCATGATATAGGACTTTTGATGATATAGGTATAAATAAATGTGTGTTTGTGCGCATGTTGAGAAAAAACAAATGGGTGCAGAAGGTTGAAACTTATTTGGGACCAACAATGAGCTAATTATAACCAACCATACAAATTGGCAAAAATTGAGCGACAGATCAACAGACAACACGGAACCAAAAATGTTCCCTGATGTCTAAAACGGATTTCTGTCTTAACATTTTTGAAATCGGAGACAAAATGAAATTGTTGTTCTTCGGAACGATCACATAGCTTCCGTTACCTTAGATAAGCTCGGAAGCAAAACAGGGGAAAATAGGACGCGAGTAAGCTATGGCCCACACTAACTAATTAGTTTTATGTTTGTTGAAATTGAGAAAATCTGAGGAAAATACAACAGTAGCCTCGTTTTCTAGTTCAATTTCAGTTAGGAAATTAAACCACCACACACTTGACTATGTATGTATTTCAGATTTGGCTTACAGAACGACTTAATGTGATTTCTCTTCTACGTGTGCTTAAAAAATATAAATATATATGAATATTGGACGTTTCAGCTTGGAGTTAATGTTGATTTAGATAGAGTTTCACAGTGAGGTAGATTGAGTGTTTGGCGCCACAGCGTGAAATAAAAGCTTGAAAATTGATTGAAACCTCCGTGTCTTAACAAAAGAGAACAGTTAAGAGTCTTGAACCAACATTAACCGCAGTTTAGCTCAACAAGTTGAATTTCACACAATAGAGATCTCGCGCGCTTTAACGCTCACATATGAAGCGTTTATTCTTGCTATATGCATCCTTTAAACATTTTTATATCCTGCTTGACTGATATCCGTGAAACTTCTTTTCTATACTCTATCCGGCGAGTTATAACCTAAAGATCGTAGAGGGCAATTCCACACTCATGTATACTCTTATACCTGTTGGGAATACCTTTTAAAATGCCACTCCTTACATGATTTCTTAATTAGAATACAAGGTTTACTGGTGAATTAATAATCTAAGTCGAAATATCTCTGCTCTAGTTAAAATATGAAGCATTAGTGGAGGTCATCACAAAGTAGGAAAAAAGTCTATCCACGTAAAACATCTATATTATATAAAGAAGAGAATCTGTAGATATGTATCCTTTACAAAAATCCACAGTTTTATTGCTATCTCGATGAAAATTTGCACACTTGACCTTCGAAGCAAGGGGAAGGTCACTGTCTACTTGGGATTTCGAAATTTAAATTTTGGTACCCAGGAGTATGGGGTACAAATGTCAAAGTAATGAAAACCCTTCGTCGTTAATAAACTCTTTAAGAGTACAGTAATTTTTGTTATGTATAGTTTTGTCATATTTTCATTTAGGAGGGTGGTAAAATGGAAAATACAGGAAAAATATCTCTATACATTATATTATACAAAGAAGAGTGTCTGTATATGAGGGTATTTCTTTTATAATAATGTTAAATTACTGTACTCTTAAAAAAAAGCATTTCAACAGTATGCATCATGAAGGATATTCATTAATTTAACATTTGTACCCCGTACCCCTCCAAAATTTATATTTGGAAATCTCATGTAGACAGTTGCTTCGAAGGTCCCCTTGCTGGTCACTGAAAATACATGTGATTTCGAAATTGAAATATTGGAACGTGGGGGTAGGTATGTGGTACAAAAGTCTAAGTAGATATAGCCCTCATATCCTAAGAATATATCTCTCATGATTCGTGTCATAAAAGATCTGAAATGTTTAGTATTGTAAATGATATTATTTTTATGCCATGGTTCCTTGTTACATTGGGCTTAAATAATCCCAAAAAAAATTATTGAGTCATTTGAATTTTTTTTTTTCAACTTTGTCCTGGTACATGGAATCTCATAAGTTGTTCACTTCTACATTCACGAAAATATTAATGAATCTGCTTTGTAACATTTTAAATTCTTCTTATAGTATAATTGTTGTTTTAGATGCTCATAATATTATATCTTCTATTATTTTTACTTTTCCTTACCTTAAAGAAAAAGTATTGCTTTACCCAAAAAATCCGAAATTTTAATATCTGTTTTGGATGTCTGTCTGTCTCTCTGCGTCAATCATAACACCCACGGTTTTAAAGCTAGAGTTAAAGAGTGAAACGTGGTAGAAAAATCCGTCCTTAAAGTGGCCACAGACGTCGTTCTTTTTTGGCAGTTTTAACCGTACGGGTAAAACGGTCGGTGTGAGGCTAAAAACCGTCCTTCTTGCCGGCGTTCAAAAATATCTGCCGCAGCTTTGATTTTAACCGTCCGTTTTGAGCGTGTCGTTCAAGTCGGCTCGTGTGTGGGAATACGCAGTCCAAAAGGTCGGTTTTTATCAGTGTCGACTTTGTCCTAGATTAACCGCAAGCGATTTGGTATGAATAATTTTGTTGTTGATTTCACAATGACCGACCTTAGGATTTATAACAATATTTGTAACGCTATTAACTCAATTTGCTGAGACAGCAAAAAAATCAAACATTTCATACGGTAAATTTTCCGATTACGATGAATTCCCTGTGATACCTTCCTATAAGATAAATAAACCTTTTATATCAGATCTTAATATATGCGACAATTTTGCTAATATCAACTTTTGACTTCTATATGAGAAAGTGTTTGTTGACATTTTTGAATACCTCATTTTACCGGACAAAATAAATTATAATGCACTTAAAAATCTGCTGTCATTTATAGGTTTATGAATGGTATAAACAAATTTCGAGACGCCTGGCGTCTGATTTTTTATTAATTTTAAACCGATTGTTGTAAAAAAAAAGTTTTTAATTCACAGTAATAACTTGAACATAATTTTTATAATATAGTTGTCAAAGGTTTCGATTAAGAAACAAAACGATAATAATTTAGTTTATTATTGTGAGTAAACGATAGACAGGATTGCTTGTAGAAGATATTTATTGCTACTACAATAATTTCTCAGCAAATTGTTTAAGATAAAGAGGACATTGTCATAGGAATGTCAAATCGAAATTCTCAGGATACACCTTCTTGTTAAGTTTCATCACATTCCTGCTTACCATCGCCTTCACTTTGTGTTAAAAACGACAAATTTTCAACACGGCTGCTCGCTGCACATATTTCTGCTAACGACACTTGGAAATCTTAACTTGCTTGATTACACATTGCTTTATTAGGATATAATCTTTGAAAATGTTTTCAACCTTCATTTTCAATTTAATGGATATATATATATATATATATATATATATATATATATATATATATATATATATATATATATATATATATATATATAATACTTTTTCTTTTATATACTGTTATTCTCGATTAAAATTAAATACAGAAAAAATAATTTTTAAAAAAAGAATAAATAAATAAACGTAAGAATATTTGGAGTGAAAGACCAGTTCTTTATTTCCATAATGAGGATAGTTCGAAATAAAATTTGTTAAACATCCATTCTCTTTTATATATATATATATATATATATATATATATATATATATATATATATATATATATATATATATATATATATATATATATATATAAATATAAACATAATTATTGTATATGTATAAAAATATACATTAATATGTGCATTTTCAAGTAAATAATTAGAACTGATAAAAAATAATAAAATAAAGATTCTTGGATTCAAAAAAGGGTAAAATAAAAACTTAAATAATCAAAACATTAAATGACGAAAAAAGCCTTATTATGGTCATTATTAAATAAATTGCGATTCAGTATCTCTTTACAGATTAGACCATTTTATAAAATGATAAATAACATCTTGAGATCAAATATGTACCGAATTAACATTGAAGTAAGTCCTGTCTCTTTCGACATATTAGAAAAATTAAAGATCTTTATCTAAAATTGCCGTATTATTTTATTCTTTTAATTGATTTTAATTTTTAACATCATTAATTTATTATTGGCTTTATCTTCTTTAAGATTTATTTAAAAAAAAACTTTAAAAAAATGTAAAATCAGCTTTTTATGCGCATTTATAAGTATATATATATATATATATATATATATATATATATATATATATATATATATATATATATATATATATATATATATATATATATATATATATATATATATATATATATATTATGATTTTTAAATTAATTTATTTTATTTAGGTAAAAACTAGATTTCCTCTTGTAAAGTAATAGTTGGTAAATAGAAGATTTAATGAACTAGCTGCCAAATTTATCGATTCTGCTTTTCTTTTATTTATGCGTAATTAATTGTAGAAGATGTTTTGCTTTCGAGCTAACCGAAAGTAACGGAAGCTGTGTAATAGCTCTGCAAAACGAACATTATTTGTTTCTTCAATTCCAAAAATTTCCAGACAGAAATTCGTTTCAGACATCAGGGAAAATATTTTCTCACGTATATACACGTGATGACACAAGTCTGTGGTTTATTTTTTGAGAACCAATATATCTTAAAAACTGCTTGCCCAAACTTAATTTAATTTTTTATGGTAGGCCATAATTAGCCCATTGTTCGTCTCATATAAGTTTCAAACATACATTTATTTACAGCTATATCTTTAAAAGTTCTTATTTGAATTTTAAGAAATGTAGATGATTGGTCGAACGTAACCACAGATGGTGCCATATTAATTTAAATTATCTGCGCTCATTAAATAAATGTTGCTAAATTGATACTTTTTTCATATAAGACACCAAAACAATTTTGGCAGATTTTAAAATAAATGGTGGGAATAAATTAAATAAATGATACAATAATGGTTTGTAAATGCGTAAACATCATTTAAGTATGTTATAGTAACCGAGGAAGCTGTATGCCAGACTAATTGGCAGATTATTTTTCGTTTATACTGCAGACTGTTTTTTTAATAAGCTAAAATACCCTGGTTTGGGCATTTAATTTTAATGTGTAAAATGAATTTATTTTTTAAGATAATACGGAAGTTGATTGTAATATTTTGATCCTATGTACGTAGCGTGTTTTTTTTATTTAGTATTATACCAGGAAATTGGACTGTATTTAATTTTTTTAATTGCATTAAATAATTATGGTTTTTTTAAAAAAAAAAAAAGTATTTATTTAAAAATAGTATTTTTTTTTTTTTTTTCGAATAACATTGTTATAATTAAATACCTTCTTTACTTTATAAAATTTTATGTATCATGAAAATTGTTGGAAAGCAATTGAAATGTCCAAACATCAAACTGTTAATGTTAATATATCTGTAATTATGTTCTAGTAAATGAGAAATTTACAATATTGTTAGATTGTTTTAGTTTAAAAAAAAGACTGAAGATGACTTCAGTCAGGGTTGAAACGTATCTAAAAAAAAAAATACGTGTGGTGTCGCGGGACACCCGGTAGGAACGAAGTTTCTTACATTTTTCATTAAATATAAATTTTAAAATCACACTGCTAAGTACGTATACAATGCTAACTATACTTATACATGACAAAATTAAAAGTAACGAACTGTTTGTACCTGGCAGAGTTAAGGCAAAATTAAAATAAAATCATTATTTGTATAATTAAAGCAAGCGTCTTACTATAAATATATATTAAATATAAGAAAAAAGTTGATCATGATGAGTTTATAGTGAAAGAGTATGTTTGTTAAAGGAGTTTGGATTGAAATAGGACTGTTTTCTACCTACCCGGCCAATTAATTTAAAATATTATAAAAATATATCTCTTGCCTACTCTACAGCTTCTGCTTGTATCAGGGTGAAATTTTAAATGATTATATATTTTTTTTTTTTTACAAAACAAAGTGACCTTTTTGACATACATAACAAAAATAATCAAAACAAGTCAAGTAACAGGCTTCCTTAATAACACTTTTTCCCGTCTTTTATAGCTTGCGTTTACGCGAGCGTTGCGTTTGAACGCTTGGGCGGATAACGTTTCCCGACGAACTCAGCCTGGGCATTGGTTAAATGAACATGTCTACCAAATTTCATCTAACTCGGTGAGCTTTTACTCAAGTTATCGTCATCTGTAGATGTCGTGATGGATTTTGCGTGACGGTGATTTTGTGACGGTGATTTTGGTCGTTTTTTTCGGATTCACTCCCGGGCTCCAGAACGTGCCATAAGGAACTTCGTTCCAAAAAGGAAAATTTAAACTAAGTGGGTTTGATACACCTTTACATCCATAAAAAAATGTAGCTATATAAATAGTTATTAAAACATGAACTGACCAATAATGTTTTTTGTTAAAAACGTTGGCACATTCTTCATGAGAATGCATACAAAATCATTTTAGCTTAAAGTTAAAAATATCTCTACATTGCTACAATGCGGTCGCTCCGCGCTTGCGCTAAATTTATAATGTAGTGGAAAAGAATTTCTTATTATATAAAGTCAAAGCTGTTTAAAAATCTTCTGTTTTATTATTATGTATTTTTATTTATTTCGTATTTTTTTCTCTGGAATGACGGTTCGATTCTTTCGAAGGTTATTGTCAGTTAGTGGGTTGAAGTCGGCTGGTACGTTGTCTCCCGAAGACTCCAAGTAATAAATCTCAGTGGTCCAGGAGACTCTGCAGTGTTTCAGGGCTCCTCGAGGAATATCTGTAGTATAAATCCCTTGAGGTATCCGTGCAAACCAGTTTGAACTGTAGGCCGGCTCACTTCGAGGCAGCTATGCAAATTATTGGTGTGAATCAGCTCAAAGGTGAATCCCTGTTGCCGAACCCAAACCCTCCCACAATGGAAACCGCTACTGACAGCCATTATGGCCATTATGGCTCAACTTCAAACAAATATACCCTCTATAGAAGACAAAGAAAAAAATATCGAGAGAATTTATTAAAGAACTTTGACAAAGGTTATTTTTTATTTAAAATGTTTCCCCTCATATCTTTGTGGGTACTTTAAATACTTATTATGAAGAGTATAAGTAAACTTTGTTATGCATACAGACCAGACAGCAACTATGGTTCTTCGCAATCTGCATTCTTGTAGAAATAATAATGCTAAATAAATTGCCATGAGATTGCCAAACTTTTTCGGTCAATAGCGCCCTTGGAGTGTGCAATCATTCTTCCTTAATAATGCAGTTAAGTAGCTTTGTACAACAATTTTTGTCGCAGGTCCCCTATGTAAGGTAACTTACAAACTGGGCAAAGACCTTATAGGCGCCTCTAAAAGATTTTAGTCCCCCTCTAAAACCAACCTGGGCTAATGCCCAGTGTAGATCACGGCCTGTTTTGTCGTTTTAATGGTATTTGTTAAATCTTATTTCCTATTCTCGCTTTTGCAAATCTTAACCATTTCTAAAGCAGCCCCTACACGATCAAGCTGCTTGATCAAAACATCTCATCAAGCTGATTGACACGACCCTCAAGCCGCCTTGAGGCGCATCAAGCATCCCATCAATCTTTTCATCAACACTCATTTGTAGCGGAGTTTTCGCCTAGTGAACTGCTCCTCCTGGACTGTAATACATCAGTATTGTGTAGATACCAATGGTTTCAAATCAGGATTTGGAGTGTCGAGCAGGTGATTGACGGAATGCTTGATCAAAATTGCTCTAGACAATCAAGCGCTCCGTCAAGCCGCTTGACTCATTCAAACTTTCCATCAATCTCCGTCAAGGCTTGACTCAAGCATCAAACGGGTTCCTAGACTATAAATCATCCTTGACACCATTGCTTGACGCGATGTTTTGATCAAGCCGCTTGTATCGTGTAGGGGCTGCTTTAGTCAGTTTGACTTCATAAATTATTTGAAATACCTATTAACTACCTACCTATTAGGAACTTTAGGAGCTTAACTTTATAGGATATAACTTTAGGAACCTCATTCCTACAGTGCCAGGTCTTTCCATTTCATTCCTTTCAACTATTGTAGATATGGGTTTCTCGGAGTCTGTATTTTTTGTCCACTAGATCGACGAACATTAAAATTTGTCAAGTAAGTTTGACGCCCTGTGTGTACCATATCAAGCTGTCCAACTCACAAACTTCACCCATACACCGTCAAACTAGCTGGACATGAAAAGTTTGATCATTGATGTGGGCCTTTACAGTGCTGTGATGTGAACATTGAATTTAGATTCAACCATGAGATCGAACCGTGTCTAGTTGAGATTTTAAACATAAAAACTAAATTAGCTCATCTAGTGGTGATTAAATTATGTAAATGAGTAAATAGCAATTAACATTTTATATTGCACTAAGAACGGACTAAATTAACATTATTAGTTGTTATTGTAGAAATAAATTAACTTCATTGCTGATTTAATACATTCACTTTCATTACAAAAGTAAAATAGTTTCTGAAAGTACATATTGGAAAACAGAGAAAGTCCTTAATGTAAGAAATCGTAAGTTGAATTTATTTAAACTTAAGTAGAATTTTAAGTTTAAATCAAATTAACATATTCCTTTATTTTGGCCACTTTCCCTGTTTTCCAATATGTATTTATAGAAATAGTTTATATTTGTGTCCCTAGAACGGCTTTCAGGGTCGATGTTTGCTAGCTGTGTTAGTTTGTAAAGCGTGTATTCCTGCTTTGATATCGGTAAAAACTGCGGTGTACCGTAGTTTATTGTACAGTTTATTGTTACGTTTATTGACCACAATAAACTCATGGCTAGAGGCCTAAGCTTCAACAATCTATATAGATGCTGTTTAATTGAGTGTCTTCCCGGTGAAAATCCACCAGCTATCCACCTTCAACCACCTCTAACCACCTACCACCTCTAATCTATAACAAACAGCTGTTTAATTGAGTGCCTTCCCGGTGATAATCCACCAGCTATCCACCTTCAACCACCTCTAACCACATCTAACCACCTACCACCTCAAATCTATAACCAGCTGTTTAATTGAGTGCCTTCCCGGTGAAAATCCACCAGCTAACCACCTTCAACCACCTCAAACCACATCTAACCACCTCTAATCTATAACCAGCTGTTTAATTGAGTGCCTTCCCGGTGAAAATCCACCAGCTAACCACCTCTAACCGCCTTCAACCACCTCTAACCACATCTAATCACATTTAACCACCTTTCCATGAAAGAAACAACATATCAAACAACCGTGAGTACCAAAATCTATTTATCTACAAATTAGTTCACCCTATAATTTATTTTTATATTATTATTTCAATGTAACAAAAAAAATGTAAAATTATTCATATTTGTGTTTAAATACGTTATATGATCAGATTTGCGCATGCACTACCTTATCACTACCATGATCAGCCAATCAGGTTATTAGTGGAAGTAAGTCGGAGATCTAGATATTTTTTTAGTTATTGCTTTTGCTATAGCAATAAAAATGTATAGTTATAGCAATATATATATATATATATATATATATATATATATATATATATATATATATATATATATTTCCTATAAGATTTCTGGGGTTTTTGTTAAAAAGAAACGGAATTTCCAGCGATTCTCGGAACATTCAAACGTATTTATATTTTTTGATGTTTATACTTATTATATAATAATATTATGTTAAATTAATAAATTATCTTTTTTCTTTTATTGAGGATCCTTATAGGGTATTATTTTAAAAGAAATCATCTGTGTACCCGTAAATAATTGTGTAATTATTAATAACACAATCAATCATCATTCATCTTTACCATGAACAGCTAATCAGGTTCTAAAGCCAATCAGGAGATCTAAAGTAGAGTTTGACCTTTGTCACAGTGCAATATTATTTTTTTAATTTTTTCGCGTTTGTGTTAGAAAAACAGAGATTTTCCGATATTGCCGAAATTTCACATGTATATATGTACTGTTAGATATTTATTTTATCAGCAATATGAGGGACTGAGAAGGCGGGGGCACCAATATAGTCGTGAGTGAAATATGAAATGAATGTGGCTGACCTTAAGATTGGAAAAGGACCCGTTAGAGCACGTTCTGATCTTATGTTTTTTTGAAGTTGTTAAGTTGTATTGCTTATTAATTAAGTGTGTTTAGTAAAGATTTTAATTTTTATTTTAAATCAAATTATAATTACTATTTACAAAGGGTGACAGATAGAGAAAAATAGACTTCAGCGCCGGGACTCGAACCACGGACCTCCCCCTCATTTTGTGTGCGAGAGCTCTAACCAATTAAGCTACACTGAAGAATAATTTCCTCTGACGATATCGATACCTAATCCCGATGGTTCGAATCCCGGCGCTGAAGTCTATTTTTCTCTTTCTGTCACCCTTTGTAAATAGTAATTATAATTTGATTTAAATTAAAATTTAAACGTTCCGTAGTATGAATACTACCTAAAACTTATAAAAATTGAATTTTAAAGATTTTAAGTAAACTGTCGTGTTTTACTACAGTAATATGCTAAAATTATGATAATTATTGATATTTCTTTTCTATATTAATATTAACAATTATATAATTATCTCAGTATAAATATTGAGATTATTAGTTATTGCGTTTTTTTCAGCTATATAACATTATATTTTTATTTTAATTTAAATCAAATTATAATTATTATTAACTACGGGAAACAGACAGAGAAAAATACACTCCAGCGCCGGGATTTGAACCACGGGCCTCTATATTTCGAGTATAGCACTCTACCAACTAAGCTACGCAGGAGAATGAGTTTCTCTGACGTTAATGATACCTTGTCCCGAATTTAAGCTTTCAATTTTCCACATAAGTCTTAGAAGTCAACATTAATGACATAGAACTAGACCGAGAAATAACGCTTATAATTATAAAGTACCCAATTAGTACCTGTACCTAGTACAATCAATTAGAAATTCATATTTTACGATGTTGGTAGTATTCATACTACAGAAAGATTAAATTAATTTTAATTTAAATCAAATTATAATTATTATTAACTACGGGAAACAATGGTTCAAATCCCGGCGCTGGAGTGTATTTTTCTCTGTCTGTTTCCCGTAGTTAATAATAATTATAATTTGATTTAAATTAAAATTTAATCTTTCTGTAGTATGAATACTACCAACATCGTAAAATATGGATTATATTTTTAGATAATCTATTACTTCCTATGACTCTAAAGAGAGAATTCCTATGACTCTAAAGTCTATAGAGTTTAATTATTGTTAATGTTAGACAAAAGGTTTAATAACGTCTAAAAAATAATTGTAATTAAAAATTGACCGGTTTCGGCTATTCTAAAGCAGCCCTCTTCAGATAATCTGATTTTTTTTTTTTAATTTTCGTGTGAAAACATTTTTTGGTTGTTGAACTACTCTTTCATTATATTTCTGCAGCTTTTTTCCGAGCCACACAATCGATTCATTTAAGCACCCTTTCCTAAATATAAGATAAGAATTTAAAATTCAAAGTCGCGTAATCAAAATTATGTAATAACATATGATTCCATTTATTATAAGATGTGGGGAAAGTATGAAATGATTACATCTTGAACATTTTCGTAGTACTTCTTAGGTCCGGGTGGCATGTCGAAAAAACCATCATATTGTGTTCTCTTATTCTTAAGCCCCGTTTACACGTTGACGCAATAGTTGAGGTCATGATATCAACTATCATATTAACTATCACCGTGTAGACTACGAGATAGATTCTGTCGCGAGTCGCGATAGAACTATCAGTCATCACACTATCTCGTCTGATGAGATAGTTGAGTGTTTTATCACAGCAGTCAGAGTTATCACGCGGAAGATTTAAGAACTACCACGCTAGATACTAGATGCTGATTGGCTTATTGTTTGTTTATATACTTTTGTATCACGTGATAACAAACTCAAAAGGCAGCAAATATGGCAGCTTGCTTCTCATTTAGTATCAGATTTTTTTTTTTTTTTTTTGACAATACGAATATTCCGTTTGCTGTATATGTATTATAATATAACATTATGATATATTTAATGCTCTATTTCTGTATCCAAGTCAGAAATGTAGGATATAGATATATAACTTTGAGTACAAGACATGTTTTGACGTATGTTTACTCTCACCGTGTAGACTGCACACCTCCGTTATAGTTCTATGTCGTGACATAATATAGTTCTATCGTGAGAGAACAATCACCCTGTAAACGGGTTTTTACATCTGTGAACCGCAATTTTTATTATGATGTTCAACGTAAGCTTGCACTTTCTTAGGTTTTTTTCCATTTTCCTTTATAAAAAATCATAGTTGATGGAAATGGTACTAGATGGGTCCAGAATTCTAGGGTCCTTCAAATCAATCACTTTGCTAAAGCCAACAGGCTCTTATATTACTTTGAAGGGGAGTGGGGGCTCAAAGAAAATATCACTCTGTCTTTATTCGTCACTTAGGGTAAAAAATAATGTTCAATAGCCTCTAGGATGGTGATAAATCACCTTTAGGTTTCTATAGCCTCAGCTTGACCCTAAAAATCGTCTACTCTCACATATATGGCCTATTTGTTCCATACTGGCTTTTCTTTTACAAATCAATATCTTAAATAATAACTTTAATAAACTTTTGTCAATTTTTCCCCCAAGAAATATTTTATTATCTAACACAAATCTACTAATATTAATAGTATTATAATTAATTTGATTATACTTTATTATATTAATTATATTAAAGATACTATTTTAATTATCAATGACAACTTTAACCTTTAATAAAAACCTACATAAAATCTACCATTAATGGAAGATTAATTATTGTTAGATAATGGTACTTTAAAATGGTATAGATTGAACGTTTCTTGCGGTTGATTCTGATCAATTTCTTGTCTGTGGATTTTAATTTAAATGGTAGCTTTATAGATAATAATTGTAAATAATCGGAGGATTGGTCAAAAATTAAAACCTAATTTTAAGATTTACTGACGTTTCACAAAATAAATGTCCTTCTTCTGGTATAAATAATGAATTAATGAATGATATGTAATGATTGTTTTATAATGTATATTGTATATATTACCTTAAAGAATAAAATTAATTTTCCGAATCGTCGGTAAATCTAAAACTTTGTTTTTATTTCTGACTCATCCTCGCTATATTTCTCAAATTCTAAAGCATTAAAACAATTATTATTTCTCTGTTACAATATTCCAGGGTTGTTTGAAAGCTGGTTGAGGCGTGTATGTTATTTATAGAGGATACCTCGTAACATCAGACGAAAGTGTATGATTTAAAAACATCTATTTTACTAAAAATAAATAAATAAATTATAAGTCAAATTATACAGGGTCTAGGGGGTCAGGAGTGGGGGTGGACTCAAGTGCCCCATACCTACTTTCATGATTGACATTTTACTTGCTAAGATATTATAATCTTCGGATATATATTCCTCTTTATATATAATTTTATTACTCTCTTATACTTAATTTTCTATACCACCTACTTATTGCTTACGATTGGTCTATATGTATATTTTTTTGTGTTTACATATACATAATGTAATAATATAGAAAGAGAGGAGAGTTCGCAGACAGGTTTTTGTTTAATTCTTTCTACTTGAACCTTCCTGGATAGAAGTTTTGCAGTTACCTACCAATGTTACTGGCCCCTAAATTATTTCTGACTGCAGGTTGTTTGAGTGGATCTAATTTCCAGTACTATTGGTGCATTTATTCAAATAAAAATCTTTTATTTGATCTAGCAGTGGACATCATGATACTAAATTCATTTGCCTATTCTATTTATGTCCATCACAGATTAGATAGATACTTGACAATGGATCTCCTATAACATTATCATTTCAAAAAAAAATCACGGCGGCGTCTGTTATTGTCCTTTATAGAGGGATCCGCTCCCCTTCCGCTCATTGTTCACTAAAGTTTTTGTGAAATTGTTTGATTTTCTGTTTGAAAGCAAACAAATCTATGTTGATTTAAATATTTTACTTTCCATATGGTTCTTAGTTTTGGTTTTGTTCAATTCTTTTTGTTTGTTATTTGTATTTGATCTGGGTAATTTAGATTGTAGAATTGTTCGTCTGTTAACATCATATAATTTCACATAAAATGGTAACATTTGCATCATTAATTGTTTATTTTAAATTTACTGATATATATAGTTTAAGAATGTCGCTTAGTATCTATGCAAAGACTACGATGATGTGAATTTTCTTTCTTTTTCAATACGATATTTGAAACTTGCTGAGAAGATAAAAACTATGAAACTTTGTATTTTTTTAAGATACATTTTAGTAAAAGTAAATTTTCGGTATTTATTCATTGTAAATAGTAAGCTCGGTTTGTAAGTGAAAACACGGTTTGGAGGGACAATCCGTGATTTCACCTACGCTTGTTGGTGTCCGTGCTATTTGCCTCGGACGTTATATCGATGTTTATCTCGGATGATTGAGTGTGAAGTTGGAATAAGTCGAAGAAGGTAGCGAAGTCCGGCGGGTGCAAAGCATTAGCACACAATGTGGACTTCTTCTTCGGTCCAAGGTGTGTATTCGGCTTCAAGCCAAATTGTATGTAGCTCTTAACCTGGGGATCTCCCCTCCTATATACCCTTTAACACCTTCGTACAGCGAGCGGAGAACCAAACATGGCCGCCAGCACGACACCTTTGTACCCTTCATAGGTACTCGGCCATAAACTCTGGAGGAACCCAACTTCTCCAACATCCTCCTTAACCTCGGCACTCCAGTTACCACCCCGTCTTTATATTTTAACAGGAAAAGAAAAAAAAAATACAAATATTCTACGATTATACTCTTCGAACCGAGGAATGTTCGTCACGAATAGGTTCGATCTAATAGATCGGCCATAACTAGTATTAATTCGTTGTTTGTCTATTTAAAATTTAAACATTCTTCTTCTTGCTCTATTCTAAATTAAAGCAGCTGCAGTTAACATTTTGAAACTCTAAGTGGCTACCGTTGGATATGGTGAATTCCAGGATACCTGACCCTTCTTAAATTGCTTTCGCACTTCCATCGCCAAAATACCCTAAGTATCTGGGCTTCGTTTCGTAAACCAGAGAGATACCATTATTGATGTGCTGTAAAGTTGATAGTTAAAATTTCACAATTTTACCCCCAGCAAAGACTAATTGTCAACGCTGATGTTTTCAGAATTATTTCTGCCTTTAAAAACTGTAACATTGTAACGTCAATGATCTAAAGCCAATTCAATTTATTTTTGAACTACTAGAGTTAACATGGCAGATGCCATTTAATGGGTTTAGAAGAAAGACAGTTTCCGGAATTAATTTAATAAATTAATGCTTTTATTAATACATTTTAAAGAATTTCCAATATTAATTTTAACATTGCCGTAAGAAGAAAAATAAAAATAGTCTGACTATTAGTGTGGCACATAGCTTCCTCGCGTCCTATTTCGTATACTTTATTGATTTGATGCATTTACAACCTATTATTGTCTACCTATTATTTTTTAAAACTGTCTAAATTGTTTTGATATTTTCCATCAATTATAGTATTTAAAAAAAATTTAAATTTAGCAAAAGTTAAAGAGCGCAGAAGGTTGAAATTAATCTGGTGCTAACTGCGAGCTACTTCCGACAAATTATCCAAAATATCATAAAAAATCAAATGAGTACTTTAGAAGACAAAGGTATAAATAAATGTATGTTTGGGCGCATGTTGAAAAAAACAAAAAAAAATGGTTGATTGAAGGTTGAAACTTTTATGGGACCAGCAATAGGCTAATTTTTACCTACTACTACCTGACTAATTTCATTAAAATTGGACGTGAAGTTTTTAAGATAATATGTTGGAATTTTTTGAAATCAGAGACATAAAATATTTTCGTTCTTCGGAGCGATCACATAGCTTTCTTTATAATACCTTCGTTAAGATCGGGAGCTATAAATAATAATTATAAAATAAAATGAAGTCAGAACCACCATGAACATGTTTTCTTGTCCTTTTGTTTTGCTTTAACTAATCAGAAATCTAAAAAAATAGGATATATTTGAGCCTTAACTCCAATTTTTTAAATCGAAGACATAAAATATTTTCGTTCTTCAGAACGATCACATTACTTCCGTTACCTTTGGTAAGCTCGGATGCAAAAAAAAAAATAATTTATTTAGCTAAATTTGGGATTAGAAAGTGTATAGAATACACTTACCACGGATAATGTCTGATAATATGCTGAGAAATGTATAACTCTTTACTGTTATTAAATACAAAATCGGCGAAGAAAAACCTGCAAAGATAAAAAAATGAAAAGATCTTTGCGGTAGTATGATGATTTAAGTCTTGCTTTGTTATATTTTTGTATATGACAAAATGCAAGTGGTCATATTACGTGTTCTCGTTAAGCTTTGTTTAGGCAGTTTGAAGGCGCAGTGTCCTCGAGATCCTCTGACCCTTGCGCTGGCGCCAGATTGTCTCCCAACCTTAATCCTTCTTGACAAACTTCTTTTTTTTCTCTCGCTGTCGGTTTCCGTCAAAGAACTGTCCCCAAAAATAAATCCCTTTTTCTGGTTTCTTTTGAAAATTGT
This sequence comes from Gerris lacustris, assembly GCA_951217055.1. NCBI lineage: Eukaryota > Metazoa > Arthropoda > Insecta > Hemiptera > Gerridae > Gerris > Gerris lacustris. The sequence continues at coordinate 76,765,700 of OX578278.1, forward strand.
ACACAAATGGAGACAATAAGTCTGCGTTTTCTATACCCTGGACAATTGTTAATCATATTTATTTTAGGACAGGTGTAGGACTATTTTTTATTTTAAAAATATTTTTTTTAAATCTTTAAAAATACTTCTAAAAATCTAGATGAGAGCAGATAATTTTCATCTTTTATTTAATTTGCTCTCTAATTAGTAAAATACTCACAAATAAATACGACACAGGATATTTTTGAAAGAGATTTTCATAAAAAAGGGTTAAACGGATAGAGCATATTTTTACTTTTTCATAAAAAAGAAAAAGTACTATGATTGCGCGAAAATTCGATTTTGATATTTTAATTCATAAACATGTTTTTACGTCTCCTGAGTGTGATCCAAAAAAGTGTGTTCTAAAAATTCCTTTCTGTCGTATGTGCAGTCTCGTGGAGGATATAATGCTGGGCCGATTTTAAAGAAATTTGGCATACATGTTCAGACAAAATCATACCCCAAAGCGAAATCGAGATATGTATTTCAGGTCCAAATATGGGGGAGCAACCCCCAAAAAACTCTGAAAAAACAAAAAAAAAAATATTTCTCTAAAACTAGTCTTACAAATTTTATTAAATAATTCTAATATGTAGTCCATTTAAATTCGAATCTACCGATATTAGCCGTTTTCCCGTGAAAAATCTAGTTTCCAAGATATTGATAAAAAAAATACGTGTGGTGTCGCGGGACACCCGGTAGGAACGAAGTTCCTTACATTTTTCATTAAATATAAATTATAAAATCACACTGCTAAGTATGTATACATTGCTAACTACTTATACATTTCGGAGTTAGAAAAGAGACAAAATTAAAAGTAACGAACTGTTTGTACCTGGCAGAGTTAAGGAAAAATTAAAAGGAAATCATTCTTTGCATAATTAAAGCAAGCGTCTTACTATAAATATATATTAAATATAAGAAAAAAGTTTATCATGATGAGTTTATAGTGAAAGAGTATGTTTGTTAAAGGAGTTTGGATTGAAATAGGACTGTTTTCTACCTACCCGGCCAATTAATTTAAAATATTATAAAATATATCTCTTCCCTACTCTACAGCTTCTGCTTGTATATCAGGGTGAAATTTTACATGATTATATTTTATTTATTTACAAAACAAAGTGACATTTTTGACATATATAAAAAAATAATCAAAACAAGTCAAGTAACAGGCTTCCATAATAACACTTGTTCCCGTCTTTTAAAGCTTACGTTTACGCGAGCGTTGCATGTGAATGCTTGGGTGGATAACGTTTTCCGACGAACTCAGCCTGGGCATTGGTCAAATGAACATTTGTACCAAATTTCATCTAACTCGGTTGAGCTTTTACTCAAGTTATCGTCATCTGTATTTTGTGACGGATTTTGCGTGACGGTGATTTTGGTCGTTTTTTTCTGATTCTCTCCCGGGCTCCAGAACGTGCCATAAGGAACGTGCCATCGAAAATAAAAAGGAAACAACCACGTTTTGTTAGATATTTTTTTGTTTTTTTAATAAATTAAAATGAATATTATGGAATTTTAATACATTATCAACGATATGAGAAAGTTTGCCTGAGTTGTCTCGGACCGATTTTGTTATCTACTCACTTTTAACATGCACAACATACATTGTACTTAAATAATTTGAACTTGTTTTGTTATTGGTGATCTCTTGTGGTAGACTGTGATTCCCACGCCTCCACCTTCTAGTGTTTCTTTGAGAAAGTAGTAAAATATATCATTGCGCACCTAAATAAATTTAAATACGGTTTCGTTCTCATTCCCATCGTATTGCTTTCTGAATGTTTAGACTTTGAGTGCTACGGAGCATCGTGTCGATTCAAACCCGCGCCTTATGCTAATTATTTTAAGTCCCGTAGTTTAAAATTCAATCAGTTAACTAAGCATTGACTTAATTTAAGTCTTTAATGAATTTATTGTAGTTTTTCCCAATGCCATGTTTCAGTATATCATGTTTTGGCTGATACATTGATAAAAAAAATCAATTCTATTTTGATTTAGCTACCTTTTTATCTTCTTTTTGTGTCAATTTAATTTATTGTCTTCCTTCACATCGTTCCTTTAATACATATTATAACAATTTATTCGTTTTAATATAATTATTTTTATATTATCAAATTTAATCTATTCCATGCACACTTAAAAGATGTGTAAAATGAAAATTTAGAAACATAGCCAGTAGTAGTAATATAGTAAACAGGTTTTTTTAATTTATTTATTTGTGGTAAGACAATTTAATAATTTTATATTATTTATTTTAAAACAACATTATTTAGTTCACAATTTCACAATTGTTGCCACCAGCCACCAGGTTATAAGCATATTAAAACCATTGCCTCTAAACAATTGTATTTTTATTAAAGAGTAGTCATATTCTAATTTTATTATTTGTAAAATTATATCTTTGCATGGATTATGCAGTTAATTATATTGTTATGACATATTTTTTCTTGTAAATCAGTTGTAAAACTATACGATTTAAATTGATATTTTGATAATAGTGTATTTAAATTCGCTGTTATTTAATTCTGAATGTAGCCATTTTTAAATGTAAATTAAATTATAACGAATAGCAATTACACCAATGACGACTAAGAGGTTGTCTAGTTGGAGATATATATTATAATTCTTAAGATAATAATTATATTACTCCTCTAAGCGTGACTCTTGGCCATATTGCTGCTATTTCTTTTATTTTAAATCACTATTCCTTTAAAAAATGATTTGGTAAAAACTCTCCAGGATTTGCTGTTTTATACGCATTAAAATAGTTCGCCAATCTGAGCGCACATAGCTTCCTCGAGTCCTTTTTCGTATACTTAATTGATTTGATCTATTTTATGTCACATTTATTTAATTTCCCCTCGTTTATAAATCTGAGGCTATCTATGCGGGTTACTTTCGATTAAAAAACTTTTGACTATAAAAGTTTCATGAAAATCAGATAAGTACTTTTGAAGGTGTAAATTAAAGTATATTTGTGCGCATATGGAAGAGAAACCAATGGGTGCAGAAGGATGAAACTTATATGGGGCTAACAATGAGCCAATTATGACCTACCATCCAAATTTCAGTAAAATCGGACAAGTAGGTTTTAAGATATGTTGGTTCGCAACAATTGAGCGACGCAGACACGGAAGCAAAAATGTTCCCTGAAGTCTGAAACCAATTTCTGTCTTGGAATTTTGAAATCAGAGACATACATTTTTACTTTCTCATATAAAGAGAAAGTATTGTGATGGCGCGAAAATTCGATTTTGAGATTTTGATGGATTTACACGTTTTGAGGTCCCCTGAGTCCGAAAAAGTGGTTTTTAAAAAATGTCTGTCCGTCGTCTGTCGTCTGTGCAGACGCCTGGAGCCTTAACTACTGGGCCGATTTCGACGAAATTTGGCATACATGTTCAGAAAAATCATACCCCGAGGCGAAATCGAGAAATGAATTTTAGCTCTAAATTTGGGGGCGCTACCCCCCAAAAACTCTGAAAAAACATGAAAAAAAATTATTTCTCGTCAACGGTTCCGACGATTTTGATTAAAAAATTCTAAAATGTAGTCCATTTGAATACAAATCCAACGATATAAGCTGTTTTCCCGGGAAAAATCTAGTTCCTGAGAAATTAGCTTAAAACGCGGACGGAGAAAGCCCGGGTTCGATTCCCCACCCAGGAGAAGTTATTTTTATAATTAATTTTGATGAATAGTTCAATAATATTTAAATGTACATTTGAAAACTAATAAATGGAAACACTGGGCTAATTATAAACTCGTATATGAGAAAGTTTGTCTGAGTTGTCTCGGACCGATTTTTTTCGTTCATCATAACGATGACATAGCTTCCGCTACCTTAGGTAAGCTCGGAAGAGAAGTCTTTAATTCTAGTTCGTTCTACTGTCAAATATGATATTTTACTTTTGTTGGAATCTAAAAGAAAATTATAATCGTTTTTTTTTCATAGGATTATTAATAATCATAAAGGTGGAATATTTGTTGTTTATTTATATATTTATGTAGGTTTTTTTTTTCTTTTTCTCTTTCTTTCTTAACGTATAGATTAATAGTAGTGTAGGTATGTATAATTATTTCTGGAGACAACATCTTACATCTGAGGGAATTAATTGCTTAGTCCTCTTATTTTGTGATTACATTTGTTGTTACTGATTTCCTCAACAATGGTACTTATTGTTTATAGGAGACATGTCACCGTCTCCGGAGTCTTCTTTACACCATCATCCTCGAAACCTTATGTGCCTAATTATGAGGTCATCGAATATCAAAAGTATTCAGGTCTTCATTTAATAATTGTAAATTCGGCTGTGTACGAACTATGGTTAACATTCCTAAACGCAAGGAAGGGTCAGAAAAGGGTCCACTAATCCCTGAGCACGAACTGGACAAATATCGGCATCAGGTAGAGGGTTAACCAGAGCGGGTAGAAGTTGTCCAGTTCAAGCTCCAGGATTAACCAGAGTGAGAAGTTGTCCAATTCGAGCTCGAGGATTAACCAGAGCTGGCAGAAGTCCAATTCGAGCTCGAGGATTAACTAGAGCAAGGCGTTGTCCATTCAACCTCAAGGATTAACCATAGCAGGCAGAAGTTGTCCAATTCTTGCTCCAGGATTAACCAGAGCAAGAAGATGTCCAATTCAAGCTCCAGGATTAACCAGAGCAAGAGATGTCCAATACAAGCTCAAAGATTAACCAGAGCAAGAAGTTGTCCAATTCGTGCTCCAGGATTAACCAGAGCAAGAAGTTGTCCAATTTGAGCTCCAGGATTAACCATAGTAGGCAGAAGTTTTCCAATTCAAGTACGAGGATTAACCATAGGAGGCAGAAGTTGTCCAATTCGAGCTCCAGGATTAACCATAGTAGGCAGAAGTTGTCCAATTCAAGCACGAAGATTAACCATAGCAGGCAGAAGTTGTCCAATTCAAGCACGAGGATTAACCATAGCACAGCAGAAGTTGTCCAATTCGTGCCCGCCGGTAAATTGACAGTTATAACGTAGTTATTGATTAAATTTAAGCTAATGTAATTTATTATTAAATTAAATAAAGGTTTATTAAATCCCTGAATTAATTTAGCTTTAAATCCCAACAAACAGAGAGGTAAGCTATTTAGAGTGGGTCTCTGTTTTGACTTGATTTTCAACAGTTAACATAATGTGTTGATCGGATATTATACCTGCTATATTTATGTCTAAATTATTATCACTGATTCTATAACCCTTCCTAAAGATGACTATCTTTATAAAAGAGTCTCTTTTTTTATTTCTATATTAGTTTATTTTATGATAAAGACTGCTATAAAGATAAAAAGGAGGTATATATAGAGACAAAGCTTTATTACTGGACCGTCTCGAGCTTTTAATGTCAGTATTAAATGTATAACAACCCAAAGCATCGGGACCCTAAAATGTTTCGCGTAAGAAACTCGTCTTTTCTTCCTTTATATTTTTAATATAATGGATTTTTAATGGTTATTATAGTTTATTAGGTGTGGTGTCTTTTTATTTTTTAATAATAAAAAAAATAAATGAAAATAAAGAATATTTTATAATGGTTTTTAATATAGAGACGAAAAAAGGGTGTCGCCTACGTTAATTCAAGATTTTTTCTATTTTTGTAACCTTCTGAAACTTTTGGTTGTCTATACTCATTGAGGCAATAAATTTATAAGGCCAGGAAGTTAGGAGTGGGGAAGATGGGAGAAACTCCCTTGGAGAAGAATTTTTATATTTATCGTCATTCATAAAGGAGAGCGTTATCTTATGGCTTTTGTTTTTGTGGGTGGGATCCTGGGGGTCCATTGAAACTGGCCCAGGAAAAGGTACCCTAAGAATATAATGAACCTTTTCATCCTTAATTGGTACTGGGGTACCCCGTCCGCAGGATTTATTACCGGTGACATGAACCCTCCTCTACACAGGACTGTCTGATTTGTGTGTAACACCACTACACCTCCATTTCTACTCGGTAGCAACCTCACCTGTCCAAAATGTCTCCGATTATTTTAAGATTTCTGTGTTTTTTTCTTATGCTTGTCTCTTTCCCTTCAATATCTTTTTTTCTGTGTTATTTATATTGTTATTCTTTTCTGACATTTTTTTATGTTAACTTCTTTATGCATTATAAAAAAAGAAGAAAAAAATTAAAGATCAAATTCATGATTTTATTTTAGAAAAAAGAAAAAAAATATATAAATAAAGAAGATGAATAGATTAATTCGTAAAGATAAAACCTGACTTGGATTTCTTTTAAATTATTTAATAAAATCTTGACAAAATATATTTTTAGTTATCCTTCCATTCTTGTTTTGTTTTAATACGGAGACTTACATAAATATAATTTTACTAAAATAAGTTGTAAGTAGTAATACTTAAACTAGTATCAGGCACTTTTCATCCCCCTAATTTTCTTGCTTCGTGTTTAGCTTTCCTACAGAAGAATGTCTTTTTTTATCTTAGTGTTCATCACTTTCCTGTGAATGCGCATTCCTTTGCGTAATCCTTATGCCACGCGGAAAAACGTGTACGTGTAATGATCGCTAATAAGTTGTGAGTCTAATTTTTTGTTTTCGAAGATTTTTTTTTGACTCTCTGACATCACGCCTTTTTCCTCCTTATATCTTCTTAGCATCTTCTTTTAACCAACTTTGGGTTTTCTTGTAATCGTAGAATAACGGTAATCTATGTAACAGTTAGATAATAGAATTCTCTAATATCTACTGCATTGACCACAGACTAGTATGCCTAAATGGTATCAGGAGCTTTAAGCAAATGTAAACTTTTGATCTTATTCTTGTTAAGGATGGTTCAGCATTTCGTGCAATTCTGAGCTTAACGAAGGTAACGAAAGAATCGTGATGTGAAGAACAAAATTATTTTTGTCTGTAAATTCAAAAATTTCCTAGACGGTTGTCTGTCTGTAGGTCGCTCCAGAAAACATGCTTTTACAAAATTAACTATAATTAATTTTATTTTATGTTTAAATATAAACATAATTTTAAAAAACTACACATCTAATTTTAATGAAATTTAGGTATTATAATATGTTATAATTAAATGTTGTCCCATTTAAATTTCAACCTTCTGCGCTCATTAGTTTCTCTTCTACATGCACATAAAGTGTTTTATTGGCACCTCTATCTTAAAATCTAATCTTTTGATTTTTAATAAATTTGAATGGTTTTTAGTTTTCGAATGTAGTCCACAGATGGTCTCACAATAATTTCAAGCGATTGCACTGATTAAATTTTGTTAAATTATTAGTTTATTAAAAAAAAAAAATCAAAACAATTTTAGCTAGAGTGCCGCAGAGCTTCCATACGTTTTTTATTATTGTCTAATTAATTTAAGATCCTCGACTGTGTTTTTCTCCAATGTGTGATAGCGACTCATCGACTCATCATGAAAGAGGTGTTGTTCAATAACCAAACAACGTCTTCACACAAAAATTGTAATTTAAACAATTGACCGGTTTTGGCTGTTCTAAAGCAGCCTTTTTTTGTTTATACAATTTTTTTTTTTAATATTTTTATTTTATTTTAATTTTTTTTTATTTAATGTAAGTAGTTTTTGTCCTTTATTTTTCCAATTCACTTTTTCAAGCAAATTAGTTAGACTTTGTTTGTGTATCTTTGTAACATTTTTTAATTGTCAAGTTCAAGTTTTCTTTTTGTCTAAAGTACAGAGGGTATGTGTTTGTTACCTTTTAGCAGGTAATAATCCTTCCCCCGTTTTTGTTTTAATCTCTTACAAACCTAGCCTTCCTGTTAACTTTTTTCTTTTTTCTCACTTGTACTCCTGAAGTCAATCCAGTAACCTCAAGGTATTTTGCATTCCATTCTTTCTTCCATTTTATTTTAAAATTTATGCATACATATTTTAATTTTTTTTTAATTTTTATTTTTGATTCATTTTGTGTTAATTAATTATTGTATTTTTCTCTTTGTTTTACAACTTATGTTACCTTGTATACATTTAAGTTCAAGTTTATAATTTTGGTTGTAGATTATCTGAAGAAGGCTGCTTTAGAACAGCCGAAACCGGTCAATTGTTCAAATTACAATTTTTGTGTGAAGACGTTGTTTGGTTATTGAACTACACCTCTTTCATGATAATTAATTTAATTTTTGAACTGGATTTTATTTAAATCTATCAAAATCGGTTTTTTATATGAATCTATCAAATTAGAATTGTATTCAGGTACGCAGAAGTTTGAAGTTTTAATATGGCATCATCTGTGAGCTACTTTCGACTAACCATCCAAATTCTTTAAAAAAAATGAGCTAAGTACTTTTAAAGTTAAAGACAGTCTGCCAATTAGTGTGGCACATAGCTTCCTCACATCCTATCACGTAATTTCTTGATGTTATGCCTTTTTACAGCCCATTATTGCTTAATTTATTTAATTGTTTCTCCCTTATGACTTATCAACCAAATTTCAATCGCATCAAATATCATCGGAGAGTAGTTTTTGTGATATGTTGGTTCGCAAATATTGAACGACAGAACGACTGACAGAGCGACAGATAGACCTACTAAAGATACTAAAAATATTTACTGATGACTGAAACGGATTTCTGTCTATAGTCTATAGGAATTTTTTGAATTCGGTGTCATAAAAGAAGTCGATCTTAAGAACATGACAACGCTTCCGTACCTTCGGTAAGCTTGCAAGCAAAAAGAGCGGAAGAATTAAATAAATTATACAATAATGGGTTACATCATTAATTATAAAAAGAAAACTTTCTAAATGGCAGATTATATTTAAATGTAATTAGATTTCTTGAATTATAATGACACTTTTAGAATAATAGTATTTTCAAATCGTTATAATGGTTTGGGATAAAATGAATTGTACTAAAGCATATAGAACATTGTCGTAGTTAAGTGCGTAATGGGATGGTCTGGTTATAGATGAGGTATTTGTAAAGGAGTGGGTCGAGGGGAGTATAGTTTTATAACATTTCTCCTCAATTTATATTGTTAGAGTTAAATTTAGTAGGGAATCCCATTTGGAGAAGGTGAAATTAATTTGTTGTATAGGAGTAGTGGTGGGGGGAGGTGAAGTGGGGAGTGGGGGATAGCCATTGGCAATTAGAGGAATAATAAGCTTTGGCTATTATTGCATTTAGAAAGGACAGTGATATGCTATTAGAGATATCCTTCTATCTCATATAAACTCAGGTATTTCACTCCCATACCTAAATACCACATTATTCTCATCCTTCTGCTAATACCTATATACCACTCTAAATATCCATCTACCATCATAGTTCCATCAAAATCTCTACTAGAACAAAAAAAGAAATAGTCTACCAATTAGTAAATAGCTTCCTCGCATCCTATTTCGTATTCTTTGATGATTTTATGCTTTCACAGCATATTATTGTCAAATTTATTTATTTTTCCCCTCGTTTTATAAATCTGTCAATGTTTTGATTTTTTTAGCGCAGACGATTGAAATTAATCTGGTGCTATCTGTGGTTTACTTTCGACAAAAACATCAAAATTCCATGAAAAAAGATTAGTACTTTTGAAGATAATAGTTATTTATGCACCTAGGGAGTAGAGTAAGCCATTATTCCCTGAGCCAAAAAGTTGGTTCTTGAGGCGAAGCCGAAGGAACCATGGTCCCTAAATCCCGAGGCGAAGCCAAGGTTATTAGACTTTTTAATTCCAAGGGAGATAATTATCGCGAGGGGAATAATGTCACTTCACTCACGAGGTACACACAATATTTTATCTCCAGTAGGGAGAAAATACACATTTTCATCCATTGCACAGTTTTTATTTATTATTTTAATAAATAACAATAATTATTAGCACTTTTAATAGCAGATATAAAAGATTCAATGTTAAAAACAAATAAGAATTGGAATTAAACTCAAATAGAAGGTTATTTAGATGCAGGTTATAAACTAAGATAAACCAGGTCGAAAAAGTAGTGTTGCCAACCTGATTTCAACAACTTCATTACATTAGCCATTAATTTTCTACTATTTATAAAATAATTAAGTTGGCAATCCTTACTTTTTCACCCTCTACTTTTACTTTTTCACCCTTCTTTTACTTTTTCTCCCTACTTTTAAGTTCAGGGAAAAAAAACTTACTTTAGTCCCTCTAAACTCTAAACTAATCCAAAATCATAACTTTTTCTCCCTACTGGTGATAAAGGTGTATTTACACCTATTTATTTAAATGTATGTTTGAGCGCATATTGAAGAGAAACAAATGGGCGCAGATGATTGAAAGTTATATATGAGACCAACAATGGGCTAAATATGACCTAACGGCCAAATTTCATTAATATCGGACGAATAGTTTTTTAAGATAAAAAAATGAGCAAAAGACCGTCAGACATAGAACCAAAAATGTCCCCAGATGTCTGGATTTCTGTCTTCAATTTTTTTGAAATCAGAGACATAAAATATTATCGTTCTTTAGAACGATCACATAGCTTCCTTTACTTTCGTTAAGCTCGGAAGCTATAAATAATAATTATAAAATAAAATGAAGTCAGAACCGCACCAATGTTTTCATGTCCTTTTGTTTTGCTTTAACTAATCAGAAATCTAATAAAATAGGATATATTTGCGCCTTAACTCCACTGTTAGTAAACTGTTCAGCGGAAGCTATAAGAATTAAAACTTATTAATTCCATTTGTTTTTAAAAGGAAGTTTCTACATACTTTGAATGTATTAAGTGATTGATATTTAAAGCATTTTTTAAAAACTTATTGTTGTTTTTACTAAGGAATAATAAAATGTCCTTTTATTCCTGTTTATTGTATAAATTTATTGTTTTTTTTAACTTAATAGTTATTATATTGTCATGTTCAAATAGAGGTCACTCTAAAGTTTCCATTATACTTATTATGAATTGTGAATTGATTATAGTCTTTATTCAAGTTTAGATAATGGTCGTCTATTATCGTTATTTTCGCTGATACATGTTTTTATTTTATTCCATTTTAAGTTTTTTTTGTTTTCTTGAGAAATAAGTTCAAGGTAGATTTTTTAATTGTTCTTGTAGTTCCGTTAACCATTAAAGTTTTCTAAGTAATAGATAATTTAGATTTGTCGATGATACAATGATTAGAGTATTTCATTTATCTGTAATATACACTGCTAAACACAATCATTGCATATATGTCTTGAAGTGAAAAAGTTAATATTTTCACATTTTTCTTGTATGCTGTGATAAATTTATGGTTGACTAATAAAAAATAAAGATACAACCAAAATATTTTTTTATTTTAAAAAGGTAATGAAAATTAAGGAAACTTATTTACAGCTAATAAATAATAATATTATTTAAAGCTAACAAAAGCTAATAGTTATTTATGTAACTAGGCAGCAAAATGGAATTTTACTGACGAGAGATTAAGTTACCCTCCGAGCCGGAGGCGAGGCTGCGGCTATGAAAATTTAGGTAATTTACCTAATTGACTGCTGAGCCAGGCAATGAATTCACGAGGCAGAAATGTTTCCTTTGCTGCCTTGTTGCATACAATATTTTATCTACTCACGCTATTTAGATAAAAAATAGAAGCTTAAAACATTTACCTGGTATATAGTTTTAGTATTTTAGTGTAACCTTCATTCATAATATCAACTTAATAGCTTTAGGTGTTGTTAGACGGTCATGTCAGTCTTCTGCGGGTTACTTTCGATGAACTATACAAGTTTTATACAAATCAGATAAGTACTTTTGAAGCTCCAGGTGTAAATAAATGTATATTTGTGATTTGTGCGCATGTGGAAGAGAAAAAAATGAGCGCAGAAGGTTGAAACTTATATGGGACCAACAATCAGCTAATTATGGCCTACCATGCAGATTTCATTAAAATCGGACGAGTAGTTTTTAAGAAATGTTGGATCGTAAAAATTGAGCGACAGACCGAGAGACAGACAGACAGACAGACAGACAAACCGACTGACAGACAGAGAACCAAAAATGGTTGCTGATGTTTGAAACGGATTTTCTGTCTTAGAATTTTTGAAATCGGAGACATAATATTTTTCGTTACCTTCGGTAAGCTAGGAAGCAATATATTTGGTCTTTAAACATAAATTGCTAAAAAAGTTTGAAAAATTAGTGAAGAAACAGTTTATATTATTCCATAAATTGCTAGTTTCTACTCTATACAACGTTCGATTTAATACAGGTAGAGTTATAAGGGGTTATTAACGATGTTGCCGACTTATCAAAGGATGCAATTGTCTGCTATAGGAAGAAGCTTGCTTTAATACGGTGTTGATAACCCGCTTCTGCGAGTGTGCTCATCATATGGGTGCGCCAGTAAAATACAACTTATTCAGCTCGAAAATTTCTTCCTTTACTTGAAAAAAATACACCTGTTGGATCCTTCCAGCTGAATACCTCTGAATAAAAATATGACAGGTGAATTATACTTCTGCTATAAAAAACAAACTCATTGATATGTTTTTTGGATATTAAATTCTCATCGACATTTTGTTTTCCATGAAGTGGATAAAATCAGTATACATTTGTTTCATTGATATAGTTATTGTATCTTAAGATGTGAAATTATGAAAAATATTCCATTTTGATAACTGGGAGCTCTGATATCAAAGTATAATAATCTATTACAATGTTAACAGTCCAGGAACTAACCTATCACTTGATAGGATAGTCATTCAAATGTTACTCCAAATCAAAGTGGCCGCCTATCAAGTGACAAACTAACATCAAATTTATTTTTGGTCTACTAACTAATTTTGTATACTCAAGATCACATTTTCCACCAAATGGGCTGGGCATTGGGCATGGCTGCTCTCCACCGTTTTGTTTTTATCATTGATAAGTTTTAGCTCTTGTGGAAGAAATTTCCGTCACGCAAATAATGTGACGTCAGGAATAAGAGTTATATTGGTTTTCACTTATATCCATTGTAATAATATATCTCACCGATAGAAGTCTCTATATATACCTTCTAAATTTATATAAAATTATATCAGAGCTCCTAGCGGACTAAATGCTAATAAAAATGGATTTATGTTTCATAATTTCACGACTTAAGATCTATCAACTATATCAATTAGACAAATGTACACTGATTTTCTCCACTTCATGGAAAAACATTAGAATGTCGTTATGTGGATTCAATGCACAAAAACATCCATGATTTAATATTTTTCCATGAAATGAAGAATGAGTATTTTTTTTTTCAAATGCATAATTTTGAGATGTGTCTCGCAGACGAACTTAGCCCACATATTCTTAAAAGGCGCCAAAATATTAACTTATACACAAAATTCTAGCTTGATATTAGTCAGACACCCTTTTTTGCATGCTTATTTCCTGGACTATTATGATAGAATGCAATAAAACAACACATTGAAGATAAATTTGTCAAAAGAAATAAATAAAAGACTTATAAAAGAAGTAAGTTGATGTAAGTGAAGCCGTTATATTAGGGATAGAAAGCCAAGTTGTTTCCGATTAGCTGTCTGTCTGTCACTAATCCCAGCCATCTCCCCTCATTGTTTTTATTCTTTTTCCTCTTAATTGGAAATCGGAATACTTAGCGGGGGCCACCAGACTTGTTTAACATCCAAATTAAAAGCACGATCCCGCCCACCGGCATGGATAATTAATATAATGCCTTCAAGCCATGTTACAAGCTCTGGCGACTTGACTTATTGGATTTTTTTTCCCCTTAAAAAGTTTTATCTTGTTATTTTCTTTTTTTTACCCCTCTTTTCGGCAGGCGGGTTAATTCTTAATTCTTGGGATGAAGGTATTTTCCAGGTAATTAATCGTAGGACGGAGTAAGGCAAGTTTGTCGATGTGAAGAGCCGCTATTAAAAATTCGTGTTTACTTAAGTAACGTTTATAGAACGGCTTTAATACTTTGGGAAAAGTAAAATATGTACAGGAAGTATTTTCGGAAGTTAACGGAAACGTTATTTTAACATCATTACAATTCTTATTATACCGATCTCAAGTCTCTTTTTAACAAGTGGATTCCTTAAAATCCAAAACCACTAAAGCAAGTTGTTGAAAATTAAAACGACAAACTACATAATGCACTTATAAAGTTCTATAAAGAATCCACTCGCTTTCATAAGAGTAAAACAAAGTCTATACGATTTGTTTTCATTTTAGGGTCCTTAGGAAAAACCAAGGACCCTTATTATTTTCCTGTGTGTGTCTGTCTGCCCGTCCGTCCGTCTGTCGCCTGCTCTCAAGGCGACACCTTTGGACCGATCACTTTGAAATTTGGCATATCTGTGTATAGTACCTTCCCACACATTTTAAAAATATAGCGATTTAAATAAAATATTTTTCAAAAAAATGTAGGTTAAAAAATAATTCTTATTTTTGGAGACCGTATGGGGTATCATATGAAAGGGTACATCGAGCTGATTACAAATATATATAATTTTTTGTTGGTAAGCTTTGATAGGGCAAGCGTATAATTTTTTGTTGGTAAGCTTTGATAGGGCAAGCGTATAATTTTTTGTTGGTAAGCTTTGTTAAGGCAGGCGTAGGCGAGTGTGAAAAGTGTCCCCCCTTCTATCTCCCTTATGTAAAGTGCAAAAAATCTGAAATAAATCCTGAACATTCTCCGACCAAAACTAAAGATACCACTTTTTGGAATTTTCGAAAAAAAAAATAATTTTATTGGCAAATTACGTTTTTTTATAATTATGCTCTTTTCGATGTATTTATGTTTGTAGACCGGTTCAGTGGCAAAAAATACTTTATCAGAAGTTTCTTTATGTATTTTGAGAATATCAGACCCATTGGATAGTTTAAAGTAGGATTTTTAGCATTTAAAAAAGCACCATCAATAGGTACTACTTAAGCAATACTGTTTTGCCTAGGGACTAGCGCACACACTTGACCTGTTTATTGAATATTATTTTTACTTTTCTGATTATATCTGGTTTTATATTCAGTATTAAATGAGTGAAGTAACATTTTAAATAATATGTATAGACACAGCTCTCTATTTCGTCAGTCAGATTGTTCGATTTTCCTCATAAATCATAAAACTATCTCTTTATATAATATGTTGTGTTTAGTGTTTAATGGCTTGATTCAAATTACTGAAAAATATAAGATTGCCTTTTTTGTCTCGATGCTATTTTCCATCGAAAAAAGAGAACGCATGAGAATCGGTTGCAGTTTTTTCGAATTTGAGGTATGAATGCACTTTTATTCTTCTAATTTTGTTCTTGCACTCAAAATAGTACGTAAATGAGCAGATTCCTTCATTTACTTTCCCGCACTGATTTTACTTAGAGGGGGGTAAAAAGGGAAAAAAATTAAAATTATAAATATTTGAATGAGTGGTATACGCGCTTTATTTAATGCCAGGAACTCGATTTGAAAATAATTTGTGTACATTTAGTACTTTTGGGTGAAAATGGTACCTAATGTATGTTTTAAGTGGTATCAAATGTATTTGTTATTTGTTCAATATATTTTTTCATAGTGAAGGTTTTTATGATTTCGAAATTTAAATTTCCTACAGAGGGGTACGAGGTATGGGGTACAAAAGTCAAAATAGTAAACACCCTTCATGATGTATGTCGTTGGAAAGCTCTTTTAAGAGTATATTAATGGTTGTTACGTACACTTTTGTCATATTTTCATATAAGAGGGGAGTAAAACGGAAAATCAGGCGGAAAAATGCTTTTTAATTAAAAATTAGATACCATGTTTTTCGCGTGGTCAACTATATGTTGCATGCTCCAGAGTATAGGAACTAAAAAAACTCAGTAGTTATATCTATAACACCAAATCAGAAAACGAAAAAAAAAATTGTTTATCCACGTGTGTTACGCTAATAATTAGAATTAGTTTAATTAATTTTAAGTTTAATTATATAGCGAATGGAATAGTGAATAATATTGTTCATTCACGTGAATTATTAATAAATAAACAAAATGTATATAGTTCATTATCAATTTATACCAATAAAAATGATGGAATCTCAAAAGTATAAGGCTTCTTTCATTATTCTACAACGAATATAGACTAAATTATATACACATCACCCATATTTAAATATACGGAGGTAAATAATTATACACAAGCAGGATAACGTCTGCCGGGTTTTGCTAGTACGTATAATATAAAAGTAAAATAGGCTGAGTAGATTTCAAGAGGCTTGCATTAAACAGTGTTTAACTTCGAGGCTATCAATTATTAGCCACTTTAAATTTTGAATCTTAGCTTGTCTGCTTAATAATGCTGTATGTACTTGACGCTTTGAAGATGTAGCAAGTGTTAGGTGAACATGGTATATGTGGGGTGGAAGTAGTGGGTGGTGGCAGGTGTGTTGGGCTGTTCTTAGGTTATGACAAGCAGGTGGTAATATCATGATATATGCTCTGTTCATTATAACTTCATTACCACTTCCTTAGCCCTTAGCCAAACCATTTCATTTCTAATATATGACAACTATTGTCACATTTTTTAACCAGGATTATTGCCTATTAATATCTCTAAAAGCGAGTACCTAATTATGATTAATATAGCTAGCATTCATTTTTAAAGACCTAATTTTATTCACTATTTATCCTTTGTTATTCATTTTTCTGTCATTTATATTTATTTAACTAAATTATGTAACAAACACTATAGTTAGTTAATTATTGCTACAAACAAAATGTATATTAAGAATTTATTACACTGATATCTAACAACGCATTTTTTATTTTCTTTGATACCGAATTAAAAATAGAGGAAGCTTTAATTAAAGCTAGAATTTGGGGTACTTCTTTAGATTGTTACTCCCCTATGTTGTTTTAGAATGTAAATGACTATTAAGACAAAGGGATGTTTAGTCCAATGTAGGTACTTTGTATTACTTTCTATTAAGAAAAAGGGATGTTTAGTCCAATGTAGGTACTTTGTATTACTTTCTATTAAGAAAAAGGGATGTTTAGTGTAATGTACTTTGGGACAAAGGAATATCACACTTCTGTTTTTATGAGGGGAGTAACAGTCTAAAGAAAAAGAAGAACATTCCGTACACCATCTTTAGATTGTTACTCCCCTCTGTTTTTTTTTATAAGGGGAGTAACAATCTAAAGAAGTGCCAAATTTGGAATAAAATATTAAATATCCTTTTCATCTCAACAGATAGCCTATAATTATTTACAAAAGTAATATCAAAACATTATATCGCTTCCAATTTAGGGTTGAGTTTAAATGGGAAGTAAAAAAGGAAGAAAAGTTATGAAACAAATTAGGTTCTGGAATTACTGCTTATTCTTAAATTAATTACTTTGATAATTGATATTTCCGATGAAAAAAAATCTCATTTTCTCCATTTCATGGACAAACATTGAATCATGGATAAATTTGTTTATTTATTTTTAGACATTTCAATGTTCTTTTTTAATTGTATACATTTGTCTAATTGATATAGTAAATGGGTTTTAAGGTGTGCAATTGTGACACATTAATCCATTTTCCATTTTAATTACTATTTAGTCCGCTAGGAGCTCTAGGATAATTTAATATAAAATTTAGAACTTCTATCGGCGAAATATAGTACTATAATGAATACAAGTGAAAACCAATTTACCTTCTATTAAATTCTAACTTCCTGGCAAATTATTAAAAAACGTCATATTTTTCATGACATTTTTTGCACGAAGGAATTTTTTTCTATACCCCAGAGCTAATACTTATATATCTTCAAAAACAAAATCCAGTATATAGATTCAAACCTAATAATTTTATCAGGTAAAAGAATACCTATAGGAAAAAAGGAAAAAGGGAAAATGATATTTTTAATTCCTATTATAATTTGATAGTGTGTTAATTAAATTGTTCTAAATTTTAGTATTTATAAGCATACATATTATTACTTTCTTATAGGCAATAAGAAAGTATTGTGATGGCGCGAAAATTCGATTTTGAGATATTGATGGATTCACACATTGATGGATTTGCTCCCCGGGTCCAAATAAGTTGGTTTAAAAAAATGTCTGTCTGTCATCTCTGCAGACGCATGGAGCCTGAACTAATGGGCCGATTTTGACGAAATTTGGCATACATTTTCAAAAAAAATCATCGAACGAGGTGAACTTGAGAAATGAACTTTAGCTCCAAATTTGGGGGCGCTACCTCTAAAAAACTCTGAAAATAAGTGAAAAAAAAAAAATTCTCGAATACGGTTCCGACGATTTTGATTAAAATTCTAAAATGAAGTCGTATAAAATAAGCCGTTTTCCTGGGAAACATCTAGTTCCTGACAAAATAGCTTTAAAAGCTGACAGAAAGAGGCCGGGTTCGATTCCCCGCCGAGGAGAAGTTATTTTTATGATATATTTTGATATAATCAATAATAATCAAATGTAACTACGGACATTCGAAAACTAATATGTAAATGGAAAACACTGGGCTAAGTAATAATGAACTCTTATATGAGAAAATTTGTCTAAGTTGTCTCGGGCCGATATTTTAGTTAGATATCATGTTTCAGTTAAAACCATGATAACAAGCGAGCTGTTTAATGCACTGCAGTTAGGCACTTTGTTAATTTGTAAATCTAATAGAAATTGTATCTACTATAGTCGTTACTAGGTGTTTTGCGTTAAACATAAACACGTGATATTAGACGTAGCATGCAACACAATGTTAGAGGATAAATGGAAACTTGTGTTTGAACTTTGCCAGTGCATCTTTCATTATTTTGAAGTGTGATCTTGTGTCGTTATCGGTCAAAATCCCGGTTTACAAATTTCGACTGTGATTTGAAACATTCTGAAACATCGGACTATGACGGTATAGCCTGGCGGTTACCTATAATCGATCTATACTACAAAGTGACAGCTCTATCATGGATGAGGATGAAGGGTATGTGTCGTGAAACACTTAGGATCTAGTTACAAGGCTTGAACCATTACAACCATCAAGTAGAGAGGATATACGGTGTAAATAGCCTACCTCCATCTCTCGTCACTGCAGAATAATTCGAGAAGTGCATGTTACAAGTACAGTCTAGTTGCACTTAACTTGAATAAATACTGTTTTAACAACTTGTTACCTGTTTCACACGTGTTTTTCCCTTAAACAAATCCAAAATAACTTGTTCTTCATTCTCTTAAAATCTATACTAAAATAAATATGGCATTAAAAAAGCAATTTATATACTCTTATACTATTCTAATAAACAGGTCAAGTGTGTGCTAGTCAGCACCACACAGCCGAGGGTCTATATAGGCAACACTGTATTGTTTAAGTATTACCCATTGATGGTGCTTTTTAAAATGCTAAATAGCCTACTTTAAACTACCCTATGGATCTGATATTCTCAAAACACATAAACAAACTTCGAAACAAAGTATTTATCTCCAGTAGGGAGAAAAAGTTATGATTTTGAATTAGTTTAGAGGGACTAAAGTAAGTCTTTTCATCCCTGAACTCAAAAAGTAGGGAGAAAAAGTCAAGTAGGGCAAAAAAGTAAAAATTGCAACTTAATTATTTTATAAATAGTAGAAAATGAATGGCTAATGTAATGATGTTGTTGAAATCAGGTTGGTGACACTGACTTTTTCGACCATGTTTATCTTTGTTTATAACCTGCATCTCAATAACCTTCTATTTGAGTTTAATTCTAATTCTTATTTGTTTTTAATACTGAATCTCTTATATCTGCTCTGCTATTAAAATATAATGCTGTTAAATATAATCTTCTATTATATCTAAATTTATTGCACTTTACATATAAGCGAGATAGGGTGGGAGGGGGAGGGGGGGGGACCAAAAAAGTATATATTTTTGTAATCAGCTCGGCGTACCCTTTAATGTGAAACCTCACACGGTATCCAAAAGAACAATAATTTTTTAACCTTTAAGTTTATTTACCCTTATTTTTAAAAAAAAATTAAGTCGCTACATTTTTAAAATTTGTGGGTAAGTACTCTACAAATATATGACAAATTTCAAAGTGATCAGACAAAAGATGTAGCCAGACAGACGGACGGACGGACAGACACACGCCGGCAAATATTAGGGTTCTTGGTTTTGCCTACGGACCCTAATAATACGGTTCACAAATCTCCCTAATTAAATTATTATAGGGGAGAGTGGGGCAAGAAGTCACAGGGGCAGGTTGTCACAGGGTCAATTTTAAGGGGTTAGAGTGATAAGGGAAATCTCGCGCGGCTACTGAAGATAACCATTTATTATGTAGACAAACTTTACGAAAAATTGTGTCACTGTAGCAAACCGTCTGTCATCTATGGAACATAAACTTTTTAGGCTAGTCACTCACTGTTTTTTTTTGTTTTTAAATTATGTTTTCTGTTTTGTATTTTTTATCTAGGGTGCTATATTCGATGATTATTATTACGTAGTAGTTTTGGCATTGTTTTTCTATACCGTTAAATCAATATTATTGCGGCAGGAAAAAAATATTTCACTATAATTAAAAATGGCGCGTTGGGGCTAGTTGTCACAAAGTAAAAGGGGCGAGTAGTCACATCCAATACCTTTTGTGACTACTTGCCCCAATGCTATATTTACATAAGAGTTCTTCTATATTTAAATAGAAATGGAAAGTGAAGAGGAATTTATAAGGATGCGGATTAAGAATAAAAAAGGATGGCCAGTTAAAATAAGTTAAACAAATATGCTAACTATTGATAAGAAATCAAATAAATGATACACTTTTCCCCTTTTATTTTAAAAACAATAAATAAAAATTTATTTTTTAACAAACCCTCTCCACCCTTATACTTAAAAACGCAGGGTTGAATCCCTTACCGAGGTAGCTGATTGATTCCCTTACCGTACTCTTAGCTAGGTGCTGCTAGCTAGCTAGCTAAAGCTGTTCTGTTCTAGGCAAAATTGTGAGCAATTACAAGGCAAAAACCTCTAGAGGACGGTATGCTCCAGGAGTGCTCATACTTCATGCTCATGAAGGCGGTTAGGGTTCTAAAATTTAGAGGCTGCTCCACTCGTTACGCAGCGGAAGCATTTTTAATAAATTACAGAACCTAGCATTGGTACTTCAGTAAAATTAACATAAAAGAAAAATATTTTGCCTGTACAAGACTGATAGCCCCATAAATAATAATTATTATTATATTAACTAGCCAAATCTTGTAGCTTAAGGTATTTAAATTTTGTTAAATCAAAGTGGTCATAATTAATTTATATCTTGTGACGACTTACCCCATACCAAGTGACAACCTGCCCCTTGATGGGGCATGTTGTCACAAATAACTTTAACTTTAAAAAAATAAAATAAAAATACTTCTACTAATGCTAGATAAATGAAACTTGTGCCACATGTAGCTGAATGTTTAAAATAAACAATAGTACTTAGAAATTGAAAATGCACCGAATAGAAAAAATTTAAAAAAATAAATTGTTAAATTTGTGACAACATGCCCCACTCTCCCCTACATACTTAAAAAATAATCATCACACATCGGAGTGTTTTCCTGAGAACACATCAATCATCGCACATTATCAATACACATCGGAGTGTTTTCCTGAGAACACATCAATCATCGCACATTATCAATACACATCGGAGTGTTTTCCTGAGAACACATCAATCATCGCACATTATCAATACACATCGGAGTGTTTTCTTGACAACACATCATCATCCTCACATATCGGAGTGTTTTCTTGAGAACACATCATCATCCTCACATATCGGAGTGTTTTCTTGAGAACACATCAATCATTACCCAACATCATCAAATCTGATCAATAGGTAGAACGAATTACTGGGTGGCTAGACACTAATTACGCTCAGAGACATCAGTAGATATGCATAAAAACAGTTTTCATCATTTTCCGTTAAGATTAAACCAAGTATAATCGGATACATGAAAGTGTCATTAGAGTCCATACATTTTTTAGAACGGTTCTAAATTTTCTGTACAATTTTTTAAAAGAATGTATTTAGAGATTTAATTTAACAAAAGAAACAAAACAAAGGAATGGTTCCATGCAAAACCTTTTTTCCCTATTTATTATTATTTAAAAATGTGTTTATTATAATTGTAAAAATGTTTTAAGCAAAATGTAAAAAGGAGCATATAAGTAATAAATGGTCTAAAAGTGACAGATCTATAATAACTAGGTCTAAAAATCCGAGAGTTATAAATCTTGGGGGAGGTCATAAACATCAGAGCTCTATTCTTACAAATAATACCACGGTCCTGACTGGCTTGGTCAAGCTAGTACCGTGACTAATGGTAAGAAAGCTTCAGTTTCTCTGTAGACCATGAGTCTCTCAAGCATTTCACTTCCAGTATTTTTAATTTAAATGTTTAAAATTTATAATTTTACCTGTATAGAATAAAATTCCTAAGATCCTTTTTAATTATTAATTTTAAGACGGTGTGGAGCCTAATTTACTGAAACGATTTTAACGAAATTTTATCACACTCAAATCCGAAATCAATGTTAATGGTCCAAATTACTGAAACAATTGTTTTTTTTTCCTGATCGCATATCGCATACTGCATACAGAGACGCAGGGCAGGATATCTCAGTTGTTTTTTTCTACCGTTGTAATAAATGAGACTGCGCATTGAGACAGGTGAAGCACTAGTGTCGAGTAGGCCGCATGTGGTGTAGTAGTACTATCCTACCCTGCTCTGAATCTCAATTCATGCGGTTTCGTATATTTCTGCGGTTGAAAAAAACTGTGCTGCCCTGCCCTGCGTCTCAAATAAGTGCCGAAGTTTATGTTGCCTTGAAAATAAACAGGATTTTTCCTTTGTAAAAGAAGGTTCAATAAGGAAATTGCACTAAGGATTAAATGATCCCGACCTAAATATGTCTGATAGATATTTTCTTAAATATCCTCCCAAACTTTTATAAAATATCGGAGTATGAAAACAGTACCTATAAACAATAGAGCGTCAAATAACCGAACTTCTGTAATCTGAATGTTTAATTAACAAGACTGGCTTCATGGAAACAAAAATCAATAGTAACCACTTAATTAATTCGTAAAAAGGCTGTTGTTAGCCAGGGTCGGACTGGCTATAAGGGAGTTCGGGAGTTTTCCCGGTGGGCCGGTCTGGTTAAGGCCTAAAATGGGCCGATCCCTTGGCCAACTCAAGGCTTGAGGGCCGGTCTGATGGAGAAACTCCCGGGCCGAAATTTTTTCCCAGTCCGACCCTGTTGTTAGCTGTATAGTTATATTTTGCTTCCAAGCTTACCGTAGGTAACGGAAGCTATGTGATAGTTCTGATGAACGAAAATGTTTTATGTCTCAGATTTAAAAAAATCCGAGACAGAAATCCGTTTCAATGTAATAGGTTTTAACAGTATAAAATCATTAAATTATACTAAATAGAACGCGAGGAAGCTATGAGCCACCCTAATTGGCAGGCTTTTTATTAATTTTTTGGTGAATTTCGATTATCCAAATTTACGATTACTCGAACCACCCTATTCACAACATTAGTTGGGATAATGGAAGCTCTACTGTAATTACTTTATTTATTATTAGTATTGTATTTATACAATGAAGTAATAATGCTTAACCTTTAAACTTTTCCTCCCTGTTATTAACTGTAAAATTTTCTAACTATTTTTAAAAATTACAACATCCAAAGCGCCTCGCATTATATAATTGCAAAAGTGCTTTGAGATTATCCTGTTTTTACCCTTTAATTTAACCAGCTTTCAACCCAGTATAGAAAATAAGCTTTATAATTATAGAAGATGGATTTTAAAATGCAATTATCGTATTAAGTATTGTGAAGGGTAAAATATTTTGACCTCCTTATATTTCAAAATTGATTATAAAATTATTTTTACTATTCATTGAACTTAAGTAACTTCATCGAATAATTACTTCATACCACTGTCTGATTATTTTCTTTGATTTATGTTATTTTTTTCCTTAGATATTAATAGTTATATTGTTTTCCCTTTCTGCTTAGTCAGTAGAAGTCTTCTTATTGTGAAAATTTAGTTGTTTATTAATGCATTCAACCTGCAAATAATTCCTTTTTGAGAACTTAAAAAAGGGTAATAGATGTGGAAAAAGAATAATTTGCGTTAAAAAGAGACATGTTGTTTAAATCGTTAACCCCAGAGTAGAACTTTAAAGTTTGGAATTTAGTAACAATTCCATCTAACATAATTATCTTATAGGGAGAAAGAATATAGATTCAAAAAACTTAACATTTAAAATGAAGATATACCTATAACTGAATATAGAATTTAATAAATGTATTTATATTGCTTATTGTAGTATGTTCTTTAAACATATAGCGTTTTACAATTAAAAAAAATATATATAGACTGCCAATTAGTGTGGCATATAGCTTCCTCGCATCCTATTTATTGATTTTATTTTTGTGTTGTCCAATTTATTTGTTACTGAAATAAATCTGGTGCTATCTGCGGTCTAGTTTCGACAAAACATTCAAATTTCATTAAAATCAGATGAGTACTTAAGAAGGTATAACTGTAAATAAACCTATTTTAAAGAGAAATAAATGGGTGCAGAAGAACTCTTTAATAATCATGACTGATTAGATTATCGACACAATTTTATAATTATAAATTATAAAATTGAGGTGACAATATTGTTGTGTTATACTTTCTATTAACCACTCTAATCATAAAGGAAATGTTTAACTACGCATTTTATAACGAGTCTTTAGTCAGTATTATATTTTGTTAACAATTAATCAAGTATTAATAAAAAAAAAAAAGTTAATGAATTAGTTTTTTGTTTGAGATGGGAAAAGGGTTAAAGATTTAGGTTGGAACCCTGTTGTGTGTATAACAGCTTCATCTCCCCTACTTCCTCGGTCCCCTACGTAATCACGAGAAAATCTATAATACTCTTATATGTACATAAGTTAAAAAACGATCTGTCATATTTCACACCTGATTTATTGCTAATTCCTTCCTGTTGAATTATTACGGAAAAACATTTTAGGTGCAGGTGTATATTTGCAAAGGTTCCAGTGCAAACAAAGCACCCAGATCGTTGTTGAAACCGAGGGGTCAGGTGCATATAGGGATACCTTGTGTTCAGTGGCCCCGTTAGGCACGCGTGAGCAATAGGACCACCCTTATAGATGCCAAAACCTTCCCCCCTTGTAAATTTACTTCTAAACTAGGGAAAGTTAGGCCCTTTTCTCGACCCTAAATCAGACGTATTTTCACACAAACACACATAGTATTGTTACTCTTACACATACTCGCACTGCACGTCCTTCTATCACTTAATTTTTCATAAATACAATACAAGGTTTACCTCGACTCCTTTCCTAGCCACCTCAGGACTAAGGACTAAGGACCCCTTCGTCCTTAAAAAAAACTTGTCACAAAATGATAAATTCCTTCTCATACTATTTTCCTCGGAAGGAAACGTGTCCTTCTCTTATACACATTTTGTCCCCCTATTTGTCTGTATCTTTTTAAAAACTTCATTGTTTTATTTTTGTTTGTTTCTATAAGCTACAAAATATCTTTAGATTTTTCGTAGTTCCAGAGAACTGTTTCTTCCACACACCTCTTTACCTTCTGCAGAATTCGGCGCACAATACTGCAGAATTGTTTGGACTTTAAAAATTAATTTTTAAGCTTCAGGGTTGTTATTAAATTTAACCTAACAGCGTTTACACTTATAATGGTAACGTAGCACTTCTTTAGATGGTCACTCCCCTACTCCCCTTATAAACAAAACAGAGGGGAGTAACGATCTAAAGAAGGTGTACGGAATGTTCTTCTTTAGATTGTTACTCCCTTTATAAAATCAGAATGCTTTTTAATTTCGCTTTCATAAGCTTATCAAAGTTAACGGAAGCAATATGATCGTCCTGAAGGAAGAAACTTTTTAATGTGATCAAATTCAAAAATTGTAAGACCTAATACAAGATTCGTTTATGACATCCTGTGTGTATCTGTCGTTCAATTTTCAACGTATCTTAAAAGCTACTCGTACGATTTTAATGAAATTTAGGTCTATGTTATAATTAATCCATTGTCTCATTATACGTTTCAATCTTCTGCGCGTTTATTGATTTCTATTTTATATTTTTACCAATAAAACGTTTTTATTAACTTTATCTTTAAAAGTATATATACCATATACCTATACTCATCCGAGTTTTAAGAAATCAAAACAAGTTTGACAGATTTAAAAATAGTAAGCTGTCAGTTAGTGTGGTACATAGCTTCTTCGCATTCTATCACATAGGTACTTTATTGATGTTATATATGCTTTTACACTCCCTCATTGAATAATTCATTAATTGTTTTCCCCTTTTTTATTAAATCTGACAATTCTTTTTTTTTACACGAATAAATGTATCAATTTTCCAATATTTAACTTCCTCAGGTAGTTGAAATTAACCTGGGGTTATCTTTGAGCTACTTTCGAGACACCAGCCATAATTCTTATAAATCAGATAAGCACTTTTGCAGATATATAGGTGCAAATAAATATATATTAGTGCGGATGTGAAAGAGAATCAAATAAGCTCAGAAGGTTGAAACTTATATGAGACCAATACTTTTATATGAGGACTGATTATGAACTAGCATCCAAATTTTATTAAATTGGGACGAGTAGTTTTTAAGATCCACCTTTAACCACCTCTAACCACCTCTAACCACCTCTAACCACCTCTAACCACCTCCAACTACCTCCAACTACCTCTAACCACATCTAACCACCTCTAACCACCTCTAACCACCTCTAACCACCTCTAACCACCTTTAACCACCTCCAACTACCTCTAACCACATCTAACCACCTCTAACCACCTCTATGTTGGTTCGTAATTTTATTTCTCATTTATAAAAGTATTGGTCTCTTATAAGTTTCATCCTTCTGCGTTCATTTGTTTCCCTTCCACATGCGCACAAACATACATGTATTCACACCTATATCTTCAAAAGTACTTATCTGATTTGTATGAAATTTTTGTAGTTTATCGAAAGTAACTCGAAGTCCTAGATTAATTTAAACCGTCTGCGCTCTTTAACTTTTGCTAAATTGATACTTTAATTTAAGTAAAAAATCAAAACAATTTTGACAGATTAAATAATTGGGGGAAACAATAAAAGAAATTAAAAAAATAAGGCTTGTAAAAGCATAAAAACAATAAAGTACGTGATGGTATGCGAGTAAACTATGTGCCACACCAATTTTTAAATATAATATTATCTGTTTAATTTAAGAATATACCATTTAATTAGAATATAATATACGAGTATAACTTCTCAATATATAAATCTATTATTCTAAATTTAGTAGTTTCAGGCAAAAAGTTAATGTTTCAACTAAATAGCACGAGGATGAGGATGTACAATTTAGGGGTTAAAGGATTAAAAAAATCGACCCAAAAGGATTGCATTTTATTTATTTTTAATCAGAATATAAAATAAAAGAGTTGGCACTAATTTCAAAATAATTGTGTGACTTTGTATCGAATAAACCTGTCAGGTGGTAGAAATTCCACAGACTCACCGCAGTATTTTAATGAGGGCATTATTTAATTCCGTTTAATAGGACTAAATGCTATCCGCTTGAAATATTTACCGCCTTCTGTGAGTATTGGAAATTATATTATTTTTTATTTTGTCTTTAGCCCTCTTTAACTACCCAGAAGAATTAATTTTAATTCTTTTAATATTTAATTACTGTTTGGGGGAATTCGTGGGACATTTTGATTACTCCTTTTATATGTTTATTGAAATTAAAGGGTTGCATTAATTTTATACATTGATGTATTTATGTTGCAACAAATAAATTTGTATGTATAGTAGTTATAAAGATAAAAAGCAAATTTATAATTATGTATGCAATGGTGTTGATGATATAATATTCAATTTTGATATTATCCAAGTAGAATACAATAAACGTTCGTGACATTTTTATGAGAACAATAAATCTAATAAAGTAAATGCGTACTGTCTAAAAGAACTTGTCTAAATAATTTGTTTGTGTAAATGATACAGATTTTGAATCAATTAATTTCACTCTAATGCCAAGTAAAATAAATGATTTTTGTAAAATAAAATACAAAATTCTAAAGAAATGTTGTGACCTATACACTAAAATTATTTATGTACCAGAGCCCATACAAGCGGTCAAAATGTTTGAAAGACAAAAAAGTTGGCCGTGTATGGGGCTGTTTGATGTTTGCGCAAACATGATGTTTGACGTGTATGGCCTAAATTTGCCTGACATCATGTTTGCGCAAAATGTTTGATCGTGTATGGGGGCCTCAAGGCATGCATTATGGAAGCGTAAAGGGATTTTAAAATGCAGTGTAACCTGGAGTATCTGTTCTAATTATTACGAGAGACCGATAGGGCTAACGTCGGTGTCACTATCACAATTAAATATAAGTGTAAAAGCATAATAATAAAAAATAGTCTGGCAATTAGTGTGGCACATAGCTTCCTCGCGTCCTATTTCCTATAGTTTAATGATTATAATGCTTCAACAACCTATTTTTGTCAAAGTTATTTAATTTTCCTCCCGTTTTTTAAATCTGACAAAATTATTTTGATTTTTTAGATGAATTAAAGAGCACAGACGCAGACGGTTGAAATTAATCTGGTGCTATCTGATGTCTGATGTAGTAGCCCACTTTCGACAAACCAACCATATTTAAATTTCATAAAAAACAAAGACAAAGTACTTTTGAAGATATATCTAGGTGTAATTAAATGTATGTTTTTGCCCATGTTGAAGAAAAACAAATGGTTGATTGAAGGTTGAAACTTGTATGGGACTAACAATGGGCTTATTATGACCTACCATCCACATTTAATTAAATTTGGACCAGCAGTTTTTTAGATGTGTTGGGAGTAGGTACATATAATATGACTTTTGGGTAACAAAAATTAAGCGGAAATGTTTATTTTTTTCCCTGAAGTCTGAAACGGATTTCTGTCCAGGAATATTTGAATACTGAGATATGAAATTGAACGATCACATAGCTTCCGTTACATTTCGCAAACTCAAAAGCAAACATACCTATCTATAGTCAGAAATATTTTATCTAATCTTAAGTTTAAATTTGTTGTTTCCGAACTAATTATTTTAAAAATGTTTTACCCCTTTTTTAATATTGAGTGGTAACAGAATGTTCGATTGGAAATTAATGAATTATACTATACTATGAGAGAACTAATTAAAGAATTTTTATAGATGTCCTAAATTATTGAAAATTTAGCTTTGTGCCAACCTAATAATGAAAGGAGCCGCCAACCAACCATTTCTCAATTCTAAAAACTTCCTTTTAGATAACGAACAAGTAATTTTAAAGTTAAAATATAATTGATTTAAAGGGAAAAAGAATGAGCTCTAAGCTAAATTAATCCAGGGAAAAATATGTTGTTTTTTTACTGATATATTAATAAGAAAAATGTTTAATATTATTATTACACATTTACTGTTAAATTCCTTCCTTCTTTCTTGTGAAACATTATTTTAATTTTATGAATAATTATTATTATCTCAAAATCAGTATTTTTCTCAGTAAATTTGTTAAAAAATTATTACTTAATAATATGATCGCTGTTGTACGCTATTCTTATTAAATAAAAGTAATTTTGACTTACTTAGTTATTTGTATATCATCTATATGTGAATGAAACTTGAGTGGTTAAAACTGAATAATAAAAAATAAACGGTAAAACATAATATGCACTATTATAAAAACACAATAAAAGTTACATAGAATATCAAATATATATATATATATATATATATATATATATATATATATATATATATATATATATATATATTATATATATATATATATATATATATATATATATATATATATATATATATATATTATATATATATATATATATATATATATATATATATATATATATATATATATATATATATATATATATATATATATATATATATACATATATATATATATATATACATATATATATATATATATATATATATATAAGAAATATCTAAAGATAAATCTAAAGTATTCAGAGCACCAAAATTATATCATACCTTCAGCAGTAACTATTTATTTATAATCTCTCTGGAGTTTGACTAAATTAAAAGAAAAATAGCATTGTGACCCCAGCGGTGGCGTTACATATTTTTTACATTCACCTCATATTCAATTTTACCTCAGAAATGCATAAAAGCGCTGTTTTGAGAGGTCAAGCGATGTATTTTTTTGGGGGGGGGGGCAGATGCATTGTTGAATGAGTAGTTCCTTTTCCTTGTTACCACTACGAATACCCCCTCCCCAAATCTAAAATGACTTAGAATGTGCCCCCCCAGGCCTAGCAGCTGGATACGCCACTGGACCCCAGGTTTTATATTATTATCCAAAGAAGTGTATTTTTGACTACGTTTTTATTAGCTTGCTTTCTTGTTTGTTTGTTCGTTCGTCCAGTACAAATCTTGCAATCGATTTTTAACTAACTTCCCGAGTAGCTACAGACATTTGAGAATAGCTCAGAACACGATGACAATGCAATATTTTAATACTTTTAGCCATCTTTTAGCAGAATTTAATTCGATTTCAGCAAATTTTGCTGTATGGAAAGTTAGTTCGGAAAAAATCCGTAAGTTATTTTATTTGTTTTGACATGTCCCATATTTACAATCTTCATTTTGACAGGTTTCAAATTTGTTATTTTTTATTGAGATAAACATTGAATGACAGCGAAAAAGGAAAAGTAAACAAAGAAATAAATTTATCTCCAGTAGGGAAAAAAAGTTATGATTTTGAATTAGTTTAGAGGGACTAAAACAGGTCTTTTCATCCCTAACTCAAAAAGTAGGGAGAAAAAGTAAAAGTAGGGCGAAAAAGTAAAGTAGGGCAAAAAAGTAAAGATTGCAACTTAATTATTTTATAAATAGTAGAAAATGTATGGCTAATGTAATGAAGTTGTTGAAATCAGGTTGGCGGCACTGCGCTTTTTTGACCATGTTTATCTTTGTTTACAACATTATAACCTGCATCTAAATAACCTTCTATTTGAGTTTAATTCCAATTCTTATTTTTTTTTAATATTGAATCTCTTATATCTGCTATTAAAAGTGCTAATAATTATTGTTATTTATTAAAATATTAAATAAAAACTGTGCAATGGACGAAAATGTGAATCTTTTTTCTACTGGAGATAAAATATTGTATTTACCTCGTGAGTAAAGTGCCATTATTCCCCTCGCGATAATTATCTCCCTCGGCTGCGCCTCGGGAGCTAATTAGAGTTATTCCCTCGGCTTTGCCTCGGTATTTAGGGACCATGGTTCCTTCGGCTTCGCCTCAAGAACCAACTTTTTCGCTCAGGGGATAATGGCTTACTTTACTCCCTAGGTGCATAAACAACTATAATTGACGTGTGGCAACCAGGTTTGTTTGCTCTTGTGTCCTAGGTATCGGTTTAATTTTTATGCATCTGTACTTCTTTACTTGTACGCATTTTTCTTTTTCTTCTCTTACTGTCCCTACACGGAGGCATATAAATGGCACGGTTTAGGTTCTGTGTTGGCGTGATCCGTTGTACAAAGATTTGTCCTTTTACTTTTATAGGTTTGATCAGCTCTCTAGATGGTTGTCGTTTATGTGAAGTAAATAAATTCGGAACTATTTTTTTTTTTTTTGTCACTAACATTATATTATAACAATAACAATTATATTATCAACATTATATATGATTCAACAGAAAATTTAAAAACGTAGTATACAAAAAGTTCTTTTTATCTTGTGAGAGTGTTTTAATATTACATTAATTATAGCTGGAGTAACGAAAAAAATAATTAACGGATGTGACTTTAATAAAGGAGTGCTTATTTCACCACCTGCATCAGGCTATTAACTAATAGATATTTCATTTAAGAATTGGAAATCCAATAATAATTGATATAAATTATATGCTAAAAAAAAAAAAAAAAAAAAAAAAAAAAAAAAAAAAAAAAAAAAAAAAAAAAAAACAGTAATTATCTGAGGTCAATCTATTACTATTTTTGAAGTGAAACTTCTTTAGGCGTGGTAGAGTAAATTGACTTGGATGAAACGAAATCGTGTAACGAAGTTTGTGTTTCGAGACTCGTCTAAGTGATAGATATTTTACAGGTAAACGATTAAACTATTTAAACTCTTTAGGCTCGCATAGAAACCTATATTTTTTTTACATAGGTAGGTATATGTAATTATAAAATAATTAATGGAGGGGGGAGGGGGCAAACATTTTTTGGTTGACCAATAAATTTTCTATATTGGTTGTATATTAATTTAAAATTATGATACCTATTTCAAGTTTCAAAAATAATATTTTTTTTTATCAAGAATTTTGCCTCGACCTTTGGATCTATCAAAGTATAAATATAAATAGGTAATATCCTAAACGATATTAACACCCTATTAAAAACATTGACCCTATTTTAACCCTGTAATATAAATAATATATTATAGATGTATAGCAAATATATACATCTTTAAAGGCCAAAAACATTTAACCCTATTTTAACCCTGTAATATAAATAATATATTATAGATGTATAGCAAATATATACTTCTTTAAAGGCCTAAATCATTTAACCCTATTGAGAACTAATGCTCGAGTGGTGAATCCTAGCGGTGAAAAGCTGAACTTTTATCCGTTGTTAATAATTAAGTGGAGTTATAAAATTAAGCCTGTGATTCTGTGAATTATTATTATTTTATTTTATTGTTATTATTATTATTATTTTTTTTTTTTTCATTTCTAATTTTATTATTTATTTGTAGATAAATATTGTTTCAAACTATATATTTTATATCGACATTATTTTGAAAATATTAAAAACAATTTTTTAATATGGAAATGGTTTAAACCGATTTTAATTGGAAATATGTTTTATCAATGTTAATATAGTAAAAGAATTTACTTGTGTGAATTGTAATGTGTTTCATTAATAGGTGCTTTGATTTTTAAAAACATTAAAAATAAAATAAAATAAAATAAAATAAAATCTAGTGACAATTGTAATTAGGTACTTTCACTCCAAATTTAAATTTTATCACTAGATCTCTTATCACTTTTTTTATATTATCGCTATCTCTGTTTTGTCCCTTCTTTAATACCTATATATTTATATAACAGAAGAAAAAAATATAATAGTATATACATAATTGGAGTTATTATTTTTTTTAATTAAAAATGTTTAGATGATATTTTTGATGAAATATAAAAATAAAGGGGGATTATTATTTGCCCCCCTCGATGTGGTAGTTTTTTTAATAGGGGGTGTCATGGTTTTGGGGGAGGGGGAGAATGTAAACAGTGGGTGTAGTGTATATTATATACAGGGGGTAGGGGGTGGGGAGTGGGGGTGGTCTAAAGCAAGCGCATTGGTCGCTCATAATACCGAACAAAGCCGAGTTTGTACGAATGGTTCCGAGTGGTCTCGAGCACCTCGGCCTGCCGGTTAGTCGACTCCGGGTTACTGATACTGTAACGTTAGGGTGCTCCCGAACTTAATTCTTCACTTTCTTATATTTAATACCCGGCTTACATATTATTTTATTCTTCTTTTATATCACAAGACTTATAATTTATTTTTTTCGTATTTAAACTTTTTTTTTTTTAAATGATTTATTTTTTAGTTTGTATAAATGATTAGATTTTATATGCTTTTTTTACTGAATATTTTATATTCGGACATGTTCGCATGATAGCACCGAACAAATAAATAATTGCTCTTGTCGCAACATGTCAAGAAGGAAACAAGCCAGGCCTGTACGCCTCCTTGAAGACGGATCTCACGTCCCAGCAGGTTAGTCAACTTTACAACTTAAAATTAAAAAAAAAAATAGATAATAATATTTGTTTATACTCAATTAAAATGTCAAATAGTATTTTATTCAGTCGAATATTAGTTTTATTATTATAGGTTCGATATAAATACTATTAAATGATAAAACATAAATAGGTACATTATGCTTTGTGTATAAATTTTTTATTTTGATGTGAAAAATAATTACTCAACTTTGAAAAATAGTCTGTCAATAGATTTACTGTAAACACAACATGTATGTCATAATAAATATAGGATATTTATTTGTTTTTATTAATATCAAACTATTATTATTATTATTATTATAGGTCCAACATAGATACTATTAAATGATAAAACTTAAATACATATGTTTTGCGTTTAAATTTTTCTACTGATGTGAAAAATAATTACTGCTTTAATATTGAAATTTGACAAATAATTTGTCATTAAATTAAGTGTCACAACATAGATTTTATTATAAACATATTTATTTGTGATAATAAATATCAAACTCACTAAGATATTTTGTAAACATTAGCATACATTGTAGTCATGTTGTTCTACTATGTTGTTTACTTATTTCATTATTATATACTATTCATAATGATTTGTCTTTGTTTTAATGGAAATAATAACATACAATATAAGTTAAACAATATAATCATAAACAATTGAGTAATAACAATTAAAACAATGAACAGACAATTACTTAAATGAATTATAGGTAAGTGTCAAGATGGAATAAATGAAGTTAGTTTCCTCTAATATTAAAATGTGCTAGTCAACATTTTAAATGAATTAATAAGTGAAAAATTTAGTGAAATTATAATGAAACAAAAACAAAAAAATTAAACAATAAATTAGTCTGCAATAACAAAATAATAAAACAAATATAAAATATTCAGTAAATATAATTATGTATTCGTTTAACCTCAAAGAAGTTATTTACAACTTATATTAGTTTGCGTTTTTATCAATTAATACTTACATACATTTTTTGTACAAGTAAATAATAACATGGGAAAGTGTATTAACATACAAACATTTAAAATAAATTTGAATACATAAACAAACAAAAAATGTTAATATACGTTTGTAAACAATGCCACAAAATTAGTACCTACCTATGACATTAAAAAATAGTTTTTTTCTATCCTAATATATTTTCAGCATTATTTAGATACCTACAGTGTATAGGGTACAAAAAGAATCAAGTTTTTAAGACATTATATGCATTTCATTTACAAGAATTACAGTTTTTAAGTTAATAATTACGCCGTAGATAAAATAAATGTGCATAATTTCTATATTAATAATAATAATAATTAACCATTTATTTAAAACATGATATAAAGTTTTTGTTTACATAAAATTATTTATACATTAAGTTTTTTTCATCATAAATAGATAGGGCTATACGCCGTGCTCCCCATATATTTGTTTAATGCTTTAATTTTTATTTATTTTTATACTTTTTTGATAGTTCTATTATTAATTTATTTACTATTTGTTTTCATGTAGTACATCCAATTTTTTTAAAAAATTATTTGTCATTTATCGGTTTTCAAAATTACAAGATGACATACTCAATGATTATTTTGTTGATTTAGTATTTGGCATTATTTATAAATAATATTGTCTAATATTATTTTATATAATGGAAATTTAGATTAATTGCTCATTTTACACATACTAGGAAATAACAGTGTTTTTTATATATTTCGCTGTACAAATTAATATCACTTGCTATTTATTTACATTATACTAGGTTACATGTTTACAATATTTGTAATTTATTTATTTTATACTATCTATATATTTACATTATAATTGTAATGTAATTTACTTATTTCGTACCATATATTTTTTTTCAACATCATTTTCTTATTTATTCATTCTGCTCTATATATTTAAAACAATAATTTATATCATATTAGTTGTGGTTTAATGCAATGTACATACATATTTCTATTTTGTTCTACAAATTAGATACCTTATTAATTTATTAATTTACGATACAAAAATAGTAATATTCATTCTTTATCACTAAAATGGTCCCTTGAGGTAAGGTGTCTCTTGAAATTGACCTTGTATACATTTGAAATTTGATAAAACAATTAAGATAGCTTAAGTAATGTCTATACAAATCTTCATCTCATATAATATGTAGATAGAAATTATTTAATTTTTTATCTGTTCATTCGTGAAATCTTCGCTCTTAAATATTTCTAATTTAAGATTTTTATTTTTTTTTATTTTAACTATTTGAACCAAGGCCTTGTTGAGTAGCCATATTGAAATTTCAAATTAGGCCATATTGAAATAGTATGAATCCTTTACATATCATAGTCTTATTTCATCATTTGATTAGTTACAGCTTACTATACATAAATTTAATACATTTTATTTATTTTACAAGCTACATTTATTGAAGAATATACACATTTTTACTTCTAAAAATATCAGTATAAATAGTAATTACAAATGTTGGCAATTTCAATGTTTTGTTTTTTATACCCCTCTTTTTCATTTTTTTAATTCCAAATTTTGAAATTAATCATTTTTTTAAATAATAAAATATATATATATATATTTTTTTTTTTTTTACAAGATTATTTGTAATTTCAAATAATATATATTTTAAGTAGGTACTACTTCATTTCTATTTATTTTTTTTAATTCAAAACAGATTTTTGTGGACCTATAATAGAATACTATATACGTAATCCTTCTAGGATGTCATTATTTTATCCATTTATTTAAAATTTAATCTATGAATTATTTGATGTAGGGAAGTAAGCGTTTTCACCTTAAAAATGTATTTATGTGGACGCCTAAATGTTATTTTGTAAACATTTTTTATGGTTAAACAATTAGTAATTAACAATTATATAAATGACAGATTTAACATTTAACTGTTATCCAAGTTATTATTATTATTAAAAGTTTTATTATTATTATAAAGTTATTATAAAAAAACTGTTGAAAATTATTTATTAACAATTTTAACGTGTAAATTTGATTAGTAAAAACTACATAATATTATTATTTTTATTTATTCATAGCTAAGGGAAGTGGTTTTTTTTGTTTATTTGATAGTATATAAATAGAGAAAGTATTGTGATGGTGGAATTATTATTCGATTTTAAAGTGCACTTACACTTTTAAATGCAAAAAAACATCCTTTCACAACATAAAATGGGTTTTACAACGAACACTCTATCGTTGACATATTATTTAAATAATACTAGGTGTATATATTTAAAAAATTATATTTATTTTACCTAATTTTTACTTATAATATAATACATTACCTTTAATAAAGCTTGTTGTTATAAGACTGCATCAGCTTTCTTAATAATTATTTTATGTTTATAGTTTATATATACATACACTCACAAACACACCATAACTTTTTTATAATTAAACATTTGTATTAAAATTTTAGTATGTATTTATTTATTTATTATTATTAATTTTTTAATTTATTATTATTAATCTTTACATAGTTTTAGTATGTATAATCTCTTCATTATGCATTTATTGGAGAAAAATAGAAATTATTGTGCGGTGTTATATTATCGATAGAGTACATTGTAGTACTCGTTTAGAAAAAATATGCTAAGGATTAAATAATTTTAAATAACTGTAGACTATTCGCATGGAATATAGTTTTAATATATTTATTGAGGCAATTATAATGCTATAAGTATCTTGTATATAACAATTACATCGAAATTGTTAGGATTTTTTTGTGTTATATATTTATAACAAATTATTAGCGCAAACTTAATTTATTTACATTTGTTTATTGTTGTTATTTGAATGTTTTCTTTGGTTTATTTAATTACTAATCCAGAATCTCGATCTTAAAAATTATTTTATTTTTATTTTATTCATAATATGAAATCTCCATTTAATAAATAAAAATTTATATATTTTTATATTATTTAAATCTATTAAACGTTATTGCTAAAACTGTAAATTATTTTTTACAGTTTTAGCATTGCCCGTCGGTCGATGCCGGTAGACTCGATTATACCAGGAATCGGTTATCTCTTGTTAGTGTCAATACACACTACATCCCGCCTCTAAACCTTGTAATTCTGTAAGTATATGTATTGTAATTGTATACTAATTTAATTATATAAACTAAAATAATAATAATAATCAGATACGTTAACAATTCAAATATTTTTTGTCAAAATATCTACAAAAAAAAATTGTTTTTGTGTTTTTGAAAATATTTAATTAAGTGTTAGTCATAATAACTGTAATTTAATTATTTTACTTTTATAATTAAAAACAATACAGTTATTTATAATTAAAGAAACAATATTGTTACTTCTTCATAAATTTGAGGGACGAAAAATAATTACCCATACTTAGTTAAATAATTGATATTTAATGATTTAAAATAACACTGACATTAATTATTTAATTCCTTGTGGTTTAAAAGCTCAAGGAAATAAACCTGTAAAAGAAAGTCCATAAATAATCATTTAGAACTATTAATCGATATTATTTTGTTATATTTGCTTCTAAAAATAGAAAGATTTTCAATTTTCCCACCAATTATCCACCGAGTTAAATTATCACGAATTTAGTAAAGTTCTTATTCATTTATTTTTTGCTTCCGAACTTACCGAAGGTAACGGAAGCTATGTGAGCGTTCTGAAGAGCGTTAATTCTTTTATGTCTCTGATTTCAAAAATTCCCAAGACAGAAATCAGTTTCAGACATCAGAAAACATTTTTTGTTGTCTGTCTGTCGCTCAATTTTTGCGAACTAACATATCTTAAAAGCTACTTGTCCAATTTTAATGAAATTTGGATGGTAGGTCATAATTCTTCCATTGTTAGTCCCATATAAGTTTCAACATTCTACGCTCATTTGCTTCTCTTCCACATGCGCACAAACAAACATTTATTTACACCTATAAGATCTTGAAAAGTACTCATCTGATTTTTATGAAGGTTGGATGGTTTGTCGAATGTATAGCCCGCAGATAGTCCCAGATTAATATCAACTATCTGAACTCCTCAAATTTTGCTTAATTAATACTTTAATTCTTGTAAAAAAATCAAAACAGTTTTTATAGTTTTTAAAAAATTCGGGGGGAAAATTAAATAGACATGACAATAATGGGCTGTAAAGGTATAAATTTATTTAAGTATAAAATATTGGACGTGATAAAGCTATGTGCCACACTAATTAGCAGAGTATTTTTATTTTTGTTAACATTCAAATAATAATGATTTATACCTATATATAAGTATGCCGTATATGTTTATTGGAACAGCCATTGGAAGAATGGCTGTTCATCATACCTATATCTTATTATTATATTTATTATACCTATATCATATTTTAATAATATATATATATATATATATATATATATATATATATATATATATATATATATATATATATATATATATATATTTTAAGTTAGATTTTTATATAATTAAAAGGTATTTTTAATAAAACAAATACAAATTATTATTTATAGAAAATCTATTAGCCTAATATTACATTATTATGCATTATTATTAGGTAGGTCTTATTCATGTTTTTTAGAACATAAACGACAGACTAAATAACTATTAAGGCAAAATGATGTTTAGTCCAATGTACTTTAGGACAAAGGAATATCACACTTTTTTATAAGGGGTGTAACAGTCTAAACAAGAAAATTTCGTACACCTTCTTTAGATTGTTACTCCCCTCTGGTTATTTTATAAGGGGAGTAACAATCTAAAGAAATGCCTCTCTATCTATATAAAATGGTTTTATTTTCTATATTAATATTAATTTGTTTTAGAAAGTTTCAAGTTCTACGTAAATAATTAAGATAGGTTGTTAAAAGTAGGTTTTTTTTCTAAAGTTTATAATATTTCTTGTATTCATTTTTATGATAAGACAATTTAATATTAACATTTTCTAATTTCAGAAGATATGATTGCATATAATAATAAATAAATAAATAAACCTTTTATTAATAATAAAACAAAACACATATTAATAAATACGGTATTTTTTATATGTTGCGATTAAAACGTCATTTGGTTATTACAAAATGTAGAATGGTCACTTTACATATATCGATACGATCTATACGATAGATCGTGTGAAAGGAATGTCACCTCAATGGGGTTTGAACCATCACCAGATTTGTCGGTGTTTTAAAACTTTTCGAGAACTCTAAAACCCTTTACTGAGGCAATCCTCGTGGTATAACTATTATATTTATTTCATGTTCACAACCATTATTGGAATTAATTTTCTTTGTGGTTGCTAAATATTTATTGATATGAGTATAGAGCTTATTTTGGTTTTACAAAGCTCGTCATAAAATGATTTATTTGTTTCAATATTTGAGTTTGTTTAATTTGTCATGGGTTGTAACACGATTCGCATGTCAAAAGAGTTTTGACATACAACGTTTTCATAAGTTTCTTTTTGTATAGAGTTATGAAAAAAAACATGGTTTTTTTTTCTTTTTACCTGTCTAAACTATTCTAGGTAGCCAAGACAAGACCTCTTATTACAAGGTTGGAGTCATCACTCATCGACCTGTCACCAGACTGTCAACGGACCTCCTCTTTAAAAACTCTTTAGATCCTGTCAAAACAACGCATCAGAAAAACTTTTTAAAAAAATTTATGACACGGACAAAGAATTGTTTTGTATAGACAATTTTCAAGGCTTCAAATTTAACTTTTAAATAATTGTGTTTAGGTTTTTTTAATTTGCATTATTCAGAATTTTTTTTCCAGTGGTGGTTTTTCTGTGTCCACCTCCCCACGTACAAGACTTCATCTTGATGGAATTGTATAAAGAATAATTTTGATTCAGTTAAAATTTATGGGATTGTTTTGTCTTTTGGGTTTTTTTTTTAATGTTTTGAATTTTTCTTTTTTTTCAAATTGTCTTTTTCTTTACGTTTTTAGAATTTTTATAACCCCCTTTTAGTGTTAGTGTAGAAACTGATTATTATGACTGAAGAAAAAAAAAATAAGGAATTTTTGTTTTGTCTTAAAAACAAATTTTAACATCATTGTGTATATATTATTTCAATATTCAATTATAAATAAAACACCATAATTAATATTGATTGTTTTATGCATCTAAATACAAATAAATAAAATAAATTGTTTCATGAAGTTTAAAGAATGTGCCAGAATCAAGTATATAGAAAACAAAATTGTTTTTTAGAAGTTTTTTAAATGGAAGTTTAAAAATTCAATTACTTCTTTTCTTACTTATATATTTACTATGTAAGGAGTTTCTACCACTGACAAACTTCCACCACTTACAAACCACTGACAAACTGATCAAATTTTTGTTTGTTTTATTGAGTAATACTATATTCTTTTTTTTGGTTCTTTTATCACCCTCTTTTTTTATCTACCTTGGATTTTATTGGTGAATATTACTTGTTAGACTGGAGGCCTAGATGGCAACACTGTTTTTGTGCAACCTTCCTGCATTAACCAGCTATCATATGACAGTGTTACCAGCGATAGTTGATTTTTACTGTGTCCAAAGAAAAATAACCTTCCCTCAAGTACCGTTTTCCGTGTTCTCTCACGATAAAAACTATTATGACAGTCAATGTCATAAAACTATCACGGAGGTTTACAGTATACACGAAGAGTGTAATGTAAAACATACGTTAAAACTTGTACCCCCCAAACCCCCCCCCCCCCCACCCTCTTTTTTGCTCGTGATAACTTTAAGACAATTTTTCTAAATTATATTTATGAAATAATGAAAAATAACAATTTGATGAAACAAAATCATAACAGTTATAATGAGTTTGTATAATTTAAAAATAATATAAGGACTTTAGTGCGTAAAAATGTTTATCTACGATTGATACGAAATATAAACATTATATCTCTGTTTAGATGCGTAGAAAGTGATTATTTACGTACTTGTATTCATTGCGCATGCGCGACTCATAGTTCTGAAGAATTCCTCTTCTTTACCACGCTAGCGCGGTAAAGAAGAGGAATTCTTCAGCTTTACGCACGATTAGCGAGTTTGTTTACATTTAACAAAACTAATTCTAATTTGCTATTCTTTTATTAAAGTAACTGTTTATATCAAGTTTCTAGTGAAAAACAATGAATGAATCAAGTGGCTTTGACGAAAATGTAGAGAATAATACTCCTCCAGAAATAATTAATTCGGCAAAAAATACAACTCAAGATTAATGCCATCTTTATCAAGAGAAGAGATATGAACTTTCATCAGTGGCGTAGGAACGGGGGTGGCTATCGGGCTTGAGCCCCCCCCCCCCCCCCCCCCCCCTGTCAGATTAGAAGGGGCTCCAAATCGCGAACTGATAAAGAGTATCTAGCCCCCCCCCCCCTTAGTGGAAGTGCCGAGCCACCCCCGTCAAAAATGAATTCCTACGCCACTGACTTACATACAGCAAGTTTATTTTTTTCTGTATTTATTATTTAAATCTAGCAATCGTAGATAAAGTACGTTACGCAAGTCGTGCGAAAACGGCATTTTGCATTTCTCGTGTGGTTTTACTACCCTCGCTGTCGCTCGGGTGCTAACTCCACACTCGCATGCAAAATGCTACTTTACGCACTCGACGCGTAATGTACTATTATAAAGTATTGAATTCTTTTATGTACTTACAATTATGTTTTAGCTCTATGATAATTATTTTAATCGGATATTACTCAATACGTTGTAATATTGTAATTTATTTTTATAAAAAATTTTCTTTTTATTACGCAGTACTATTTAAAATTAGTTAACTATATA
Organism: Gerris lacustris; assembly: GCA_951217055.1. Classification (NCBI taxonomy): domain Eukaryota; kingdom Metazoa; phylum Arthropoda; class Insecta; order Hemiptera; family Gerridae; genus Gerris; species Gerris lacustris. The sequence goes on from OX578278.1 coordinate 76,808,290, forward strand.
ATTATTAGTTAATAGATAATATGGTTTAATTACTTTCAGATATATGCGGATCCTTAATGACTTTTAAATGCTTCTGTTATTTAGACATTAAGCCAATTATTATATCTTCTGCTATGGACTTTATGTCAATTATAATTAAAGTCTAAATACTTTTAGTATAAGTGACATAAAACTTAAAGCTAAATCAGTCTGGCTGAATGTTGTGTACGGTATTATCCGTCTTCTTAAGTGATTAGGAGCCTTCATCATTAGTTAAAGTAAGTTCTGTGAGTCCGGGAGCCCAAGTAAGGATTAAGCAATCTTGCGTACAAAATTAGGTGCCTTCTACTTGAGTGCTTCAAGCTTATATCCTTCCCTTCTTCCTTCATATAACTGCCAGTCCTTACCCCCCTCCTCTAGCCTCGTTTCTTTGGCCTCTTTTAGCTTGAGCAACTGAGCAACTCAAATCTATAGCAATTACTTAATTGCTCATAAACAGCAATTTCAATATCTTAATGCTCTTTAAGTTTTTTTCCCCTTTTTAAATCATCTTAAATCGTTGATCCACGATTTTTTTTTCGGAAGTCAATAAATTACGATGGAAAGCATTTTTTTTTTTTCAAAAGTGAATAAATTATTTATTTTCATCATAAATCAAATTATAATTACTATTTACAAAGGGAGACAGACAGAGAAAAATAGACTTCAGCGCCGGGACTCGAACCACGGATCTCCCCCTCATGGAGGTCTCATGACTTATATTATAATTTGATTTAAATTAAAATTTAAACGTTCCGTATAGTATGAATACTACTAAAAACTTATAAAAATTTCATTTCTAAATTATTTAGAATTATAAAATCGTTTTCATTTTTCATTTAGGCATAAAAATACACATGCATATAGTTGTAAGATTAGAATAAACGCTTATTTTGAAAGTTTTTCTTACACATCATTCTTAAGTAAAGAAACATATATACACAATGATAGTTTACGTGATAGTAACAATCATGATAGTAACTATCTCCGTGTAGACTACTTGATAAATTCTGTTGCAATAGAACTATCAAACTATTTCGTCTGACCTGACGTGATTGTCGAGTGTTCTATCATGGCAAGGTACTTACGTAGTAGATACAAGAACTATCACGCCAAATTCTATAGATGCATATTGGCTTATTGTTTGTTTATACTATTATATCACGTATAATAAAAGATCTAGAAGGCAACAAATATGATAGCTTGCTTATTTTTTGATATCAGATTTCATTATTTTTACTGCAATCTAAATATTCTGTTTGCTATATATATTTATAATAATATAATATGTATTATATAATATTTAATGCTTCGTTTCTGTACCCGAGTCATACATGTTGAATAATGATATGTCACTTTGAGTACAAGACAAGTTTTAACGTATGTTTACATTACACTCTTCGTGTATACTGTACACCTCCGTGATAGTTTTATGACATAATAGTTTTATCGTGAGAGAACTATCATTGTGTAAACGGTACTTGAGGGAAGGTTATTTTTTCTTTGGACACAGTAAAAATCAACTATCGCTGGTAACACTGTCATATGATAGCTGGTTAATGCAGGAAGGTTGCACAAAACAGTGTTGCCATCAGGCTCTAGTCTAACAAGTAATATCACCAATAAAATCCAAGGTAGATATCGCATAACTATCCTATATAAGACATTCTCCACTGCATCTTAAACAATTTATATGTTACTTTAACATTCTAGAAAATTCGGTAGTGAAATCCCGGTAAATTTATGACTCTTAAAAGACCATGAGCCATGAGCAGAGTCAAAGGATATAGTGATCGAATTAAAGATTCGCTTATAATGGCTGCAAGGAGTTACGGCAATCGGCAATCGTATTGAGCCAAAATTATTACAGCCATTACCTTTCGTGAAAAGGATTGTTAAAGATATCATGGTTTCAATTTAAGTTTTTACTTATTACTACGTTTTTATTAGCTTGCTCTCTTGTTTGTTTGTTTGTCCAGTAAAAATCTTGCAATCGAATTTTAACTAACATCCCGAGTAGCTAGACATTTGAAACTTTCAGAATAGCTCAGAACATGATGACAATGCATTATATTAATACTGTTCGTCATCTTTCAGCAGAATTTAATTTGTTTTCAGCAAATTTTGCTGTATGGAAAGTTAGTTCGGAAAAAATCAGCAAGTTTTTTATTTGTTTTGACATGTCCCATATTCACAATATTCGTTTGACAAGTTTCATATTGATTTTTCATTTAGTCAATAGAAAATTTAAAAACGTAGTATATAAAAAGTTCTTTTTATCTAGTATAGTAATTATTTATTATAAATAAGTTAGTTAACTATAGTTTTACCATTTTTTTGTAGCACTTTCCCATCTCGAATATAAATAAAGATAGTTATAATTCACAGTTATTACCATCCCTGATCTATGACATTAGTTCTTTAAATTTTTTTTTAAACAAATTATCTACATAAGATTAAAACGTTTAAATTAAATATTTGTCTTTTGATTATCTGGCATCCTGTGAATTCAAATAATAAACTAATAATAATTTATATCAAGGACAAAAAAAAAGGAGAAAATTTAGATAAAATCCTCCACATAACGAAAATATGCGTAGACGTGTTTGAATATCATTTAGATATTTACAAATTTTCTCTTAGCAGATAAGATAATTGATAAGAGTATAGAAGGACAACCTAAATGACGTTTATTATTATAATAATCTGTAATGAAGCATTATCTTTTAAAAAGGATCAGTTTTTTTGTATAATGATTCATATGTGGCACATGTTTTAAGGGCATCATTGACTTTAGATAAGCTTTTTTATTTATAATATTCAAACAATCTTGAGTCAATTATAAAGAGATGATTTTTTACGCTAAAAATATTTTATTAAATTGTCATAGATAACTATTGATTCTATTCAAATAACTATTCAGTTTTTAGGCACGTTTTTACAATTGAGATATTAAGAAAATGATTCCAAATGTTTTCATACCATGTTACTCGATAGGTATACATCCTCATATAAAAATAATAGTACCTACATTACGCGTCGAGTGCGGAAAGTAGCATTTTGCATGCGAGTGTGGAGTTTGCACCCGAGCGACAGCGAGGGTTGTAATGCATAATGCCGTTTTCGCACGAGTTGCGTACCGTCCTTTATCTACGATTGTTAGATTTAAATAATAAATACAGAAAAAAATAAACTTGCTGTATGTAAGTTCGTCAACAATTTTGCCAGAAAACAAACAGTGGGAAAATTAATTAAATATGAAAATAATAGGTTATAATACTACATTACGCGTCGAGTGCGGAAAGTAGCATTTTGCATGCGAGTGTGGAGTTTGCACCCGAGCGATAGCGGGGGTAGTAAAACCACACGAGCAATGCAAAATGACGTTTTCGCACGAGTTGCGTACCTTACTTTATCTACGATTGTTAGATTATAATAATAAATGCAGAAAAAAATAAACTTGCTGTATGTAAGTTCTTATCTCTCTCTTGATAAAGATGGCATTAATGCTTGAGTTGTATTTTTTGCCGAATTAATTATTTCTGGAGGACTTGATTCACTCATTGTTTTTCACTAAAATCTCGATATAAACAGTTACTTTAATAAAAGAACAGCTAATTAGTTTTGTTAAATGTAAACAAAGTCGCTAATCGTGCGTAAAGCTGAAGAATTCCTCTTCTTTACCGCCCTAGGGCGGTAAAGAAGAGGAATTCTTCAGAACTATGAGACGCGCATGCGCAATGAATACAAGTACGTAAAGAATCACTTTCTACGCATCTAAACAGAGATACAATGTTTATATTTCGTATCAATCGTTGATAAATATATTTTAAGTTTTTAAAGTTAAATTAGTAACTTTATATTTTTACTTTCTCAAAAAAAGGAATTTGGTATACATGTTCAATAAATCATTAATTAATATTTGTATATCATATATCACATTAGATCATGAAAAAATATTCCATTACTTACTCCATGTTCACCTGAATTTATTTATTTTTTTTAATTAAGTTTATCTTAATTTCCTTTTAAATGTGTTCACATAAAAATGGTTAAGATTTTGTTTTAATCTGAAAAGATATTTTTAAGTACTGACAATGACTCTTATTGTTGATACTAATTAGTTTTAGTTTTTGCTTATTCTTATTATATACATTGATAAGACCAGATGCAAACATTCTATAAAAAGAATGGAATTATAATCTTCTAAATCCATAAAAGTTCTAGATTGTTGATATTACATTTATTTTTTTATTTTTTTTTAGTAGTTTTATACCAAAAAAAAAAACCAATTAGCATTACACATTACGCACCTGCATTTCTTTTAAAGATAATTTTATAATCTTATTTTCTTAATTACTATTTGTAATTTATTATTACTTTTTTAAGATTTATGATAAAAAAATAAAATCTAATAATATTTGTTTAGTAAATGTTTAGTAATCGACAAATTATTTTTAAAGTTTGAATTTGGTTTCAAGAGGAGCATCTTATGGCAACTTTGACTCAAATTCAATTATTCCATTATTTGAGTTTTTAATTTAAATGGATTTTTTTTTGGGTTGGATGCGAAAAACATGAAAAATGTGACGCTCTTAAAAAAATTGTACTATGAATTTAGGATATAATAAGATGTTGCTCGGTTTTTACCTTATTTGTACTTTTTAGTACTAAATTTTGCCAGAAGAATTACTGTAATACTTAAATAAAGTACCAGGAAGTTTGAAGGTAATAGGAGGTAGCTTGATTTTCTCTTTTTAGTTCTATATTTCGCCAATAGAAGCGCTGAAGTAATTAAATAAAGTTCCAGGAAGTTTAAATATTAGAAGGTAGCTTGATTTTCCCTTTTTAGTTCTTTATTTCGCCAATAGAAGCGCACTATGGTAACCGTCTTCTAGAGAGGTAGTTGTAAAGATTGACTGAACTGTTGGCTACACTGTATTCAATGTCCGAAAACATATCCATTATTCAATGTTTTTTCATGAAGTGAAGAACATTTTAACACTGTCTTGACCTACAGGATAGGATATATAAATGACAGATCATAAACATTGTATATTTTAACCTTAAACTAATCATATCACTTCGTTTTTTTAAGTATAATGTTTAAATATTTCGATCCAAATTAAAATAAGTTTATATTTATTTACTTTCAAGAAACAATTGTACATAACAATGTATTATTTACAATGATATTCACAAACATTTGCATTAAATCTAGACTTTAGCGTAAACATTAGCACTTTGTTTAGCTATATGTAAATAAGGTAGTTTATGTACTCCAATCCTTTGGCAATTATTTAGTGATAATTAATTAACAGGTATATTTTAATGTACTTCTTAAAAATTCTATTTAATCTAAACAATATCGTAGCCAGTAAAAGTTAGAGTTAGTTGGTTTCTTTAATTATAATTAAAAATAAAAAAACAAATATTTGTGTAGTTTAAAACTGTGTTTTTCTACATTTTTATTAATTTATTTATAAATGAATAAACTTAATTTGTTTATCATAATTGTTTCAAAAATGTTATATTTATTCTTCATTTATACTTTCAATGTTCTTGACATTATTTCATTTTTATATTAAAAGAACATTGTTTATCCAATTGTAATATATGAAAAATATATTAGCTTTAATCCTGTTTTTATTCGATTTTGATAAAAATATAGTGATTATTTAATATTTAGTATTTTTCCATTTGATGTCCTTCCCCCCACTCCTTGCTTTTCTCTTTGTATAATTATATTATCAATTATCATACCAAGTGAATCATGAGTGATTTATTTGTATATTGAATTACGAAATATTTTTGTTTGTTTATTTATTATCTTTAATTATAATAAATAATTGCTCATTTAATTTATTTCATGTCAAACTTTTTTTTTTTTTTTCTTCTTTTTTTTGTAACAACTTATTATTAAAACGTGATATTAACATTTTTGATTATTTGTTAATTTCATTTCTGCGTTTTTATTAAAAATAATTTTCTTAATCGTTATTAAAATTTATTTTCTTTTTGATAAAAAAATAGTCTAGAAGCTATTTTATCACTCTAATAAATAACGATTTATTAAGTTATTTTTCTTTAGTTCTGACGTTTTAATTTTTCCTCCTTTTTTTTAAAAAAAAAAATAAGTGTTATTATGTATAGGTTAATCAAATAGTAAATAGTGTCATTTGTAAGATAAGATTTAAAACTATTTTGAAATTAACATGTTTTCGATTTGACTTTGTCATTTACATGTAGTAGTATATAAAGAGGAAGTATTGTGATGGTAAATCACAATTAGAAATTTGATTTTGATGGATTTACACATTTTAAGTTAACCTGAATCCAACAAAAATTAAAAATATATAGTTTTGGAGAAAAAAAAAATCTAGTCTATTTTAATAACAATTAGTATTAAAACATTTTAGTTGCTTTCCCGTGGCCGAACACACTCCTGATAGCCTAATCTTGCGTTGATCACATTGATTAGACGAGTAAAGTGGCCGAACACACTCCTGATAACCTAATCTTGCGTTGATCACTTTGATTAGACGAGTAAAGTGGCCGAACACTCTCCTGATAACCTAATCTTGCGTTGAACACATTGATTAGACGAGTTAAGTGGCCGAACACATTCCTGATAACCTAATCTTGCATTGATCATATTGATTAGACGAGTAAAGTGGCCAAACTCACTCCTGATAACCTAATCTTGTGTTAATCACATTGATTAGACGAGTAAAGTGGCCGAACAAACTCCTGATAACCTAATTTTGTGTTGATCACATTGATTGGACGAGTAAAGTTACTGAACACATTCCTGATAACCTAATCTTGTGTTGATCACATTGATTAGACGAGTAAAGTGGCCAAACACACTCCTGATAGCCTAATCTTGTGTTGATCACATTGATTAGACGAGCCAAGTGGCCGAACACACTCCTGATAACCTAATCTTGTGTTGATCACATTGATTAGACGAGCCAAGTGGCCGAACACACTCCTGATAACCTAATCTTGTGTTGATCACATTGATTAGACGAGCCAAGTGGCCGAACACACTCCTGATAACCTAATCTTGTGTTGATCACAACGTCAAAAGAATATAAAGGAATTATATTTATAAATTGTTGACGGTTTCTCAATTTAAAAATGTTATATAGGTGAGTGTGACATTTACATATAGACATATATCCCAATATTTTGTGAGTAAAGAAATGTGCCACATCTTTTTTTTATTCTGTACTGCCATTTTTAATTTTGCATTTTGTGTATATTTTTTTATGTATATAATTTTTTTGATTTTAGCTTTCACCGTCAATTAAATATAATAATTTATTCATATAAATTCGACAATATAATATGCAGATAACTGAGACTCTGTCAGATATTTGGTTGAAATAATTAATGATAAAGTTTGACGTCTATACGTAGATGGGGATATTTTTGACATTCCCTCTTTAACTGTTTTATTGGTTTTGGTGAAAATATATATATATATTTTTTTTAATTCCAACTTATGAATTATTAATATTTAAAGGGACTTTCTCCCCTTTATATTTATATTTTTGTAGAATAAACTTTTTTTTGGACAACAAATAAAATAACTTTATTATTATTATTTTATGATATAAATTATTATTTGTTTATAACTAATAATTTTTCTTCCGAGCTTACCAAAGGTAACGGAAGCTATGTGAATTCAAAAACAGATATCTGTTTTAGACATCAGGGAACATTTTTGGTTCCGTGTTTGTTCGTGGTTTGTTGCGAACTAACATATTTTAAAAACTGTATTTATTCTAATTATATTTGGATGGTAGATCATAGTTAGCCCATTGTTGGTTCCATATAAGTTCTGCGCCCATTTGTTTCTTTTTAACATGGTCACAAACATACATTTATTTAAACCTATACATCTTCAAAAGTACTCATCTGATTTTTATGAAATTTGGATGGTTTGTCGAAAGTACCCCGGAGATACTACCAGATTAATTTCAACCGTCTGCGCTCTTTGACTTATGCTAAATTAATACTTAAATTCATGTAAAAAATCAAAACAATGTTTAATTATTAAAAAAACGGGGGAAGAAATTAAATAAATTAGACAATAATGGCTTGTAGAAGCATAAAATCAATAAAGTACGTGAAAGGATACGAGAAAGCTATGTGCCACAATAATTGGCAGTTTATTTTATTAATAAGTTCAGACTATGTTGATGAGGTGTCATCAATTAACTAAATCTTTATATCATTAGCTATATCGAAAGATGGTAGGTAATTTCCATAAAAATATTTAATGTATATCTAGTATCTATTCATAAATAAATAAAAAATGAAACAGGAATATAATAATAGTTCTTATACAAGAATTTAAAAATTTTCACATACTTTTTCCGCGTTTTGTTGTGGTGTAGGGAAATACATAAGACTTAATACTTGTGAAACATATATTTACCAATTTCATTAAATTTTTTATGAGTTTTTAAATCCTAAATTATTTCTGATAGACATATGACAGACATGTATTAATTAAATTAATGAAGTTGTTAATTTTTTATTTAGTGTCTTCCTTAACGATTAAGTTAATCTATAAATTTATGTTATCTATAGTTATAAATATTATTTTATATATTTTTTTAAGAGCGTTATAGTTTTTTAAAAAACTCTTTAATTGCCTAACTTACGTGAGCTTCACGTCATTATTAGTTTAATAAAAGATTCCTCATTCTTAAATGTAATTTATTTTATTTGTTTTTGAGCGTCCTTGCTTTTTTTTAATTACATACTTTTGACGAGTTTTGAAAGAATTAATTGACACGGAGTATGTACCTCTTGAATTTAGATAGACTTATTAAAATGGGAAGTAAAAAAAAAATTGTATTTTTTTTTTTTTTTTTCGAAGGCTTGTCTTTGTAATGGGAATACGTGTCGTCATAATATGGCCAGTGTCTTCACTTATAGCTCGAAAGATTCCTTCTATTATGACGGGTTTCATGACCACATCCAATTTGATTGGACAACGCCCAGGACCAAAGCAGTATTATTCAGACCCGGTCATAAACTCAATCAAGATTCGTACTCCTGTCTTTTTGATTGCATTGAACATATGACCCTACAAAAGCACCATTAAAATAAATAACTGTTTTCATTTATTTCAAATGTAAATGCTTCTTTTTTTAGTCTTGTTCTTCTTTGGCATCAAATAAAAAAATAATGGTTTCTACTTTTTATCATTTTTCCAATAAATATTTCTGATGCTCTAAAAAAATTAAATAACGAAACAATATAAATAAATCAAATGAGATTTCTTAAAACGTGTGTTAAATAAAGTATTCTTTGATATAGCACAAATTATATCCCATCCGCATATTATAAAATTGTATAATAAGACAATGCTAGTATATTATAATATTTGTATGGGCTTAAATCATTATATTAATATCAAGTAATAACATTTTTTGCTTAAATTCCCTGACTTACTCTCTTATGTTCTTTGTTCGACTTTAATAATTTCACTAATAACCTACTTTTCATTACGAGCTTACCGAAGATAACGGAAACGGAAGCTATGTCATCGTCCTGAAGAGCGAATTTTTTTTATGTCTCCAATTTCAAAAATTCCAGGACAGAAATCCGTTTCAGACATCAGGGAACATTTTTGGTTCCGTATCTGTCTGTCTGACTGTGACAATTTTTGTGATCAAACATATCTTCAAGCGCCCATTTGTTTCTCTTCCACGTTCATTTACACCTATATCTTCAAAAGTACTCATCTGGTTTGTCATAAGTAGCCTGCAGATAGTCCCAGATTAATTTGAACCGTCTGCGCTCTTTAAATATTGCTAAATTGACACTTTAATTCATGAAAAAAAAAAAAAAAAAAAAATTTCAAAGATTTAAAAAATTAATTGGGGAAAATTAAATTAATCTGGAAGTAATAGGTTGTAAAAGCATAAAATCATTAAACTATACGAAGTAGGACGCTTGGAAGCTATGTGCCACACTAATTGGCTTAATATTTTTGTTTGGTAAGTTGTTCTTATATTATTGGGTATACAGTTAACAATTGAAACTTAGTAAGCATTTAACTAATACGATATCTTGTGTATTATTTACCAGTATTGCTCTGTGTTAACAGAAAGTGTAATAGAATGATCTAATCAATATGATCATATCATTTGGCCTTAGGAAGCCCCACTACTTTCCCCTTGCCTCTGCTGGAATATACATTTACCCCACTAGGAAAGTAATAGGTATACGGAATATCAGCATCTGCACCTTCGTTCCCCCATCCACTCTTCCCTTACCGACCTGTTATGCAACGTACCCTCATTATACAACTTATACCATTTTTTTTTTTTATTTATTTACACTTTTTTTTATAAAATATTTTCATGATAAAACTGCATCGACATAATTTTTTATGACTTGGATATTTTATTTAGGTTATTAGATAATAATTAATTTTTATAAATAACTTCCATTACATAAAACAATATTGGTTTTTTATTAGATAATAACTATTAGTTATTTGTACCATTATGGTTTACTGTATTAGTAATATTAATTAATAATATTAATATAATAATAGTAATTAATAATAACTAATATTAATGTTTATAAAAAAACGTCATCCACTTATCTTCCACTTAGTGGTACGTTAATTTAATAATTTTAATAGATGATTGATATAATATAAAATATGATAGAGCCACACACTAACACCTATGTGTGTACCTATTACATATATTATAGTCGTATAAGTCGACGTACGTTGCTCAACGTAACGTAACTAACATTAAATTCAAATAAATATGTAAAAATGCCGTAAATTAAAATACTTGCACTGAGAAAAAAAAGAGGCGATTTTTGGGTAGCCGCTGACCAAAAATATTGTTGCGGCCGGGACCACCAGAAGTTCGTTGCGATAACAAGTCGAGTTTAGTAGACCGTTAACAATAGACTTTTAGTAGCTGTAATTGTAATTTGTATTGTAGCGGTAACCAAGAAAGTTTGTAACTGTTATTAAATGAAAAAAATCTGTATTTGCTGCAACAATGTTTTTAGTTGCCGTCAACAGTCTGTATAGTCACGGCAATTATTTTTATAGTTACTGCGACTACACTTTTTTTGCCAGAACATAAATAATAGTTGCTGTAACTACAAAATTTGTTCCCGCTGCTGTATAACATAATGACTCCAACAATGAATGTAATTCCCCCAATTATGTATATAGTCACACCAAACATAACGTTTGTCATCCTCAACAATAATTATATTCCCCTCTACTACTCTTTTGGCTCCTGCATAATTGCAGGAACCAAAAGAGTAGTTAAGGGAACTATCCATGGTGGGACCTGTAGTAGTACGCCCTCTCCGATTACAAAATATATTATTGTTTATACAGTTAAGTATTTTAGGCCAAGCAATTTATTGAGAGCAAAATAATTTAGAATTTATTGGAAGCATTTTAGATTGCTTCCAATAATAATCTTTTTTTAAATTTATAACTTTGTTTGCTTTTAATAAATTCCATTACCTGAGACACTCAACAGTATAAACAATCATCTATTTTGCAATCGGAGGGTGCATACTACTATAGGTCCCACCATGGATAGCTACCATGACATTTACAACTATACTACTACTAGTACCCTGAATTCATACTTACTCATTGAATGTGACTTTTTATTTCATTGCTTTACTGACTAAGTATTCAAAGCATAAAGCATGACATCGAACTTACTTAAAAGTTACAACTTTTGTATTGAAACAAGTCAGTAAAGTAAAAAAAATTTATAAAACGTTGCAATAAAAGACAAATGATGCAAAATAATTAAGGATAGAATAATTTAGCCTGGACACCGTTTTAGTGTATAACATGTTTATTATAAAATATATACAAGAAAAATATACATTATACTTTATTACAATATAAAAGTAATTACTATATTTATTATTTTAAAAGTATTACTTTAAAATTATTAATTAAAATTATTAAAAAAATAGTAATTAGTACTTTAAAAGTAATTACTGTATAAAATAACTAAATAAAATTATTACTAAATAATATATAATGACTACATTAAAATTACTGTATATTTTTTATATATGCATAAAAGAAAAAAAACAAACAATATAATTACTTATTAATATTTGTTATTTCAGCAAGGTATTTTTTTTTTTTTAAATTTATTTATCTTTAATAGTTTTAGAATATGCTACAAATTAATGATGCTAAATGTTTTAGGATAAAACAATTTAGCCTGGACACAGTTTTATAATACAAATTGTTTAAGCTTATTTATTAAAAATATATAAAAGAAAAATAAACATTTAACTACTACAAAAAGTAATTACAATATAATTTTAAAAGTATTACTTAAAATTATTATAAAAATAAACGTATTAAAAAATTAAAATCATTAAGAAATTATTCATTATTACTTTAAATTAATTACTGTATAAAATTACTGAATAAAATTATAATTAAATAATACATGGGGACTGCATTAAAATTACTACATAATTTTTATACTCGTTTATAAAAGAAAAAAATAACATTATAATTAGATAACATAATAAATAATAATTAAATTAACACAATAATTAATTACATATAATTCAAACTAACATTATTTCAGTACCTAGGTACTTGTAACAAGTAATATGGAGTACCTGTACTCCATATTACTACTGGTACGGTAGTACTGTGTACTAGATAAACTAGAAACAACCCACCCCTAGTTCACGGTACGGAGGTAGGCAAGGAACTGACAACTGACTGACAATAATTCTAGTTGTCTCTGGCCAGCATGGTGTCGTAAAATGAAACTACGCATGCTCGGAAGTGGTTCATGTAGTTACGGGTATCGTTTTTACATTTACGGAAACTAAACTTAGGTATGGTGACTAGAACATTAGCTCCTCCGACTATCTTTATAGTTACAACACATAAATGACTGCAAATTTAGTTCCCGTTACTAAAATCACTTACGGTTACTATAAACTTTGTTAAAACACTATCCATAACTAAGTTTTTTTTAAATCGTTCGTCCTAACCAATAATATAAAAAGGGTACCTAGTTGCTTAGTTGCAGTTAATACATTTATAGTAAAGCGGATATGACTCACAAAAATACTGGAAAATAGACTGCCAACTGTAGTTTTACATCAAATTTGAGCTACTCAATTTCACTTTCCAAGCTTTTCAGTGACGAATTCGTATGTTTGAAGCCATGAATAAATGAAATACTGCAAAACCGAGGCCTCTGACAACCGAATTCTTTAGTAGGGGCCCTGGAAATCTTAAACTGTGTATCTGAATAGCGAATAAATGTTATCCTCATGAAAATCAATGTTAAACACTTAATAGCAAAATTAAATCATTTAAAAAAAAAAAAAAAAAAAAAAAAAAAAAAACAAGGGCGAATGAAGCGAACTAGAATTTCAGAACTTTATCAGACAGGGTGGTCCTGGTTCTAGGGAAAAATTCCAACAAACGCCCCTAAAAACCTTAAAAAGATCTTAGGCCCAATCGCTCTACGGTTCTTTGATCCAAACCAAACCCCCAATGTAAGTTCAGCTGAGGGAACGCAGGCATACTTTTTTTGGAGGAGTTGGTTGGAAACTTGAAGGCGGGTAAAAAATTATGTCAATTTAAATTTCTACCTTTTAAAATTTAAGCTTTCAACAAGAATTTAAGATTTTTTTTAAAAAACTATATCTGAATAGCTAGTAAATGTTATCATCATGAAAGTCAATATTAAACAAATAGCTACATTAAATCATTTAAGCTACAAAAAAAACTTTAATTTTATTTAACTTTAACTTGAATTTTAGAACTTTATTATACAGGGTGGTCCTAAAGTTCCCCCCCCCCCCTTTAAATTTTGAACCATTTGACATAAATGAATGAAACCTGGCGTACTTTTCTTGTGAAAAGGGGTAAAACAGAGTAAGTCTTTTTTTTGTGTGATTAACTTCATTTTGGTGGTATTGTTCACTTCGGGTCTCGGGTGTTCCATCTAATATGAGCTATCGCAAAAATGAAAAAAAAAAGTTAATAGTAAGACATATTTGTAATGAACGTTTTGCATTCTAGGAATAAATGTAAGACATTTTACTTCTTTGAAGGTTTTTCTACAACCATAATTTTGTCGCCGATAAGCGCCCAAAGCTTCAAAGTAGGAATGTTTGAAGTTGAATTTCCGCTAAAATATTGACCCTACAAATAAATTGCCAAGAGAAATTAAATTTGTTACAAACATTAAATTCTCTAAATTTGGCAATTTTTCTTATTTTTTTATGGTATCTAGCAGCAATAGTGATCCCAAAAAAAATCTTAAATCCATAGAAGAATTCACAAAACACATTCTACATTGGAATACTAAGTCCAATCACATGGAATACTTAATCCCTTATACTCTTTAGTTTAAATTAAAATATCTACATTTAATACGAGACATGGAAATACCCTAATCCTAGAACCAGATTAACAAAGTAAAAAAAAGAAGCTCTATTCCTTCGAGTAGCTCTTAACTGACGACTGAAATCTACACTAATATGTTATCTTAAACGCATCTTATTACACATTATACATTTATTTTTTATGGGTCTTTTAGTCTTTTGTTCAACATCTATCGATTAATGATTAGGTCAAAATTACATTATAAAACATACATATTAATTTGAAAATGTTAATTTTTGTTAAACGTTAAATTGATTCGATTTTAATCATTAATCGAATCAAAGTTTGATTCCAACCGATGATGATAATCTAATGATTAGATTTAATTCTATTAGGAATAATCGATTACAAATTCTTCTCTGCACCCCCTATCGGCGCGGCCCGGTATGCTTGCACAAAAAGATAAAGATTAAACATAAAAAATTGGGGTAATACTAATAATAATAAAATATTTTAATTTTATTATTAAAAATTTAAAATACATATAAATATTTTCTGTAGATCTAAAGTAAAAAATGAATTTTATTCTAATAATATGTAATCATCTTTTATTTTAAAAGTCATGCGTTGTCAACTTAGTTTATGTAAAATCCAAATATATAGTTGGGGCAACTGTTATCACCAAAGTTAGTCTCAGATACTTCAGCCCTCAACTAATTCATTAGATGCGGTTACAACGTTAAGATTTTCAAGATTCACTTATTTACCGCAACTACAAATAAAACAAAAAATAGTAACAACAATTATAAATAAGTATCCACAACTAATTTATAATTGGGGATACTAAACCGGCGTAACTAAACCCTACTTATTGCAGTAACCACAAAAACAAATGAAAAATAATTGGCGCAAACCAAATGCAGTTGCTTCAATTGCATTTGACTTTGCGGTGACCAAATCTGCATTGACTATATTTAGTTTTTGCATTTTCATCCCACTTTTTTCTCAGTGTGGTGATGGGTGAAAAAACAAAATATTCTGCCAATTAGTGTGGCACATAGCTTCCTCGCTATTTTATATACTTCAATGATTTCATACTATTAAAACCTATTATTGTCAAATTTATTTAATGTTCCCCCCTTTTTTAAAACTGACAAAATTGTTTTGATCTTTTACATGAATTAAAGTATTAATATAGCAACATTTAAAGAGCGTAGACGGTTGAAATTAATCTGGTGCTATCTGCGGGCTACTTTCGACAAACCATTTAAATTTCATAGAAATCAAATGAGTACTTTTGAAGATATAGGTGTAAATAAATGTATGTTTGAGCACATGTTGAAAAGAAACAAATGGGTGCAGAAGGTTGAAACTTATATGGGACCAACAATGGGCTAATTATGACCTACTATTGGTTCGCAATAATTGAGCGACAGACAGACAGACACGGAACCAATGATGTTCCCTGATGTCTGAAGCTACGCCACTTGTTACTGATAATAAATAGTGTAATTTTCAATTTGAAGATGACCCAAAGAGGGGTTGAAATATTGCAAAAATGAACTTTTAATTCTTCCTTTAGTTTTACTATCAATAAGAATTATGTACAAGGAAATGAACCAGACTGTACTTACGATAAGTAACAATGCTTTACACTTTTATGGACTTTCTATTCTAATAATAATGTTTCTCGTTTTTAGTACACATTTCAGCCATTATTACAATTTAACAGCGTATTTGATAATCTGACCCCCCCCCCCCCCCCCAATCTCTTTGAATAAATTAAGATAATTGGTATTTTTCTGTCCTAAAATTTCAATTTCTGCGAGCGTTGTACCGTTACGAACTTAGTCTGAGTTTTGATAAAAGAAACATGTAATGTTCTTTATTAATCATTTGCTAATTTGGGTAAACGTATAAATTTATAACTCCTTGAGATTTTATTTAGTATCTGGTTCTGTTTTATTTTTTTTGTTTTTGTTTTTTTTTGGCAGATGTGTATGAACTAACGAATAATGAGCGTTATTGTTTGTTCATAATACATTTTAGTTTTTTTCCCACAAAACATACAAAAAATATAATTCTTTAATCTTTTTATTTACGTTTCGCTAAATCTATCATTATAGTTAGTATATTAGTTCGTACGTCATGTCAAACTAATCTTTTTTTAACCAGAAAAAGCTCACTCTTATGCCTCTTTATGATTTGTTTTTTTTTTTTTTTGTTTTTTTTTGTTTTTTTCACAAGTAAACTGTTTCTACAAGATTTTTCATTCAATTTGATGGTGTATTTTATACGTCAATCAAATTCTCATTTGACATTGAAAAGATTTAGTGCCTCAACACACACACATACTTAAAATTAAATCAATGTGAATTATATAGATGAGTTTAATTTGTTTTAGTGTACTTTTTTAAAAAAAAATAGTATTAATTTATTATATTATTATAGGTAATTTTAGTTGTAAAGAGATATTATTAAAAAAGAGAAAAATTTGCACCCTTGGTATACGTTGCATCGGTATAAATTATAGCGTTAATTTATTATTAAACAGGCTCGTTTATTTAACCTCTATACTCTTGTTCATCGGCCAATAATTATTTTACTATAGAATTTACAATAGGATTCCGAGTGTTCGTTAGTCTTGTTACGCATTTTTTTCTTCTTCTAAAAGCATTGTATCTATTACAAGCTAGGTTCAGTAACAATCCGAGTAATATATTAAGATCAAATTTTTAAATCATCTTTTATATCTTATTCCGTGTTCGAGTCTCGGTTACACCCTATTGATTTTATATGAAGCGAGCCCATATCAAAACACCTGCACTTTCATGTAACATCTTCTAAAGAAAAAAAATAAACAAATATATATCTTTTAAGAGATGGAATACCTACTACAAAAAAAAAAAAAATCTTAACATCAAAGAAGAAAACTTGTTTAGAAGCTAATTGGCTCATTTCTGTGACCAACCAGAACCGTTCTTTACATTTTTCATTTTTAGAAAATATTTTTATTTTTTTTATAACCCGTCTTCTCTATCATATTTTACTGTTGATACAAAATGGCCGTTGTAGTACTTAAAAAAACTAGAAAACTGGCTAGCAGACAATATTTAAAGAGTCTGAAATCATTTTAGATAATTATAATTTATTACGTAATTTACCGTTGTATAAGAAAAATTAAAATATATGTATATTTTTTTTTCATAACACTCACCTGACATCCATTTTTAATTTATATTATGTTTTACTTAAAATGTATGCTAATATATCAACATACTATTTTATGTATGGTAAAATAAAAGGTAAAAATTGCGTTATTTTAAAATTTACCTATTTCTGTACATCGTCTCCTCTAAATTTTCCTTATTTTGTTAATTTTCTCTTTCTGTCGTATTTATCGATACAGTCTCATTAATATATTATTGATACATTTTTAACTTGACAATTATGCTGAGTAATTCTAATGTTAATTCCACTTTATATTTGCTTTTTATTTTATTGATATTATTTATTTATCGTATTTGTCTTCTATCTGGTTTCTTTAAGAATTAAAACTGTTAGATTCATTTGTTATTAGTAAATCTCATGCTATTTATTTATTTTATATTATTTTTTTTTTAAAAATTGATGAATTTACCCCCTATTCTTATGGAGATATAATTTTGCCGATGATAGATGGTTAGGTTGTTAGGAATATTAATAATATTTAATTTCTTATTATCAAGAGACGATACGACCCTTTTAGAAGTAACTCATACGTAAATTATTATTTTTTCCTACAGTTGACCGATATAGTGGTTGTTATCGCACTCTAAATAGTACGCAAAACCGCAGATTCCTGCCCTTACTACTTTACCGCACTCATTTTACTTTACCGCACTCCTGTGTTCCAACTTACGAAAATAAAAAACTTAAATCTAAACAAAGATTAAATAATCCAAATTGTAATAATAATAACAATGACAACTAATGATTATTTTTTAACTACATGATTTAAACACTATAATATATCAAATATAAAATTGTTAAAATATAAAAAAGTAAAGATAGACAATCTAAAAAAAATAATCAAATGTGATGAGTAAGTGTTATGATAAAAAATAATAACAGCGCTTGGTCAGGTTTGCTGAATCAGTCAAAAAAAGCTACACTGGCTATAAACAGAACAGCTGGTTTAGTTGATATTTAAAACCTTTTACATGTTGATGAACACTATTATTTTATATTTTATTTAGAGATTAAAAACTAACTGTAGGAAAAATTTAATTTGCAACTCGAGCGTAAAGTGTCTTTGCTGCACTCGAGAAACCTTTCCGCCCTCGCTTGCGGCTCGTGCGTAAATATTTCTCTCGAGTGCAGCAAAGTGCCACTTTGCGCATTTGTTACACAAATAACTATTTTATATTTTATCCCAGATTAAATGAATTGGGTTTAAGCTGTTAATTTTATAATCTATATTTTTTACACATCAATTCTAATTAATAGTTATATTATGTAAAGGTACTTTTACAAAATGTTATTGCAGAATAAAAACATGTCAGTAAATTACCTTATAACAGGATCGATACGTCCCATGATAAGAAATAAATTGTTATTAATATTACACCTAACTATTCATCATTTAAATTATGTACCTACATATTATACCTTAAATAAGTACCTATATATCATACCTTAAATATGTACCTACATATCTTTTGTTGTGTCTCAAACATTATACAAATAAATTTAAATATCCTATTTTTTCCATATTAGAGAAAGTTTTAAAGGTCATGTCATATTTTTTCAATTTCATTTTTTATTTTATTTTTTATTTTTTTTTTTATATTATTTTTTGTTATTTATTTATAGTCTTACATTTTTTCTACATGCTTCAATATTGTCATTTGTCTTTTTCTCTTATTTTTTCTTAGTTTATATTCATTTTTATTTTAAGTTCTATTTTTATTCAATTTTTCTTTTGATAATATTTATTGTTGGTTGAAGTTTTGCTTCCACAGCCAATCTGAAATAGGTCCATTATACTTTTACTTGTTTCCTTTTTTAAAATATCCCTATATTAAAAGCCCATTATTTTTAGGAGTGTTACAAATC
Organism: Gerris lacustris; assembly: GCA_951217055.1. Classification (NCBI taxonomy): domain Eukaryota; kingdom Metazoa; phylum Arthropoda; class Insecta; order Hemiptera; family Gerridae; genus Gerris; species Gerris lacustris. The sequence continues at coordinate 76,827,809 of OX578278.1, forward strand.
GGTGCATCCTCTCAAAAGCACGCCCGACAACACCCATTCATAAAACCATGGAAAGATGATGATAATGACTCAATTCATAAGATTAACAATAGCTTTCGGTTATTACTCTAAATTATAGTTGATCCTTTATTCACTATTACTCCGTAAAATAACATTAAAAATATAGAAGTATGTATAAATATTGAAATAATTCCACAATACTGCTTATAGAATTCGTATGAATCAAATAAGTATTAATGGAAGAGATTGATATGAACATACAATAAAAATCTACCCCTTCGATAAAAATTAGAAGCACTATACTAGCTCAAAATATTCCAGATCCAAGCTCTGAAACAAATGAGCTACGTCAGAGGAATTTCAATAAATAACTAATTCATCTTTCGTTGTTAGTGGTCCACGATTCAATTACGGGCCATTGGAATGCATTTTTGTTTGTCTATATCTCACAAATATTTACTATATCATTATAAAACCCTTTTTACTGTATAACATTTTATTTGCTAATAGACTGTGTTGTATTTCTCTGGCCCAGTATAAATCAAGTGAATTAATGATTAAACTGAACGTAGTCAATGCAATAATATAAATTTTTAGTTAAAAAGTTGAAACCACACTCGGATTGGTAAAGCTTTTAAAAACAACGAAGTTTTTTTTAATTATAATATTTTTTCACTATGTAACTTCATTAATATGAAATGTGACTGATAAATGGAAATTTTGCGAGCTAACGGAAGCTATGTAATCGTTCTGAAGAACGGAAGCATTTATGTCTACGATTTCAAAAATTGCAAGATAGATCTGTTTCAGACATCAGAGAACATTATTGGTTCCGTGTCTGTCGCTTAATTTTTGGGAACCAACATATCTTAAAAACTACTCGTCCGATATTAATAAAATTTAGATGATGGGTCATAATTGGCACATTTTTGGTCCCATAATAAGTTTCAACTTTCTAACCAATTTTGTTCCATGTGTACAAACATACATTTGTTTCCACCTCTATCTTCAAAAGTACTCATCTGATTTTTATGAATATTTGATGGTTTGTCGTAAGTAGCCTGGAGATAGTCCCAGATTAAGTTCAACCGCCTGAAGACATTAAATATTGATAAATTTCTATTTCTATTCATGTATAATCAAAACAAGTTTGACGGATTTAAAAGTCGGTAGGAAAATTGAATAAATTTGACAATATATGGTTGTAAAAGAATAAATTATTAAAGTATACGAAATAGGACGGGTTAAAGCTATGTGCCACACTAATTGGCAGACTATATTTATAGTGATTTTGTAGAATGGGATGCTGAATAGAACTTAAGTTCGTTGGTAAACTAAAATGGACATTGAAGACCAATAATTAATTGCTGCTTTTTTTACACCTATAAAATTATCTAATCGGATCAAATTTTAATGGCGAGTTAAAATGAATTGAATATTGCAAGTTTTATTTTATTTAGTTCGCCATTACTATTAATTTATTAGTGAGGTCGTCATTATTGGCATTACTTCTATATATGCATTTTGATGAATATTTTCAAACAATGATTTTCTTTAAATTAAAAAGTTATTTTTCCCTATAAAACAAAGAAGATTTTCTTGTGATTATGATAATTCAATGTTAAAACGGAACTGAGGATTGCCTACTATGTATAGTGCTCATACATACATAGATATATATTTGTAGAATACGCTTAAATCATCCAGTTTATTAATATAGATGAGATGCATACATTAATTCTACGTAGGCATATTACGTATCAATAGGTTATTTCCCGACTATATAATTGACCTTAAATCTCTAATTAATTCTTATTTTTAAACATTATAAGATGTAACAGCTTGAATTATTTTCTCGACACTATTGGAAAGATGTATCTTTTTCAACCGGTATATTTTTCCTATTCTCCCACCATTTTATATTCCGTATTTATAAATACCGGATACTTATTGAATATTGTATAAAATAATGTTATTGTTTTTTATATAGTTCATAGAGTTCAGGGTCTCATATTGTCTGGAAATGAAATCCTAAAACTAAATTTGGCGTATTATTTATTTTATGATAGTATAGCACTATTTGTTTTAAATTTAAATTTAAAATTAATTTATTTTTCTACCTTATCCAATTTATAATGTCTGTAAATTAATTTTTTCTGAAAATATTATAATAAAAAGGTGCTAAAATTGTTTCTTCCGAGTTTTTGATGAAAAATCTAAAAGTGATTAAAAAAAAGCAAATTTGATTAAGACCAGAATAGCATTTTATTTTGCAATTGGCTATAAAAGAATCAATTGCACACTTTGAGTACTATTTATTATTGAAATTCTATTCAGTGGTAGGTTTACAAGGTAACCATGGTAATCTTATACGTACATACTAAACTTTAACTAGAATAGCAGAGAATAAATTTACATGTGTTTTTTTCCTTAACTAATTTTTAATTATAGAGTTCTAAATAAAGATTACACGTTGCATTTTTGCTTTAAAAGCTAAGACGTTCGCACATTACATAGCATAAAAAAAAAGATGATAGATTCAAATAAAGAATTATTATCAGTAGTTATACAAAGTTATCAAATTATACACAGTACACAGTGCAATCACACACAGCTAAGTGAACTTATTTCTTTCTTTGTGTTGCTTTTTCCCCATTTAAATCATCAGTAACTACTAAAAGTTATAATTAAAAAGTAGTTTGCTAATTACTGTAGCTCATAGCTTCCTCGCGTCCTATTTCGTGTATATATATATATATATATATATATATATATATATATATATATATATATATATATATATATATATATATATATATATATATATATATATTAATGGTTTATTCTTTTATCTACGATTGATACGAAATATAAACATTGTACCTATAATTCTTTACGTACTTGTATTCATTGCGCATGCGCGTCTCATAGTTCTGAAAAATCTTCTTTACCACCCTAGGGCGGTAAAGAAGAGGAATTCTTCAGCTTTACGCACGATTAGCGAGTTTGTTTACATTTAACAACACTAATTTGCTCAGTAACTGATTATATTGAGTTTTTAGTGAAAAACAATGAGTAAATCAAGTGACTTTAACGAAAATGTGGAGAATAATACTCCTGAAATAATTAATTCGGCAAAAAATACAACTCAAGAATTAATGCCATCTTTATCAAGAGGAGATACGAAGTTACATTCAGCAAGTTTATTTTTTTCTGCATTTATTATTATAATCTAACAATCGTAGATAAAGTACGGTATGCAACTCGTGCGAAAACGGCATTTTGCATTGCTCGTGAGGTTTTACTACCCTCGCTGTGGCTCGGGTGCTAACTCCACACTCGCATGCAAAATGCTACTTTCCGCACTCGACGCGGAATGTACTATTATAACCTATTATTTTCATATTTAATTAATTTTCCCACCGTTTGTTTTCTGGCAAAATTGTTTTGATTTTTTACTGGTCTTATATTACTTTGCTTTGTAAGTTTCATCGCACATTTCGATTTCGCCAATTTTGAACCACTTCCCGTCATTTAATCTTCCCCAAATTTTGCACATAGATACAACTAAGGTGAAGAATACAGAAACTAAAAAAACAAAAAATAAAAACAAAATGGCGTCAAATTTATTTGCTTTTTAAGTTTCATCGCACACCTATTACCCCAATTTTGAACCACTTCCCGTCATTTAATCTTCCCCAAATTTTGCACATAGATACAACTAAGGTGAAGAATACAGAAACAAAAAAAAAAAAAAAAAAAAAAAAAAAAAAAAAAAAAAAAAAAAATTGAAAATAAGACCAGTTTTGAAAAATGGCATTTTTATATTAATTATTTTACATGAATTTAAGTATCAATCCAGCAAAATTTAAAGAGTTGCAGATGGTGGAAATTAATCTGGCTTTCTGTGGGCTGCAACAAATCATCAAAATATCATGAAAATCAGATGCGCACTTTTGAAGATATAGTTGTAAATTAATTTATGTTTGTGCGGATGTGGAAGAGAAACAAATGGGCGTATAAGATGGTTGAAATTTATATGGGACAAATAATGGTCAAATTTAGAACTATACCATCCTATAATTTCTCAATAAAACAGGACGAGTAGTTTTTAAGATAAGTTACTTCACAAAAATAGAGCAACAAACATGCCGATACAGCAGGGGTGTCCATCCCCCCAAGTATGATGGCGCACTCCCCCCCAAAACAAGCCAACCCTCCAGTGGCGTATCCAGCGGATAGGTCTATAGGGGGGGGGGGGGGGGACATTCGTAATGGTAACAAGAAATGGGAACTATTTATTCAACAAAGTAGTTGAATAAGTAACCCCCCTCCCCTCTCCAAAGAAAAAAATGTGTGCACCTCCCTTAAAACAAGAAAAAAAATAGCCCAAGTAACAACAACTGTTTTAGTACGTATTCGTTTGAAAATGTATAATATGCTGATGCTTACTGCAGTACAATATTACAGTGTTAGGCATCGCACATTTGCAGTTAATTATTGGGGGGGGGGGATTTATGGCGGGGGTCCGGGGCCCTCCCCCGGAAAATGTTGAAAATAAGACCTGTCAAAACAGCGCTTTTATGCATTTCTGAAGTGAAATTGAATATGAGGATCAAACGGCTACAACTTTTGAACTAAGAAAAAATCAACAAAAACAACACGCCACGGCTCACGGGTCACTCACTACGTACGGTTTTTCAACTTTTGTCGGGCTAATGATGATTGCTAATAGCTTCAACACTAAGACAAAGACTAGACTAGACCGATATTAATTTTCATAACGTGAGAATGCAGGTAAGAGTTGTCTGAAATAAAAATTCCGTCAAGTACTGGCCAGCAGGTTACTAAAAGGGTTTCTTCGAAATGTTTTTTTTTTTTTTTTTTTTAAATAAAATATGTATATAACGTTGCCCTTTTGGGAAGCAAGGTGTACATAATATGTAAACTAGGGTGGGACGAAAAAACAGAATTTTTGAAATTCAAAATAGCAGTATCTCAAAAAGTTGCATAATAAAAAAATAACATCGCACACAAAATTTGGGGCCAAGCGGACAACCCTTAGGTTAGGCGACGGGGCCCCAAAATTTCAAAAAAGTACGAAATTTCGTAATTTTTTCGCTTTTTTTGATCAAAAACCTACGAAAGGTATGAGAGTTACTGCAAACTAGTAAACATTTTATAACTGTGATTACTGGATTTTTCCAATTTTTTTCGGATCCCCCCAAATTTTTTCAATTCCCCCCAATTTTTTTTTCAATGGCGCAACTTGCGCCATCCAACCCCCCCGTGGACGGCCCTGCGATACAGTATCAAAAATGTTCCCTAATGTTTGAAATCGATATCTGTCTTGGAATTTTCGAAATCGAAGATATTAAATAATTTTCGTTCTTCAGAACGATCAAGTATCTTCCGTTACCTTTAGTAAGCTCGCAAGCAATTTAAAAAACAATTCTGACAGATTAAAAAAACGGGGGGGGGGGGGGATTAAATAAATTTAACAATGTAATAGGTTGTAAAAGCCTAAAATCATTAAGTTATACCGAAATAAGACGTGAGGAAGCGTTATACATCTCTAATTGGTCGACTATTTATCCTCGTTATCGTTAACGATGTATAATATTGTATATTTGTTACAAAAGTTTATATTACAGCATAAGAAAGTATTAGTATTATTTTCTTAAAATGTTAAGAAGTTTGTATTGATGTGTTTGTCGTCCCCTTCAAATCGAAGAACCGGTCAGAAGATCCGTCTGCTGGAATTCTTCAATAATATCCGAATAATTCCGATCATTCCAATCAGATATAAAATATTACTCATATTGTCATTCACTTTTATTCTCTTCCAATTATTTTGAATAAAAATATGTTTTCTTTAACTCGACACCGGTTTCCCATCATTTATGAATCTTGAAATAACTATCCCTTTTTATATAGAAGTTCTAGACTATATTTAAATATTATTATACGATCAACAAAAATCTCTGAAAAAAAATATACAGCATTTTTTACTGTCTTATATATAGATAAAAATAATAATAAATTTACTTTCTAAAGATTTTTTGTTTTTTTTTAATTAGTTATTTTTATCAGACTAAGTTTTCAATAAATATATAATATATATGTTATTTTAAAAAAATAATTACATTTCGTTTTTAAATATATTCAAACATTTAAACAAAAAGAAAAAAAAAATATGATCAGTTACGTATTAAATATTTTGGGGGGGTTTTGAGACAGATAATGTTTTGTAAGATTATTAAAATTTTTTAATATTGAGCTCAGGGTTGAGATCTTAACCCAAGGACAGCAAGTGATAAAACGTGTCGAATTAATATTCCATTAATAATGGAATCGAATTTATTATTATGTATGTGCATAATTAATCAGATCGAGTCAACTAAAACGAATAAATAAAAAAATCTAAAAAATAATATAACAATTTTAATAATCTTTACCTTTAAACATTGTTTGTAAAAAAAAAAATCTAAAAAATGTTTATTACATACCTATGATTCAAGAACAGATGTTATTTTATATTATACTTCATATATTTTTTTTAATTTTAAACATTTACAATTATAGTTATAAAACAATAATAAATCTATCATATATATACTATAGCATTTTATATATCAGTTGTTGTATTTGTTGTGACAATTAGCTAATATAGATATTAGCATACATTGTATATAGCTAATATAAATGATAAATGTTACTGTGGAAAGTGGCCGACTCCTCTCTTCTATGACTGCAAATAAATGTTCAAATAAAACCGGTTTTTTACTTTATTCCACCAATTTGCTACTTAACCAAGATTTTAAGCAATATTTTTTCCTGTAAAGTATCTTTAAGATTAATTATGGATAAATAAGTAAATACTTTGCAATCTTTTCTCTACAGTGTCATTGAATTTTATTTATACTTTAATTTATTTATTATAAATTTTAATTGTTTATCAAACGTTTCAAGATAGTCGTATCTTTTTTCCATAGAAATTCACTGTTATATCTTCAATATTGATTTATTTCTCTGTGTATTTTAAATAATTCTATGATCTTTTCTCTCTCGATTTCTCAGATAATATGTAAATTAACGTTGCAACAAGATAAATTATATCACTTTTTTTCTCTCCTCTTATTCAAAATCATCTAGTATTAATTAATTTATCTGTGTTAAGAAAGAATGAAAAATATAAGGATATCAATTCTTTTCCTTGTAATAAATCTTTTTATTACAATATTTTTTTTTATTTTTGGAACGAAGTTCCTTATGGCACGTTCTGGAGCCCGGGAGTGAATCCGAAAAAAACGACCAAAATCACCGTCTCGCAAAATCCGTCACGAAATCTACAGATGACGATAACTTGAGTAAAAGATCACCGAGTTTGATGAAATTTGGTATTTTGCCTTAACACTCAAACATGTCGTTACTCCGCCATGTATAAGTAGTTAGCAATGTATACGTACTTAGCATTGTGATTTTATAATTTATATTTAATGAAAAATTTAAGGAACTTCCTTCCTACCGGGTGTCCCGCGACACAACACGTATTTTTTTTTTAATAATTTAAGTTGATGCAAGTATTTTATACTGCAGAACGACATAAAGTGCTACTAGTTTAAAATAATAAATAAATTTATATAAACTATTTATTTTGATATATGTATTATATATTTATTTAATTTTGTGGACTATATTTTATATTCGAAGGTTATTAAACTATATACAAACAAAAAAATATATTTATTTATACTCTCTATTCAACGATATATTGGAATAAAATATAAAAAAAGTATTGTTTTTACTTTTAGACTTTTTACTTTTATATGGTTGTTGGATGTATTATAATGGTGTATAACGCTGTTGGACCTTTTGTTTTATTGCTGCCACTATCTTTGGCCTTTTGCCATATTGTCTTGTCATAAAGCTACAAACAATCGATTTTTTTTTTTATATTTTATTACACCGACGATATTCATACAGTTTTTTTTATTAATCGATCTATGCAAAACAATATTTAAAAATCGAGTTATTTTATTTTTAAATATCGATGCTTTAAATAAATACTCAACCAATTAGTGTGGCACATAAATTCCTCGCGTCTTATTTCGTAAAATTTAATGATTTTATTCTTTTCAAAACCTATTATTATCCAATTTATTTAATTTTTCCCTTGTTTTTTAAATCTGTCTAAATTATATTGATTTTTTACATGTGTTAAAAGTATCAATTTAGCAAAATGTAAAGAACGCAAAAGGTTGCAATTAATTTGGGGCTATCTGCGGGCTACTTTCGATTAACCATCAAAATATCATAAAAATCAGATAAGTACTTTTGAAGATATAGGTGTAAATAAATGTATGTTTGTACGCATGTGGAAGAGAAACAATTGGGTGCATAAGGTTAAAACTTAAATGGGAGTAACAATAGGCTAGTTATGACCTACCATCCAAATTTGGCTGTACACCAAGTGCGCCGGGAAAGGTAGGGTCACGGGGGAAGTGCGCCAGCCCCTTTTTGAAGGGTACGGTCGAAGTGCGCCGGGTTAATCCTACCTCTCGACCCAGGTAATCCACCCACCTCGGACACGGATCCTCTAATCTAAAGAACTAATCGTTGTCAATATTCGCATATACTCAATATAAAGCGATTTCAAGTTACTTCGCGATCATTAGCAAATCTCTGTGCATAGGAGAATGTTCTCGTAAGAACAAAATCCAAATTTAGTCAGAAGATACACTTTAATTTGTGAATATTCAAAATGAAAAAAAAAAAAAAAAACTAACTTACAAAATCAAAATTAATTATCATTAAACATAGGAAATTTAAGAAAATAATCAAAAATACGAGAGAAAAATCAATTTATTTTGTTAATAATAAAAATTAAAGAAATGTTTCTTATATATATATAAATTACACTCACTTATAAGTAAGTGCTAATATTTATTAGAAGGGCTTAGATTAACTTAACTTTAAACGTACTCTTGAAAACTAAAATCTTCTGCATATGTAATATACATTATAATACAATTGAGTCTATATTCAATAAATATAATACAAAGTACGTATTGAAAGGTGTAATTTATTTATGTACATACTCCTAAATAAATTAAAAATGACTTTCACATTTCAAATCTAGATACTTTATTATTATAAACAACCAACGCTAGGCGGCTTGAATCCCAATTGGTATTAGGATTTTAGCCGCGGACAGATCAATATAGTTCTCGGTGATATAGTCCCAAAATAGATCATTGCGATGGCTTATATAATCTTCAATATAACATTCTTCAACTTCTTCAGGGTCTATATAGGGTAGTTCGAAGATAAACTTAATTAGTTGGCCATCGTTGGTAAAACATCGGCAGTCCTCAGTAAATCCTAAATCCTGAATTTTTCCAAAGTGGGAAAACATTTCGAACGGCTTGTTGGATTCCAATTTCGAAGTCCACTACAAAGTTCTTTGGGTTTAGACAGGGTGCAAGAGGTATAACCTGGGATTACCTGACCCTCACCCTTTAGACTAAGAGGCTGGCGCACTTCGACCGTAACCTTGTTCTAATCCGAAGGGGGGCTGGCGCACTTCGGTACCAGCCCCAAATTTCAATAAAATCGGACTAGTAGTTTTTAAGATATGTTGGTTCGAAAAAATTGAGGGACAGACCGACAAACAGACACGGAACCAAAAATGTTCCCTGATGTCTGAAACGGATTTGTGTCTAAGAGTTTTTAAAATCAGAGACCTAAAAATTTAACGTTCTTCGGAACGATTGCATACCTTTAGTAAGCTCGGAAACAAAATTTAATTTTATTAAAGAAAAATATTTTCACGCACTTTATAAATTGTTTGATTAATATTCAGCTTATTAATAAGTAACAAAAGCTTTGTTAAAATTAAAAATAGTTTAATGTGTAAAACAATTATTTCGTTCATATTTTGTTAACTTTTATTTTTTTATTTATAAATTATTTTTTTACTTTGATTTATTATAAACAATTAAAATGGCCCTGAATTTTATTTTTTCTTGAATTAACATTATATATTATGTGATTTCCAGATTTCCATAAGATAGTATTATTGCTAGTTGCTTTGTCGTAATGACTTAATTGATATAGGTTGATTTGCTTACTTAACTGCTACTTAAGTTAAAGGGTATGGGAGGGGGGAGGGCGTGGGTTGAACAAGAAGTTAATATAGGGCTGGAAGTTGAGACCTACTTAACCAGCCCTTAATAAGGGCAATAGGGATAAGCTCTTCCTTAGGACTCTAGCAATTCAACCCGGATCTGCGACGTACACTAAATTTTAAACTTTATTTTTAAATCTCAGTCTCATCTAACTTGAAAGTTACTTACTATATGAACTAAGTTGAGTCAAATTTGTGTTATTTTACATAGAATGGAATTGTTACTTGGTTTGATGGATGATAATGTGTAACTACATTTTTTTACACCTTATCATCCATCCACCCAAGAAGAAAATTCAATCTTTGATAAAACAATAGATATTTAAATTGTCATTTTTTTTCTTTAAACATTTTCATTTAGTTTAAATTATTAATTATGTTAGGTTACTTATCAAATTTAAGTTAAATCAGTAGGATCAGTAATTAAAATTATTTAATGACACATCCTATTCTATATCCTTGAATTTTCATTAATTATACAAAACAAAACATAAATTAAAATATAAAAAAATATAAATTAAAAAAAAAAAAAAAAAATATTGTGTAGGTATTCTTGAAAAAACAGTTACTTCAATTAAACAAACAGCAAAATAGTTTTGTTAAATGTAAACAAACATGCTAATCGTGCGATAAGGTGAAGAATTAAGAAACGCGCATGCGCAATGAATACAACTACGAAAAGAATCACTTTTTATATTTCGTATCAATCGTAGATAAATATTTTTCTGTATTTATTATTAAAATCCAACAATCTTAGATAAAGTACGGTACACAACTCGTGCGAAAACTGCATTTTGCTTTGCTCGTGTGTTTACTACCCTCGCTGTCGCTCGAGTGCAAACTCCACACTCGCATGCGAAATGCTACTTTCCACACTAGATGCGTAATGTACTATTGTATATATTTGAAAAAAATAAAAATAAGTTAAATAACTATAGTAATATAATCGAGTGAATCTAGCAATTATAGAGTCATAAATTAATTATCTTCCATGCAGGATAGTCCCTCTCGACCAATTTTTCCCGTTTAGGTAGTCTATGACTTCCTCTACGGTAATTTAAATTTCTCTAACCACAGCAATATGATTTCTCCTAGGTTGAACATTTCCGTAAGAAATTAATTGTTTCTAGGTTATATGATAGGTAAGAAATAAATGCTATTATTTACTATATTATAGGATATTTTATAGTATTTAGTGTGTTAGCGTCAATATATAAGGAATGTTTTAGCTAAGATGTAGCTATAAGAGAAGATGAAGGCGAGAAGTTAACTGCACTAGTGATTGTAGAAAGGAGACGCCCGAATGTCTGGTTCGTTGGATTCTGGGTAAGGTTAACTATTGTCGGTCTCCAGTCTCCACCCGGTTTTCTTCCACGTATCTTCTTTCCCCACCTTCATTACTCCTAATCTTCCCTGACCAGTCTCACCCCCCTCTCTATTCCCTATATCCTTCCTCTTTTACTCTTCTTCTCTTGACTCCGCAGTGTCCTTTTCTCACCCGACATTTAAAAAGAATATCGAACACCGTACTGAAAGCGAATCAGATAATGCTCGGGAGAAATTTAGACTATGCACTTCTTATATGTCGTTAATTATTTTCAGACTATGGATTTGTGTTTGAAGATCGTGTTCACTGTTTTGTTAGTTTTTAAAAAAAAGAAAACCCGTATTTGTTTACCAATTTTATACCTTTAGTAACGATAACGATCTTCGCTTATATACTGTTAAAGTCTTCCTGTAAATATTTCATTTGCTCTTTATAAAACTTGATATTTGCTTCAACTTTCAATTTTAGTTTTTGTATAGATACCACATTCGACTTGAAGTTTGATCAATACATTATAATAAGTCATATTCTCTAACCTTGTATGAGAACCAAATATTTCACAATTATTATCAACTATACTTCCTTCTTTGGATCTATAATTATTAAAATTTTATTTAATTGTAATTAATAATATGTAGAGTAGTTGGTTTCTTGTATTGTTAAATTTAATTGCAGTTGGATTAAAATATTTTATACTTAAATATTATTTAAAATACTAAATACCATTTTTATGGCTGTATGGTAAAGCTTACCAATGCCCCCCCCCCCCCCCAAAAAAAAATTGCAGTTGGGTCTTAAGGAACAATAAAACGCTCCCTTTAGCGATATTTCGACCCCTCCTTGGGTCATTCTTTAAGCTGACTGACTAGGTCACACTAGATTGAATTCTTTGAATTAAAATTATTTTTTTAAAAAAGTGTTATTGAATCGTCTGATTCTCGTCAATTTTTCTACATTTAGATAATGTTTATTACACTTTAAGGTAGTATGAACAATTTTCTTATTACTTACTTGCTTGTCCACTACACTATCTAATTAATTACATGTTATATTAATAACGTGTCTTTTTAAGATGCTACACAATAAATAGCGATTATATTTATTCGGATACCGGCAGATGTAATTCTAAACATTTTCTCCATTTTATAGAAAAACATTGAATTATGGATTTGTTGTTGGTCTTGAATGTAATATCGACATTTCTATGATTTTCCATGAAGTGGGAATAATCAGTTTACATTTTGTTAAATTGATATAGTAGATGGTGTGAGAATATGAAATATTAGGTAATCCATTTTTATTATCAATTGGTCCGCTAGGAATTCTCATATAATTTTATATAAAATGTTCACTACAATACTACAATCAATACAAATGAAAACCAATCTACTTCCTATTATATTATAACTTTCTGGCACGATATAACAGCATCACATTTTGCATGTCGTTCATTGAAAATTTAGCCGGCCAATAATATTGTACTTTAAATAATAACCTATCGACCTCCTGTTAAATCCTAACTTCCTGAATATTTAAAAGCGTCAGGTTATTTCATATAGCTTTTTGCGTGACAGAAATTTCTTCTGTTTTCCAGAGCTAAATCATATCTATGTTAAAAGTACAATTAATATACTAAACAGTGTGTTAAAAGGTATAGAAAAAGATGCTGCTATATCTGAATGAACACGCGGCACGGCGCCTTAATACCGGCTTTATAAAGAGGCTGATATCTTTGAGAAAAAATTACTATAGCCCTTAAAATGGATAGAAAAGATGAAAAAAGGAAAAAAAAAACAGTGAAGGTTAGCCTGATTATCCGGTATAGGTATAATATGCTTATAACATAGGGCTAATTCTTGTGTGAAAATAGGTTATTTCGGTGAGTTGGTCTTTTCTTTCTCTGATCTCCTGGTAGTTTTTGTCGGATGGTCCAAGATGCCTTGTGTTTCGGTTTTTTATAATGATTTTTCCGGCCCACCTCACAGAATGGAGTTGTTTTTTTCATCTAAGCTTAGCGTTATGTTATTTTTCACCCTTGAAGTGAGGTGAGATTTGTCATGGGGTGTTAAAGAAAGCGAGAAGAAGAGTCAGGTAAACAGATCTCGCGGGTGGTTGGGGCTCCGGTGGTCTTGCTTCTCTTACCACCTTCTTTCCCCCTTCTTGCCCCCTTCTTGCCCCCCTCTTTCATACCGGCTTTCCGCATTTTACACCGGATGTAACTAACCACGAAAAGAATCCCACTTTGAAAAAGAACAAAGTATTGCAAAAGGAAATATAAAAAAACAGCATGAGAACAATTTGTAGAAATATTTTTTCTTGTTAAAATATATTAGTAACAAGCAATTTTATCTCAATTTGATTTAAACAAGTTTTAATATTTTCCTTATTTGTGTAATTTTTGTTGATTAAACTCCTTTTTTTCTTGTAAATATCAACGCAGAGATATCATGGCAACCTACGAATCTAGAATTGTAACATAAATATGTGTGAGACTCTCACGCATTTGAAGTGAAACTTAAGTTCTAGAAACAGTTGATTTTATGCATTGCTCTCTTTGTATTTGTTGATGATTTTATTATTTCGCGATTAAGAAATGGTTATGTCGAATTTAATTGAAAAATAAAATATTTTCATAACATTTTAGCTAATAATGAAGAAACAACATTTATATATATTATATTATTATAATGTAAATAGTATTACGCTTATTATATAATAATTCTGTGTAATGAAAAATCATCTACCTCCGTGGTGCAATGGTTAGCACTTATGCCTGCTGAATCAGAGGTTGGTGGATCAAGACTCGTCCAAGTTGTCCAGTTGTACGGAATGTTCTTCTTTAGTCTGTTACTCCCCTTATAAATAAAGTGTGATATTTCTTTGTCCCATAGAACATTGGACTAAACATACCTTTATCTTAATAGTTATTTAGTTAAAGTTATTTATATTCTTAAAACACATAGGGGAGTAACATTCTAAAGAAGTACCGTTTATACATATTATTTATTAATTATTGATGGTTTTATTACTATTTTTATTGGGTTTTTTTCTCTAATACATGTAAGATTATATAATTTTATAATGTTATTCTGTATTTTAATTAAATTTAACATTAATAATATTGTATATTTAGTGAATATGACTATACAATAATATATAATTTGAAAAAAAAATAGTTTTTTAAAATGAGATTTCTATAGATTATTGTGCAATAGGATCTGATTAAATTGAAATGAGATGTACAGGAATTTTTGGCAGTGTTGCCTCCTCATCTTGGGCTAAAATATAGTTCATTAATAATACCTATACTCTCCATCTGACCTGTGAGAGACCGTTTCATAATTAAATCTTTTTATAAGCTCGACAAATATATATTATATATATAAAAGAAACCTGTGAGCGTCAGGGCCTATTAATAATAAACAACTGAGATATTAGTCGGGGTTAGTCTGCCGCATTTCTCCCAAACGAACAATAGCATATTTGTTTATGACGCTATAATATTATTATTTTTATTTATTTATTTTTTTTTTCGAAATATAATTTTCACATACCATGCTTTTATATTAATAAATTAAAATATACGATTGTTGTTTTATAATAAGCTAGGTATGTGAGAAAAGCTAGAGGAAATATATATACGTACGGTCGGCTGAGTTTATTAGGATATATGCAATAAGTCGATAAATTGTCAGTGTTGTCGTTTGCCAAGTCAATGGGTTCAAGCGTTGAGACTGAATCTATATCTAGAATTTTCTAAAATATTGCTCGTTCAAAATGTAATGTATAGTTTCGCTTAGTAATAATACATAATTACAAAGATACGCTATTTAATATCTTCCGAGAGACTGTTGAGAGTTTCTAATTTTTTTTTTCAATATTGATTAAATTAAATATACAATATAGTTTGTTGCATCTAAATATAAGTGCGCAAGTGGTGTATTAATAGTCAAATAAAAAACAAACGCCTCTCGACTAAATAAATGTTAATTTTTAAAGCTATCCATAACTCCTCGACTGGTTTTTCCCCAAATCTTTTACACATAATGACAGCAAAAGGCTGAAAACTTTGAAAAGTAAAATGCATTTAGTATAGTAGAGGCGTTTGTTTTAATTAAACTTATGAACTCCACTATAGCCTATAGCGCACCTTATTTCTTCACTTACATCAAACTATCTACTAGTTACTTCTATTTACCAGATACTTACTCACAATCATTATTTTTTTAACTTTACTACTTATTTTAGTATCTCTTATTTAACAACATTAAAATATGTTTCGAAAAATGAAAGTTTATTCTTTGTAAACAATTTTTATAGTTTTTGTCGTTAATATTCACTGTTGTGTTTTTTAAGTTCTTATTGAGTTTGCTGAACAAGTTCTTATTGAGTTAACTGAACAAGTTCTTATTGAGTTTACTGAACAAGTTCTTATTGAGTTAACTGAACAAGTTCTTATTGAGTTTTCTTTACCACGTTAATATTACATAATTTTCCAGTAAAAAAACTTATTTATATTTGACAATTATTTATTATTTTACATTTAGGGTTCTCAAAAATCTATTTCTAAAAAAAAAACAAAAAAAATGATAAGAATTTTTTCTTCAAAGACTTCAGCTAGAAAATATTAAGGTTATTTTGAGGTCACATTTTTATTTGCGATGTATCAGGGCTGTTTATTAATTTATTCTAATTAATTATAAATGTATTATAACTATATAACCTTTTTAAGTTAATTTAAGATATTTAAAGGTATCAGAGATTATTTGTAAATTACGAAAAACATTTTAAACATTTTCTTCATAATCTTTTTTCATTTTATTTATTTACTTTTTTTAAAACAAAAAAACAAAAATAAACTAAAAAACGAAAAATTAAATTGTATATATAATGTCGAATAGTGTAAATGGTTTGTTCTCTTAGATGTTGGCTGAAGTATAATAGTTTTCTTATAAAAGATGTATAAACATTTCTTTTTTTTCTTTCTTTCTTTATGACATGTTTGCCAACATGGCGTCAAAAATATCTGAGAAATACTCTCTGTTCTTAAGGCAAACACCTCCCTCCCCCCCCCCCCTTATTTTTTTCTATTATGTGTAAAAGATGTAAACAGTTATTTAAAAGTAAAAAAAAATATATATAAAATAATCATTTTCAAACATGTTTTTACTGAGTCTAAACAATATATTTTTTTTTTATTTTTTAAAAAAGGGGAGCGTAAGAAAGTAAACAATTTTATATTTAAAGGAATAAGTAATAAAAAATGAATACATTTATTTAAAAAAATGTATATTATATTCAAACTTTTCAACGATTTTCAATTAAATAATTTTATATTTTTCTCTTATTAGTTTTGAATTGAAAGAAAATACAGAAATGTGTTATAAAAAAATGTATATTATATTCAAACTTTTCAACGATTTTCAATTAAATAATTTTATATTTTTCTCTTATTAGTTTTGAATTGAAAGAAAATACAGAAATGTGTTATAAAAAATGTATATTATATTCAAACTTTTCAACGATTTTCAATTAAATAATTTTATATTTTTCTCTTATTAGTTTTGAATTGAAAGAAAATACAGAAATGTGTTATAAAAAAATGTATATTATATTCAAACTTTTCAACGATTTTCAATTAAATAATTTTATATTTTTCTCTTATTAGTTTTGAATTGAAAGAAAATACAGAAATGTGTTATAAAAAAATGTATATTATATTAAAACTTTTCAACGATTTTCAATTAAATAATTTTATATTTTTCTCTTATTAGTTTTGAATTGAAAGAAAATACAGAAATGTGTTATTTCTTATTTACTAATTGCTGTTTTTATCGGAATAATTATGCTTGAGCTTTCCTCGGATTACAGTACTCTTTATTTTAAAATAATTGGGGCTTCCAGAAAAATCATGATTATCATCTATACCTAGCCCAGGCAAAAAGAATATCTCCCTTAATATTTAGGGGAGAATAAACTCTAGCTAATGTTAATTTTTGGACTATTTGTTTACACTATTTCTACAATCTTAACCCTTCGTATAGATGTACCGGTATTTCTCCTTAATATCCTCCGGTATTATCCTTTTAAATGTACCTATTTTTTTTATAATTGCTATTAAACTTTCTTTAAATCAGTGCCTAAACAAACAGTAACGGAATACTAATGAAAAAGGAAACCCAGACAATAAGACCAAAACAACAGAATTTCCTTCGTTAACAACAAACTTCCCTTTTTTAACAACAAAAATTCCCTTTGTTGACAGTAAATTTCCCTTTGTTAACAACAAAAGTCCTTTTGTTGACAGTAAAATTCCCTTTGTTGACAACAAATTTCCCTTTGTTAACAATAAAATTATCTTTGCTAACAACAAAATTCCTTTTTTAACAACAAAATTTCCTTGTTAAACTAATTATTTTTTGTGTTTGTTTCAGGTAATTTTCTTGATTGCTTCTGAATATTATGAACTTTTTTGAAAACGGTATGCATTCTTTTTTTTTTTTTTTTTTTTTACAAATTAAGTTATTGTAATAATAATATTAAGAAGCCACATTCGATTATTTTTTTTTTTATTCTTAATATTAATATTAAGAAGCCATCGATTATTATTTTTTTATTCTTAATATTATTAAGATATATTTGGAAGCTTGGATGTTTAATATACTTAGCGGTATTCCTATGATATCATTGAATTTATACATTGAGTGAAAGTTTTCGAAGCGAATTGTATTCGAGTATTGTAAGGTTGACACTATATTCATTGCATTGGTTGTAAGTTGTAAGTTTTGTTTTGTTAGTGAGTTGGTAAGATTTAGCAGTTGAACAAGGGGGAGGGATCCGCTAGGAGTAGAACCAGCAGAGTTGGTCTTGCAGAGAAAACAATGTCACCAATTCCTTAAAGTAAAAGCAAGAAGGGTTCGGGGGCGGTTCAGGGGCAGAAGGGTTAGACAAGGAGGACCCATTAAAATGTATTGACTAAAGTCTCTCTACAGTCCTCGCTTCTGAGTCCCTTCATTGTATAAATGGTATTGGCTCTGGTAATTATCAAATATTCATTTGGGTTGGGGGGGCCCGGGGGGGGCCCTAGGAGAAAGGGAAGGGAGCCTGAAGCGAACGTCCCCTGATGAATATTCGCCGACTCCAACCCCACAGGACAATTAATTCAGTCCCCGTTGCGACACATTCATAATAGATTGTGAAAGGGGGGGGGGGGGGGGGGGGTTGTGGAGTTGCCGCCATTTTGATGCTATATATGATAATCCGTTTAGTGCCCGGGAGTTGCCATGAGTTGCCTCTGCCTGTAATTAGGCAAGCCCCTGAGGCCTTGTTTATATAGAACCTCTCCCTCTCAGCGCATCACTTCTCTATTCGATAGGCAAATTTTGCCCCCCCCCCCCCCCCCTCTCTTTATCATATTAAAACCTATGAAACCTTTAACTCGTGCAGCTTTGTACTCGAGGGCTAAAGGAAAACCTCTAGCTGTTATAACTCTTCCCCTGTATGTTTAAACACCCTTGTAAACGCCCATACTTGCTTTTAATTATTAATTTGTTGTTATAGTAGCGTAAAATTACTTCAAACGCACTACCTACTAATTCCAAATGCATATAGTTTCAACCCAATTCTGAATTACGATTTCAGTGTTATTCAGTTTCGATCTTATTTTTCTATCGGGATTTGTATAATCGTATAGTAGCAGTCATTTGTGTTACATCACAGTGTCTGTTATTTATACCATGCGGAAATTCAATATGAAAATTAACTGCTTTGTTGTTTTACTTGTATATTTCTTTTATTTTGCATATATCATAGTTAGTTTATTAATAAAACAATAGAGTTGGATACATTTCAAAGGACATTTATATAGAATAATATTTGGTTTGGAGGTTACCTCATATTTTTTGCTCTGGATGTGAAATAAGTGCCATGAGTCGGGACTTGCTTTTGAGATTTGAAGAAGCATCAACTAAAGCAGTAGGGATGACAATGATGCAAAGCTAGGAGTTGTGTAGAAATCTTACTCGGGGACTTGATCGTGACCAGCCGACATATTCTAATGAAGCACCATTCACTTTCATATGCAGCCAACCCCGTGCTTGCTCTGGGCGACACGCCACTGCTTTTAAATCAAGCCGTTTTGAGCCCTCTCGTATTCTTTAACTATACATAAACAGGCTTCCACTAAACATACTGCTACCTTACTTACTCTATGTGTAGCATTCACTCTATTTAAGAAGATTTCTTCTTATTTGGATACTAATCAATTATGTTAATGGAATTCTTTGATTTTTTTACGTTTTTATGAAACAATATTAAAAAACTAATACATTTTTTTTAAGGAAATAAAGCAGATGATTTATGTTAATGATGCTGTCGCTCGAATTATTATATAATGGGGAGAAAATAATTATAAGAAAAAGATACTATAAACAAATGTGATGATATAAGTTATGTGTTAAGTCGCTTCTTGTGTCTATGATCTTTTTTTTCACAGATGTTTAATCGTTTTTTTTTTAAAAAAATGAGACAGTTTAATAGTCTAAATAAATATAAAAATATTTTAGATGAGAACAATCGTATGTATGTTAGATATGGGGTGCAAGTATTTATATAACGCCTATGATAATATTATAGGGGTCTTTAAAATTAATATAATGAATTGCTTCACTAATATTAGTTTACCCTAAAAGATTTGTCTTCATAAACATTTTTTATTTAATGTTTAGTGGCAGGAAATAGCTAAATTTAATAGATCGTTAACTCTGCTTGAAGGTACAAAAAAAAAGTACAAATAAAAACAACACCAGCTGAAAAATTATATTATAAACGGATGATGTATTTAAAAACTCGAGAAAAAAGTTATTACGGGTTGTTTACGATGTCTTTATGGAAAAAAGGGTCGCTGTACGTGACTTAAAGAAAAGAGAAATATGTTTTATAAAGGAATCGTGTTAGAAATAGAATAATGCTAGAAGAGAAGAAAGATATCTCCTGTTTATGACTTGGACTGTATTAACAGCGTTAGAAAGAGGAAGGAGGGCATCTCATATTTAAAATGATGCGTCTGTAAAGGGGGGGATCTTGAAGATAGAAGGCAAAAGAGCGGCCATTAAGTCGCACCACGGTTCTCTTGTAATGTATAATAGAGTTATACTTGGAATAATGGGCTGAGAGTGACGCCGATGTATTGTCGTGTCTTCCTCGCTTTTCAAAGTACTCTGTGTTGACAAATTCTGTAGTCACCTGCACCCTTAAAAGGGAGGGTTGTTCCATCAGCCACCGCACCTGGAATCATCCCCTCCCTCCCTTACTTGTTTCACCCTTTTCCATAAGGCTAGCTTTCGCACAATGCTGATCAGGCGAACTCTGTTGTTCTTAGTGGTTACTGTTGCTAGTATACTATGCCTACGAATATATTTTACTTCAAAGGTTACCGAAGGTAACGGAAGCTATGTGATCGTTCTGAAGAAAAAAATTAACCAATGTCTCCGATTTCAAAAATTCCAAGACAGAATTCCGTTTCTGACAACAGGAGAAATTTTTGGTTCTATGACTGTCGCTCATTTTTGCGAACCAGCATATCTTAAAAACTACTCGTCCGATATTAATAAACATTTTATAGCAGGGCATAATTAGCCCATTGTTTCTACCCATATAAGTTTCAACCTTCTGCACCCATTTGTTTCTCTTCCACATGCGCTCAAACATACATATATTTACACCTATATCTTCAAAAGAACTCTATCTGATTTTCATGATATTTGGATGCTTTGTCAAAAGTAGACCGCAGATAGCGCCAGATTAATTTAAATCGTCTAAGCTATTTAAATTTTGCTAAATTGATGATTCATATAATAAGTTAACAAATGGTTGACAGATTTAAAAAGGGGGGGGGGAATTAAATAAATTTGACAATAATAGGCTGCGTGAAAGCATAAAACTATTAAAGTATACGAAATAGGACGCGAGGAAGAAATTGTGCCACACGCATTAGCAGACTATATTTCTGTCTGCATAGCCTGCTTATGTAATCTTGATATTATATATTGCAGATATTTATTCATTTACGAATATACCAAATCCTTTATCAATTGAATAGTTCCAGTTACAAACTGGAACTTGATGTTAGGTTTGGCTCACATCTGGTGCCATTTAAGTTTACTCGAATGTACGAGAAGTATAATATTAATACATAGTATACTAGTAGTATACATTAAGTACACTCGTATATGATCTGTATGCACTTAGTCGTAACTAAGGGAAACGAGATGGAAATATAACACAATTAAGTGTGTAGGTCTGTTCTCTTCGCCATAGTATAAGGTATAATACAAGCCAAGTCAGAGCACTTCTGTTCTAATTGCTTAAATTTGCAATTTGTATCATGTGTGAAATGTTCTTAAGTCAGACTTTGTTATTGATTGTTAGTATTTGCTCATTTATGCGATTAAGACTTATGTTTAAGTCGTGATGTACTGAATGAACATTAGGTCATTTGAATAATTATATAAGATGTATTTTAGTTAAACCTTAAGTTTAATTATATAAAATTCGATCTTTGAACTTTAACCTCTATCCGCCGCACCTGACTTCTAAAAAGAAAAAAAAAATCTATAAACAAAACAATTCTAACTCGGTAAGGTGCCAGTCTACATCTGAAGAAAATTCCATTAATAGAACCGGGCCGTGTCGAGGTAGCGGTGTAGTCGAGGAGAAGTCAAGCCTGTAGAGAAGGGGTGTGGATGTCTAAATAAATCCTCCGTTTTTTTCTATATGTGGCGTTTTACCGCGTCTCTGTCTAACCCTAGACGAGGGACGGAGTTGCGAGTTGCCCAAGGGAGAAGCTATTAGGAAGGGAGTTATGATGCGTGTAAGACAAGGTGAGAAGATAACCGTAAGAGATATGAATGATGTTTTCTGTTAGCGGCCCCCATGTGGATATTGTGAAGAGGCCTGTCATATCCATATAGCACGCCCTGTTAAACCCCCTTCTCACCGATATGACACATAGCTACCACCTGTAGGTTCCTAACCACCTTGCGTTTCCCACCCGTCACCACTCCCCCGCACACTTACCTCACCCGCTAACAAATCCATTAGATTCCCATGCACGCAATATCCTTTCGTCTTCATCCCACTTTTCTTTGCCACACTCTATCAGGAGTACTCGATCCTGGTAACGGAATTGATGGTAGTGGTTGTTCTATTCTTATAGTGGATCCGTTTGAATAAACCAGTAAATAGTCTAGTTTAAAATCGACGTAAAGCTTGTCCATCCACCAAACAATTCCTTCGTAAAGGGTCTTGTAATCGTGCAACATTTTACGCCAATATTTTGCGGCAATGATGGTCGTTATACATTTCTCTACACCCAGAAATATTACCGGCAATGTTTTTGTATAGCCCAGCAACATAGAAAACATTGCTACGTTTCCACAAATTTTGAAAACTGTTTTGGTTTCAAACCAAACATGTTTCCATGAGGAGTTTTCAAAACCGTTTTCATAACAATTTTGAAAACTACAAACTCCCAGACTAGTTATAGTTAAGTCAGGTTATAATATTTCTACTCATCATATCAACTGCGCATGTCTCAATTCTGTTTTTTAATTCAATACCCGTTTCCGCATGCAATTTTTTCGAAACAATTTCAATACAAAACCTTAAAATTTGCTGTTGTGGCCTTGAACTCAAAACGTTTTGAAAAAACTGTTTCCATGCGGGGTTTTGAATACCAAAACAGGTTTGAAAACTCATATGGGAACGTAGTGAATGTAAAGATTCCCTGCCATGTTTGAACAATAAAAGAACTACAATATAAAGACCGACAACTTAATTTGTTTTTAGCCGGTAACATGAATACACATTAAAACAATCAAAACATCAAAGGTTGGTTAAAAATATTACCGGGACATATCTGTTTACATGGCACATGGCAACATTTTCTGCAACGTGTGGCCGGGCAACATTTTCTGCAACGTGTTGCCGGGCAACATTTTCTGCAACGTGTTGCCGGGCAACATTTTCTGCAACGTGTTGCCGGGCAACATTTTCTGCAACGTGTTGCCGGGCAACAAATAAATTGCCGGCAATATTTTTTGGATGTAGAGCAATGTTGCCCGGCCATTATTGCCGTAAAATGTTGCTCTTTTACAAGAACCTTTAGAGCCGACACTAAAGCTGTCATTTTTTAAATTTAAAAAAAAAAAAAAAAAAAAAAAATCAACAAAATATGTAATTGAAAGCTGCTCCAAAAAGAAGAAAGCAAGCATACTTGGTTGTATAGCAAACTAAATACATCCACTGATAGCTCTTTTTCCGGAAAAAAACATTGGGTGGATGTTATTTCTAAGTTATCTATGCATTTTATGTATTCTTATAATCTTACTTAAGTAGAAATTATTCATTAAATTGAGAAATAGATAGATGAGGCAATAATAAAAGAAATAAAGTGACTTATTTATGATGCGAATAATATAAACTAACAATGCCAATGTACGTTTATTACATGAAAAAGAATAATTTAGTATGAAAATTATCAATTCTGTTATTATAAATCTACTTATAATGAAAAATAATCTTTGCTATTTATGTTCTTCACATCTTAAATATATATATTTATATGCAAACCTTTTTTCATTTTTTATAAAAATAAAAATATTCATAAGATATGATCAATGTTTAACATGTTATTTTCTTAATTACGTGGTTAATTTTAATTACCGTGGACAACTGCGTCGTACGAAGGAAAAACAAATATTAATCTATTTTTCCCATCTAATCTAAAGGATGCATATTTTATTTTATGTTTGGTGTCTTAAGGTATTCAAAACAACGATTTATCATTTTTTTTAAGTTATATAAACTATTAAAAGTTGAAGTAATTTATTTTTTTATATTACACGAGGATTAATAATATATTTTTACATCGTACTCTTGGGTCACTGTTACTTTAAGAAAAGCTTTTATCGTCGACTTTTTCTTTTTCTATGAACCTCTGCCACTAATAAGGCGAAAGCTATTAAGTTTTCGCATTACTATAATAAAATATAATGTCCCTTTCAACCCGATTATAATCTACATTAAGTTTAATTTTCGTTTGAAAATGAGATCGATTAAAATGTTTTTTTTTTTTTTTTTTATAATTCTTAAAAATAAATTTTAAAGAGATTGCATTTATTATTCTCGTAAGACTTTCAAAGCCCGTATAAATACTTTAAAGGGGCTATCGAAATTCCATATTTGCGTTTTGTTTATTTTTCCCATCTCTCTTTTTTTTATATCTTGAAGATTGTGTGCTGAAGAATATCAAACAATTATTTTTTATTGTATGGCTATCATCTAAGAACTGTTTATGGCTGTATAAATTTATCCGGAGAAGGATTTTTATGACAAAAAGGACATGGAAGTACTATCTGAGACTTTCGCGGTGAAGATACCCATTTCCTGTGTAAGTATTTGTGCTTTATTGCAACGGTTTAAATATCCTTTTAGAATATTTTAGTTGAGGAAAAAGTATACCTAACTTTATTATATTAGGCCACGGTAATATCTTAAAATTATTATTTTACTGGCAGGGAATACTACAATTTTCACAATATCGACGCTTTTTATATCTACTTATTTTTTTTATTAAAATAATTGTATCTTGTATCATATATCTTGAATTTCTCTGTCTACATAAAGTTTTTTGACATTTTCATGTTTAGGCTATGGAACATAAGTCAAAAACGTTACGTTACTTTTAGCTTAAAAACTCAGAAAAGTATAACAGGGAGTTAGAAAAGTATAGGAGGTCTGTAATCCTGTTTCCAGCTGTAGTGCCTTCTCCTACCGCGCTTCGTAGGGCCGAAGAACGTCGAAAAGATTTATACGTGTGACAGGGAGTTAGAAAAGTACAGGAGGTTGCCATCAACTCTCAGCCCTCTCGGCCTACCTACTATTATAGTATGAAGGCATATTAACAATTCGTAGAAGGGCCGGCGTCTTTGAATTCAGTCGTTTGTAATCAAGCCACAGCAGTGCCGGTGTGGAGATAAGAATAAAAATTATCTTCCATCTACTTTTATCAATTACTTGAATAAATTACCGTTTATATTTAATTTTATGTCGGCAGTTTACGCAGAGCGAAAACATGAAATGTCTCACTGTCTTACGGACTCGTATGCAAGAAGTTTGGTCTTTTTATACATATTTCTACACCGTTTTATATAGCAGAAGATTATACCCCTGATCAGTTGAGATTTAAAACGCGCCAATTGCATTTTAGTCGCGTGAAGAAGGGTGAGAGATTATTTGAAAATTGTTATTATTTTGGCACTTTTTCAAATATGACCTTTGCCACTATATTTATAGAGAAAATTAATTTTACTAGAAAGAATTTTTGTGTTGCAACATTAAAAATAGTAATTTTTAGAAGTAGGGTGGAAAATGTTTTTGCGTCGCCTTCTTTCTCAAATTCAATCTTTATGTCAAGGATTATTCGTTTCATACGATTTAAATGTTAGCTCATAATAATAAAAATAATTATTAAATTGTTTAAATAAAAACAGACATAAATTAAAGGTTTATAAAATGAAATTTGACTTTTTTATTTAATTGACATTTATATATATATATATATATAAATATGATGTGTGTTCCTTTTAAATACTTGTACCGCTAAATATATTTTCAACTGAGGTACTATTTTTAATAAGCACTTCATATTATATTTTAGTGGAAAAAATAAGATTTTCAGTAAAATTTAATATAACGTGGTTACCAATGGAAAATTAAGAATGTTCTTTTAACTGTGACAGTATTAAATTGTTTATGAATAAAGTCAACCAATTAGTTTGGCACATAGCTTCCTCACGTTCTATCTCTTACTTTAATGATTTTATGCTTTTAAAAACCATTATTGTCTTATTTATATAATTTTTTCCCCTCTTTATTTCAAATCTATCATAATTGTTTTGCTTTATTACATGAATAAAAGTATCAATTTTGCCAAATTTAAAGTGCGTTCATGTGGTTAAAAGTAATCTGGGGCAATCTGTGGGTTACTTTTTACAACCCATTTCAAATTTCTTAAATTTCAGATAAGTACTTTTAAAGATATAGGTGTTAATAAATGTATAGTTGTGTGTTGTGTGGGTGTAGAAGAGAAAGCAATTTTAAAACTTATATGGGACCAACAGAGAGCTAATTATGACCTTCCATCTAAATTTCACTAAAATCGGACGAGTAGTTTTTAAGTTATATTTGGTTCGAAAAATTGTTGAACGACAGGCAGAAACTTGACCAAAAATGTTCCATGATGTCTGAAACGGATGTATGCCTTTGAATTTTCGAATTCGAAAAATGATTCGTTCTTCAGAACGATCACTTAGCTTCCACACAAAAATGATTCGTTCTTCAGAACGATCACGTAGCTTCCGTACAAAAATGATTCGTTCTTCAGAACGATCACGTAGCTTCCGTACAAAAATGATTCGTTCTTCAGAACGATCACGTAGCTTCCGTACAAAAATTATTCGTTCTTCAGAACGATTACGTAGCTTCCGTGCAAAAATTATTCGTTCTTCAGAACGATCACGTAGCTTCCGTACAAAAACGATTCGTTCTTCAGAACGATCACGTAGCTTCCGTACAAAAATGATTCGTTCTTCAGAACGATCACGTAGCTTCCGTACAAAAATGATTCGTTCTTCACAACGATTACGTAGCTTCCGTACAAAAATTATTCGTTCTTCAGAACGATCACGTAGCTTCCGCTATTTTCGCTAAACTTGGAAGCATAAAATAATAAGATTGGATTTTTTTTTCTTAATGCCTAGATTAATTTCTATATTTATACTGAGTTTAGATTTTTTAATTGACTGTTAACAGAAGTATTAAAAGAAACAGTAATAGTATTATAGTTTCAATTTTAACGCATGAATGAATAAATATTTAATCTGCACTAGACAATTAATTTTCATCTTTGCACATTCTACATTATTTTAAATAGTTGTCATTAGTTTTATAATGTCAGTCATATTATTTTTAAAGATCTCTTATAACATATTCTCCAATTGATTATAATATCTATAAATACATAAAACAGATAAAAAAATAAATAAATGTATTGAAGATTTTTCGATATAAGGGAAATAATTTAGTTACTATACATGGGCCCAATTCAACATTTTAGAGACGGCTACATTTTATTGTAGTATTTTTCTTGTTAATTTGTTGGCACCGGTTTTGGATCGGTCTGTTGGCATACGTCCAATCTCGATTGTTTTAATTATATAAGTATACGTCCCTACTTTTTCTCCATTTCAACTCGACACAAAAAATTTTCTTTCACATTTGAAGCCGGAGAAATTTTTCCAGTAGCTGAATTTTTAAAAATGAATATTTTTTATATATATATATATATTTATATATTAAAAGGAATAGTTTTATAGTGTTATAAAATGTGACGACTAAATTATCCGTGTCAATCAAATCTGATTGCATTCGTTAACTTCTCACATAAACCTTTAAATATACTTAAATAATTAACTATATTATTATTTTATACACGCACACATATTTATTAAAAATGACATAAAATTATAAATGTGACATTAATGTCGATGATTAACTTTGGTTTTTTCATTTTACAGATATGAATACCTAAGATGATATATTCTATTTTACTATAAATTTTAGCATGTATTATAACGTTTTTACAGTCTAAATATTGTTTTATTTTTAAATACTGTTTTCCCATACTTAAAAGACATGGAATTTCTATTTAAGACGTTACAGCTTAAGTGAGACTTAAGTCTTGGAAACGCTTAAACGCTTTCTAAACCTATGAATGGCTAGTATTTTGTATTATTCTAAAATAAGCCATCTTAGTATTTTACTTAGTAAGAACTTACAAAGTTTGAAATCTTCTGCGTGACAAGCTAAAGCTGTTTTTTGTTTTATTTTTATTTCTAACATCACTTTGATGTTGTTAGAGTCTGGTCAACCAGTAAGTTATAACTTATAAGACATTGAACTTAGGGATTCAACATTTTAATCTAAATGATATACTGTACTGATCTAGCCTTACTGCAATATAACTCCGATTGAATCATGTTCGTGTCACGTACACTGTTTCATTTCGATTAGCCTTGATAAAGTTAAAAGTAAGGAATACTTTAGAAGTTAGAAGAAGCATGCAGATGAACAGATGTGCATGAAGACTTGTTTACCCATTGTAATCTGAAACCAGGTCATGGCTTTTGAACCTCTCTTCTTATATTGCGAAGTTAACTTCCTTTCTTTTGACTTCTTTTAAATGTTTTTTTTTTCCTTTTAGAATAGCAATAAAGACACAAAACGGGAAATATAAACAGTTTCTTTTTTTTCCTGATTATTTTTTTTTTTAATATTTCTTTTTCTTATCTTCCTGATTAATAATCAGTCATGATTATTAAAGAGTTTTTAGTTATTTACTATTTTCTTTGTGGTTATTTTATTAGCTTTTAATACTGAATTTCAATTTACTTAAAAATCATTTTTTTACGTTTTGTTTTTAATTCAAATGCGTTACATTTAAATAAATTAAAATATTATTGTAAAGCATTAATTTTCGAATATGACTAGAAAGGTTTACAGAAAGTAACAACAATATTGTCACCATTATTAAAAAAGTAATTTTTCATCCACTAAAGCAGTACCGGAACGACGTTCCGGCTCCAGTACACCCCTGGTGGTACTACAAAATCTCATACAACCAATCATTGGTACTTCTTTAGATTGTTACTCCCCTATGTTTTTTTTAGAACATAAATGACTGACTAAATAAGTATTAAGACAAAAGGATTTCTCTCATCACACTTCTGTTTTTATTAGGGGAGTAACAGTCTAAAGAACAACATTTCGTACACCTTCTTTAGATTGTTACTCCTCTCTGGTTTTTTTATATAAGGGGAGTAACAATCTAAAGAAGTGCCCAATAATTTATATCTTAAGCAAATTTTCGTACTTTTCGTGTTTACCGGAACTTTTATTTAAGTACAGATAGTTTTGATTTGAGATGGAATTCATTGTTGTCCTGTGAAAGAACGAGATGTGAGATGAGATTGAAACTGATGCTCTGCTACCACTGGAAATATTACGACTATTTCTAGAACTCATCTGCCGGGTTCTCTTACAGGTTGACTCTATAGTTAACGTCTATAAACCCATATATCAGTTGTTTGATGCCACAATACGCCGGAGTAACATGTATACACATCTTTTATAATATATCACTATGGTTACCACCCTCTATACTGTTTTCCGCCCTATCTTACTCCTACAAATTAGCTTCCCCCACTCTACTTTTTCTACCTTTTTCAAGTTTTTTTTCTTTTTTCTCTCTTTTTTATTATATTACAAGATTATCTATAAGAAGGCATTAGTTTCGTTCCGGAATGTTAGCTACAGACATACGGACTCCAATATGCCTGGATTATTTTAGACGGAATAACAATTTTTTTTCCTAAAGAACAAAAAAGAAATCTTTTCCCCCTTCTATGAAAAGCAGTAAATCTTTACACTAATTCTTAGGGTGCCTCACGATACAAATAACTCACATTAAATTTTTTTTACCCTTAATTAATTAATAATAACATGATTTATGAATGAACGATATTTATGTCACCCATTTTGAGATTTATTCTTTATAGAAAGATTTATTTTACTTAATTTTATTAATTATATTAATTATATACAATTTATTTCCGCATTAATAAATATTTTTTAATATCTATACTTATTTAAGACTAATATTGTTTTAAATAGGGGATAAAAGCACCAATTTTATTTATGATTTCATCTTCGTTGATGAACTTTCACTAAGAATTATCTATATTGATTTATTTTTTCCTTAGAATATAAAAACATGGACATATTTATGTACGTTAATACATCTATTGAGTATGGAGTAACTCAAGTGCATTATACTCCTCCAATAAACCGTAAATGGTCAATTATTCCAAACCTGATTTCCAACTTCTCCGCGTCTGGTTTCTCTCGATTTATGATAATTCTCAATTCTTCGATTCAATTCATATCATGAGATAGACGGATAAATGTGAACGATTTTTTTTACTCTATACACATACTTTAAGACTTTTAAAAAACTTTTTTTTTTAATAAATTCAGCTTATATCATATTAAATATGAGTGTTTATTGTAAAAAGACAAGTTACCTGATATATTTTACAAGTTTTCTGATCGGGAGATAGCCAAGTTTCCCCTTGATTTCATGCTGGTTGTTTGTGTATAAAATATTAATAAATAATAATAAAAAAAACCTAAGAAAAATGATACTGTTATGAAATATTTATTGAGTGTTTGTTTACTCCTGGCAAATTTATTTCAGCTATTAATAATAATTGTAATTTTAAATTTTATATTTCTCTTTTCGATAACCAGCTGCAGTTTCTTTTCTTCCACATTTGAAAAGGATGTGAGCTAATATTTTACAGTTTATAAAACCATTAATTTAATTTATAATTATTATTTTTGTAACTTGTTTAGATATAATTTTTTAATGTTTTAAGGAGAATTTAAATAGAAAAGGAAAGTTGTAACATTATTTTCTTGTTCTTTTCTACGATAAAACATTTAATGTGAAAGCTACGTGTAAGTGAGATTTGAACGATTTGCAAAGAGCGTTCTAATTTTATATATAACATCATTTCAGTGACATGAAAATCAACGCTCGAATTTTATTCTTATTTTTTACGATCTTCTTTACTCTCCATTGATGTATTCATTTCGTCGGATTTATTTCCTTACGAGCAAATTTTATTTGAAATTATACAAGTCTTAAAATTACTTTTTTTTCTTCTTCTTTATCAACATGGCTTATGTCTTGTATTAAAAAAGGGACTTGATGGCTTCATCCTTATAACCCTAACCATCTCATGTAACCTTCCTTTCTTCTTTAACATCGATAAATTTTATTATTCTTTCACATGCTCATTTATAATTAAAAGATTTGTTTAAAAATGTTACGATGCATTGGCTCTTTTTTTTCGCGTTGATACAGATTGTAAAAAAAAATTAAAGCCTCTATTCTTGTTCAGCTTGTACTAATAAAACAAATAACAGTCTTAACGATTTTTTTTTTAAGCAGAATAAATTTTGTTACATTCTTAAGTTTGATTATTTTTTGTAATATGTATTAAATTTTAGACATGCTATATAATGGTATTTAATGTATGTGAAACCTACGGGTTTGAGATCTATTATATTATTGTGTATATAACAGACATACGCAAATAAACAAACTTTACTTTCGCGAAACAGTATAATATATAACGTGAAGACCTGAATAACTGTCAGAGTCAAAACTCTTTGAAATTAAATTAATGAGTGCTTCTTAATTGTGCGATATAGAGTTATAATTATTATTCTTCATAAAAATAATTTATAATTAATTTGTTTTAGCTCTGGGGGGACAGAAGAAATTTCCGTCATTCAAAAAACGATTTGAAAAATGTAACGCTTTTAAATATCATGCCAGGAAGTTAAGATTTAACAGGTTTATGCCGATAGGCGGGCTAAAGTTTAAATAAACAACATGCTAAATGTGATGCTCTTATATCGTGCCAGGAAGTTAGAATATAATAGGAAGTAGATTGATTTTCACTTGTATTCGTTGTAGTACTATATTTCGCCGATAGAAGTGAACATTTGATATAAAATGATATGAGAGCTCCTAGCGGACCAAATGGTAATCAAAATGGATTAATGTTTCATAATTTCACACCTTAAGATCCTTCTACTATATATATCTATTAGACTATTAGACAAATGGGTTCTTCTTTAGATTGTTACTCCCCTATATGTTGTTTTAAAATAAAAATGACTTTGACTAAATAATTATAAAGAAGAAGGGATGTTTAGTCCAATGAACTTTGGGACAAAGGAATATCACACTTCTGTTTTTATAAGGAGAGTAACAGTCTAAAGAAGAACATCCCTTACACCTTCTGTAGACTGTTACTCCCCTCTGTTTTTTTTTATAAGGGGAGTAACAATCCAAAGAAGTGCCCTTAAATGAACGAATTATGAAAACATAACATAACATAGACTGTTACAAAAGAGGAACATTCCTCTGGTTTTAAATTTTCACATTCCAGGGGAGTAATAATCTAAAAAAAAGTGGCGAAAAATGTATACTGGTTTTCTTAACTTCATGAAAAAATATTGAAATGTCGCTATGTGGATTCAATGCCCAAAAACATATTCATGATTTAATATTTTCCCATGAAATGGAGATAATGACTATTTATTTTCATTATTTATCATTTTTAAAATAAAATTATAGTGAGTCAACTACGAATCGTTTTATGTTGTCTGTATATCGTTATTATACCAGAGTTTTGAAAGTTTTAAGAGTTTATCAGATTATATTAGATACAAAGTATGTGTGGACGTCTCAAATTAAGTTTCTAGTTTGAGACATCATCTTAAATTCGAAAAATGTTTTGAATGGAGATATTATGATATGAGACATATTTATTTCAGTTTGTGAGGTTTAAGATTGTTCATATGTTAGTCTAACTACACCTGCCAGCATCTGAAGATAGGAGATATATTTCAGGTTGGTTTTTAAACTAAAGGGTGTTTCTAGCTTCTGTACCTGTACAATAGGGTGGGTCGAAAAAACAAAATTTTTGAAAATTCAAAAAACGCCCCTCCAGAAACTTGCCATATTGGAAGAAAGTCCCGAAGAAAAAATTTGAGCCAAATCGGACTTCACTTAGGTCTCCCGAGGGGGGGTTGAAGTTTAGGAATTTTCGAAATTTGGAAAAATCGCAGCTTTAACAGGGTTTTTCGACATTTTTGCGTGCTAAACTACTTTAATATATATTTAATCTATATTTTCGTAATCTACAATGCTTATTGTATAATAAAAACCCCTAAAATATTACATAACTTCGTTATTTTTTATTATAACACATGACATATATACAAAAAATCTATTATTACCAAAAAATAGTTTTTGGAAAAAATCATTCAAATTTGGTTAAAAGCTTCCATGCCCAACAATTCACAGACAAGAGTGATCAACCGCCTTTTGAAATACCACAAAAAATATGAAGATTTAAAGGAAAGTGCATTGAAAAAAACAAATATACCAAGTTCCAATACTAATAAAATAAAACAGTTTGTTGAAGATTCGCATAAATTATTCTGCATAAGTGCCTGCGAATGTAAGGATTTTTCCCTTTGCACGTGTGCTAGATAAAAAAAAGTTCCACAAAACGAGCGTAATTTTTTGATTGATTAAAGAACAACAAGAAATATGGTGATTGGAAAAATTGACGTTAAGATTTCAGCTCAATTAAGGGGAAGAACCTTGCGAAATAAAAGACATCACTCAGCCACAAGAGAGAGAGAGACTAAAAAAAATATTACTGACGCCGAAACACTATCTTCTTCGTTTGATACTCCAGCCAGTACCACTGATTCTGAGTTTGAGATCAGTTGCTCTCAAAAAAATCACAAAGGATTTTTTCTGAGACACCTACTTCTCAAATGAGGATATTTCTTCCAACTTTAGCAGAAGTAGCCGTAAGAACAGGAGTTTCAAAAAGAGCGGCAGCAGTGATAACCTCTGGGGCCCTAAATGACGCTGGAGTTTTACAACCAGACAGTTCTTGTAGTGTCATTGATCACAGCAAAATTCGTAGAGAGAAACAACTGAAGTGTAAAGAAATTAAGAAACTAGAAGAAACAAATGATATTGTGTTATCAGGATTTATACTTTGATGGTAGGAGGGATGACATGGTTAAAGTGTCAATCAAAAAAGGCGGAAAGCTATATAAAGTGAAAGGAAAACATGTCGTGCTCATACGAGAACCAGGCTCGAGTTACCTGGATTTTGTTTCACCTATAAGCGGAAATGCTGAAAGTTTGGATTCCTCAAATTTTACCTGCCTCAAAGAAAAAAAATATAGATACCTCTAATTTAATGGTACTGGGCTGTGATGGGACCAACTTGAACACAGGCATTAGAAGAGGAGTGATAAGACTTGTCGAGTGCCGACTTGGACGACCTCTTCAGTGGTCTATATGCTAGTTACATGCCAATGAATTACCACCACGTCATCTAGTGGAACATTTAGATGGTAAAACTAAAGGTCCATACTCCTTTTCCGGACCTATTGAATCAGAACTTTTGCAATAATTTTGACGTTACGAGTTATGTTGAAATAATAGACTGGAGCTCAATAAAAGTGACGGAACCTCCACTAACAAAACTGATTTCCACAGCAGAGATCATGGCAGCAGTTTCAGATGGTTGGAAGCCTCAAATTAACTTAAAATATCCCTGTCATACTCAGGCCGTTGAACGCTGTTTGAAATTAGTCACAGAAGCCTCCACTTCAGTTCATAAAGCAGGGGATCGTCATTTTTAAATTATTCAAACCCAAATAAATAGAAATAAAATACCAAGATTCAAAAGTAAAAAAGATTTTAACGCATAGATAAATTGAATATAAAAATATAATATGTTTGTTAATAGTTTTGTATAGTATATAATAGTTAGGTTTTTTTTTTAAATTAAATGATATTTATATATGACAAGTGTCAAATTTTCAAAATTTAAAAAAGGGGGGAGAGGGGTCTATAGGAGCTCGAATGCAGCCACTTCCACGTGGTGAGCTCTGGTAATTATTTTTGATTCTATAATGGTTAAATTAAAAAAATAAGCTAAGAGCTTATTTAAGCTGGAAAAAATGTTTAAATTTTATAGTTTTCAAGCTGTCATTTATATATGTCATATGTTATAATAAAAAATATTGAAGTTGCGTAATATGTTAAGGGTTTTTATTATACAATCAGCATTGTAGATTACGAAAATATTCATTAAATGTATATTAAAAGTAGCTTAGCACGCAAAAATGTCGAAAAACCCTGTTAAATCTGCGATTTTTCCAAATTTCGAAAATTCCCAAACTTCAACCCCCCCTCGGGAGACCTAAGTGAAGTCCGATTTGGCTCAAATTTTTACCTTGGGACTTTCTTCCAATATGGCAAGTTTCTGGAGGGGCGTTTTTTGAATTTTCAAAAATTTTGTTTTTTCGACCCACCCTACTGTACAAGTCCTATATTTCCCTTCTTGAAATCCTTCTATCTAGATAGGGCGGTTATATTAGAAGCCCTGAAGTTCGGAAAGGGGGAAAGGTACGGATCGAGTTCCCTCTGCATGCGTGACATGACGTCAGCACTTCGTTTATTGCTAACCATGCACAAAAAAACCTTTATATATAAAGAAGTACACGTATCTTTTATAGGTTGTTTTCGAAAACCTCTCGAGCCCTTCCACGTAACCATAATAAACATAACGAAATAAGAAATGTGGTGGAATGGTCACACTATCTGTGAGGGAGAGGTCCTTCTAGAAGGGGGGAGGGTCCTCCTGGGTATTGAGTAAATCACGACCCAAAGTCAACGATATCTTGGTCTGAATAAATCTCATCTGGACCAGGGATAAACCTTTTACTAAACCTTTCACGCTCATCTCATAAAATTCTAAGTGCTTTGTTTTAAAAAAATAAACAAATGTAAAGTCCCATCAAATATATAACAATTTATAAAAAACTGTTGTTAACTCATAAATTACTCAGAGGTTTAAGAGAGAGTTACATTTTAAATTCAATACCTTGATAATTTTAATCAAACTACATTTAAATAATTAAATTAAGTTTGTAAAAACAAAAATTAAGTATTCAACAATTATTATTTCTCTAGAGTTTTTCTTTTCTTATTTCAACAAAAACTTTTTTTAAAACAAATAAATTATTAAATCTTTGAATATTCTGGTTTTTTTTTTGTAAAAATAGTTTATTATTTAAAAGAAAGGTTGAGGAGTTTATGAAACTTTTTCATACTTTTTATGAATACGTTTAGATCATTTATACGAAAAAGTTTAGAAACTTTATTTTACTTTCGCCCTTTTTTGGGTATTAAACTTTCTTTTTTTTTAATAAAATCTCATGGAATTGTATCATCTTTATATATGTTTATTTATTTTTTTGTTTAATTAATTATTTACCTATTTAAAAAAATTAACTATTTAAAATGATAATTTTTTTGTTTGTCTCTTTGTATTTCTATTTAAAGATTCCAATCATAGAAGGCTTAAAGATTTTTGTTGAATATTTCCTTAGAATATTAAGTGGCGCCTTACCATTGTATCGGTTGAACACCATATGCTAAGTATCTTGTCTCAAAGCCTTATTGCCTTTTTGCGTATTCATCAGGTACCATTGGTACCGGTACGAAAATGGCTTGTTCCCATAAGGTAGAAAATACCATCACATCTCGCGTATAATTTTATTACACAAAACCAACTTGAGTTTTTATTGTTATAGTTATAACTTCTACATAACCAAGTCATTAAAATCTTAAAATTCTTTTCAGTTTTTTTATTTTTATTTATTCTTTAAGTTCAACTGGTTATAACGCTTAATATATGTACAAATATACAAATAAATCAGTGATGACCATTTAATTATTTAACACTCCCCCCCCCCCCCCCCCCTATTAGAACTTAATGAGATTACATAACATTGTTTTAAATTTCTTAATGTAGCTAATTAGTACTATTTATGATTAAGACTTAGCTCATTATTATATGTACAATATCAATATTGTCGTTCAATTCTCATCTATATTGCTGCATATAGCATATTGTATATTGGATGTTTAAATTGTTTTTCAATATATGAATTAGAATTATATTAACAATTATTTATGTTTAATGTTATTTTTGATGTGCTGTAATTGTATATATAATTGATGTAGCTTGTATGTACATACTTTAATTTTATTACTTAAACATAAAAAAAAAATATATATATATATATTTTAGGATAGCTAGCTTGCATGTGCATACTTGACTTTTATTACTTAAAGATACAAAAAATAAGAAAAATATTTTTATTTATTTTTTCATTTTTAAGTTTTTGCTTTCTTACTTTATACAATTGGTATATTTAGTACCAAATAATAGTTAGCTTGTATGTACATTCTTTACTTTTATTACTTTAACATACAAAAAATTAAGAAATTTATTTTTATTTATTTTGCATTTTAAAGTTTTTGATTTTTTACTTTCTCATATAAAGAGAAAGTATTGTGATGGCGCGAAAATTCGATTTTGAGATTTTGATGGATTTTCACGT
This sequence comes from Gerris lacustris, assembly GCA_951217055.1. Taxonomy (NCBI): domain Eukaryota; kingdom Metazoa; phylum Arthropoda; class Insecta; order Hemiptera; family Gerridae; genus Gerris; species Gerris lacustris. The sequence continues at coordinate 76,865,527 of OX578278.1, forward strand.
TTTGAGGTCCCCTGAGTCCAAAAAAGTGGTTTTAAAAAAATGTCTGTCTGTCGTCTGTGCAGACGCCTGGAGCCTAAACTACTTGGCCGATTTTGACGAAATTTGGCATACATGTTCAGAAAAATCATACCCCGAGGCAAAATCGAGAAATGAATTTTAGCTCCAAATTTAGGGACGCTACCCTCCAAAAACTCTGAAAAAACGTGAAAAAAAAATTATTTCTCGAAAACGGTTCCGACGATTTTGATTAAAAAATTCTAAAATATAGTCCATTTAAATACGAATCTAACGATATAAGCCGTTTTCCCGGGAAAAATCTAGTTCCTGAGAAAAAAGCAATGCTCAATAATAATTAAATTTACATACGAAAACTAATAAATGGAAAACACTGGGCTAAATAATTATGAACTCGTATATGAAAAAGTTTGTCTGAGTTGTCTCGGACCGATTTTTTACTTTATAACAATAGTAGGTATATTTAGTACCAAACAATAGTTCTATATGATATATTTTTTTTTATGCTTTTATGATTCAATGATTGATTTATATGCATATAGATTTACAATTTTTTTTGTTGTTGTAAATATATTACGATACACGATACACTAATTATAAGTAATTTATTAGTAGTAATAAAATTTAAACTTTAAAAAATAAACTGAGACTAATATATTATTAAAACTACTTACTAATAACATTAATTTGTAACAGAATTACTTAATTGAACATTTCTACAAGTTTAAACTTTTTTCCAGTTTAGTTTTTATGTATAATAATAATAATAATAATAATAGTAGTTTAGTTTTTAGGTTTTAATAAAGAGTTTTTATTCATTCCATTTTATAAGACGTAAAGTTGTTTTACTTACAATAATGTACAGTTGCTTGAAAGTCAAGGTTACAATATCCTTTTAGCAATTGATATTAATTATTTCCTGAGTCTGTTTTACTTCTTACTAACATAGTTTAATGTATTGTTAATAACTCCCAAACATCAGTTTCATTATTTTGATATTGATCAAAATGGATTTTGAACTTCCTTTAAAAACAGAAATTTCCCCCTTCTAATCTATATTTAACAAGATATATCTATCTGTAATAGCTTTACAATTTGACATTATCAAGGATTTATAAAGTAAAGTTCCATTTTACCCCCCTGATAATCCTTAAAAATCCTTCTGATGGTTTGTTATCGATATAGATTCCCCTATATCCTGTGTTAAGAACTTTTTCCCTCTTATCTTGTAGATTTGTCTCCCTTATTTTTCACATAGTTTCAAGGGATCTCTGCTGGATGCTTCCCTGTCTCTCAAATCAGCTGTCACTCTATCTGACATATAACCGTACTCTTAGTGTCAATAAACGTTTTGACAGTGAATAAGCTTGCAAGAAAATTGGTAAGGGCGTCACCCTTCGGTCATATCACCTCAAAATCTTACACTTCTTACGACATAGATTCTATAATACTCGACTTTATTCCTTTAAAAATCAATATAAATTCCTGTTTTACATTTTTTAAAAATTTTTTTTTTTCATGTCTTAAAAAAACTCAGATATGTCAATAATAACCTGACTGCTTTTTTTAATGTCGTTGATCCAATATCGTCATCCTATTTTATTAATATTGTTGATTTTTTTATATTATTAATTTACTTTTTTTTCTCATACTTAATTTCTCTTTATCTTTCTTTAACCATTTTTTTTTTCATTGATTATTTATTTGATATTTATGTTTCCGTTTTGAAAAGAAAAACAAAAAAATCATCGAATTCATTTGTCGTTTCTTTTTTTTCCCTTAACTCTTTGTTCGGAATTTTTGAGAATAAAAAAAAGGACAGACAGATTTCTTGACAGGAATTTTTCTTTCAAAAAGAACAATGTCAGCTATAAGAATCTATTAACAAAAATAAATAAAATTAAAACTATAAAAAATAAACGGAGAAAAATTGTCACTGTCTTATTAAAATTATTGTCTGACATTTTTTAATTTATTATTTTCTAATCGATATTTTTCCTTTTATTTTTAAATATAATTTATGTATATATATATTTATATATAAATATTTTTAAAAAGGGGATAAACTAATAATTGGCAGGATGACGTGATATTTTATAAAGGTAATCATAAATATCTTACAAGGTTATATATTTTATTATTGACATTTTTTATCTTTAATCTGCTTTAACTATATATATATATATATATATATATATATATATATATATATATATATATATATATATATATATATATATATATATATATATATTTACTTTTATGTAAGGTCCCCTTATACAGTATATATTTTAGTTTTTCTTTCTTTATATTATTTTTTTTTTTACTTATTCAGAATTTTTATTTAGTTATTAACCTTAGCGGATTTAAGTTGAAATAGTTTCTGAAAATAACTATTTGTTAAAGAATGATTGATTGTTAAGGATTATGATTTTGTTTTTATATCCATATACATTTTTTATATAATACCAATTATTGTTTTTTTTTCCTTTTAATATTGTGAAATACTATTTCTCTAATTGTTTTTCAAGTGTTGTTTATTAATAAAAATTCCAGTTCTAGGTGCTAAGTACCCCTAATGGAATGAGGTGTTCTCTTTATTTTGCTAGATTTTTTTTTTTTTTTCTATTATAACTTTATTTATTTACTTACTTCTGAAATGAAGTCTTGTTAAGTAGTTGTTTTTAGGTATTTTTACTTTCGATTAAATAATCAAGCTTATTGTTATTTGTCAGATTAAAGATATTTACATTAATACATTAATGAATTCATTAAATTTTCTTTTGAATTTTCATTCTCTGAGTTTCCATCTCATAATTCTTGTTTAGATAAACAGTGGACTTGATCAAGAATAAGTAAAGAAAGACTTACTACCGCTAAATGTTAACTTTACTGCTGAAAACCTGCTTCCATCAGCTTATAATGGACATCTTCGTTGCCGGGAACGAGGACTAGAAATTTGATGTAGAAAAGAATCGACGTAGGAGTATATAGTCCTGGAGATAGTGTGGAAAAAAGTGTCTTACTAACATCAAGCTAGAATTTTGTAAATAATATAAATCTTTTAGAGCCTTTTAAGAATATGTGGTCGGCTAACTTCGTCTTCAGGACATAGCTTGGCAATAGACTTTTGAAAAAAAAAAAAAAAAAAAAACGGTGGAGAGCGGCCATGTCCTGCCCATTGTGATGGACAATTTGATTTTTACAATCCTGAGTATGAAATTAGTTAGTAGACCGAAATTAAAATTTATGTTAGTTTGTAAATTTATTGGTAGCTACTTTGGGCACTTCTTTAGATTGTTACTTCCCTTATAAAAACAAACAGAGGGGAGTAACAATCTAAAGAAGGTACACGGAATGTTCTTCTTTAGACTGTTACTCCCCTTATATAAATAGAATTGTTATATTCCTTTGTCCAAAAGTTCATTGGAATTAACATCCCTTTGTCTTAATATGTATTCAGTCAAAGTCATTTATATATTCTAAAAAAATCATAGGGGATTAACAATTAAAAGAAGTTCCCTACTTTGATTTGGAGTAATATTTGAATATCTAATAACCTATCAAGTGACAGGTTAATATCAACTAGAATTTTAATCTTATTTTGTACTCAGGATCATGAAAATCACATTGTCCACCAAAATGTGCGGGATATGGCCGCTCTTCACCGGTTTGTTTTTTTAAAAATTCCTATTGCCGCTATTCCTAAGTCCCGCTGACGAACTTAGCGTACCGTATATTCTTAAAAGGCACCAAAAGATTAACTTATATACAAAACTCTTGCTTGATGTTAGTCAAACACTTTTTGCACGCTATTTCCTAGACTACAAGCCAGAGGAATAGAGTTTTAAGAACTAGAGTTCGATAACAGCTCTTTTTATTCCTTTCACTCATAATATCTTTTTTTATCATTACAAAACATATTGAATGTTGTAGTTTCATACGGTGTATGGTTATACTACGAAATCATTCTTTAAATGCTGCAATAAGAGATAATGGCATCTGCGGTACATCATGTGTAGAAGTTTTTTTTTTATAAAAAAATAACAACTAATAATTAAAACGGAATCTAAAAGACTCCGGAGCATTGCTGCATTGTAAAATAAAAAAAGGAAACGATCTTTCGTTAGAAATGATAAACAAAGATCAAGTTTGAGAAAAATTTCGGGTAGGTACCAAAGTAGGGAACTGGTCAAGAGAACCAGTTGGTCGGAAGAGGGACCGCCTCGCTTCTGTGAAATGCTTTAGATAACATCTACCAGATTCGAGTCCCAGACTCAGTGGGCAGCAGCTTCTAATTGATAACTGCAGCTGTGCTTTTTTTCCCCCTTCTTTTTGAATTTTCAGCCTTCTCACCTTGACTTTGTTTTACACCCAACTTTTTTCGCCTACTGTAACTTATTTAACGCTAATTTAATCTTGATTAAAAATATACTGATAAATAATTTATTTATATATATTTTTATTCTATAAGAAAAAAATGGAATAAGTATAAATATTCTTTAAAAAAAAATGTTAAGCTTAAAAACTAATATTAATATTTGGTAACTTGCTTCTTGATACGATCTTTTTGCATTGTTGTTACTTGGTTTGAATTATTTAATGATTTTTCATTTTCAATATTAAATTATCTTGTTTTAGTTATTGAATGTTTTTAATTCTTAGTGATTTACGTCATCTAGTTTTTGTTTTTTATCTGTCTGGTCGGAAACTCTCCCAAGGTCGATTCTTACACTCACTTTAAAACAATAGAAATGGTATTAGAAAATGTACATTGTAATAATAATAGTAATAGTAATATTGCTTTCGAGCTTACCGAATAAGGTAACGGAAGCTTTGTGATCGTTCTGAAGAACGAAAATATTTTATGTCTCCGATTTCTAAAATTTCAAGACAGAAATCCGTTTCAGACATCAGAGAACATTTTTAGTTCCGTGTCTGTCGCTCAATGTTTGCGAACCAACATATATTAAAAACTACATTACTTATTTTAATGAAATTTGTTTGGTAGGTCATAATTAGCCCATTGTTGGTGCCATATAAGTTTCAACCTTCTGCGCTCATGTTATTCTTTTCCACATGTGCACAAACATACATTTATGTACACCTATATAGCTTCCAAAGTTCTTCTAATTTGTATGATACTTTTATAGTTTATCGAAAGTAACCCGCAGATCGCAGATAGCCCCTGATTAATTTGAAGCATCAGTGCTCTTTAACTTTTGCTAAATTAATACTTTAAAAAAACATTTTGATAAAACGAGGGAAACAATTAAACAAATACGACAATAATGGCTTGTAAACGCGTAAAATCAATAAAGTATACGTGATAGGATATAAGGAAGCTATGTGTCACACCAATTTACAGTCTATTTTTTTCTAGAACCATCAATTTCGTTGTATGGAAGTCCGGCTGTATTATGTTCAATTTTGTTGATTTTGTTCTTCGTATTAGCTTAAAACTATTATCGTATGTTTTATATGAGATTGTTTACCTGTAAGGGTCCACATCTGTTATTTGTGAATATTGTTGAGTGAATGGTGGACACTGTGGAAGTGGTTGGGTCATACAAAGTGGTCTTCCCCTGCATTGAGTCCGCAAGCAGTCATCTTGCAGTCCATTCCTCAACAAGCAAGTGCAGTTGTTGATCATTTTACCTGCTACCAATTCTCGACTTTTCACTCTATTCAATTCCCACGGTCTCCCTTCAGACTTCCCTTACAGCAAACCACGTTATTGGTTAGACATATAAATATTAATGTGCGCAAGACATACAATATTAATTACTCTGGTTCAGTTGCTGGTGTTATAAATAGATACAGATAAGGTGTTCCGTTGGTGATCGCGTCATAGTGGACTTTACTTCTCATGTACTAAAATCAGCTTCAATGTAGTCCATGTTACTCTAATGAAAGAACCAACGTTAAACATCAGGCACTTATTTAGATTGTTACTCCCCTTGTAAAAAAAAAACAGAGGGGAGTAACAATCTAAAGAAGGTACACAGAACGTTCTTCTTTAGACTGTTACTCCCCTTATAAAAACAGAAGTGAGATATTCCTTTGTCCCAAAGTACATTGGACTAAACATCCCTTTGTCTTAATAGTTATTTAGTCAGTCATTTATATTTGAAATGAAACATAGAGAAGTAACAATCTGAAGAAGTACCAAACATCATCCTTCTAGATGAAGATCTAGAACTCCATTATAAAACCAACCACAGAAGCCTGGGCATTTAACTATACATGCATGCATCTAGAGAAAATTAATAACCTCACTCACGCTTAGGCGTTAATATTTTACATATTATATTCTATATTTGGTATTTAATATACGATTATTAATATACCTATTGTATATTTGAAATCAAAAATCTATATCGGTTTCATTACACTGGTTTCTATTGACCATTTATAACCTTTGTGGATAATGCTGTTTTGTTATTTTTTGCTTAATATCCCCTTACAGTTATTCATGTAATTTAGTATTTGTTACGACCTCGTTAAATTCCTCTTTACTTACACAATATCCATTTACACTATATTTATAAAAATATCGTAACACTCATTTTACAGAAATAGCCGCTCTGCTTATTTAATAATGGATCCAAAGTTCTCTCCATTCTTCAATATCGTCTTTTTTTTTACTCTCTTTTTTTCTCTTGAGATTTTTTAATACATTAAAAATTAATGGTCTTTCTGATATTTTTGTATATTTTATATATATATATATATATATATATATATATATATATATATATATATATATATATATATATATATATATATTCCAACATGCTTTCTTTAATTATTTCCTTTGACTATGTTTACATTGCTTTCAAAAAAATGTAAACACCAATATCTTCTTAAAAGCCTTTTAAAAATACAACAACAAATAAGTAAAAAATAGAAAAAAAAATGTATAATAACTTTTTAATGGTGTAATAAAAATAGAATATTTTGTGAGAATGATTTATTTTATCCTGTTAATTTTTATTTATGTGCTATGAAAAATCAACCAAGTATAATTATTAGTAACATATATGCTTTTGATTATAAACTAGTTTTATGTCTTAATATACTACACATATAAGAAATCTCGAATTACGAATACTGATCGATCCCGCTACTTATTCCTAAGTGGAATTTTTCAGATATACCCTATATTTACTACGTTCACACATCGTTTTGGAAACGGTTTTGAAAACGATCCGCTAGTTCAAAACGCTGTACGAACGGAGATCGACGGATCGTATCGGTTTAGATTCGCTCCACCAAAAATACATGATCGGAACGGGGGATCGAATTCAAAACGCTCGTATGAACAGGTCGTAGAGGGGATCGAGATATCAGGTTATTTTACTCTTTTCCACTTTTCAAGTTCTTTGTTTTCGTGGGCTTCCGTTTATTTTAAGTGCAAAAACGTTTTTAAACAAAAGTTAATACTATAAAGGACCTGTAAAAACTTTTAATAACTTGTAAATAAAATGTAAAAATTCGCGGACATATTAGGTAACAAGAAAGAAGGTTTTACTCGTGACGTCACCCTTACGAGATTTCGAAAACGAATATTTCGATCACCTGTATTTTTTGTTGTGTGAACGGGAATCGTTTTGAAAACGAAATGGATCCGAAACGCTTTCAAAACGATGTGTGAACGTAGTAATTGATATACACCTATTCATAAATTTTAATTGTACTAAGAAGCATGACTACAAAGATTGCAGCGCTAAAAACGGCACTTTTGATAACTACCCGCAAGACGTAAAAAATTGTTTACCTCCTAGGAGGTAAATTTTTTTCAATACAGTTTAGGAGTAATGATGTAAAAGATTTTTTAAGTCCACATAATGAAAAAATGGATTTTAGCTATGTCTTTTAGGCTCTGAAGTTACTATTTCACAACCTACCACGGAAAAATGAAATATGATAACATAATGATATATCTTTATATTATATCAATAAATGATCAACTATTTTATAATATTAATGTTTAAAAAACATGTTAGAAAAAATATTTCTTGAGTCGAAGTTTGCGTATATATATATATATATATATATATATATATATATTATATATATATATATATATATATATATATATATATATATATATATATATATATATATATATATATATATATATATATATATAATATATATCAGCTTTTTGAATCTACAGATTTACATTATGAAGTCAAATGAATATTAAAGCTGTAAAAACTTATTTGTATCTACTCTTTCTTTATATTTTATCCAAAACGATTATTATCGTTAATATTTTTTTTTTTTTTTTTAATACTGTAGTTCGTTCAATTTCTCACTTTATTGATGAGTGGTTTTCGTATTTTTATATCTTTACTGCCGTGTATAAAAACTTTAAAATGGTTGCTTGAATAAAATTAATAAAAAAGAATAAAAAGAAGCTACAATTTGATTTGATATTTTGTGTGTTTTTTTAATTCTTTATATATATATATATATATATATATATATATATATATATATATATATATATATATATATATATATATATATATATATATATATTTATATTTTATCGATCCAATATTTATATTTTTTCCATAACTTGTGCATATCTTGCCCATCTTTTTTTATAAAGCAAAACTATATAATATAAATCCATCTTGTTTTAGAACCTCTCAAGAAACTGGTTCTAATATTAAATTTTTTCCCTGTGATCAAAAAACTTTTAGAAAGGGAAAGAAACATGTCAATATTTACTTTATGATAATAATAAAATTATATATATATATTTTTGTTTTGAAGATTCTACTGTTTGATATTTTGCAAGTTTAAATATTTTATAGATTTTTCCCATCGTATAAAGTATATAGAAGGAAAAATATAGATTTTTTTTTTTTAGTAAAATGAAACTAACAGGTGTAATAAAATATTTTTCATTATTTATTTTTTTAAAATAAAAATATCAAAAGGAATAAAATAAAAATTATATATTGGAGGGATATTAAGGAAAACATAAATTGATTGACTAATTATTGTGGCAAAGTAAATTCTACCCCCCTCAAGTAAATTTCCCATGGTGTTAAAAAATATTTGGCTTCTATAAGTAGTTAGGTCTAAAAGTAATTAATTAGATTCTCATTTTTGCTTCAATATAAACTTAAAACGTAGACAACATATATATATTCATATTCTAGCCAGTAGCCAGTTCATTTTTGCATTTGGATTTAGGGCACTTATTTACTTCAGCACCCCCCTTGGTTCTAAACAATAGTCTGCTTAAGGCTCTACCACGCATTTAAAAGTTAAAAAAACCAACATTAAAATGAAAATTTTATTTCAACAATGATAAATAGTACAGGCACCATTTCAATACAGCGTATTTCAATAAAAGTCGTTGTATTGAAATAGTTGTAGTATTTACTGTAGTAGGGAGTTGAAATAGAGCTCAAATTGTGCAGAATTAAAATTAGGAATGAAGCCTGTACTTAGATTTTTGATATCTTGCATAGAACCAATAAAAGTTTAATTTTAATGTGTTTTTTTTAACTTTTAAGTACGGTAGAGCCTTAAGGAAAGTTTTAAAGGTTTGTGTGTTTTACGTTTTTTTAAAATCGAATTTTGTCACGTGTAAGACTAAATCTCAAACAGAAAACTGTAGGATAATGAGATCTACAGTTTTCTTAGCGTATGTTTAATATTCCTTTATCTTAATAGTTAAGTAGACTTAGGGATATTATCATATTTATATAAGTGTGATATTCCTTTGTCCTAAGGTATATTAGACTAAATATCCCTTTGTCTTAAGTAATTTAACCAATAATGTTACTTTTATTTTAAGTATTTAATAAAACAAACATTGTAGTGACCTATTGATAGTTACTAATCACTAGTCTATCTGCATTTATTCTCTAAAAATTATGGTAAACGCATCTTTTATGCATTTATTAATCTGTTAATTAATGTTGTCACAAAACGTACCTGGTAAACTCCGAATCTATAAGGTCCTTTAGTTGTGTTTCCTGTCGGTAGAGTGTCCCACTGATTACATTTCGGTCTAAAAAATTATATAATTTAGATTATAAAGTGTTAACTTTTTAGATAAGAATTTAAATCTTATCAGCTATTAGAGTTTACCTTATATGTTGATTGATTAAATTAATGATTAGATATCTTTTCTAATAAAGTTACTTTTATATTTAACTGATTAAGTTATTTTAAGTTAACCCTCAGTTGAATGGATTAAAACGGGACTTACAAACACTCCCAGTCGTTTACCAACTTCTTAACTTCGTTAATGATTCGTCTTTTTCTTTCCGATTCGTTGTGACAAGCCACTTCATGATGTTCGACCGGCACCCTGCCGCAGAATCTGTTAAGAAGTGGAGGAGGCATGCATTGTGGCTTAATCATTCGTGGTGGCTCCATCCTTTTGTATCACTGGCAATTTTGTACCGTTTTTTTTACAAATGTATATTATGTAATTTGTAAAACAATTTAATTTCCCATTTGTTTTTATTTTATTTGTGTTTTAAATAAAATTTAATTGTCAAGATTTGATGTTTGATTTCTTTCAATATTTTTAAGCTGTGATTGCGGACAAGTATTGTTTCCAATTTTATATCATGAACGATATAAATATTATATCGATTTCTCTTCAACTGTAAACGTGTTATTCTTTATTTTATTACTATGGGCAGAGGCGACCAAATTTAAATCATGATTGACAGAGTAACTGACACCTCTGGGTAGCCATTGAGCGAACGAGCAATTACGTTGTCTACGTTCACGTCTACCCGTGTGTAACGTTGTATCTCTAGTCTCGGATCTAATATTATTTTATTAGATGTGAGGGTCAGAGGATCCCTATATATTCTTTAATGGAATAATATTTCATAAAGATGACCCTCCAATAAACTTCAATAATCTCCTATCGAATCACAGCCCCAACATATTATATGGGGGTCACTGTTCTTCCCCCTTACACGTATAGCTTTATATACCCATTGACAAATTGCTTTCATAACCTCTTTGTCTTATTGATTTTTTTATATCTCATGATATTTAAGTAATCTACAAATAATTGTTTTATTGACCATTGATATTAAGATATTGTTTTTCATTATATTATAAATTCCTTATACAGGGTGACTGGCGATATATGTGAAAAAATGAAGTAGGTTGTTCTACGCCTCAGGGTCTACAAAAAACGCTATATAAACCATGGGTCAAATCTTAACCGTTCTCCCCCAAGTTTAAATTTTATGATTATTTTAAGATCGCATGCATTTGCTTATAAAAACACTTATTGCTCCAAAAGTATAAAAGCTAGAACAAAATCTTTGATTTCGTTGTAAAGCTGACAACATTTTCTACAAGTAAAGTATAATTTTAATTTTTTTGCCCTCAAATTACATGACAAAATATTTATACAAATTATATTTTAAAGAAAAAATATAAAAAATCATTTTCTTTGTGGTTCCATAACTTTGAATAAGACAGAGCTTAAACTATTCGGACTTCAGGAAAAACTTCCTTATTTCCTAAATTTTCGATTAATATTAACATCATTAACCATTCATAAGGTGGAATTTTTAGTAAACTTCGCTGAAAGTAAAAAAGAAACATGTTTATTGCTGTTTTTGTTGACATAAAGGTGAGTATACTAAACCAGTCTTGCTTTTTTTAATATATGTTTTTAATTATTTACTCACCCGCAAGTCTACAATAGCAACAATAAACACGTTTCTTTTTTACTTTAATCGAAGTTTACAAAAACTTCTGCCCTATGAATGGGTATTAATATTAATATTGATCGAAACGTTAGTAAATAAGGAAGTTTTTCCTTAAGTCCGAACAGTTTAAGCTCGGTTCTATTAAGAGTTATGAAACTACAAAGAAATTTATTTTTTATATTTTTTCTTAAAAATATAATTTGTATAAATATTTAGTCATGTAATTTGAGGGCAACAAAATTAAAATTATACTTTACTTGTAGGAAATTTTGTCAGCTTTGCAACGAAACCAAAGATTTTGTTCTAACTTTTATACTTTTGGAGTAATAAGTGTTTTTATGAGCAAATAAGGAATGTGATCTTAAAAAAATCATAAAATTTGACCTGGCGGGAAAACGGTTAAGATTTAACCCATGGTTTATACAGCGTTTTTTGTAGCCCACAAGACGTAGAACAACCTACGTACCTTCATTTTTTCACATATATCGCCAGTCACCCTGTATAGGTATAAAAAAATTAATTAATTCAAGTTTGAAATATTCATTTATTTATCGAATCTTTAGTACGGAAACTAATTTAATTCCATTCAATTCAATTATATAGCTGAAGCCCTACAATGCAGACCTATTGATTCTTGTAGAATAACATAATCAAAAGCTGTCATTCTCCACAATCAATATTGCCTTAGTAAACGTATTAATAAAAAAACATCTAAACATTTTTTAAAAGAAATAGATGACTTTAATACAATAAACAAACTTTTTTTTTTATAAATGTAATAATAAAAATAAATTAAATAGTTATTCTTCATATAGTAATTATTTAGATACGAATGTTAATTATAAAAATTAGGGAAAAAATAATCATTTATATTGTTACGGATGTACTTACAGAGTTGCAACAATTCTATAATCATTTCTTTAATGTTATTTTTATTTATATTTTATCAATATAATTAAACTAGGTCTCTTCTATATTTGTATCTTAATCTTATCCGATAACTATAATATCTGCAATCAAACTAGGTAATTATTTTATTTGCATATTTAATAGATATAATGAAATTTCTCTTGCATTGTATACTTTTTTAATGTATATTTCAAAGTCTTTAAAATTGTTCCGCTTTTGATAATATTGATAACGATGAAATGTGTTTTTAACCTAATTATTTTGTCTCGTATCTAGAAAAAAAATAATGTTTTTTTGTTTTGTTTTTACAAAATAGGAACAATACATTTTTGTCTAATCTTAATTTGTGATAATTTGTAAAAAAAAAAAAGTGTTTTTTTTTTGAGAAATCATTTTAATTAATTATTACAGTCTATCTTAACTATGTGTTTCTTTTCTTTTTAATAATAAAATAATTGTTTTAACAATTATTTTCTTAATCTTATTAATTTAATCACCTTTTTTTTCGTCAGTTTTAAAAAAAGGTGATTACATATTTTTGTATATTTATTTAAGAATGTAAAATTATATGTCTAATAAATTTATTTTATATATAAGTTAGTGTAACTAAATTATCTCCATGCGTGAATGCGATGTTTTTAGCATTATATATTGTATATCCTGTAATTTTTAAAGAAACTATAGGCATATCTTGCCCACTCTTAGAAATGAATGGATACTTTTTAATTAGGAGCCCTTCCTAAAAGTTAGAGATGGATGGAGGTGGTTAGAGGTGTTTAGAGATGGTTGGAGGTGGTTAGAGATGGTTGGAGGTGGTTAGAGGTGTTTAGAGATGGTTGGAGGTGGTTAGAGGTAGTTAAAGATGGTTGGAGGTGGTTAGAGATGGTTGAAGGTGGTTAGAGTTGGTTGGAGGTGGTTAGAGGTAGTTAAAGATGGTTGAAGGTGGTTAGAGATGGTTGAAGGTGGTTAGAGGTGTTTAGAGATGGTTGGAGGTGGTTAGAGGTAGTTAAAGATGGTTGGAGGTGGTTAGAGATGGTTGGAATTGGTTAGAGATGGTTGGAGGTGGTTAGAGGTGTTTAGAGATGGTTGGAGGTGGTTAGAGGTAGTTAAAGATGGTTGGAGGTGGTTAGAGATGGTTGAAGGTGGTTAGAGTTGGTTGGAGGTGGTTAGAGGTAGTTAAAGATGGTTAGAGATGGTTGGAGGTGGTTAGAGAAACCACCTCTATCTAGCCACTCTCTCTAGCCACCTTTAACTTAGGGAGGGCTCCTAGTTAACAAGTCCCAAAGAAAGATATTTATGTAAAAAATAACAGAGATATTCCACATTTCCGAGAGAACTGTATGCATCTAGTAAATTAGGACATATTATGAGTTATAATTACGTGTTTTTTTCCAGATATCAACTTGATATTATAATGGTTTTTTAAAAAGGATTAAGTCATATCATCTTTACTTTCTACTATCAGGTTATCAGAAAGTATCAAGTTAATGTATTAGTTTAGAAGCCTTGTTGTGACTGCAATGTTTTGAAAATGGTTTCGTCGGTTTCACCGTGGGGTTTCAGTTAGTGTGGGTTTACCGCATTCTAAGGGGGCGACCTAATGAACCAGAAAATCTGCTTCCCTACCAGCATTAGCTCTCATATCTTCCCTTCCCTTACTCTTAAGGGGGGGATTTCAGATTTTCGAACCAACCACCCGTGTTTTAACTTCGTCAGCTTCTCCCCCTTTCGTTCTTTATACTTTTGAAACTTATCCGGGACATCTGCACAAATTTTGACTACCGTTGACTAAATAGTGTGTTGGATTTTTTTCATCGATATTTTTTTGTAGGGTTATACAACATGATGTAATACAATATTAATTCTACATAAGAACATCAACTGAATTGCTATGTTTACATTTTTTCTTTCCAAACTCGTTCTGACTCATATGCATTAGTAGATTACATTTCAGTTCGTCTTGATCCACCAAAGAAGACAATATTTAAATTTGTGTACATACCGACAATCCAAACTCACTGCCGAAATCATTTTCAAGGAAGGGCTTATTATGCTGTGAGTCAGTAGCGTACACAGAAAATTTTTTCGGGGGGGGCCCAACCTAATTTAACTTATATGCGGGTTTAGCATACCCCATAATTTATTTATAGTTGTAATTTCTCCCCCTTTTCAACACTCTAATTTCAATTTCTAACCTCATATTTAATTAAATTAAAATCCTATGAGGTAACACCTCACTATGTGATGTGATCGTTCTAAAGAACGATTATGTCTCCGATTCCAATAATTCCAAGACAGAAATCTGTTCCAGTTATCAGACATTTTTGATCCTGTTTCTGGCTGTTAGTCTGTCTCTCGCTCAATCATTACGAATAATTCTTAAAAACTACTCTTTCGATTTTAATGAAATTCGGATGGCAGTTAATTAACATATAAAAAGTCCATTGTTGGTCCTATATAAGGTCCAATCTTCTGGTCCCATTTCCCTCCACCACATTTCTCCACCTGCCACCATTTCTCTTCCACATGTGCACACACATACATTTATTTACACCTTATTTTCAAAAATATTCATCTGATTTTATAAAACTTATCTGATAGAAGCTCACAGAGTAATTTTAACTGTCTGCGCTATTTAAATTTTGGTAAATTTATACTTTAAATCATGTAAAAATCAAACCAATTTTGACTAATTTAAAAAAGGAGGGAAAATTGAGTAAATTTAACATGAATAAAGTATCAATATAGCAATATTTGAAGAGCGCAGACGGTTGAAATTATTCTTGGGTTCTGCGGGCTACTTTAAACAAACCATTAAAATTTCATAAAAATCAGATGAGTACTTTTGAAGATATAGGTGTAAATAAATGTATGTCTGTGCGATTGTGGAAGAGAAATAAATAGGTGCAGAAGATTGAAACTTATACGGGATCAGCAATGTTATAACCTGGCTAATTATGACCCACCATCAAAATTTCAATAAAATTGGACGAATAGCTTTTAAGATATGTTGGTTCGCAAAAATTGAAGGACAGGCGGACACGGGACCCAAACTGTACCCTGATGTTGAACAGATTTCTGTCTTGGAATTTTTGAAATCGGAGACATAAAAATTGTTCGTTCTTCAGAACTGTCACATATCTTCCGTTTTCTTTGGTAAGCTCGGAAGAAAAACATGATCCATACTGCAAAAGCAAACGTGGATTTGGAGCACATACGAATTTCAAATTTTTATCTAGAAAGAGAATTCTTCTCTAAGAAAATTAAATACCTATTGCAAAACAAAAGAATCATTCGCTCATTCGCTGGGTAATTACATGGGACATTTAACATCAAATGTTTTCTGAACGCTTTTTGAGTTTTTAGATTTAAATTTACTATTACTATGTAATATGAATCAGTTTTTTCATAAAATGATAAACCGATTTATTTATATTGCCTCTGTTTTCCCACTACATGTCGACCTGAACACTAGTCCGACCTGAGTCAGCAAGAGGGGAATGCCGCATAGACAATAGGACCCACGTAGCGTTCTACACACAATCCTGGTCCAAAACAAAAATTTGCTACTGAAATCCACAACCATCATTTTCCTGTTTAAGCCAGTCTAGTGTGCATATTTTAATTCAATTAATTTTATTCCATCGGCAAAAGTTCGAGTTGACTCGGGCCTCATTTAATTTAATGTGCTTAAGGCTCTACCGCCCTTTGAGGTTAGAAAAATCATTAAATTAAAAATTTATTGTTTCTAAGCAAGATATCAAAAATCTAATCACAGGCTTCATTCCTAATTTTAATTCTGCACAATTTGAGCCCTATTTCAACTTCCTATGATAAATAGTACAGGCGCCATTTCAATACAACGATAAAACTCGTTGTACTAAAATGGCGCCTGTACTATTTATCATAGAAAGTTGAAATAGGGCTCAAATTGTGCAGAATTAAAATTAGGAATGAAGCCTGTGATTAGATTTTTGATATCTTGCTTAGAACTAGTATAATTTCAATTTTACTTTTTTTTCTAACCTCAAAGGGCCTTAACACCTAGGCCGAGCCGGCAATCGGGTCTATTATTGAACGCATCCCAATTTATTTTTATGCATAATTTCCATCGACAAAATCGGGCCTACTAGCAATCAGGCCGATTCATTGTACTCATCCTAATCAATTCAATGCACTTAATTCTATAGCAAAAAATCCGGGCCTAGCTGTCAATCGGAACAGTCTATTTTTACGAATCCAAATTCAATTCATTGCATAGGATTCGTAATGAATTGAAGCTGTCCTATAATGCAACCTATGCTATTGAACTGGACTAAAACCACAAAAAAATCATTGAATTCAATTGGCGAAAAATCGGGCCCAGCTGAAATCGGGTCGATCTAGTTTAATGTTTTTAGTTCCACTGGCAAAAATCAAGGGCTAGACGGCAAATGAGCCGATTTATTTCATGCATCCTAATTTAATTCAATGAATCAAATTCCATCAGCAAAAATCTCGGTCCAGCCAAAATCGGGCCGCTATAGTGTTTAATAGTTTTAGTTTCATCGACAAATATCTGGGCCTAGCCGACAGTCGGGCCGGTATAGTGTTTAATAAATTTAATTCCATCGGCAAAATTCGGGCCCAGCCGACAGTCGGGCCGGTATAGTGTTTAATAAATTTAATTCCATCGGCAAAATCCGGGCGCAGCCGACAGTCGGGCCGATATAGTGTTTAATACATTCAATTCCATCGGCAAAATCCGGGCCCAGCCGACCATCGGGCCGGTATAGTGTTGAATGAATTTGATTCTATCGGCAAATCCGGGCCGAGCTTATTAAGTGTATACACACCATAAGATAATACTTAATTAATTCCTTTTATTGGAAAATATTTACAGCCAATTCGAATACATCTGTCATTACTGTGTTTTTTTGGTTTTAAGTGTATGGCGGGTCTTAGGTATGTAATCATTTCGGGGGGGGCCAGGGCCCCTTGGGCCCCCCCCCTGTGTACGCCACTGCTGTGAGTCATTATCAAATTATTAGTTACCAAAGTTCTTATTTGACAGCTTACAAGTGTGAACATAGTAAAGAAGTTTATAGCAGTGTATACTTTAAGTCAATATATACTTTACCATCTAAATTAATAGAAAGTAATTTATTTAATTGCAAAATATACTCTTTTAGGGAAGGTTATAATCCTTAACATGTTAGTTATAATTTATATGCTTCTATATTGATAAAAGCCGTACCTATATTTTATTTATTTATTTATTTTTTTTGTAGTATAAATGAGATAATATATTCTTTATTAATTTACTTACATGTATGTCTTAATTATAATATATTTCTATTTTACTTCATTGATAAACTTTATAATTTATTACTTGTGCTATTTAAAAAAAAAATGCATAATAGTCTTAATAAATTAACATAGAATTTTATTTATTTAATTTATTATGTATGTATATTTAATCCACGAATAAGATACGTCATCCTTGAGGGTACTAATTGATATTCATATTTACGTGTCAATAACTAGGTATTAATTAGTTCGTTATATAAATTAAAATTCATTAATAAAAGTCGTTAAATAATTAAGTTTGACTCAATTGTTGATATCAATTTGATTTATGACAGTTTGCTTGTAAGGTGATAGAAAAATGTTTTAAAAACAATTATTTAAGTCCCTTATACAACTTACGTCACCAGATAATTCTTATAGAAACATATTTGCAATTACATAGGTATACCTAATATTTTTTGTCTGCCATTGTCTTATTTGTTTTAAATTATTTCTATATTTATTTATAAGTTCTAATTTATATTATTTCGTGTTGCCTGCTTTTTTTCTACCGTATTCCGAACATGTTAGTTTAAGCTTAAATATATATATATATGGTGTGGTGTCTGTACATTAATCTGATTAGGCTCAAATTTTGTATTTACACTAAATAAGTAGTCCTGATAACGAATTTAAGTTTAGAAAAATTTGTGTCTGTTTGTCTGTGAGTCAATCACGGCCAGACCGGCTGAACAGATTTGGTTTTGTTGGTTTTTGGGTACAATGTTAAGCTCAATTCTGCGGGTGTTATAGGCTATAAAACTTTTTTCTAGCTTCCTATGGGGCGAAGAATGGGACTACTAAATAGATTTCAAAAATCTAATTTCATTTTTTATAAAAAATGTATTTAACTAAAATTGCAGATGAAGCTACTGACAATATTTTATGTTCTGTGGAAATTTCTGTAGGAAGAACTGTTCAATCGTTGTCAAACAATTTAGATTAATTTTTTTTTAAATAGTTTATAAATCATCAAGAAGACATTTGTTTATAAATCACACCTTACCATGCCTTAAACCTTTATAACATAAATATCACCACTTCTTTAAAACGCTAAAATAAAATCTTTAAGTGTGTATATGTAGTATAATTATTTCTAAATTATATTGATACCTGCCAATAGGTATTGCACAAAATTTGATTCCTAAAAGGAACTTAGGGAAAAGTAAGAAAAGAAAGAGAATTAAGTCCAGTCCGATCTTTTAAAGTTAGGAAGTTAATATTTGAGATATGGCTCCTATTTTGGATGTAAACATACAATATATTAATCAAAGATAATTCCAATTTTAACCCAGGAATGTGAAAAGACGCGGGGAATGCAGAAGGAAAATACCTCTGCTTTTCCCCCAAAGTTAACATTTAAGAATATATCTTCAGTAATCGGAATTAATTAGTAATTTGGGATATTTGCAAATTATATTATCAAAGGGGAGGGGTTATAGAATTAAGGGGAGGGATAGAATCTAGATATTCTCGATTAGGAAAATAATTTAAAAATAGTTTCTTGATGGTAGGTTTATAAACCCATAAAATTAAAAATAACACTCTGCAGCGGAGCAAGGGTATCCAGCTAGTTTAAAATAAAATTATTGAACTAAATATGACGCTGATTTGCATTTACAATTTAGAAGAGAAGCCATATTTATTTATAATTTATTGAATTTCTATCCCAACAATTCTTAAAATCTGCTTGATGGAATTTCTAAACCTAACTCTTTGCTTAGTTATGATTAATAGTATACTGGGTACACGAAAATTAACTTACTAATAAACTAAGTATATCTTAAAATTTAAAATTACCTGTCTTAATTTCACCTTTGACTTAATTACCTAATGATTGAGGTTCTAATAATTTAATAATCATTATCTTTTTTTTAAAACAATGTGTACTTATTTAAGTTATCTTTATTAGGTTAACTATGAACTATTAGTTTTAACTACACATACTGGTCTACCCGTTAATTACTTAAATATAATTAGCAAAAAAATAATACCTTTTTTTACAGAAAACAGTTATTCATTTCACCTTATCTTTTAAAACATTTCCTGTTAGAAAATTAAAGGTGTACCTCGGTAATATATGGTTACATATAGGTAATTACCTGTTATATTGTAATATTACTTCTATACATACAATAAACAGGTTATATATATATATATATATATATATATATATATATATATATATATATATATATATATATATATATATATATATATATATATATATATATGTATATTTATGAAACGCTACATAGATATTGATTTTAACGGCTTTGTATGTCGTTGTGCTAACAAAGTATTTATTTTCTCGCTCATTTACAACTTTTTATAAAGTTAACAATGTGGGGTCTCTTTTTGTTTGACAACACCAACGCGTCTCCGAATTTTTCTTATCTTACCATTTTTTTTTTTTATTTAACCCGCTCAATTATATTTTAAAATGAATATGTTTTACCTGTAAAGTTCTTAAATATCGTGCAAGGAAGTTAAAATATAACAGGAGATAGTTTAGTTTTCACTTATATTAATTGTAGTACTATATTTCGCCGATAGATGTTCTAAATTTTATATAAAATGATATCAGAGCTCCTAGCGGACTAAATGGTAATCAAAATGGATTAATGTTTCATTATTTTGCACCTCCATCTACTATATCAATTAGACAAATGTATATTGGCTTTCTACATAATGAAATGGAGAAAATAAGTATTTATATATATATATATATATATATATATATATATATATATATATATATATATATATATATATATATATATATATATATTAATGGTTTATTCTTTTATCTACGATTGATACGAAATATAAACATGTTATCTCTGTTTAGATGCGTAGAAAGTGATTCTTTTCGTAGTTGTATTCATTGCGCATGCGCGTTCATAATTCTTCACCTTAACGCACGATTAGCGTGTTTGTTTACATTTAACAAAATTAATTTGCTGTTTGTTTAATTAAAGTGACTGTTTATATCGAGTTTTTAGTGAAAAACAATGAGTGATTTAAGTGATTATGATGAAACTGAGGAGAATAATATTCCTCCGAAATAATTAATTCGGCACAAAATACAACTTATAATATAATGAATTAATATCATCTTTATCAAGAGAGAAATGCGAACTTACTGACAGGAAGTTTTTTTTCTGTATTTATTATTAAAAATCCAACAATCGTAGATAAAGTACGGTACGCAACTCGTGCGAAAAATGCATTTTGCTTTGCTCGTGTGGTTTCACTACCCTTGCTGTCGCTCGGGTGCAAACTCCACACTCGCATGCAAAATGCTACTTTCCGCACTAGACGCGTAATGTACTATTTTATAAGAATGTGTCATACTTCAAAACACCTCGATTTTTTGTCTGTATTGCTTACCCTAATAAGTAAATCATTTCTCAGTCTCAGCTCAATTGGCAGTGTTTTTATAGAACACTTT
Source organism: Gerris lacustris (assembly GCA_951217055.1). Lineage (NCBI taxonomy): Eukaryota > Metazoa > Arthropoda > Insecta > Hemiptera > Gerridae > Gerris > Gerris lacustris. The sequence goes on from OX578278.1 coordinate 76,886,953, forward strand.
ATCTCTGTCTACGTCTTCTTTTTAAGAATGTGTCTATTAAATTAGATATATTATAATTTTTTTTAGTTATTAAATTTTTTTAAGTATAAATACATTTTTATTGGACGAATTTCCTTTATAATACCGGCTTTTTAATAATTTAACATTTTTATAATACTTTATACTAGGCATCGCGTGGCTCTATCATTGAAGCGAGCGTATTGTAATGAAATACTGAATTTTGAAATTTATTAATCATGATGAATGTCATAGTTGAAGATAAGTGGAAGAGGGGTAGGGAAGAGTGGGGGTACTCGGTACAAAGCTTTACTTCCTAAACAAACCATACACTATACGGCTATAACAATCTTCACCACCCGCGGTAGCTTTTAAACAATTATTATAAATGTATCTCGTCACTACGCAAAGAATTTTGCTTGTATCAAGTTGAAATTTTGCATACCTGTTTCAATTGTGCATTAGATGGTGTATATGAAGTTTTATTAAAATCGTTTCGTTAGAACGTAAGATATCGGTAAAAAGGTTGTTTTCTCTATTATAAACGTTTAGGTCCGCTTTAATAGTTTTAGCGATCTTTATTAAGTCATAGCGGTGTCGCTGTTGGTTTTAGTAAAAAATGTTATTTGAAAAAAATGTTCGTCTCATCGAGTAGATGATGATGAATCTTTTCCCGTCCTGAAATTCCAATTTAATTTTTGTACCTCTCGTTTACGCGAGCGTTGCGCGCGAACTCATGGACGGATCACGCTGTCCAACGAACTTAGCCTGAGTATTAGTAAGAGGAACATGTATACCAAATTTCAACTAAATCGGGCAACTTTTACTCAAGTTATCGTCACACGCGTAAACGTTACTGACAGACAGACAGACAGACAGACAGACAGACACGGAGCATATTTCGTTGAATGTAGGAAGCTCGCTACGCTCGCTTCAATAATTTAAGAAGAAAACCCTCAAAAAAAGGTTGGAATGTGTTACCCTTTGTACTTAATACAAGGGGATGGATGACTGAAAGGTGCATTTACAAGTAAAGGTGTTTTGTCAGTCTGTATATTTAAGCACGTCTAACTTAGTTTTAGGGAGGTAGTTACTTTAGTCTACCGTCTCCCTTAAATCTAAATATCCTCCAATGAGGGGAGCAATTCCCATCCCCCCCTATTTAATTCTATCCTTGTATAAAGGGTGAGCAATAACGAACAATTGTAAATCCTATTTACCCTTACCGGTTAGTAAAAAAGTAAAAAGGGTGTCGAGTGCTAACGCCATTTTATCAAATATGGCTGACAAAAGCTTATTTAAATACTATTTTTATTAAAACAAATTTAATTTGTTGAAATTAAACAACTAATCCATTTCATATCAGCAATTATTTATTATAAATGTATTTATTATACATTTATTTATAATAATTAAGGATAAATGTGACACGCGTAAATTTATTGTCATGAAAATTATGAATAATGTCTTTTTTTTAATTTCATTAATTTATATAGCCTCTTATTTTATCTTAATTCTGAATTATATTCTGTCTATATTAATATATTGTTTTCTTTTATTTTTACTGGTCTTATATTACTTTTCTTTGTAAGTTTCATCCCACACCTATTACCCCAATTTTGAACCACTTCCCGTCTTTCAATCTTCCCCAAATTTTGCACATCAAAAATATTTAGGTGAAGAATACAGAAACCAAAAAAAAAAAAAAAAGTTGAAAATAAGACCAGTTTTTAAAAATGGTATTTTTATATTAATTATTCTATTTTATTTTATTAGTTACTTAGCAATAAATGTATTTTATGTTACGGTATTTTTAGACGCAACTTGTTATAATATTATTTGTTTTTTTTGTTTTAGGTAATGACATTTAAAGATTAACTCAACTTTATTTGCAAACTGAGACTAAAGAATTTGTTGCTCACACTTCGTAACTGGTAACTTATATATTATACGTTTATATCTAATATTTTACACTTTTTTTGTTATTTGAATATAAAAAGTGAATTATCGTTTCTGTTTTATATAGTTTATAGAGTATATAGTTTTATATACTGCATAAAGATATTTCTATTTTTCAAGTATGCAACACTAAATTTTATCATATTATTTTTTTAAATGCTACTATAACACCATTTTTTTTAAAGATTACTTACTGATTTTTTATGAGAAATTAAAAATAAAATAAAAATATATATATATTTATACTTTTAATATATAAAAGATATTATTCGTATAAAACATTGATTTATACTTTTAAACGACAAATAAATTAAGCACAACCGTTTAATATAACTTTGTTATTATGTATTGAAAGAAAAAGTCTTTCCACGTAAAAACAATTTTACGTGGAAAGTCTTTTTTCTTTTAGCTCTTAATGATGACCTCCACTAACGCTTCATATCTTAACTTTGTTAGTATAATTTTCATGAATCATAATCATAATTTTCTGGCTCTATATTAAGTATATCTATAAAATAATTAAGTGAGTACTCCATTTGTTTTGTTTTCTGGCGTTCCAATGAAATAGAAACCTGTTTGTTGTTATGTTTTTCTTGTTCACCTTTGTGTACATGTTGATTTTCCCTAGAGATGAGATTAGCTCAGTGGTCTAGATGTCGGTATCAGTCCATCAATAACAATTCGTTTTTGTTCTCTCTTGATTTGTTTTTTTGTGTTTTGTCTCTGATATATAAAAATCTTGTATGGTTTTTACAAGGATTGATTAAAAACCTCACTTTAGTTTATTGGGAAAATTAGAAACCATTCTAAATCTTTTTTTTTTTTTTGGAGGGGGGGGGGGGGGTGTTTTAAGTTTTTATTTCATCTGTCGTGGTAGACCTGTATAGTTGGGAAAACGGCTGATTTGTTTGATTTGGTATACTATCTATACATTCGTTGGGAAAAAAAAGATGTTGGATTTAAAATGTAAAATTCTTTTGTAGCAGAGTTTTAGAGGTTTTTTTTTGTGTATGTTTTAATTGCTCTAGGGATTTTTTTTTTTTGTTGGTTAAAAAAAAAAACCTTGGATGTACAAAAAAAAAAAAATTTAGGAGTGATAACGAAATTTTCGATTTTTTTTTTAAACCGTATTTTGTTTGCATGTTATCAATCCTTCTACTGATAAAAAGTCACTTTGGAATTGGGAAAATATCATTGGTTTATCCCTGAATAGGATTGGTTGGAGAGAAGGGGGATGTCGCGTGTGATTTGTGATATCCCTTGAGGGAGGTTTAGAAAAAATCGGTGGAAAAAAAATAAATAAAAACAAACACCTATATATGTATGCGAAAAAAAACCTTTTTTAACGTTTTTTTTCCGAGAGATCTGCAACGAAGGGGGTGAAACATGGCCGGTCCCTGATTGCCAAACTCTGATTATCATCCCTCTATATATATATCCAGAAAAAAAAACCAGACAGACCAATAAAAATGCTTCCCGCCTAGATGTTTTTTTGTTTTTTTTTAACAAGCGCCCAGATTGGGTATTGGGCGCGGATTCGTTACGTTTTTAAAGCCCCCTATCCCCTTCAAATCCTTAACAGTTTTGGTTCAAATATCTAAAACAAATACGGTTTTTTTTGTTGTTGGGCGCACCATGCCTCAATCTACATCCCTTCGATATTTTATGGGATTTTTTTCCCCAGCTTTGTCTGCGTATAAATTTTAAATTAAAACGGTAAAAAAAAATGTATCTGAATATTTTATAGGTTTAATTCGGGTTTTTAATATTTTTTATTAAAAAAAATAAACCTTTAATTATTTATTAAATGGAATTTTTAAAACAATATGCTATTACCAAGAAAAGTTCCAAAAAAGGCGAATAATATAATATTTACTTTAAGCACTCTAATAATTTTGTGTACCACATCACAAAATTTATATATATATATATATATATTATTAATATATAGATATTTAAACGACTTGTAGATAACAAAATGGATCTTCTTGTAGTTTCTATACCTATTTGTTAATTGAATTTATTATTAACAAAAATTTATCCATTTTGTGATTTATATAAAAGTATATTTTACACGTTATCTTTACACAGTGGTCGATGTGTAATAATAAATAATTATTATCATTTGACAAAAAAAAATGTGCTGCCATTTAAAAGCTCACGAATAGAAAATTTCACTCAAAATCATCTAAGTTTTAACTGTTTTAGAATATTTTTGCGTTGGTAAAGAATTCTCTTAATTAACTTTATTTATTCTTGTATTAAACCACCCTTTAGTACAACAAAAAAAAAAGGAACATTAATCCTCTAATTAATTTTATGGCTGAGAAAAAGCTCATGTTGATACAGTTAAACGATGTCTGTGAATCCTGAGGGCATTTGAAAGATAACTATCGAACGAACTGTTTCCGCCGCCAAGATATCTTGCAACTATATTGTAATTTACTCGTTGTACTTAACGTTTTTTTTTCTTAAGTAACAATATATTCAAAGATCTTGCTCGATGTGTACAGTATTTTTTTTTTGGATATGGGTTCTAATCGTGTAAAAAGGTATAAATAATTAAACATTTTTCAAAGCGGAAAGATACAAAAGTTTAACAGACCGTAGTATATCTTACATTTTTTTTTTGTTGTTGTTCATGTTTATTAATTTTTTTTTTTTTCGTTTTGTTTATCGCTTGAGGGGGTGTGTTTCAGTGATGGTTTCATTTTCATAATTATACTGAAAAACTTTTAAAGCAGGTGGATAAGATCTGGATATTTGTAGTTCGCACCTCGGCCACGGCTTCCCCTCTTACTCGAGTTCTGAAGGAAGTTAATGGTTTAACCACCCCTTAGCTCTGTATTAATAACACGGTATTTTATTACCTTTACTAACCACCTATGATTAAGTTGTCAGCACGTCATAATACTGATGTAATCAGTATTTTACATAACTGTATAACCGCAGGCATTTCCACTAATTGAGGGTGTAAACTAACTAATACCTTTAGTGACTGCTCTCATAAATTTTAGTCTAGTATAACATTGCCTTGTTCATTGATTTGAGCGCTTTAACATGAACACTCGTTTCCAATACTTTATATAAAACGGTACTTGTTAATTAGGAGCCCTCCATAAAAGTTAGAGGTGGTAAGAGATCACCTCTCTAGCCACATCTAACCACATCTAACCACTTCTAATCCCCTCTAACCACATGTAACCACCTTAAACCCCCTCTAACCACATCTAACCACCTCTAACCACCTCAAACCCCCTCTAACCACCTCTATCCACATCTAACCACCTCTAACCACCTCAAACCCCCTCTAACCACCTCAAACCCCCTCTAACCACCTCTAACCACTTCTAATCACCTCTAACCACTTTTAATCACTTCTAACCACCTCAAACCCCCTCTAACCCCCTCTAACCACTTTTAATCACCTCTAACCACTTCTAACCACCTCCAATCACCTCTAACCACCTCCAACCACCTCTAACCACCTCTAACCCTCTCTAACTTGTAGGGAGAGTTCCTAAGTAACAAGTACCTAATACAAATTAAAAATCTCTTTTCTCTATAATTTTTGTTGAAATGTTAATATTGTTTAACAATTTTTAATACAAATTCCGGTTTTATTTTAAAAATGAGATATTTTGCTAAAGATTTTATGTTAATTGATTACTATTTAATTAATTATACTTTTAAACTAAATCAATTTATTGTTTGACTTATCAAAAAAAAAACCGGTCTAGATGATACTATCATTAAATAGAAACCGGATTGGTATTTGTCTTAAATTTGAGCCCAATTTGTTATTTCCTGGTGGCTTAAAATCGGGGTTTTCTAGTCTTTATTAACTAACTTCCAACAATAAACTCAACAAATTTTATTTCTCTTGATAGTTTATTATTTTTCTTTTATTTATTTTTTTTTTTCTTTAATAAATAGGTAGGTATAATTTTATTGTATATTATTTGAATATTAGTATTAAAAAAATAATATAATTGTATAATTATTTTGATGTTCCTATAATTTTTAATTTTGATTACAATTACAACCTCATAGTTACATAATAGATTCACAAATGATCCAGATATTAATTCATCTAATAAAACCATGTTTTTATTTGCTAAAATTAAAAATATTCATTTCAGTATTGAGAGATTTTTGGACAAATTTTAGCACTTACTTTATTTTTCGTACAAAAAAAAAATTAAAAACAATGAATGCTTGCATAATTGAAAAAAATCAATCTTTGTGTCAATTCTCATTTGGTAATTAATTAATGTCACAGTTATATAATGTGAATGTCATTTCTCTTTCTGCTTTCACCATTTTATTAAGAGAAGAGATTTGAAAGACAGATATGTCCGTGGTAAAGTGCGGAAGCTGACCGAATAATGATTTAAATTTGATAAAGCTGTTTGTCAAATCGGATGACAGTTTAGACTCCCCCCACCCCTTTATTACCTTTCAGATACCGATCCTATAATAAATTGCTTTTTCCCCCACCAATTCAAAAAAGTTTTTTTAAAAAAAATGCTTTTGAGCTAAATCAGTATCTATTGAAATGAAATATATAGATAATTAATTAACAGTATTTCAATACTTTTATATAAATTTCTAAATTATTTTTTTTTCATTACTGTTTTGTATAGCATCTCTTTGTTGTATTATTTATAAACAAAAATATGCTATTATCAGTATTTGTTATATTTTTTATTGTTATCTACTAAACTAAACATTTTTTTATGAAGCATGTCTCTATTGTGACATGTTTAAAATATATTAAGGAAAACAATGATTTATATAATACTCGTATATACGTATGAATACTACGTACTTTATATAATAGTATATTATTATATTAATTTGAATACCTTCCTCCATCATGAAAATGTAGGTTTTCTCAATTATAGTAGTTGCTATAATGTTATTAGGGGCATTATTAAATAATATGTATCCCTGCAATGTGTTCATCAGAATTCAGCCCGGTTTACTCCGAAATGTCTTCTAGATATCCAGTCCGCAAAACCCGAAATCCCCCTCTATACCACTATAATTTCATATTAGATAATATACGAATATTTCCACAAAGCCTCTAGAACTCTATTAGAAGTAAAATCAAGCACCCGGAATTATAAATTTTGTCGATACTTAAGTTTTAATTATGTCATAATTTATTCTTAATAAAAAAAACAAACTAAGTTGTAAATCGAACTAATTGGATTATAAACAATCCAAAAGAAAGCGTTCAATGTTAATTAAATTAAACGCAGATTGATAATAAAAATGTAGAAAAAAAATATGGTCGGAAATAGTCATACAACGATTTATTGAAATGCCTTAACAGATGATATTAATTAACTTCATTTTTTTTTCTAAATGTATATTGGGGTCAGTTTAAAAGACGGGTGTTTTATCAAAGTTTTTATAAGCTTAGCCAGAGGAGATATGAAAAGAGCAGGTGATGACCCAAAACAATCGGGAACCACCTGAACGTGTAAATCATTGAAACCCAGAAAAGTTGTCTAACTTAGGTGGTGCTTTTTGTACCGAATGCATATTTCTATCTGTTATATATATGTTTGTTTGTGTACAAAAAAAGGTTTTAATAATTTGTTCCGACCTGTTTTGCCTTGCAGATAAAGGTAGGCGTGTTTCGGTGTATTTTAAGAGTTTCTAGGAGTCGAATAGAAAATAGGATAAAAAGTATAAAATAAAACTGTTTTTTTAATTAGGTGCACACAAATATAATCGCAATTAAACCATGTTTTATTGGCCCTGAGGCCCTTTTCCAAACGGTGAATTAAAGAGTTAACGTATTCCACTGGATAAAGATACGTATGGTAATTCACTGACAATTATTCTGAGCGGTTTACGTTTTACGGTGGGTGGCGTGTTCTATACGTTCCCTCGGACTCGCAGAGCATCAATTGTTATAATCTTTCTGCTTACCTCCTTCGATATATTATAATGTCTAGGTATAGTTTACTACTAAAAAAGGAGGAGTTTTACAAAATCCAATATATTTTTAAGACAAGTGTTTTCTATTCTCGTTCAAGATAAGCATAATAATACAATATTCTAAAGGAAGTTTCTATGTATATTTTACTTTGCTTACATACCATGAATGTTCCAAAACTTTATCTTTTAAGGTCTTCGTAAAGATACCCTTTCTATTCTCTACAGCCTTTAATTGTAGATAGTGTTTTATTATATTGTTTTCAATTCTATTGAAACAACCAATCGTTGATTTACCTTTTAGATACTAGGCATCGCGTGGCTCTATCATTAAAGCAATAGAGTAAGTATTGAGAAAATAGATAATCATGAAATTGATAGTTAGAGTGATAGAAAGCCAGCGTGGACGTGTGGATTAAACCACGTGTGCTCGGCCATCACTGAATCATGAGTGGAACGAGACGGGGTTCGATTCCTCGCCGTGACACTCTGAATTATATGGCTCACTATTGATCACATCATACTCGCTTCGGCGGTACAATATACATATGTATGATGTGTGAAGTGGCTGGAACTCTCTACCGCGGGGCGTAAAAAGGGCCTAAGTGATGGCCTAATTGCAAGGTTCGAACAAGTGGTTCGTCCTACCCGTTCTAGTAGGGAGTACTAGACTACTACTACTAGAGTAATATTGTAGTAGAGAGTCTAGTAGTCTGAGAACCACCTTGCATTCTTACTATTTCAATAACCACACATCTCCTTTTCAACTACATATATGTATTATAAAATGTATCACTTCACAACACAAGAACTTCTGCTTTTATCAAGTTGAAATTTTACATGACTGTTTCAATTGTACTTTAGACGATATAGATAAAGTTTTATTAAAATCGTTACGTTAGAACGTAAGATATCGGTAAAAACGTTGTGTTTCTTTATTTTAAACGTTTAATTCCGCTTTAATTGTTTTAACGATCTTTTTCACTTCAAAGCGATGTCGCTGTTGATTTTACTAAAAACAGTTATTTGTAAAAAATGTTTGTCTGGTCGAATAGGAGAGGATAGTCCGTATTTCCCGTTCATATATTATTCATTTGCTATTGTAAAATAAACGAATGAATAGATGAATTTGATATTTTATATAATATTATTAATTTTTATCAACACTATTTATTTTGCTTTTTGGATATTCGTTTTGGTGTTTGAGCTATAAGTATTGGTTTCATGAAGCTAAAGTCGTATTTATAACATTTTAAGATCAAATCGAGTTAAGAAGTACTAAATCTTTGAAAATTGTTTATCTCACTTATTTCTTCGAAATTGGGAGATATATTTTTCTTCTTTTTTTTTTATCTCTTTCCGCGCTTGGTTCCCTATTGTTTTGTTTTTTTGTTTTTTGGGGGTGTGTTTGAGTGCTGTGAGAGCCAGTGGGTCTCCTCCCCGCAAATAACTGAGTAATACAGATTTAATGCTTTCACCATTTATTACAGCTGGAAAAAAAAGACATTTTTCCTAGAGTTACTTCGCCAACAGTCTCTAGAGACGAAGAAAAAAAAATCGTAAAAACTTGACCGCCGGAAAAAAAAAATTCGGTGGAAAAGCCCACACTTGCTTCGCGCTTAGCCCTGGGTACTTTCTCCCTTCCGGTAATAACTTTGAATAGGTCTGCTTCTCCGAGGAAAAGATGGAGAGGGTGAGTCGAAGATAATAAAAACTAGTGGTCTTAGAGGTATATATTGCTAAGAGCCCGAGAGTGCGGTTATATCATATAAGACATTATTATATAGTGGACCCTGGAGACTGGGCTGCGGTCAAGATATGTGGGGCCGGTCCGCTCTTACTTAGTTCTCCGCTTCCTCGTCCGGTCTCTACCGGATAATCAATATCGTTCTATCGGACCTCCCTTTTCTCTCGTCCCACTAACCAGTCTTTTCTTTCTCTTCTATCTTTTTTAAAGTCGACTGTTTCTCCAGTCAACACCTCACAAACATCTCAAATCGATCTCTAACCATTTTAAATCCTGATAATAAGATTTGTCCGTATTTTAAAACGAGACAATGTAAGCGCAGACCTACATACTTTATAAATTTTTTTAAATATATATATTTTTTCTCTTTTTATTGCAAACTTTTTTTACTTTATTATTACTAGTATTATTATTATTATTATTATTATTATTTATTATTTATTTTTTATTTTTTATTTATTTATTTTTTTTATAAACTTTCTTATCTAGGTCTATAGGGTTTAAATAAAGTAGTCCACTTTGCTTTTTATATGCAATATTTCGCCTCCTCTTGAGGCATCTTCAGACCTTAATTTTGCTTTCTTGTTTAGTAATTAATTATATAGTTTATCCTTATGATATTTATTTTTTATTTGATATATTTTAACAAAACAACGTCTCCAGCTAGCTGTGCAATACACATTGTCACTAATTTATTATTACTATATGTCAAAAACAACTAAAAACTATTTAATTTTGCATTTTCTCGATAAGAAAACCAGTTCTTTGCAAATATTGATAAGAGACTCAAAAAAGACGAGGATGATGAATTTTTTATTTTTATTTTTACACAAAACTCCTTATCTACAATTCCATACTCAAACCAATTTGGACCTATGGAATTGAGCTCTGGGGTAGCACCAAGCGCTCAAATTCTTATAGGATCCAATCCCTTCAATCAAAGATCCTTCGAAAAATCACTAACTCTCCTGCATACGTTTCTAATCTCACAATTCACAACGACCTCAAAATTCCCTTTGTACAAGACCTCGCTTCTTCCCGCTACACAAAATTCCATGAAAACCTAAACCATCATCCTAATCCTTTAGTCGAATCCATGGCTTCCATTCATATCCCCGACCGCCCTCCCCGTCGGCTGAAGAGGAGTTGGCCAAGAGATTTATTGCAATAATTATAATAATGTAAAATACCTGATAGGAGTACTATATCACTGGGTAGCCTCTCCTCTCACGATCAACCACGCTAATTAACCATTGTCATCTATGTTACTAATAGCAATCTTTTGCAAGTAGCTTAAAAAAAAAAAAAAAAAAAAAAAAAAAAAAAATTTACACAGAAATTTGTTTTTTTTATAGGTCCAAAAACCTAACCAAATAATGGTATCTGTTAATACAATTAATATCAGTTTTTAATATTATATTTATGTTCAATTTTTAAGTTTTTGGAAGTTTTCATACGTAGTTAATAATAATTATAATTTGATTTATATTATATTTATGTTAAAAATTGAGAATTTAAAATTAAAATATTGGACAAGAATACAACTAATATTTTTTGCTTCCGAGCTTACTGAAGGTAACAGAAGCTATGTGATCGTTCCGAAGATTAAAAATATTTGTAGGTCTCCGTTTTCAAAAATTTCCAAGACAGAAATCCGTTTCAGACATCAGGGAGCATCTTTGGTTCCGTGTCTGTCTGTCTGTTGGTCAATTTTTGCGATCAACATATCTTTTGGATATGATAGGTCATTATTTGCCCATTGTTGGCCACATATAAGCTTCAACCTTCTGCGCGCTAATTTGTTTCTCTCAACATCCGCACACACACACAATCATTTACACCTAAATCTTCAAAAGTACTTATCTGATTTTTATGAAATTTGGATGGTTTGTCGAAAGTAGCCTGCAGATGGCCCCAGATTAATTTCAACCGTTTGCGCTCCTTAAATTTTGCTAAATTTATACTTTAATAAATGCAGAAAATCAAAACAATTTTGAAAGTTTTAAAAAACGGGGGAATTTTAAATAAACTTGACAATAATAGGTTTAAATAGTATAAAATTATTAAAGTATATATTAAATAAAACGCGAGGAAGCTATGTGCCACACTAATTGGCAGAGTATTTTATTAATTAAACTATTTCATTATTTGATGTAAAAATATACTGCGTTATAACTCATTAAACATTTTACGTTACGAATTATGTTTAGAATATTGTTAATATAGTTGAGTTATTTGTTTATTGACTATCTTTTTGTTATAATAATAATAACAAGGGGGGTCAGAATCAAAATACTTTGTTTTAGTTACATCAATATAACTGTTGGGGAAAGCCCTTCAAAGATATGTCGATATGCTGTGTTATTAGGTATTATTATTTGTTTAACTGATGGGCCGTATGCCCTTGTTAATGCTTCTTATTGCTCCCGTAAAGTTACCCAGCCCTTAGTCGATTATTTACCAACAGATATCGATTACATCTTTCCATCGGTTTAGATGTTTGATTAATCAAAACGTGAACCCCCCCGGTGGTTTATATTTTGATGAACTGTTGTACGACACGCTATATCCACTTCGGACACTTCTTCACCACGTTTTCAACTTAATTCCTTTCCTAACACTCGGTTATATTTTATTTTTTTCAGTTCTTTATCCCCTCTTTAAACCGCGGAACTTGGTGAGAATAATAACCGTAGCTACGAAATGAAGTGTTTTTCACCCCTCTCTATATACCTCTTTACCAGAAGTTAATTGAATTCAATCACCGTATCCCTAAGCTCCGGTGTTAAGTTTCTTTTATACCGTAAAAAAAGTTTTTTGGGTGGAGAGTTTTTAAGGTTTTAATTGGAAGTTTACTGAAGATGGAACATTAAGATTATTTTAAAACGCCTACATGGAAAGCGTTCCAGAACACCTCATCTTATGTGCACCTAACTCTCACCAATTGATTATCTTATTTTATATCGTTTCCTTACTTAAATAAATCTCAACATATTCATTCATTTCAACATATCCAGCTTAGAATCTTTTAAACTACACAAATTTACTCCATAGTTACAACATAAATAAAACTAGGCTTTATACACGTATAAAAATAAAATTTATTTAAAAGGAAGTATCTAAAAGGAAGCAACATTAATAAACAGTTAGTTATTATCTCTCAAATACAACCAGGCCCGTTTTATACGTTCACTGCGCCCTGGGCACGTCACAATGCGCCCCCCCCCCTTCTGATCCTTGCCTTGTCTTAAGGCAGATCTGCACATACGATTTATGAGCTACAAATATGTTAAAATCATGCTTGACTCTATGAAAACACCTAATATATTTGGCATGTTTTGTATAAAATATAAATTTATTTTTGAATAAATATAGCCTAGTAAAATTAGACCAAAAACACGGCGTGCCTCCGATTAATTCGGAAAAAGCTGTAAATAGTTTTAATCCACTTAGGGCATCCCAAATAAGAGTAATATAAGTTTGTGACGGTTTCTGAGGTGAGCTAAACTTTTGGGAGCTAAAAACGGCGTACTTTTGGCACTTTTCTCAGTTTTTCACTTAAAACATCTTTATGATGCATCGAAAAGAAAATTGTGTTTATAAAAGAAATTAAAAAACATTAAATTCTGCATCGAGTGCATTTTTAAACATTACATTTAGTGCAGCGGTTTGGTCACAATCGGCAGTCAAAAATAGGCTAATTTTACCATTTTGCCTGAAAAGTGTGTTATGCTCAGTTTTATACGCATGTTACTCAAAAATGGTTATTCCAAGTGAAAAATGTCATATAACTAAAGTTGTAGAGCATTAAATTATGCGTTCAGAACACTCAAAAGTTTAGCTCACCTCAGAAACCGTCGCAAACTTATGTAACTCTTATTTGGGATGCCCTAAGTGGATTAAAGCTGTTTCCAGCTTATATTATAACAGGGCTCGATTTTGGCACTAAGATTTGCACTAAGAATGTGGGTTTATGTCTAAAACTGCGTGAAATTCTGTTTTTGAACGTTTATTTTCAAATTTTTCCAATAAAAGAGGGGGGGGGGGGAAGAGGGGAGTTCCGGCACCTCAATTTCTAAAAATCAAGCACTGTGTATAAGTATATTATAAATAAGTAATATTTTTAATAAATCAATTATAAAGTATTAGCCTAGTAACATTTTTTTTGGTGTAGATTAATTCAGACCAACCACTGGAAGGTATAAATCTGAAATGGTCTAAATTGGTACAGGGTACGGGGTACAAAAGTCAGAATAGCATTTGCCCTTCATGATGCATGTCGTTGGAAAGCTCTTGAGTACAATTATTATTGTTATGTTCACTTTCGTCATGTTTTCATTTAAGAGTTGGGTAAAATAGAAAAAAATGCTTTTTAATTAAAAATTAGAAATATTACTATTTTTTAACCGATTTCAGCTGTTAATAAATAAAAAATGTTTATTGTTTAAGATTAAAATGCACGCTCAGCTTAATATTGCAAGCAGACAACTGCATTGAACACCTAGTTAATTAATACTTGGAAATCCCATATTCCATATTGTGTGCGATGTTAAAAAAGTGGGAGAAATGGAGTAAAGATGAAATGAGGAGTTAATAAGAGGTTTGGTTGTTTGATGCAGCGAGATGATGTGATTGATGTGTAATAAGGACTGACTTGAGCGGCACCATCCTGACAGCGGGTACAAGTTTAACACGCATCTGTCCATTCCACCGCGTCTTTTTTTCTCCCCGTACTATCCGTGTGCTCTTGTTAGGAGGTTCAAAGTGTCCACGGTGAAGGGATCGCCTTCAAACCGGTGCGCTGGATAATGGATAAATTGTAGAGAAGAAAAAAAAAACAAAAAAAAAGGCAACACTGAACCAACCTTTAAACTCTTTTATAGAAAAACATGAAAAAAAGAAAGGAAAGATCAGACATGCCGTACCGACAGTTCAACTCCGAGTAACATGATAAAATCTTACTTCTTACAAACTTGACGCGATAAAACTTAACATAACGCTGTTAAATGTATTTAATTGAACTCATCTAAACTATATTCATATATACACTATCCATAGATTTAACAATATAAATTAGAGTAACCTCATATGAAATATATTTTGCACTATTTAACTATAAATTATTTGTATTTTAAAATTGACTCAATTAAGCTCGAAGCTTATAATTAATTAACGTAAAATGTTCAAGAAAAAGTTTTATCTACGATTGATACGAAATATAAACATTGTATCTCTGTTTAGATGCGTAGAAAGTGATTCTTTACGTATACTTGTATTCATTGCGCATGCGCGTCTCATAGTTCTGAAGAATTCCTCTTCTTTACCACCCTAGGGCGGTAAAGAAGAGGAATTCTTCAGCTTTACGCACGATTAGCGAGTTTGTTTACATTTAACAAAACTAATTTGCTGTTCTTTTATTAAAGTAATTGTTTATATCGAGTTTTTAGTGAAAAAAATGAGTGAATCAAGTGACTTTGACGAAAATGTGGAGAATAATACTCCTCCAGAAATTATTAATTCGGTAAAAAATACAACTCAAGAATTAATGCCATCTTTATCAAGAGAGAGAGATACGAACTTACATAGAGCAAGTTTATTTTTTTCTGTATTTATTATTTAAATCTAACAATCGTAGATAAAGTACGGTACGCAACTCGTGCTAAAACGGCATTTTGCATTGCTCGTGTGGTTTTACTACCCTCTCTGTCGCTCGGGTGCAAACTCCACACTCGCATGCAAAATGCTACTTTCCGCACTCGACGCGTAATGAACTATTATTTCTAGTTTAAAAAACCAAAACAAATAACTTTTATCTACGATTGATACGAAATATAAAAATTTGATCTCTGTTTAGATGCGTAAAACTACATTTTGCTTTGCTCGTGCGGTTTTACTATACCCTAGCTATAGCTCGGTTGCAAACTCCACCTTCGCATGCTTACTCCTACTTTCCGCACTAGACGCTTAATGTACTATAATTTAGAATATAGCAACGTTGTTTTTGTTCTATTTTGCTATTCATTTCTAGTTACTAGCAAGTACCCGGCTTCTTTTCAAAGGACTTAGTAAAGTCAATTGCAGCCAAATTGATAGCTTTGGATAAGCAATATTCTCTATTTGCATGGGAATGTGTTGTGCGCCATTTCTGCCAACATTAAGCAAAAATTAACTAATAGGTTTAAAGACCTAGAGATAGAGATATCAAATGATAATGCTGTCTAACCTTAAATTATGAATATTGACCAGTTGTTTTTGTTCTATTTTTTATTCCTTATTATAGTTACTAAAGGGATAACCGGCTTCTTTTCATAAAGACTTGGTCAAGTCAATTGCAGCCAAATTGATACCTTTGGATAAGCAACATTCTCTGCTTGCATGGAAATGTGTTATGCGTAATTTCTGCCAACATTGCGCAAAAATTAACTAATAGTGTAATCACTTATTTGTGCCAAGTTTGGTCAAAGAATGGAAGAGAATGGACACATAATATATTATGAATTAATTAAAATTAGCATTTGTTTAGTAGCAATGTTATAATAGTGTTTTGTAGTGATGATAGTTATTAATTATTAAAATACATTTGTCAATGTGGAACTTAGAAATTATTTAATTATAATAGGTTCTTGAAAATGTTAAAATAATTTTGTTTATTGATTCAGGAATTCTTTTGTTTTTGTCTTGCCACAAGTTCCTGTAAAATTTTCTTTTAACATAGGAACTTATTGTATTGCTAAAAGAATCGGCGCTTTAAAAAAGAACATTACCCATATTCACTTCACGTTTAGGCGGCACATAAAAACAATAAATATAAAGGAACTTCGCATCAAATTGGTTAAGTTCATTTACAATTATAATTAGTTTAGAAAAAAAGAAGAGGATGGTTGTAAGAACAATTAAAGTTGTTAAGTACCGCGGTCGAGAAAACAATTTTTTTAAAAGGTTTGGGGGAAACAGTGTGGGGGCGGTTGAAACTTTTTTCGAAGTCGTAGGTCGGGAAGGTCTTAAGGACCCTTTTTCAATACGTAAGTAAGGAATAAGGACCTTTACTGCTATAAAGGCACAGGAAACTTCCTGGAACAGGAACAAAGGAATTCTACCTTAAAGGAATCGGCCATTCAAACATTAAGCGTATGGATTTTTAATGGTTTTTCGAGTTTTTTTTTTCTCTCTTGTAGAGTTGAAGTATATGGAGGACATAAGAGTATTGTCATTTAAGCGACATCTGATATATAATATTCAGAATGGGGGGGTGTGGGTTATATGCCAGGACATGTGCGGTTATATTCCTTGTCCGGACAAAAGAGCTCGATGTTCGTCTTGTACCTGAAGACTTCAGGTTAAAAAGTGGACCCAGGGCCACTCATAATTTTTCCCTTCTACATCTGTCCGCCTACACTAATTTGACGTCTCAGGATGAAAATTATTATTTCTTAAAGAAAGTATTAGGTTGCCCGCAATCTCTTCTTTAACATTGTCAACTTTTTAGACGTTTATAATGTCATATCTAAATCTGAACCTTCAGTATTAAATGTCCGTGTCAAAAAATGTCGTAAACAGAATTTGTGACTGGTCTCCATCTATTTCCTCTCAAGGATTGCTATGAAATCTTTGTGTGCAATATTTGTGTGTACCTACTTGGCCTAATAGGTTTTCAACATATACCTACCTACATTAGGAGGATTACTCTGCATTAGTATAATTGCAAATATTGAAAATAAGGCAGACATCGTGATTAAGATTTGACGCAGGGTGTTAGATTTAGAGGAAAATCTTGAGAAATTGAATGGGGGTTTTTCATCTTTCATTTCCTCTCTACACGTTTACAATATAAAGCAAACATTTTCCAAGAGCTTTCTCCTACTCTACTTCTAACGAAGTCGGATTCCGAGGGAGACCCCTTGGCGAAAAGTTTTTAATTCTAAAAAACCGACGCGAAAAGAACCAGTGGGGGATGGGAGAAGAAAATTTCTTGCTTTTTAACTCGACAGAGTGCGAGAAAGCTATGAAAGATAAGCTTTAATAAATGAAGGGTAAAAAGTGAGTTTACTTAAAGGAAAGGGTGTGTATCGGTTTGTGCAAGCTCTCTCATCCTTCCCTCGATTCTAAGAGACGGCTTAATCAGAAAATTGGAAGGGGGGGAGAGAAGATAAGAACCCCTCACCGATTTTAGACACCTCGGAAAAAGTTTCTTATCATTTCATAAATTCATAATAGAAGCTGCCGCTGGGGTGAATGAAGGCGTGGCTCTTCAATTAGAAGATTGAAAAAGATATTGAATAACCGTACAAAAGCAACATCTTCGGTGCGTGGAGCGCGATTCGATGTTTTTATGACGATCGTAAAATATATACTAGTCTGCCCCGGTTATTTCTTTTTATCTTTAGCTGTGTATTAGATATAATTCTCATCATTTTACTGACGTTTTCTTATCCTACATTTTCTTTATAAAATCCAATCATTGTATATTAACCGAAAGGAGGCAATCTAATTTCTTTTATTATAATTATAAATTATATTAATCCATTTAGATTGTTATTTCAAAAAGCAATTAGTCAAAGAAATTAATATGAAGATATAAAACAAAATCTATTTTTAGATACACCCTTTGATCTTAATGATATCATTATAACAAAAAGGGAATAATTGCGGTATAAATATTCAAATTTCACTTTGGAGATTTATACTTACAGATGTTGAGGCCACAATATCCAATCGATTTGTGCACCTATGACCGATGAAAGCTGGAAAATTTCCTAGACAAGATTATTTACGTTAAACGGAATTAAATCATTAAAGTTTTGTGTTCTGGTAGCGAAGGAGCCGTTATTCGGCATTGTTGTTGTTCCAGTTCATATACTGCAGTTTATATATGAGGTCGGTCTAATAATAAAAAGACAATCGGATCAATTTTAGAGGTTTTGGTTTTCGATACAATCCATCTCTGTCCAGGACACGTATAAGTCTTTTCGCTTTACTGATCATTTCCCCAAATACCGGAGTTGTAAAAGAGAAAAAAGGTTTTATGAATCGTGTGCCAGTTAACATCGGAATTGTTTAGAGGACAATTTCAGAGGTGAAATTACAGATGGGAGTTTTTGTTGAAGGACTAAAGATTTGTGGCCCTTGATCCTTAGAATCCTGGGTAATGGGTGGGTGTGAGGAGATGGTCCAGTATGGGCATTGTCCTGCGAGGAGAAACAGCTGCGGGGGTGGACACGGGTCAGGCCAGCTGACCCCGGTCTATTCACCACGGTCTATTTGTAGCACCTCTGACACCTTTTAGACAAACATTTCCTATCAGAGCACGAGCCTCTGCCACTTTGTCCTGTAGAGTACGTCAACCATTCTGCCGTTACTGTTTTTCGCACCTTTCCTCAAGCTTTACGTTATCGATATTAACCCAATCAACCAAGATATTAACAAAACATTCGCAAATACTTATATTATAAGGCTCATCTTTGTTGTATATTTGTGAAAAATTCCTTCCTGGTCATCGTATCTAGATGATCTTAATGATGCCTCACCGATTTTCTTTCCACCCATAAAGATGAAATGTTAACAAAATTTGTACCTAATGTATATATATTGTTTGTCTTATTGCCACACATGATATTATACCTTAATAAATAGCTAAGTAAATTCTGAGTCACGAAGAGGTTTAAGTCCTACGTTTCGCTGCCGTCTTCAGGGATGTCATGCATCGTAATGTTTGTACTTTGAAGCAACAAGAAATACTGACCGGAAAAGCAAACTATTTATTACGGGTCAACCAGCGGAAGCTTACGCACTTATAGGTACCTTGATTAGTTTCAGATATTGTGAAAACCACTCGTTCCTATTAACTGCCACTTTGCCGTTCGTTCCACTAAATCTTAAGAGATGACTTAAAAATAACTTGCTTTTTGGTACTACCGCACTTCAGCATCAGGTAGAATTTTTTAAGAAATTTCGAATAACCGTTGTGAAAAATAATTGATTACTTCTAATTAGTTCTAATAATTTCATCCATCTGCAATAATGGTTTGTTGGTGATAAAGTAGCAATTTAAATAAGATTAAGATTGCATTGTCTTTGTGATTTTTTATTGTTACGTTATGTTTTATCTTATACATTTCCAAAACTTATTTTGTAATAGTTTTAGGTGTCTTCCTATTGAGTTTATTAATGAATTATTTTAATTTGAATGATTATGGAATAATCATCAGTGATCAGTGGCACTGAATTCTTTTTATGGAGCTAATGGTCAGTTCCACTATACTTTCTTTAAACATTGTATAGATACTAACATTGCTTTTTTTTTAATTTAAATCGGTTGTAGATGAGATTTAAATGATAAATAGAGTCAGATGTTTTTCTCTCATAGAGTACTTGAGGAAAGGGACAAAGCACAACGTCTTCTTGACATCCTGACTGAAGGGATTCGTTCCAAATCCATTGACCATGAGCGGTCAACTGTTAACAAAACCATGAAAAACGTTTTGTCCATGTCCATATGTACTGAAAGGGGATTTCTACCCTCTTGACGAATGCACAGATACATATCCGCCTTACTAGAGGGGGAGAGAGAAGTTAAGCTTGGAGTGGGCGGCAGATGGAATATGATGTAGGAGGGGGCCTAGTGCGCAAGGCAGTTATGAATATAGCCTCCTTTCTATTGGTTGGCACAAACCCAGCGTTATGAAAGATGATATGAGAGATGAGTTTAGGGGCGGAGCTTAACTTCCACCAATGGGAGACCTTGTAAATATCTTCCCCTTCTCTTTTGTCCAGCGAACAAGGACTTGATCGTTAGGATGATGATGTAGTTAACGCGTTACCACTCCTTATTAAATAATCGTAGTATAAAGTATGTTTAAGCAGTCCATATTAAATCATTCACATATAAAATAAATACATACCTACTTAAGATATATATAAAGTAAGTTACCTATTGATTTTGAAACACCCCTTATCCGGCCTGAGGGACCAATTTTTGCCCTTGTTTATCTAAGCCTAATTAACTTGTTCTTGCCTTACTCATACATTTGTAAATAACCCATTAATAGTTATTTACTTTTTACCAAATAACCTACTTTATATTGGTATTTGCTATTTTTCATATTAAAAGTATTCGCTTACCTAAATAACAAGTGAAACAAGAAATAGCCGATACAAAATAAAAACTACAAATTGAAAATGGTTATAAAGCATGCTTAAAATTAAAAGACATTTTATAAAAAAAAAGGGGTTTTTGTATGAAATTAGAAAACATTGTTAAGAATGTTAAATGAATAATTTTATTACTCAATTTACAAAGGGTATAAGTTGTATTTAAAGTATAAAGTTCTTTGACTATAAACATCGTGTAACCTCTTTAAGATATCCAATATTACTGATAATCTGGATCTTTGTTTAGAAATGACATTTAAAAGACATTTCGATTTCACTTTCCATACGAAAAAAAAGAATAAAAATCAATGTTGCCTTTCCGAAGTAAAAAAAAAAAGAAGTTTTGTTTTGATGTTATTTTTTACTTTTTCTCTCTCATCAGCCTTATAGAATTCTTCTTGTTTTTGAGTCTGATGGATTCTGTGACTGCGCCTTCTTATCTCTATTGCCTTACAGCTTGTAGCTTCGAGATGCTCGGTGGAACAATTTTCGAAAGCTGGTTCCTCAATAAAAAGACCCAAAAATAAAACTCGGTTCCCGATTCTTTTCTGGGTTTCCAAACCCACGCGTCCTTCACCTTGGTCCCTCAAATTAATTTCGATGTCACTAACCTACCGTCACCCTCACTATATTATTTCGTTTTTTTTTAAATAAAATACAAAATGAATCCATATGTTTATTTTATATTTATTTTCTTAATTAACTCTTTTACTTTATTAATATTATTTTTATTTCATCTTTTTCAATAAACATCATGACTTCAGAATTCAATTAAACGTAACGATAAAAATTTAAATATCTGGCTTATGCTTGTACTTATTTTTAAACTGAAAATTACATTTATTCTTAACCTTCTTTTTTCCTTAATATTTCCAACCTGCTGCATTAAACTTACGCAGGGCTCATTACTTTGAGCACCTGCATCCTAATTGAACTAACCCATCATATATATATATATATATATATACTTCAAGCAAATATATATATATATATATATATATATATATATATATATATATATATATATATATATATATATATATATATATATATAATATATACTTAAAATTCTATTGATGGTTATTACTTCACTTAAACTTTGATTATTATTGGACTTTGCGGACTTCAGGTAATTTTAAAATGAATTCTCAGAATGATTGTAAATCGTCAATATAGTCATTTCATTTTTCGATTTGTTTTTCTAAAGGAACCCAAAATATTCAATTGGATAATGGTTCAATAAATTGTGTCGAAATACGTTTATAAAGTTTTTAGATTACATTTCAAAGTATAATGTTGCAGACATTTACTGATAACTAATGTATATACCTTATACTTTTTCGTTCTTAATTATTATTTTAGTTTATTTATGATAAAATCTTTTACTGTTAATATTAATACAATATCGATAAGCATCCAATATTCGTATTTAGTTATTTTATGATATTCGCTTGCAATATATTTAGTCGAAATAAATTTTCTTTATCATATTATTATATTTATAATTTTACGAACTCTCTGGACTTGTTAATATACTATTCGTATTAACAAAACCCGTTTTTTTTTTTTTTTTTTTTTTTTTTTTTAAAAGAATTAAGAAATGGTCAAACCTTTTATATGAAATAAATATTTTTATATTTTATTTAAAAAATGTTGACTCTTCTACTAATATATTACCTTATTATTAATATATTACCTATATTATATTGGTATATATTTTAATAGGTCGTCTTTTTTAAAAAATACCAGTTCTGTTTTGAATATAGGTAATTAATTACTTTACACTCATATCGAAAATTTATATTTATCTTATATACAAACCACACTAAAAAAAAAAAACCATTCACAATTCAAAAACATTTCCTTATTTTTAATTAAGAATTTATACTGTATTGTAGTTAACAGTAAACTAAAATTAACTTTATTATTGTCAGTGTGGCTGTATGATTGTTTTGGGTAATTTTTTTTTTTTTTAGAACAAAACTTTAAAAACCAAAATAAAAACTTAAGTGTCAATTAAATGTTTTGGAATATTAATTTGTCTCAATTAAATTCAGTCTTAATTTAATATGTGACGAGGATTTCCATTATATGTTATACAATTATATTAAATATATATAATTATATTAAATACATTAATCATTAAATTTTAGAAGTTTCCAAGTGTTCTATTAAGAGACACCAACAAGCCAACAAGAATAATTATAAACAACTCTTACCAAGGTCAGTAAATAGTAACTTTAAACAATAAATTTATTTTTAAATCAAATTATAATTATTATTAACAAAGGGAGACAGACAGAGAAAATCTTGATTGTACTAGGTATATAGGTACTAATTGGGTACTTTATAATTATAAGCGTTATTTCTCGGTCTAGTTCTATTATCGTAAATGTCTAATCCTAAGACTTGTGGAAAAATTGAAAGCTTAATTCGGGACTAGGTGTCGTTAACGACAGAGGAATTTATTCTCCATTGTAGCTTAGTTGGTCAGAGCGTCTGTACTGGAAATATAGGAGGCCCGTGGTTCGAATCCCGACACTGGAATCTATTTTTCTCTGTCTATCTCCCGTTGTTAATAATAATTATAATTTCATTTAAATTAAAATTTAAACTTACCGTAGTATGAATACTACCAAAAACTTAAAAATTGAATAAATGTCTAATTTCAGATAAAGTAAAATACAATTCAAATTCTATCATCTTATTCTAATCTATCTAGTTTATTTAAAATGCATATTAAAAGAAAGTTAAACGAAATCTTTACAGCATTTACATTATAATCTAGCCTAGAGTATTGATTTAATCTTATTTATAATTCATGTCAATTATAAATCCTAATCTCAAGTTGAATCATTAATGTAATTATTTTCCCCCCGTAAAACGTCATTCCGGTTCAGCGAACTCCTGACAAATTAACTTTTTTTTAATCAATTGGATTGACCACAGAATAATATGGGAGTGACATGGAATGGATATGAAAGCAGTAGCTTCTTATTAGAAGACAGGTGTTCTAGCGTGTGGGAGATGTCACTTTGAAATTACCCATATTGCCTCAAAGCTATATACATATAGCTATATATATACATGGCCTGTCTGCATGAACTTCTCCCTTCCTATATGATTTACAGTCTTAGCGACAAAAACAACTGTAATACCGCATGTAATATATATAATCCACATCACCTGCTCCCTCTTTTAGCTTCATATGTTATTAAGTATGTAATTGTGTTTCTTTATACGTTTTGTTTTTTTCATGTGGGCTTTATCAGTTCTTTGTTTAGTAATAACAATAAAGTCAAGTATAAATTAACTCATTTATATTTTATTTCGTTGAAATAATCTGCTGTGCTGATTTTATATTGATATTCATCTAGTGCTGATTGGTATTAATATTGATATTAATCTATTAGTACTGATATTGTATTGTAATCGATATAGTTCTGATTTCGTATCAGTATTAATCTGATGCTGATTAATTATTGGTATCAATCAATCTAGTATACCAATTTTATAAAGGTATATTAATCTAATGCTGATTTTATAATAGTATTATTCTAGTGCTGATTTTATAATGGCATTAATCTAGTGCTGATTTTGTAATAGCATTAATCTAGTGCTGATTTTATAATGGCATTAATCTAGTGGTGATTTCATAATGGCATTAATCTAATGCTGATTTCAATATTGGCATTAATCTAGTGGTGATTTATAATGGCATTAATCTAGTGCTGATTTTATAATAGCATTAATCTAGTGCTGATTTTATAATGGCATTAATCTGGTGCTGATTTTATAATAGCATTAATCTAGTGCTGATTTTATAATGGCATTAATCTAGTGCTGATTTTATAATGGCATTAATCTAGTGCTGATTTTATGATGGCATTAATATAGTGCTGATTTTACAATAGCATTAATCTAACACTGATTTTATAATGGCATTAATCTAGTGCTGATTTTATAATAGCATTAATCTAGTGCTGATTTTATAATGGCATTAATCTAGTGCTGATTTTATAATGGCATTAATCTAGTGCTGCTTTTATAATGGCATTAATATAGTGCTGATTTTACAATAGCATTAATCTAACACTGATTTTATAATGGCATTAATCTAGTGCTGATTTTATAATAGCATTAATCTAGTGCTGATTTTATAATGGCATTAATCTGGCGCTGATTATTTATTGATGCCTATATTAATCTATAGTGTAGATTTTGTATTGGTCCGTATATTAATAATATATATAGTGGCACTTTGGTTTTGGTATTTCTTTAGATTATTACTCCCCTGTTTTTTTTAGAATTTAAATAGATATAATTATTTATTCATTACTTCGTGTAAATAACTATTAAGTCAAAAGGATTTGTAGACAAATGTATACTTTGGTACAAAGGAATAACACACTTCTGTTTTTATAAGGAGAGTAACAGTCTAAAGAAGAACATTCCGTACACCTTCTTCAGATTGTTACTACCTTCTGTTTTTTATAAGGGTAGTAACAATCTAATGAAGTCCCAGCTAATTATATATTAAATCTAATCAAATGCTGATTGTATAGTGGGTATTAATGATTTAGATTGAATAGTTTTTGTAATGTTAGAGTTCAAATAAAAAAGTTGTATTGTTTAAATACTTAGTCTTGCGTTTCCTTTTACTAGGAGAAAGCAAGTGTAGCGAAGTTTAGCAATTGGATGAAAACTCTCAACTTAAAACAAACTGTTATATGCGCTTGATCCCTCTTTTCTTTTTAAGAGTTAAAATAACCATTCAATAAAATCTTTATTAAAATAAAACAATATTAACCACATTTTTTACTCTTCAGCATCTAAAACAAATTTTAATACATTGTATAAGTATATTAATTGTTTTGATGAAATTGTATTACAAACATCTTAATTTATATTTATTTAATTCAACTTTGTTGTAAATATTTGGAAATTGCATCTATAGACTAAAAAATATCTTCTTCAACTCTTGCCCAGCTCTCTAGTGATAGATAATAATAACAAAAAGGTATTAAGGCGATAGGTGATAACAAAACATATTCTTAATTAAATCTACAATATATTATGTAAAACGATTAATAAGCGAATAAGCTCACCAATCGTTTCTTGTTCTGCTTAGTGAACAGTTAGGGTTTACGCAAAATATTTCGCTTCATTTACTAACTAGGTTTTAAGTTCTTTTAAGTCAAGCCGCTTGACTCATTCAAACTTTCCATCAATCTCCGTCAAGGCTTGACTCAAGCATCAAACGAGTCAACCGACAACCTAGACTATCAATCATGTTTGACACCATTGCTTGACGCGATGTTTTGATCAAGCGGCTTGATCGTGTAGGGGCTGCTTATAGAGAAGGGTTTTGTTTCCAGACGAGACCGAAATATTTGCCGACACTAAAGGTCTGCCAAATTATAGTCCGATGCTAATATTTGATATTTTATAAATGACATCTCTTCGAGTTTCTTGTGTATTTTTGTGTGTCTATTTTATTAAAAACTGACTAATACATGCGACAACCAAAAAAACGACACTCTATAGTTGATAATGTGTACACACTCGTGACATATTATTGCTAAGAGAAGAAACTAAATTTTTCTCGAAATAAAGTTACCAGCAATAACTTGAGCCAGAAATTGCCTCAATGTAAATAGAAAGGCAAGTTGATTGCGCAATAAATGTAGCAATTTTATTGCTCGTGTATTTGAACCTTTACAACTATTTATTGCAAAAAATCAAGATTGCTTTTTTTTTATGTTTACTTGTTTTGCAATAACATTTTTATTTACATCATAAATATATGATTTACTGCCTAACACGTGTTTTAACTCTGGAGTACAGAAGAAATTTCCATCATGCAAAAAATACGGAATGACAAATGTGGCATTTTTAAATATCGTGCCAGGAAGTTAGAATATGATAGGAGGTAGATTGGTTTTCACTGGTATTCATTGTAGTACCATATTTCGCCGATAGATGTTCTAAGATTTATATAAAATTATATCAGAGCTCCTAGCGGATCAAATGGTAATAAAAATGGATTAATGTTTCATAATTTCACACCTTAAGATCCATCTACCATCTACCATATCCATTAGACAAATGTGTACTGATTTTCTTTATCCTTGACGGAACATTATTGAAATGTCGATTTGCCCATATCCATTATAACTCAACAATATATTATATATATATATATATATATATATATATATATATATATATATATATATATATATATATATATATATATATATATATATATATATATATATATATATATATATATATATATATAGGTAACGCTATGTTTTTCCATGAAATGAAGAAAATTAGTATTATTTTTTTTTTGTTTTTAAATAATGATTATTATTATAATAATGATATTGTTTTAATTTTTTGAAGTTTTTTAAAAGACGTAATAATTGTTAAGTAAATGAACAATGGATGGATATGACGGTTTTTTTCCCTTCTAGTTAAGTTCATTTGCCCAAGCCCGCATCAACTTACTGATCATGATGTAAGTTAATTCCAATGCTATTCTTTACTCATTAGATTATATTAAAAAGAAACAATAAATTAGTTTTAATTATGTACGTGGAATAGGATGCTTAACAAAAAAAAAAAAACTTGAAAAACCAAACGTATTATTAAAATGAATTCCCATGAGGTTGACAATTATATTTGGTTAACTGACCGTTATATATACACTTGAAACATATCCTGTAAAAATAGAAATACATTTCGGTGGTCATTACACACTTGAATATTAATTGGAATAATAAACATTTTTTATATGTAAAAGAAAAATTAATGTGAAAAGTTTTGTTAATTAACAAAAAAAAAACAACAATAAAAATAACTTTATACAATTGAAATTATTAAGTCAATTGCGTCGTGTCATTTTTTTTACCATAACTAGAAAAAGTAAAATATAAGTTATTTACGATTCTTATTGTTCGTCTTTTGTTCTTATAGATGAAGGTACAATCTTCTGCATCGTTCAGAGAAGAATCGAGCACGAAATCAAACTAAGAATAAATCAAAAAATGAATTCATCGATTGTTCATTACGCAAACTTAAAGGATATAATGCTTGTTATGAATTTCTGTTTCACAACCAAGTTTTTTTTTTCTTGTTTATTAAACTGTTGATTCTAACGAATTGTTAAGAAATCTCACGTGAGGTACTGAGGTACATAAAACAACCGAGTTTATTTTATTTCTTTTTTTCGACCTGAATATTAAGAGAATTTAAAACAATACTGGCCTTTTCCAGAAATAAAAATATTAGGTAAAAGAAAATAGTGTTTTTTTTCTTCCAAGCTTACCGAAAGTAATGAAAGCTATAAATTTCGTTTTAAAGAACAAAATTTATTTATGTCTCCGCGATTTCAAAAATTCCAAGACAGAAATCCATTTCAGACATTAAGGAACATTTTTGGTTCCGTATCTGTATATGTCTCTCCATTTTTGCTAACAATCATATGTTAAACACCTAACTCGTCCAATTTTAATAAAATTTGGATGATAGGACATAGGACACACAATTATTATCCTATTGTTGGTCCCATATACTTACTACTTACGTTTCAACCTTCTGGACCTATTTGTTTCTCTACCACATGTGCATAAAGATATTTATTTACACCTATATCTTCAAAAGTACTCATCTGTTTTTTTTTTTTTTTATATGAAATTCGAATAATTTGTTGAAAGTAATCTGCAGATAGAACCAGATTAATTTCAACCATGTGTTCTCTTTAAATTTTACTAAATTGATACTTTAATTCGTGAATTAAACATGCAATTTTGACAGATTTTTTTTAAAAGAAAACGAGAGGGAAATTAAATAAATTTG
This sequence comes from Gerris lacustris, assembly GCA_951217055.1. Taxonomy (NCBI): domain Eukaryota; kingdom Metazoa; phylum Arthropoda; class Insecta; order Hemiptera; family Gerridae; genus Gerris; species Gerris lacustris. The sequence continues at coordinate 76,915,622 of OX578278.1, forward strand.
ACAATAATAGGTTGTAAAAGCATAAAATCATTAAAGTATACGAAATAGGACGCGAGGAAGCTATGTGCCACACTAATTGGCAGACTATTTTTAAAAAATCACAATATCGTAGTGAATTTATTGCAAAGATACAAGTTGGTGAAATATATGAGTACTTACATATTTTCTTATATTTTTATTAGTCTTAATAATATATATTATTTCATATAAGACTAAACATTAATATAAAATTGCTTTTATAATACAATTGGTATTTCTTTAGATTGTTACTCCCCTGTGTTTTTTTTAGATTATAAATAACTTTGACTAAATAACTATTTAGACAAAGGGATGATTAGTCTAATGTACTTTGGACTTTGGGGCGTAACAGTCTAAAGAAGAACACTCCGTAACTCCGTACACCTTCTTTAGATTGTTACTCCCATTTTTGTTTTTTTAAGAGGAGTAACAATCAAAAGAAGTGCCATAAAAGTATACTCTTTATTTGCTATTCGACTGTTACCTATTGCAATTAAATTTATACATATGTGTATGTATGTATATAACTGTCTAATTTATTATAAAGTAGGTAATTTTAATTAATTATAGTTTTTTTTTATCATTTTCATACACAAAATGTTAACTTTAAAGAGGTTACCAAAAAAGATTAACTTATTAAGTATTTTCTATTTGTGTACGTAAAATATTAAGTACCTGCAGTTTAAGTTATATATAGAATTAAGGAGTGAGGTATTATTGTAAGGCTTATATTGGTGGTTCAGGTAGCTTCTTCTACATTACTAAAGTAAAACGAAATCAACTATTATTCATTTATATATATATATATATATATATATATATATATATATATATATATATATATATATATATATATATATATATATATATATATATATATATATATATATAATATCCATTCCACATACATGCATTCATGTATGTAAAGGGATAAAAAGGTATAGAGAGCAGTGTTTTAGTATTAGTATGGAAGATGGAATCTCCACAGTTGACCATTATTTCTCATTAACATACCAAAACAATATGGCTGCTTGAAACGAGTCACATCTTTACATGAATCAAGTCTCTGTGTTTCTTTAAAAAAAACCCTTTCCTTAAACAGAGAATAAGAAACATTATAAAAAGTTTCAAATTTAAAATACAAAACGAGTTGAAATGAGTTAGTTCTAAGTAAATATAAAAAATAAAACAAGAGTGAGAAATAAAGCATTATCTGTATAATTATTGGTCGTGAGAGTTAAAATCTTTTTTTCTTTTTTACGTGTAGAAAGGAGACGTACGGATAAAATTAAAAATAAAATAAAATAACATTGTTACCGGTTTTGTTTAGTTTTTTTTTTACAATAAAATAAACTAGACGAAGTAAATACTAAGCACAAAGCGCTCTATCCCAAGTGTACCAACCTTAAAAACCAATATTCTAAACTTTCATGTTATTTATATCCCAATCTATAATAAAATACCTAAAACATAAAATGTTTATGGTTTACACATAAATATATTTTTCATTTTATCTATCAAAATAAAGAACATTTTCATAAAATGTTCTACCTTCTTTAGGAACATTAAAATATAATTCTTTTTCATATAGAAAAAGTTTTTTTTTTTTTAAAAAAAATAGTATCTTTTTAGTGATTTTTCCGCTTATTCATATCATTAAATCAACTATATTAAAATTATATATATGTATGTATAAAATTCAATAATATAATAATATATATATATATAAGTTGATACATATTTTATATTTATAAATTCATTTATCATTCATAAATCACAGAGCAGGGGATGATTTTGACTCCAATTAAAAACTATAATTACATTTATTCGTAAAAGAATGTGACAGTTGTGTTCATGTTTTGTCATATTACTGAATAGTAATTAATTAATTAAAAAAAAACAATAGAACAATGACTAATTTTAATTATTATGAATAAGAAAATCTGTAAAAAATAATGCAGGTTTGAAAATGTATTAATTTTAGAGACGAAATTATTACCTAAATAAATAATAATAATATAATAATTAGCTTTAATTTTATTTAAAAAAAATACCGCTGGGGACAACTAAAGGAAAAAAATCATACATTTAAGGGGACAACACAATAAAAATATAAATTTTACTAACAAGAATAAATTATGAAAGAAAAAATATTGTAGATTTTTAATTTAATTACAAAAATCGAATGTTAAGAATAGTATGTTGATTGTAAGTTCAATATAACATTAAAGATCATTTATTTAGTGTTGTGTTGATTCATTAATGTTTTATACACTGATGAATAATTGAGTATAGATTGTGTAGCCTACTCAGTTGTCTGATAACGTAATGTTATAAGATGACCAGGCCGCATAGATAAACAGCAGGCAAATTATATCTAACTGTATTCAAATCACGTTTATAAATTAATTTGAATTTAGATTATGTTATAACAAGTCTTTTATTCATAGAAGTTATGAAACTTAAAACTTAAAATATGATTCATATTACAATATAAGTAAATTATATATGACAAAAAAAATAAAGAAATAACCTGTCAGATTTGTAATTTCAGAGATAATATATATGTTATTTAATCTTTTCTGAATTAAAAACAATCGCGTGAACAAATTGCTGTTAAAATAAAAAGTTTATTTTATAAATATATACAATATGACTGTTGACAATTTATACTTAGTAGTCGCATATTTATCATTGGGTTGAAAATTTCGTATATTCCATATTGTGATGCTATATATTCTCAAAGCCTACGCTCAAATTGCTATCATAAATTATCACACATCTAGAGAAAAAAATATATATATTATAGAGTTGAATGTTCCCCACTTAATATTCATCATTTATTTTGAACGTTTAATATATTAATATGTGATGTTTGTTTAAATATAATATATTCTTTTAGATGAATTTCATACGTTTAACAGCTTAGTCATATGAATCTTGTCTTATTCAATGACGGATGTTATAGATACAGAATTATATTTTATGTTTAAATTTACAGAATTTTCTCTACACCTATACATTATCATTTGATCCATTTTTTTATTATTAAAAAGAATTTAAACAGCTTAAGTATGTAATAGAACATGATACATTTTCCCTATAAAATAGTTAAATTCTTTAATAATTTATTATTTTTTATTTTAAATATGTAAATTATTATTTTATTTTCGGTGTATGTATTTAGTAGCAAAGGAAATAACTTAAATTATAATCAATTATTTATATTTCTACGACGTAGCTGAATAGGTATTATCAATTACATCTCTATTCTCACTAATAAGTGATAAAAGTGATCTTATAATTAATTTTCTTTTATTATTATTTACTATAATGCTTATTATTATACTAGATAACGATTATATGTATACTATAAACTACCTAATCAAATTTAATCTGTTATATTGGCCTTGCTGTTTTGATCATTTTGTTGGCTTTTACATAGTTTTACATAATGTAATATACTTTTAAAATAAATAAGTACCTATATGCGTCCTGAAAAATGGTCTCTAGTCTCTATATTCAACCTTGAATCGAAAATTAGAAGCATGAAATCGATGGGTGTTTTTTCCCACGAAAAATTGAGTTTTTTATTTTATTATTCTGCCAATGAGAATTAATGTCGGGAAGCAAACTAGTGAAGTGTGAAGACCGCCATCATTTGGTGTATGAACTATATCCAAGGACAGTCTATAGATTTACTTAAATTTATAGTTTTTTTTTTAAATAAGAACTTGTAAAATTATGAATGGTTTTTTTATCAATTGAGCTCTTATTAAATATGATTTTTGCTTCCGATCTTACCGAAGGTAATGGAAGCTATGTGATCGATCTGAAGAAGAAATAATGTCTCCGATTTAAAAAATACCAAGATTGAAATTGATTTCAGACATCTGGAAACATTTTTGGTTAGGTCTCTGTCTGTCGGTCAGTCTCTCAATTTTTGCGAACCATCATATCGTTTATAGGATTGGTCATTGGTCATTATTAGCCCATTGTTGGTCCCATATAAGATTAAACCTTCTGCACTTATTTGTTTCTCTTCCACATGCGCACAAATATTTATTTATTGTACACCTATATATTTTCAAAAGAACTCATCTGTTTTTTTTTATGAAATTTGGATGATTTGTCGAAAGTAGCCCGCAGATAGCCTCAGATTAATTTCAACTGTCTGCTCTCTTTAAATTTTGCAAAATTGATACTTTAATTCATGTAATAAAGTCGGGTAAAATTAAATAAATTTGACAATAGTAGGTTGTAAAAGCATAAACTCATTAAAGTATACGACATAGGACACGAAGAAGCTTTATGCCATAATATACTAATTTGCAGCCTACTTTATTTTTTATTAATAAACTTTGGATTAAAGCAACTTACCGGGTAATTTAATACATAAAGTTTGATATTACATATTTAATTCTTATATACTCGCTTTAAATTGACTTTTAATGTTGTCTTTTATATGGGCAGCTGAATTTCAGGTAACTTCCTTATAAGATTTTCGTCCTGGATTTCATCCTTAAAAGCTTGGAAAGTAGAAGGACCTTTTCGTTTTTTTTTTTCTTCCCAGTCAATACTTTAAGAGGGTCCGATACCGGCGCCTATTCAACGATGCCCATCCAGTGATCCCTTAAATGGTAGATAGATTGGGCTTGTGAAAGGCGCGTGCCCTTTGATACAAGGACCTCCCCTGACTCTATTCAATGCCTTAGGGTCCTCTTTACCGTCCTAGACCCTTTGCGATAAACGGTCAATTCTTCTTTGAATGCCTAGCTGGGCGTGAGCGTTTCCTTACCTGCTCTTTTCATTGACTGCCTTCCTCTCCCTTTTTACTAGTCAATAATACCCTGGGTAATTTGTTACGTAAATACATTATAAATGGGGAGAGTGTGTATGTTCTATACTATTTGACAATATAGCCTTTTAAATTTCTCATGGTAAAAATAAAATGTCATTATTGTAAATATTTAAGTCCAAATACTTAGACCCTGAAATGTCGAAGAAAGAGAGAAAAGTAGACGTAAATTATCAACCTTGATAGACTCCGCAGGTGACTAAAGTTACCAGTAAGAATGTCCTTTATTAGTAAACAATTTAAATAAAAATGTGTTTTTCGTGGATATAATTGCATGCGTATAGGTGTGTTTATATTTAAAATAAGTATATAAACACTAGAGGACTAAAAATAGAGACTAAATAGGAGAGGTGTAAAAAATTTAGATCAATACTTCATTCGAGAAGTTTCTTATTGTCTAAAGACTATAAATTTTTATAGTTGCTTTATTTGATTGAATTTGTTATTAATGTCAATTAAATCTTGGTACTTCTTTAGATTGTTACTCCCCTATGATTTTTTTGGAATGTAAATGACTTTGACTAAATAACTATTAAGACAAAGGAATGTTTAGTCCAATGTACTTTAGGACAAAGGAATATCACACTTCTGGTTCTATAAGGGAAGTAACAGTCTAAAGAAGAACATTCCGTACACCTTCTTTAGATTGTTATTCCCCTCTGTTTTATTTATAAAGAGAGTAACAATCTAAAGAAGTGCCTAAATCTTTTTATTACTTATGTGTGAATTAGTTCAAAATTTGTAATAATTGTTAAGAAAAAAAATTGAATTAATTTGACTGTCTCTTTCTCTGTGGAGACAAAATTTATTTATTATTTCGACCAAAGGATGACTTTTTAATTGCAAAAAAAGTTGTACGATTGATGATGACTTTAAATAAAGTTGAAAAGTACTTATCGAATGAAGTATTAATCTATTTTTTTTTTTTTTCACTTTTTAAGCCATCTAGTATACTTATATACAGAATTACAAGGGTGAATTATTTTTATTTTTAAGTAAAAGGTGCCAAGATTTTTTTGTCCAGAAAACTTTTTTTCTTTAATTTTTTTTTTGTTAGTTTTTACCTTTATTTTTTTGTTTAATGTTTTCAAGTTTGAAAAATGAAGTGGGAGGGGAATGTACCGAGATGTACCGGGATGTATTGGGTAGGTCCGAGCTCCAATGTACATCGTACTTCACACTGTACCCCGAATATTCATTCGCCCACGGACTGGTTACAAGCCCTTAATGGAAACCATATATTTATAACAAAAGAAAAAAAAAAAAATCCCCCAAAATATAATGCGTTCAAATTCGAAGAAAGATCAAGAATCTCGGCGGTTTCTACTGCACTTGGTTGTACTGTAGAAGTAATTCGATATACAACTTCGATACACAAACACACACACACACACACACACACACATATATATATATATATATATATATATATATATATATATATATATATATATTATACAGAGCTTACATATATGTATATGCTTATATTTATGTATGTAGTCCTGCCTCACTAAAATTTATTTCACCTTTACCTCTCGCCACCCTATTTTTATACATCCCATTTATAACTTTTTCTTAACATTATTAAATATTGTACATTATATAGTATTTTATTATTTTTATTTACTGAAAATATATTATTATTGTTAATATATAAAAGTTTTAGGTTTTTTTTGTATAAATTTTGGTTGTATAATAGCTTTTATATTGTGTGTGTAAGTAAGAGTTTTTATTTTTATTTGTAAAATTATACAGAAGTCAATATTGCTTGCGTTTTACATCTGGTGAAGACACGCCAGACCCTTTGGCAGGCTTAACCACATCAAGGGCTATTGCAACACAATACTAATAATAATTATTATTAATTATATTATTTTAATTTATGTAAACACTTTTTTAATTTTATTAGCTGCTTCTCTCGTAAGAACACATAATATATAGCAGAGATGAGCAAACTATAATTCGATAATTTATCATTTGATATGTCCCATCAAGAATTTCTCTTCATGCCACTGTCTCTCCCCGAATTTTGTTTATTGCTTGTAAATATTTAATAACATAAAATTAAAATTATTCGATTGATGTCGCTAGTGCCTTTGATTTGTTTCATCGAAATTAGACTTAGGTATTTCGATAATTTCTATATATATAAATAAATTTGTAAAGCGGAATAGAATAATTTCCACTTCCCTTACTTTAAAACTATTTTTAAAATAAAGAAGAAAACAACTTTTTTTGTTACTTTTTAAAGTAATATATTTTCTATATTTTTTTTTTTATTTTATTTATTACTAATATAAATCATCTAAATTTAGTTCTCACTATGCTATTTTCTCAAAGCTTATACACTTTTCAGGATCAATATTTTAAAATAATAATTAATTTGAGGTTTTCTACATGTTTCGTTTTTTTCGTATTTTTGTAAACATGTAATAACAAGGAGTGCACATTAGACCTAATGGGGTTGTTTTTATTTTAAAAATAACATTTCCAACAGAAATTTTATGTTATTTCTATTTTTTTTCCCCTTGTCCTATTAAAAAGCAACAGTTTTAGGTAGAAAGATATTGTGGATTTATGAGCTTTTTTTGTTTTTAAACTCGTAGTATAAGTGCACCCAGAAGTTGAAAATGCACCTGGCGTTAAAATCCTACTCTAAACTACAATATTGTATAAAAGCAGCTACAACAATCGTATAAACAATTACTGTATATAAGCCTTATCAACACAATAATTTATTTATTTCGTTCTTTTAAATAATATGTATTTATTCAGACATTAATTAATAATGCCAGATCAAATCTTACATATACTTATTGTATGTGGTTAGTTATAAGTCTGTCCATATTATATCTACATGCGGATCCAATAATGAACACATTTAATTCAGAACTTATACTAAACCTAAATAATACATGTAGTGACAAGAATAAACAAAGAATTATATTAAGATGTAAGCCATTACATCATTTATATATAATCGAGTAATGTCCCGACGACGACGCACTTGGAAATGATTGTTATTGCTAAGCTAAGGCAACCTCATTTATTCCAATAAAAATAAATGTTTGTTTTGATTTGTTGGTCTTCAAATAGATATAATAACTTATCTAAATTAATTTTACTTTTTTTCTAATTATAAAATTATGTTCGTTGCCACGGCCTTAAGGGCTTGTCATCTTATTATAATCGAGTAGTGTCCCGACTACGACGCACCGCAAAATGATTTTTTACTGCTAAGCTAAGGCAACCACATTTATTCCAATAAAAATAAATGTTTTGATTTGTTGGTCTTTAAATAGATAAAATATCTTATCTAAATTAATTTTACTTTTTTTCGAACTATGAAATTAAGTCCGTTGCCACGGGCTTAATGGCTCTTAAAATATGAATGAAAGTGGGTCATATAGGTATTCATATTTTTATAATAATGATATTTTTTCATATAAACACACATGATTTTTATTTTTTTCTTTGGAAAGTTCGATGCATATGTATTTAAATATAAGTTTCATTACGACTGTGCTTTGTTATGTTTTTGGTCTTTTCAGTGTATGTATATATATTTCTGTATGTCTGCATGTATGTACAGTAATTTAAAAGGGTTTTCAAAACGAAATATATCTTAAACTTTGTTTTGCACAAAAAAAATATGTTAAGATGATGTTAAGCTGTGACATTTCTAGAGCAAGCAAGTTATACTTTGATATCTGATCCTGCGAATTGACAGAACCTATTTTATTATTAGCCAATTAGTAGAATATTTCGATTAAAAAATAACAGGAAAGAGAAAATATAAAACAGCTAATGGATGATGGAACTTGATACGACCATGAACCTACTTCAAGATAAATAAACCCGTTTTAAAAATAACATGTACCAACATTTCTGCTTCTTTTTTTTTTATTATTATAATTTTATTAAGATGGTATAAAGTATATTTATGTTAATTTTATTTAAATTATTTTGTAAAATAAATAGGGGAAAAGTTATTTTTTCTTCCCCTCCACATCTTATATGTTTTCCTATACAAAAATAAATGGTAGTTATAAAAAAATACAGAACGCCATATTGAAATAATAAGAAGTAATAGCATAACTTCAAATATAACATTATATATAAAACTTCTGACCTATATTATATCTAAGAATTTATAAATACTTGATTACAATTTCCTTGCATTGGAATCGTACAATTTATATGAGTTTATATATATATGTATATACTTATAAAGAAATGAAGTTAAATGAAGATAAAAAAAAACAAACTTGTAACTATAAGTTGGTATATTGCATTATGCATTATAGATTATTTACTTAGGAAACAAAAATAAATTTAAAATTCAAATGCACTTTGAGAAAGTAAACAGTTTTCCATCTTTGAAAAAAAAAAACAAGTTTTTTTTGGAAGCAGTGGAATAATCATTATTACAGTAAGGTAGGTTGTGGATAAAGGATAATCCCCCCCCCCCTCATACAAAACATATAATATGTATTTATATATATATATATATATATATATATATATATATATATATATATATATATATATATAACTTGAATCAATCTCTTTACGCTTCTTTTACATTTTGTGAAACTTTTTTGTAAGTACTTACTTTATTTAATTTTTTTTTTTTTTTTTACTCAATGATAAATATAAAATTTATTTTACCTTTATAGCCTCTCTAACATTTTTTTTTTTTTACTTCTCGAAAAACAACGTAAAAGAAAGTAATAAAATAAATAATATTAAAGAATTGGGAGGTACCTTAAGAATGTTAATGGATTCATCCAGATTATGAGACTGAACTCTTTGGGAAGTCATTAGTCAAGTTATAGTTATTTTTTTCCCTCCCCCCGTTTATACAATATTACACTGTCGATAATAAATATGGACAAAAACCACATAAAACTTTTAAAATATTATCTCAAAACATTTTTCCTTTAAAATAAAGAGAAGAAAAAAAACAAAACAATAAAGGGTCATAAATTAGTTACTATTTTGTCGATTTTAGTCCCCTTTCTGTCATGTTTCTTTTTAATGTTTTTTTTCTATAGAAACTTTAGACCTTCTGTTTTTGTCTTATATTTAGACTTTGATTTATTTGTAAAATTAGCGATACAAGAACTTTAAAAAACACTTTTAAATATTTAATTTACTCAATATTTTATTTTTTAATATTTAATTGAATTTTTAAAACAACTTACCTCATATGGTTGTATAAAAGACAACCAGTGTATTTTTAGTTAACATAGTATTTATTATGTACTGTCAAATTACAATTATTATGTTCATATGTACACTATGCAATATGTAATATATTATGTGCACTATCACTACAGGAATTTTTATTTATGTTCTTTTTTTTTTCTTTTTTTTTTAATTTTTATTGACTAACACAACTACATAAATTTCAATGTTATAAGTGTTATTGATTTTTTATTTATGTTATTATTATTTTATTATTATTATTATTATTTTTTATTATTGTTATTATTTATGTTCTTGAATTTTATTTCTTGATTCTCATAACTAAATTTAAGATCTAAAAGTGGCAATTTTATTAATCAAATCTTCTCATTATAGCTAATATAAATTTGATTTTTGAATTATGTACTCAATTATTTTTATGTATGTGATAATAGAATAAAATGTTTAACCATTTCATTTAAGTGGAAAGATTTTATTATTATTCTCAATAATAATCATTTAATTTCTTCAATTTGTAACAATTTCCTAAAACTTGTAGTTATATAATTTTCTTTTCAACCTCCTAATGCATATTCTACAAAATTTATTTGTTGTTAATATTTATTTATCAATTTATTATATTTTAACATATAATATATTATTTTTAATACAATTTACCAGACATTTTTATATATTATAAATATTTATGAGTGCTCGCACACACATTTATATATATATATATATATATATATATATATATATATATATATATATATATATATATATATATATAATTGAAGGTTACAATACGGCGGAAAATGAATGAGAAGGGATTATGTATGAGGGGTCTGGAGCGAATATGCATGTGTTTGTATCAGTCAGGCCTGGTCCAAATTTATTAGTCTTATAGATGGATTTATCTTTTCTTACAAATGCCGTTCTCAAGAATCCCCAAATCTTTTTTCCATCCCTATTTTGTATTTTATTCATATACTTTTTTTTTATTGTAAGTTATATATTATATTTTACCCCCCTTCTTTTGTTGTATGTTGTTTTTGTTTTTTAAATCTTTTGTTTTCTTTCTATGCCACCCGGCTAATTAAAATATTTTGACGGTCATTCTCCTTTGTTTTTTGTATTTTATTTTTATTTTTGAGTTTCAGAGAAAAATGAAATTTATTATCTTTAATGTTTAATAATTTTTAAGGTGTTCGATTAAATAAAAAGAGAGAAAGAAGAACAGGTATTGTGTGAGAAGGATACAAATATATATATATATATATATATATATATATATATATATATATATATATATAAAATGTTTATACTCGTATGTGTGTGTAAGCATGCATGTATGCATATATTCGTAATATATTTATTTTACATTACAATACATACATGATCAAGTTTTAAACAAAAAACAAAAAAAAACCTAAATGTATGGGAAGACATAAGGGGTAAAGAATAATGTATGTTATATTGGGTTAGTATTATCTTGAGATCTCGAGTCATGATTTTGTTACGGAGTTGGGTGCTGGGAGTTTTCTGTTCGCTAATTGGTGGGAATTTACGAGGAAGCTTCTGTGTATAGTTAGAAGGAACGTGACAAGAGTTATCCTTAACGTTATGGTCTTCTTGCTGTATCAACAAAAAAGTTCATGAAGAGAGAATCTTCGAGTACCTTGTACCCAACTTCTATACCTGAATCCTATTTTACCATGTTTATCCATTCATTTATTTTCTCTTTAGGCATATATTTCTCCCTTTTTATCCTTTTTAGGAATCTTATAATGCAGTGCTTCATTGGTCTTTTCGTTATTAATTATTATATTCTTTTTTTTATATATAAATTTATTTATTCGTATTATGCAGTAGTTGCATGGTTATATATATATATATATATATATATATATATATATATATATATATATATATATATATATATATTATACTGAAAACAAATCCTCATTAAGGTGCTATTCGTAGAAGAAAACGCGACCTGAGAACTTTTTATCTGATTTCGATTAGTTACTTATGTTAGTGACTGCATTTGATTGTAAATGTGTGGCTACCTCTTCCTTATCATTAGTCATACATATATACAAGAAAGGAAATCGGGTGGCCGTGTGTCCTCCTCATACATGGTGGTTCGAATCCCAGAAAGATGAGACAAGTTTTACATTAATAATTACATCTATAAAGTGTCTGTATCTATATCCGGTCCTTAAATAATCTTAATGTGATGATAGACGCGAAAATAAAGGGTATGGACATTATTATTGTTTACTTACTGAAGGTAACGGAAGCTTATGTGATTGTTCTGAAAAACTAAAATTATTTTATGTCTCCAATTTCAAAAATTCCAAGACAGGAATCCGTTTCAGACATCAGGGAACATCTTTAGTTCCGTGTCGTCTGTCTGTCGCTCAATTTTTGCGAACCAAAACACATTTTAAAAACTACTCGTGCGTTTTTAATGAATTTTGTATGGTAGGTCTTAATTAGCCCATTTTTGCTCCCATATACGTTTGAACCTTCTGTACCTATTATACTCTTTTCTACAATTAGTATTAACTTTAAACTGCGAGGGAAAATCGAAAAAATGTAGAGGGGGAGCAAACGAGAGCAATGAATTTTGAATTCGAGTAGGTCGGGTCAAATAGGCAAATGGCTTTATCACAGGCCTAGTGGCTTTATTTTTTCGTCATATTGGTTGGTTAAACTGAGTGTCAAAAGTTAATACTAATTGTAAAAGGAGTAGGTATAGTTTTTCTTCCATATGAGCACTGACATAGATTTATTTAAACATATATCTTAACGCGTCGTCCAGACTGCCCAGCCGAACAGAGGAAACGAATCGAGCATTATTCTCTGCGCATGCCCAGTCTAAAGAGCGCATGCGCATCTCAGACTGGGCATGCGCAGAGACCAATGTTCGGCTCGTTTCCTCTGTTCGGTTCGGCAGTCTGGACGAGGCTTTAAAAGAACAAATTATTTCTCAAAAATTTGAATAGTATGTCAAACGTATAGCAAACAGGTGATCCCATATTAATTTACACCTCAGCTCTTTAAATTTTACTAAATTAATACTTTTATTCATGAAAAAAAAATAAACTAAAAACAATTTTGACAGATTTAAAAATCAGTGTGAAAATTGAATAAATTTTACAATAATAAGTTGTAAAGTAAAAGTATAAAATCATTAAAGTAAACGAAATAGGACCCGAGGAAGCTATGTGCCACACTAATTTGCAGACCATTTTTAAATAAAAAAAACCCTTATTTTCGTGGATCGAGTTGCTTTTCACTCCCCTTTTGTGACAGGCTTCTAATCCCTTTGACCCAAAGAATGAGCTTACAATTTAAAATTAGGCATCGCGTGGCTCTATCATTGAAGCGATAGAGCCTGACGTGAGAATTAGGGAATAGTCCTGATCTCTCATTATACTACAACCATCCTCTTTAACTATCAACTCATTATGATCGACCACCCGTATTTTATATTTCTCTTATCTCTAAACTTATTTAATCTTAATCTAAAATTGGTATTTTAAACTAATTAATTAATTATAAAAAGAAGAAGAATTCCGATTAGTTTGTTTTTTCGAATCTCTAATTCAGAACTGCTTTTTCAAATGTTTGAATACTCAGTTGATTTAGTAGATTTTACATTAATTTATCGGTTTCTTTGTCCAAGACAGGAAGTTATAATAGCGAAAGCAACATCAGGCCTACATAAATCTACAGCATATTTATCCCACTTAGGAAACAATTGTGATTAATGATGGGAGCAAATTATGTGGTGTATTTTGACTGAGCTATTCGTCCGAAGAGGAAAAATGTCTTCATTCATTACCACTTTGTTTGTAAACGTGAGTTGTGTAAACGTCTACTGATTTTTGTTTTGTTGAATGGACCCAAAAAAAAGATAATTCTAGAAGGCCGTTTACACGTTTCTTTACAAATCTATAATTTTTTTAAAAAAAAAGTTTTATTTTTAGAAATTAAACAAAAAATCAAGAAGAAAAAATAATAATTTTTTTTAATAGAGATAAACATTGATTTGTATAGCACATTTTAGAAGAAAAAAATAGACTGCCAATTAGTGTGGCACATAGCTTCCTCGCATCCTATTACTAACTTTATTGATTTTATATGCTTTTAAAAGCCATTATAGTCTAATTTTTTTTAATTGTTGCCCCCGTTTTTTTTTTAATCTGTCAAAATTGTTTTTGATTTTTTTACATAAATTTAAGTTTGATACAAAGCCCAGATAAGTTCGTTTAAGCTAGTGTAAATAAATGTATGTTTGTGTCCATGTGGAAGAGAAACAAAGGAGCGCCGAAGGTTGAAACTTATATGGGACCAACAATGGGCTGATAATATACCAATTTCATTAATATCAGACAATCAGACGATTAGTTAATTTATGGGACCAACAATGGGCTAATTATATACCAATTTTATTAAAATCAGACGATTGGTTAAGATAAGTTGATTTGCAATGTTGATTGCAAAAATTGACTGACAGACCGACAGACAGACACCGAACCAAAAATGTTCCCTGATGTCTGAAACGGATTTCTGTCTTGGAATTTTTTTAATCGGAGACATAAAATATTTTCGTTCTTCAGAACGATCACATAGCTTCCGTTACCTTCGGTAAGCTCGGAAGCAAAATGAAAGTATTTCTGGAAGAGGTTTTAGCTGTGTATAATTTAGTTGTGAATTGTCGTTTCTAGTAAATTCTATAATGAAGTTGTTAAGAGATTAAAATATGTTTCTATGAGGGTTAAGGTGTTGAAAGACACAGCTGTTGCTTTTGGAAACTGTTTACCATTAAATCCTTCACATCTCGTACTCTTTTACTCGCCCAGTTAAAGGGGGGCACGAAACGGACGCGTGTACGTAGAAAAGATGCGTGCCATATGCGTCTCATCCTCCCCGCTCCCCGTTACCATAAGGCGATAAGTCACTGTATTTCGTAAGGGAATAGGGAAGCCCTTTTCCTGTTTTCGGGATTTTTCGGAAACACACTGAAACATCCCGGTTTTGGTAACTTATAAAAACACCTCCCCCTTATAACCCTTCTCTAGGGAAATAATATATTACTTTCGACTCGTGCCACAAAGCTCTCCCCCGGCCTTCTTCATACTCTCGAATGGAAAATAGCAATGAACTACGAGGCTAAACTCAGCTATAATTCTCCTTAGAGACGTCGGCTTGACTTTGCTTTATTGTTAAATAGACTTCTCAAAATTACACCTTATATCAGTATCAAGGAAACCCCAATTTTTGTCTTCTTATATTATGAATTATTTTATAACTCCTCTTCAATGTAGAGGAAAATAATACATATGTCGGCGTATTTTTGTACACTGAATGGGAAAAAGGAAGACTTAGTATTACTTTAGGAATTCATGTATCCAATCTATATAACCAAATCTTATATAAACATCTGTAATATTGTAACATATACTACGTTCACACATAGTTATGAAAGCGTTTTAGATCCAATTCGTTTCTAAAACGATACATGTTCACACAACAAAAAATATAGGTGATCGAAATATTACTTTTCGATATCTCATAACGGGGACGTCGCGTCGTGAGTAAAACCTTCTTTATTGTTACCTTATCTATTCCAGCTAATTTTGACATTTCTTTTTACAAGTTATTAAAACTTTTTATATAGGTACTTTATAGCATTATCTTCTGTTTCAAAAAACGATTTTGCAGTTTAAAAAAAAAAAAACGGAAATTCACGACGAAGTTCACAGCAATCAACAAAAAAGTGGAAAAGAGTAAATTAGCCTGATATCTCGATCCCCCTTCTTGACCTGTTCATACGGTTGTTATGAATTCGACCCCCCCCCCCCCCCCGTTCCGATCGCCTATTTTTGGTGGAGCGGATTTGAACCGATACGATCCGTCGTTCTCCATTCACACAGCGTTTAAAACTAGCGGATCGTTTCCAAAACTATGTGTGAACGTAGTTATAGAAAGAATATAATTCAATAAAACATTTACATTCTTATACTCTGTTTGCTCTGCATTTTTAATTTCTTTTTTAAAAATGTTAAACTTGTTTGAATTTGTTTCCTTCTTTGAGTGTTATAATATCATCGGATTATCGGATGTATAAGGGCGAAGGGCATAAGGGAGTTATGTTTCAGATTATATTGCAATAGCTATATAAATTATATCATTTAAATACAAGTTTGTTTTTTTTAATTTAAATTTAATTTTGGGATTTACGTCAAACAGAACAAATTGTAAGGTATTTATTCTTTTTTTTTTTTTGGTAATATTTTTCTCACTTATTTCCTAAATTAATCGTTCGCTGTAAAAAGTTGACTGCTTCCGCTACGTTATTATTTTAAGTGGGGATTAATGGAATTTCGATGTTTGATGTGTGAGAGATGGATTATTCCGGCGATATTTTGTCACTTGTGATTGGAAAGAGGGGGGGGGGGGGGGGAGACAAAAACGCGCTACCCGTGTAATTGACATGAGAGGTTTACAAATTCATGATTTTCCATTATGTCTGACCGAGCGATATCATTTGATTCCACTTTGACATTCGATATATTGATATTGCCCTAACCCCTCCCTTTTAGCTTCGACTGGAGTTGGCTTTATACTGTATTCAAATTACTCAGTAATATTAATTTTGGTTTAATACATTTACCACGCGTTAATACCTATCATCGTTCATTTTTCTTAATTAATAACTTCTAATCTTATCATTTTTTTTTTTTTTTAAATTATATATTGATTTTCTTGTAATGTATTGGGTTGATTTACCCGGCTATATCAATCCCACGTTTAGCCGCTTGAAATTTTAAACCTTTACAATATGACCATTAATGTGGGGGGGGGGGGGGGATAGTTCTCAATTTCAATAAGAGTTGCGCGGAAGCGCATCCTGAAGCCACAGGTCCGTGTCACCTTTCTAGTTTATTTTTATGCATGATTTAATATATTGAATGTGGATGTTGGGCGGTTCCTTTGTCAAAGGTTATTACCTACAGGTGTCTGAGACGGCCGATTTACCTTCGACCCGTGCGTGACCGCTACCCTGGGAAAAATCATAGGGTCAACACCTCTACTATGACCCTTAAGGAGAGAAAGAAAAAAGAAAAATAATGAAACGAAAAAACCATATCCCGATTAGCCTTTCTCCTTAAAAACCATTAGACCGATTTCATTTTTTCCCGCTCCTTGTACTCGACCTCATCACTCCTTGAATAGCGTTTTCCAGTTTTATTGTTCCATTCGAATCAGATAAGGGCGTGGCTGTGAAATAAAAACAGGTAGCGTGAAATGTGTATGTATTATAACAGGGGAGATGCCTCTTGGATAAGGGCTGGTTGCTACTTGGCCGTCGTATCGTCGCTAACTCCTCGCATTCCTCACCTTTCCTTACTTGTCCTAACTCACTTTGCCTTCGCCCACTTAGAGTTAATTATTTATTTCGGATTTTATTTTTTTTTAATAATGTGTTTGATTTTGGTTTGCCTTTTGGTTAATTCGGATTTTTATATGTTCTAGGTGAAGGGACAGGATCTGAAGACGAAGGTGGAAGCAGCTGCGGAGAAGGGGGTGTTTTCTGTCCAGCCTGCCAGACAGAGGTGGGGAGTATGAGCGATCTGGAGGATCACCTCAAGGATTGCAGGGGAGGGAAGGCGGCGGCGGGGGGCCTGGAGGAGGAGGCACGTCGTCAAGACGCCGAGAACAACAACAGCTCTGTAGAAGAATCTGTCGGTGAGAGGGCAGAGCTCGGATTAGTTGCTGGCCACGTCACACTAGAGGCGCTTCAGAATACCAAGGTCGCTGTAGCTCAGTTCGCCGCCACTGCCATGGCCAATAACGCTGATAACGCGGCCGCATTACAAGAACTAGCTGTTCTCCAATCGACCTTATATACATTGCAGCAACAGCAGATGTTACAACTAAATCTTATTCACCAGCTGCAACAGCAACTTCAAATTACTAGGACCAAGGATGGCCCTGCGCCTCCTTCGCCCAAACCCAGTCCGGAACCGGTCGTGCCGGCCAGTCAATCGGTACCTGCCACGCCTCCCCCAAGGCCTTTAACGCCACCTAAGACCTTGGCTCCTGAGCCATCTGCGTCTCTCCCGCCCTGCTCCGTCTCCTCCTCCTTCGCCTCCTCCATCATCACTAACCTGGATCCGCCGCCCTCCCCCAGCGAACCCAACACACTAGAGATGCTCCAGCGGAGGGCCCAAGAAGTTTTAGACAATGCCAGCCAAGGCCTTCTCGCGAACAACCTTGCCGACGAGCTCGCCTTCAGAAAGTCAAAAGGCTCCCTCTCTCCGTACGACTCGAAATCCGGTAGGAACGAACCCTTTTTTAAACACAGATGCCGCTATTGCGGTAAAGTTTTCGGTAGCGATTCCGCCCTTCAAATACATATCAGGTCGCACACCGGGGAGCGTCCGTTCAAGTGTAACGTTTGTGGAAGTAGGTTCACCACGAAAGGAAATCTTAAAGTTCATTTTCAAAGGCACACGGTGAAATTTCCACACATTAAAATGAATCCCAATCCGGTTCCGGAGCACCTTGACAAATATCACCCTCCTTTACTCGCTCAAATGGGGGCGCACCAAAGTTTACCACCAGGTGTTTCCCCCCCTCAGTTTCCTACCGGATCCCAGTTCGGCCTTCCCATGTACCGACCTCCCCATCCGCCGTCCCACGATCAAATAGGATCAAATTCCCGGGCAGATCCAAAATCTTTAATGCCCCTCGGCGTCTTCGGACCCCGCATAATAGACACCCAAGATGTCCCCGAAAATCTAAGCAAGTCTGTCTCACAACCTTCTCCGCAGTCTACAGGTGACGGGAGCGAACGGTGCAAAAGAGAAATCGACGACATCGGTAAAGATTCCATGGAAGGAGGAGACTCGTTGCCCGTTGACGGTTCCTCTCGCTTAAGTCCTAAACATGAAATGGAAGGTGATTACGATTCAGAACAACCTAACGACAGGTATCCTTCTCCTACATCGTACGACGATTGCAGTTTTGATAGTAAATACACTAGTGAAGACGTCATCGGTGATAGGGAGAGTCCAGGAATGGAGAAGAACGATGACAGCCTTCAAGAACAACCGGAGAATCTTTCTAATAAAAGTATGTCTAATATGGACCACTGTAATCTAACAAACGATTCCCGAATACCCCCGCCCATCCAGTTTCCTTGTATCATATCTCCTTCTAGTAGTGCTTCTTCTGGAAGCGTTCATAGACTGACTCCCAGAGGATTCGGGTCCGAGGATCCCGCAAAAGATCCCGCTATTTATTCAAACCTCCTTCCGAGGCCTGGTAGTAACGATAACTCCTGGGAAAGTTTAATCGAAATTGACAAATCCTCCGAAACATCGAAATTACAACAACTCGTTGATAATATCGAGCATAAACTTACCGATCCAAATCAATGTGTGGTCTGTTTTCGTGTTTTATCGTGCAAAAGCGCATTACAAATGCATTATCGGACTCATACAGGGGAACGCCCGTTTCGTTGTAAAATTTGTGGGAGAGCATTTACTACTAAAGGTAATTTAAAAACGCACATGGGTGTCCATCGGATAAAACCTCCTGTTCGAACGTTACACCAATGTCCGGTTTGCCATAAGAAATTTACCAACGGGTTAGTCCTGCAACAGCACATTAGGTTACACACGGGAGAACCGACCGATCTTACTCCCGATCAGATTCAGGCAGCTGAGATCAAGGATCCACCACCTGATCCTCCACCCTTCTCCGCTCTTTTTTCCCATTCCTTTCCTATAATCAGGGAACTTCCCGCCCCAAACAATACAGGCCTTCAGCCGCCAATTAACGATCCCGAATGTAATAATAATGTTAAAGAGGAACAGAAATCCACCGACCCTTTGGACGAATGTCGGCCTGGCAGCGTCAGTCCTATTTCGGACGCGGCTTTTTCTACCTCTCTTAATGCCCTTGAAAATCAAGTACGGACCATTACGAATATGTCCTTTCAAAATTCTCAAAAGCAGTTGAGGGAATCAGAAGATGTTTTGGCTAACGTTGAGTTTGGGCCCGTTGCAGTGAACGGATCTGGTTGTGACGACTCCGAGGGCGGTTGCTCTCCGGGACGGTCTAGCGGCGGCGGCTCACCACCGGGTGTCCTGGATCTGTCAGGGGCGGCAGCAGGCCAACCTCAGGTCCCGCCAGGAGGTGTCCCACAGCAGCAGGTGCCGAGTCTCTTCCCTCCCTTCCCCCCGGGCCTCCTCCCCCCGCCGCCTCCCCAGGCGCCTCCGTCGCCTCTCATCTCCTCTGCCCTGTCGTCGCTTACGTCGTCCGTGCTCACTTCGACTACCTTCAACCCCCTCGCGCTCACCGTCAATCACCCAGGTAAGTTGTCATCCAATCCGTCTCCTCAACTTCCTACTTAGTACGAATATTATTGTGCCAACAAGTTAGGAGCTAAAGGGTATTAAAATCATGAATGTATCAGTTATTTTTGGACGACTTAATTTCTTGGTCGTTCGCTCCGATTCAAAAATGATTTATTACCCTTCAGCACATATTTTACAAAATGGGCAGCTACCGTTCACTTAGATTATAAATTGTATGTATTATTATAAATGGAACATATTATGGTGATTTTGTTTGTTCTCAATTGTATATTAATTGTATTTTGTTGCTCTTCCTGTATAATAAATAGGTTGAAGTGAAGAATGTACAGCTATGCTTTGATGTCCGTAAAAATTTTAATTTCCTTTAAAATCTGCGGTTCGTCTGATAAAACGTAATACATTTAACTTAGTTTTCATTATGATAAATAAATATTTTCTCTCCACTTAATATGTATTAGAGTGGCTTTTCAATGCTGCCTTTATTATCTTGCATTCATTTTGTGTAATTTCCTCTTTAAATATATTGACAAATTCTATCAAAATTAATTTTTAATCTCATTTCTTTGTATAAGATATTTTTGTAGATCGTCAAGTTAAATAAATATTGATTAAACTATTTTGGATAATCTTTAATAATCCTCCTAATCTTGAATTTTATACAGATCAAAGAGGGCGAACTAATTTAATAAGTAAAATATAGGTGAACACGTGTAAATGTTTCATTAATAAAGGAAATGAAAAAGATTTTACAGAATGAGTGTAAATTAACAATTAAGATATTTGATTAATCTGTGTGGAAACGAGCAATTCTTGAGTCGACTGGCTGTGATAAGGTTGTATCGGGAGATTTGGCTCAAGCCCAACGCCCGAATCATACCCAATAAGTTTAAATTGGGCTTCCAGACTCCTAAACCTTCCAGTGTCTAAAAATGTAATACCGTGTTCGTCCCTCTTTGAAATTTCACACCTCTTATTTATTCGAATAGTTTTTTAATTCCACTATTTATTTTTGAATCTTATGTTACAAGCGTTTTTACGCGCCTTTTTCCCCGTTTTTTTTTTTCTCAATGGAAAAAAAAATACAGAATTTAAAAAAGAGAATCGATTGTCACCCTGCCAGTTTAGGGATGAAATGCCACAAAGTTGGCTGCACTTTTATTTTAAAAATTGCATTGTTTATTTAGAAACATTGTTTCTTGCATCGATGCATTCTCAGACAGAATTTACCCCCTCTTTTGCTAAATAAAATACTTACTTGCATTTTGGTGACAACATACTTTTTCTTTAGCCACCTTTTTTTAAACTGATGATTTACTTTAAGCTATTCCACTATTCGTCAAACTGAAATAAAGACGGTAAAACACATGTTTTAAGTAGTTATAGGAACATGAATATGCGTCTATTTTATACTACACAATGCAGCATGTTAGTATACATTTCCCCATTAAACTAGTGGTAATCTGTTGAGATTTATTCCATCTTCCATATCAACACAAAAATAGTTCTTATAACATTTAAACAATTTACATACATGTATCTATAATATTTGTTTTGAGTGTGTGAGTGAGTGAGTAAATAAATATTACCTATTTATTTGTATTCAAGGTTTCTGTATTACGTTTTCTGTATTGTACAGAAAACGCTTTCGATTTAATCTAATTTGCCATTACCAGTGTACCAATAATGTAAGAAATCGAGCAAGTTTACTCTTTATGTTTTATTGAACATGAGTAAGTTACATCAGTTCTCCATCAATAACAACTGATGATCAAATTTTGGTAATTGATCGAAAATTGACAACTTCAATAATTGATTAGCAGAGAAAATGGATAATTTCTAGGTTTCCTGGACACGATCAGCTCGAATTTAGAATTTCGTACAGATAAACTTATTGAGGGACATTTTTTTAATTTTCATTAATTTCATTTGTCTGTTTCCTAAAACCTTCAGTTATAATTTAATTCAGTATATTTAGATAATGCATCATTTCTTAAGCAGAAACCTCCTGTTGGTCTTTTCCGTATTATTTTCTTGAGTATAATGGATTCATAATAAAAATTCCAAATCTTTCATTTTTACTATTTTATTCCCTAAACTAAAGAGTCCTTAAGCCCTTGGCAACGGGCTCGATTTTATACATATTTAGAAAAAAGTAAAACTAAGTAAATTAATTTAAATAAGTTATTATATCTATTTAAAGACCAACAAATCAAAACAAACATTTATTTTTATTGGAATAAATGTGGTTGCCTTAGCATAGCAATAACAAATCATTTTGAGGTGCGGAATCTTAAAAAAAAAAATATGAAATCAAAAATCTTAATTTTAAAGGTTTTACGAGTTTTGTATTCTGATTAAAAATAGGAAGTTATATACTAATATATTTTTTGATAAAAACTTCTTTTAATGAATCTCTAATCCAAACACTTAATTGATTTTACATGAATTCTTATTTTTATACTTATATTTTAATGATAACATATATATTATATTATGCATTTAAACTAATGTTTATGATTAATAATTTCAGCAAGAATACCTATTTAACTTCTGATTTAATATTTTGAATTACAAGATTATATGTTGTTGGCTTTAGGTGAAAGGCGATTCACAGGCCGAGGTAATACTACCTGCCAGCTCTGTTACAAGACGTTTGCATGTAATTCTGCGCTGGAAATACATTACAGAAGCCATACAAAAGAAAGACCATTTAAATGTTCCATCTGTGAACGAGGATTTTCAACTAAGGTAATTTAAAAATTAAAATTTTATTGTTTTACCGTAGTTCTAACCATACTTTCATTTTTATATTTCATATACTATTTTTTTTGCTGTTTTCTTAAAATATTCATTTATCCTTTCTGTGTACTTTACTAATATTATTTTACCTCTTCTACCTATCTATTCTGTAGTTATATTATTCATTTCATTTCACTGAATATTTATGTCCTGGCTGAATATATATAATACAATGAATACAAAAAGCTAATAATAGTTATTAAAGGGGTTATTAAAATACAAAAAAAAGTTAATATTTTTTATTTATAACATTTCTTTATGGTGCTATTCATAATTATTCCTAACATTAATTAAACATAACATACTAATTATCTTTCACTGCTTAAATAATAGATGTTTCACCGGAAATGAGTAAATAAAAAATATTAATGAAAATAGAAAAATAATTTGTTATTAATTTTTCTGCTATTAGGTCTAGCTAATTATTTGAAAAAAAAAAAAAAAAAATCAGATTATAATTTTTTTTTTTGTAAATATCCATAAATTTTTCTCTTCATTGCATGTTCTAATAAAATGTATGTATGGGAATTGCTTTAGATTTAATAAGAGAGAGAGAAAAAAAATCATTTCCTCATATCAGCTTCCATCAAATTTTAGACAAGGCAAAATATTTTCTTGTAACATTTGTTTTTATAAAATGTTGGTTGCCATGTTATGAGCTGGTGATTTTATGTAGAGTAGGTTTTAAGGTAGGGGGGAATCCGAGTGTGTACCCTTCCTTCTTGTATTATTTTCAGCGTTCGGGACCATGCGCTGAGTGTCAAGTCTGGTTGCAGGGTAACATGAAGCAGCATATGCTGACACACAAGATACGAGATATGCCGGCGCACCTGTTTGATCAGCAGCAGAGGAGTGAGGGTGTCGGCAGTGCAGTAGGTCCTCCGGGTCAGCAGCTAGTTGTACCACCTCCGCCGTCAGCACCTTCTACTCCCACTACTCCGACTCCTCCTATGCCGACCAAGGAAGACGTCGAGATCCCTTCGAGACCTCCGAGCGAGCCCCCTCAACGCCCTCTCGAACCTATCCGGTCGAGCCAAGACAGCTCCGACGAAGCACCCCCAGCTAAACGTCCTACTCCTCCAGACCACTCGGAACCACTTCCAGCTCCAAAAAGACCACACAGTCAGTATTTACCTTATCACCAGTTAAAGGAAACAGTTATTCCTGTACTGTCTATATTCATGACTAACTAATAACTAATATTTTGTCCAAATTTGTTGTCAAGACTTAAGAGTCATTTTAACCTCTAAACTTCAATTACCGAGATGCTTTAATATGATAAGATATTTTAAATAGAATTTTCCATTAAAGCGTAATCCCCCTTTAAAAGGAGCCATATATTTCTTCTGCTACACAAAGCCGTATCTATTACAATGCAGTGTTCCCTAAAAAAAAAAAAAAAAATATCCTCTTATTGTTTATCCTCTCATTGTTATAGATAATGTAAATTTATTTATTTTTATATAAAAGCAATTAAAAAAATCACAATACTTAAGTTATGATTGGACAGTACAGATAACATTTCCTTATCATCTTTTGACTAATTCACTAATATTTTTTGCCTAGGGTGTTTCACCAATAGCATAATTTAATTTTATAATTGATACTTTTATTTTTATAAAAAATGAGACATACTCATGCAATATTGATTTTTTTAAATAAATAATAAATCATTATTTGTAAATACTATTCGATACAAAAAATAAGTAATATATGAGAGGAGTGAGGGTGTATATATTTTTTTTTAATCGAATTTAAACCATAAATTTCAATCCTGATCTATGATCTTTTTTTATCTACATTAATTTTCCATAATTTTATCTCATTGACACTGAATCTTCTGTATTTTCTCTATTACTCCTTCTGAGGGTCGAATTATTATTTTTTTTAACTGAGATATTCTAGAATAATTACTGAAGCCGAACATTCAGTCACCACTTATTTTGACTACTTTAGTCAGACAAGTAAACTGGATGAGAATAAATAAGGTTTGATGTAAAATAATTTAAATATATCTGTATTAAATCGTTTCATAATGCTATTAAATTTTATTAATTGATTTTTATTATTTATATAATTCCTTCTATAGGAGATATAAAAGTATTTAATAATTTTATTTCCTTAAAGAAATTAAAAACAGAGTCAAAACAACTATCATTTGAATATTTTCTTTTGTTTAATTTTCATTCTTTTCATTTTACTGCAGTTAAAAATCTCATTAGCTCTAATATTTTTTATTTTATTATTTAATTTTGGTCTTTTTTCTTCGATAAATCTTCCTCTCATTATCATATTAGTACTTAAATTTTTCACATTTGTATCATATTTGTAAATAAAATTTAAGTAACATTTTTTTAAATTAAATTGTTATTGGTGCACATCCTTTTTATATATTATTTTTATTTGGGTTTTATTATCTGGGCAAGCCTCCAACCTCCTCCCCACGATTGACTGAAGAAGTGAACATATTTTTTGACGAAACACACTATGCTACGCACATAAGCCAATGAACATTTAACGAACAACTTTTTTTTTTTCTTGCTATCTTCTTACTCCACTTAAAGTTGATTTTCACTTTACACTTCATTACACTCACCATTATGATAGTTTTTTTTAAAAAACAAACTTTTTTTTATATATGATTAACTCATAATTTTTTTATGAATAAACTCTAACTTTAGTAGTAGATTGAATATTAACAATTTTCATATGATTTATCTTAGTAAAATGGGTGCGGTTGGTCCTCTCATGCTTTTCGACTAGAAGCTATTACTTTTTTTTAAATTATTTATTATTATTTTCATTTTAACTTTTTTAAAGTAAATACATCATTTTCAATGATTGAGTATGCCTCAGTAGGATTGGTTTTCACGATTTTCCATAATCATAACTAATCTGTCTTATTAGACATTAATATTTTATTTATATCCATTTAAAAATAAAGAGAATATTTATATATATTATTCATAAAAAAAAAACAAATAGCTTATTTTTTTATTTATTTATTTAACCATCCCAGTAGTCTGCTTTTTTCATCCTGTTACGGTGACATTAAAGAAGAAAATAAATTATATATATATATATATATATATATATATATATATATATATATATATATATATATATATATGTATGTATATATATATATATATATATATATATATATATTTGTATAAATGACACCTGTAACACTTCATTGCACATAGCCAATGATTGTCACCACAATTTTTTATATTATTTTTTGATAATTTATCCTTTATTTCTTTTTTTAATTATAATAAATGTATTGGTCGATATCCCCCCCTTGCCCTCAGCCCCACAGTTGCTCTTGTCTAAGCATTTAAATATAAAATACATTATTAATTGAGAGAGACAGATTATTGAATTTAAATTTTCCCCTTGTTATTTCTTGGTTTAACATATATTTTTTTTTTTTAATTTTAAATTTTTTAAAAATAAAATAAAAAATAGTTTGGTCAGTCTAAAAGGTGCAGAGGCTTGCTTGGAGGACCCCCCCTTAAAAATGTGTTTGCTTGGCTATATGAAATTGCTTTTTTTAAAAAAATAGAGAAGGGTATTTGAAAAAAAAAGGAAAAAGTCATGGCTGTGGAGGTGTAGTCATTTTTTTTTTTATTTAAAAAATAATTAAAGCACCTTTACTACTATTTTTTTTTTTTTCCTTAAAATTACCTACAAAAATAGTATACACATTTAACAAAAGAGCACCACAGAAATCGGCACTTAAAATAAGGTGCAAAACAAAGAGAAAAAAAATAAATGACTTAGACAAGAGTTGGTGGGGTTGTTGCAGGCTTGCCCAAACACTTGTGCAATGTATGCAATAAGAACTTCTCATCTTCATCTGCCCTGCAGATTCACATGCGTACACATACTGGAGACAAGCCCTTCCGATGTACTATCTGTCACAAGGCCTTCACCACCAAGGGAAATCTAAAGGTAATTCACCAGTATAGCCCTTCTTGTTTTTTTGTTGTTTTATTTTTCAATCTTTAAGTTTTCAGCTTTTTTTTAAAAAAAATAAAAAAATAAATAAAAATACTGTGACATTTTTACTAACCAAAATAAACCCATTGTTAAATTTACAATTTGTGCCCCGAATGAGTTTTAGTGCATTGAAACTCAAAAAAATAGGGTAAGGCCAATGAGGGTTGAAGTATGATATCAGACCCACCCGGAAAGAAATAATTAAATTTCTCTACAAAAATAAAGAAGTGTCTTTGTCATTATTTAAAAAAATAAAAGTTGGTTTTGGTATCATACTTTATACAATGGGGTATGAGTATGATATTAAACCCACCCAAACAATAATATAATTATGAAAAGATAAAATTTCCCAGCATTAGTTTGTAAAAATGGGTGGGTCTAATATAAATACTATATACAATGGCATAAGAGTATGATATAGACCCCACCTAAGCTTCATTTCATAAGCGCTCTTATTCGGATTGTAGGTATGGTGCTTTGAGTAGGGCAAAATAAGGGTGGATCTGATGTAATACTGTATACAATGGCGTAAGAGTATATTGACCTCACCTATAGATTTTTAGAATTTTGTATAAAAGGGTGTCTTATTGATACCGTACTATATACAACAGTGTAGAAGTGTGTAAAATTTCCACCTTTAATTATCCCTTCTCAAAGCCTCAGGCCTTCTGAATAAGAGCATATAAAATTAAGCTTAGAAGGGGTTTTATCATACTCTTATACCATTGTATATAGTTTTATACAATGATACCGTTGATTTTGCGGGTGGGTTTAATATTATACTTCAATCCAAATGAGAGCTCATGATTTTAAAATCTTCTGCTCCCCACTTCATTTACTAAAACTAAAACTCATTTACTATTAAAAGTGTAGGTAAACTAATTAATCTATTGTTTAAATAAATTCAAATACAGTAGAGCTTTGATTATCCATACTAATCTTGTGTAGGATGGTTTGAAAAATTCACCCAAAAAAAAAAGGAAAGATGAAATAGTACATTACGCGTCGAGTGCGGAAAGTAGCATTTTGCATGCGAGTGTGGAGTTTGCACCCGAGCGACAGCGAGGGTTGTAAAACCACACGAGCAATGCAAAATGCTGTTTTCGCACGAGTTGCGTACCGTACTTTATCTACGATTGTTAGATTTAAATAATAAATACAGAAACAAATAAACTTGCTGTATGTAAGTTCGTATCTCTCTCTTGATAAAGTTGGCATTAATTCTTGAGTTGTATTTTTTGTCGAGTTAATTATTTCTGGAGGAGTATTATTCTCCACATTTTCGTCAATGTCACTTGATTCACTCATTGTTTTCACTAAAAACTCGATATAAACAGTTACTTTAATAAAAGAACAGCAAATTAGTTTTGCTAAATGTAAACAAACTCGTTAATCGTGCTTAAAGCTGAAGAATTCCTCTTCTTTACCGCACTAGTGTGGTAAAGAAGAGGAATACTTCAGAACTATGAGACGCGCGCATGCGCAACGAATACTAGTACGTAAATAATAACTTTCTACGCATCTAAACAAAGATATAATGTTTATATTTCTTATCAATCGTAGATAAAATAAATTAATCACGTTTGTACATGAAGTATCTTTGTTTATTTATCTATTGTATTGTACACAGTGAAATTGTATAATTATATAGCTAACAACACTCTTTTAGAGAATTAATTAAGTGGTGGCTTTTGATTTTGTGATTTTTTTTTTTTTTTTTTTTTCATATGAAGCCTGTTTTGATAATTGAATGTTGAGATAACTGATGTTTGGATAATCTAAGCTCTATTGTAATTAGGTTTGGGCTTAATCATTTACTACCTTTTGTATTTTGTTAATTTATTTTAAGATTGAAGTTAATATGAAAAAGGGGAATAAGTATATCTATGTGTGAAGAAAATTCTTATATAATCAATACACAAATAAAAAAAAGGAAATATGCATTGCTATGTATAAATAATCAAGTATTAATAATGCAAAAACGTTTCGGACTCATCACATGTACAAGTTAATTCCACCAAGAATATGCGATCGGTTAAGTTAATCTGTGATGCATAGCTTGGCCATAAGCTGTTAAAATAAATAGAACGGTGTAGAGCGTTCATGTTCTGCCCATGTTAGCGGATTTTATGATCCTGAGTACAAAATTATTTAGTAGACCAAAAATCGTATTGATGTTAATTTGTCACTTGATTGGTGGCCACTTTTATTTGATTGTCTAACCTATTGTTAGTATAGTGCTTAGTAGTAAATGTGTGATAAAATAAAATAGACGCCAAAAATTGCATGTAAATTCCAACGATATAAAGAGCCATATATTATTTACCTCTATAAAGAACTATGAAATTACTAAGCTAGAATTGTTGCCCTTTTTATTCTCAGTTAAAAAAAGTCTAAGGAGGTTAATAATCAAGAATTGCATTTTTGGGGTCTGCTGATGGATACCCACCTTCTGCCGCCTGATTGTCATGTTGTTATTTACTTAATCCATATAATTATTTCATATTCCCCTAGGCGCTCCAGCGCCTCATTGATATAGTAGGAGCGGCAGAAGGAGCATCAATTACAGCATAAAAACGCTTGGTACTTTTGGTCTTTATGACCCATCTATTGCTGTCTGAAACATCGCTTACACATTTTGTAAGAAGTGAAAATTGAGCTATTGTATCACTGTCACCGCACTGATGAAATACCATATTGATATGAGAAAGTTTTGTTCAAATTGTCAAACCAATTTTTCTTTTTTATAATCAGCTTAGCAGCGCTTCGGAGAATTTCCCGATTCCCCTATTATTAAGTTATAATAGAGTATGAATTTGTCAGGTTTCTCAACACATATTAGTAATAATTAGTAACTGCTTAAGTACGAGATGTTGCAGATTTTCGGAGATGTTATTTTATTTTGTCTGTTTTACTAGGTTCACATGGGGACTCACATGTGGACCAACGGTGCATCGAGACGAGGCAGACGAATGTCATTGGAGCTTCCACCCCTGGCTCCGCCACCTCCACCTCATCCTCCGCAGCTCAAGGACTCCCCGGACTCCTACCTCCACCCCCGCCCCCGACCAGACCTCTTCTACCCATACCTACCAGCCCCATTCCTTAATGGCATTCATCAAAAAGTAAGTCTTACTTCAAATTATATTTAAATAACAAAGCAATTTGTGTTTCTAGTACTTATAAAATGAAAATCATATTTTTTACAGTTGCAAACCTCTGCAAATATATTTTAATAACTAACCCCAGTTTTGTCTCTTCAGTGCCTTATAAGAAGGAATTACATTGTCAATTTAACAATAATCCTATATATCGATTTTACTTTACTGGTATATGGATTAGTTATAAATTCTGTTGGCTTCTTGAATTTACTATTTTATACATCTGATATACTTTTATTAATATGTAAAATTTTAAATCTCCAATAAGGGGGTTAATGTAAGATCAGCCTGCTTTTAAGATTTCCCAATGTACATTTATGTAGATAATTTTATTGTTAACTCAACACAATATATATTTTTTAATAATTATAAACTGACTACACTTGACTTTGACTTATTAAAACATATCCAATCCCCCCCCCACTTATTCATAGCAGTATGATCTGATCTATATGCCTCCTGCAAATTTCTCCTGACTTAGATTTTAAATGTGTAAATAACTGAGCCTTCCTGTACTGCCCATACATTTACTGGTATTTTAATTACCATTGGTAGACAAAAAATCTGAAAATCTATTACTTTCTTCAAAGTTATTAGTTCTATCTATTTTGTGTTAGTATCCACAACAATAAAATACCTTATTGCCAGATCCACATGGATCTGCATAGTGTTTCTGTTGCCTACCATGGATGTTCCACTTCTTTTGCCAGTTCATTCCTTTTCATCAGGCATGGTTTACTGTTCTTTGCAAACTGGTCTATAACCACATCCATGATCTTCCAATAGCCTGGACTGACACCTGGCCAACTGGTTAATTTTAATAATCCCTATGTGGCCAATGGGAAGTTCCTTTTAAACCTTCTCTTGTAACACCTTTGAAACACTGCCCCCCCCCCCCCCCCCTTAAAATCACAATTGTTCAGTTACAATAAAGCCACACCTTATACAATAAGGCCCACACATTGGCCATAAGATGCGGCAAGCGTCACTTGCCCAATTTGTGGATAGTTGAGTTGGCGCTTGTCAAAGTGCTGGTGGAGGTTGAAGCTGGTGTTGGCCAACTGGCACAAGTTTGCAAGTGCCAGATTACCATCCACACATTAGCCATATGCTAATTGGCCAATGTCAGCTACAACCTATGCCAGTGCCTCATCGACTGCCACAGGCACAGACATGTTGAAGTTGGCTTAGATTGAATTGAAATGAGGATGTGACATGTGTGTACCCAAATATCAATATCCTCTAGTGCTCTTGTCATGTTTGAATGAACCACCAATATTGGATTAAACATTAGCCTGGCCATGGTGGGCCAATGTGCTGGCATTGGCTTAAACTAAATTGAAATGAAGGTGTGGCAAGTGTGTGGCCAGACATTTGTATTCCCCTTTGTGATGTGTGAAAGGATCGCTAATGTTAGATCAAAAATTGGCTTGGGCTTGTGGGTCAATTTGTGGGCCAGCTTAAGGTGTAATAAAGACTAAATTTTTGTACTTAAAAAAATTAAAGAGGTGATTGCACCATTTCTACAAAATAACATCTCTCTCCCTCTTATTATATTAACATTTGAATAAGTTTTTTCTCAGTTCTAATTTAGAATATTAATTTTTTGTTTAAGGTAAGCGAGCTTGCTTCAACAGGTCAGTTGACTGGTGGTAACGGTATGGTAGGTCTAGGAGGTTTTGGTATGGATCTCAAGGTGGAGCGTAGGTCTCCCGAGCCTAAGGTACCACTTCCTACCTCACTATGGTATTTTGAAAGAAGGCAACCCGGTGCAGACCCTGCATCGCCGCGCAGCGAAGGCTTAACTGCATGATATTCCCCACCTCCGTACCCTCCATCGTCTCAACCGGAGCAACATATCCTAACTTAAAAACAAACTCGTACCTCACTTTATATCTACATATCTCCACTTTGAAACAAACACAAAGTTTTCATTTATTTTTCACTGTGTTTTTTTTTTTTAATTTCAGAAAGCCTAACAAATAATAATAAAATGCTATTGAGATGTTCCTATTTTGAAACTAGTCTTAGACAAAAGAGAAAAATAAAATAAAATAAAATGAAGTGGATAATATAATTATTAAAGGCTTTCAGATATAGATCGGAGGCATGATTATTAATTGTCTCGACTTTTTTTTTTAACTAAGAATTAAAAAATAAAAAGTGTGTAAATTGTATTAACTAATTAATTTATTTAAATGTGTAATATAGCCGACTGTATATTTTGTATTTTAGTCACTGCAAACTGACAGGGGCATTGTCTAATCGTAAGTACTTTATTATTATTTTAGATGAAATATTTATTCTCCGAGCATTTAATTTATTTTATACTTTTTTTGTAATTACGGACGATATTTGAATTTATCGTTCTATCACTTATTCACCTGTGATATATACATTATATTTTGTGTCTGATAGATGGATTTTTTTATGTTAATAATAGGTTTTTATTTTTATTTTTTACTTTTTAATAAATTATTATTTAAAATATGTCTGCGATTTTGTTAAAATGAAAATAAAATAAAGTAATTGTTAAGTTTGCCCTAATAAGTGTATTTGTATATTGATATAAAATAAAAAGAACATTGTAAATTATTGTATATCTAAATTTAAATAAAAAGTGAAGAATTCCTGTTTTTTTATATATATTATAAATTGAGAGTCTGTCTCGTGAAGATTGCTGTAGTAAGACTTTTTTACTAGATTATAGGTAAAAATAAACATTTTATTGTTTATAGTAATACATAAAAATATACATATATATAATATACTATAAATAATTATAATGCATAATATATTAATTATTGTGCTACTTGTGTATATGAATCCTGGTATTGAATTTAGATATGTAGAAAAAAAAACGTAATAATAAAAATTCCTTTAGATATATTAAGTGTAGAGAAACAAATGAAGATGCATTTCATCCAAGTCGCACATTATTATAAAATAATTTAAATTTGCATTTTATTTCTTTTATTTATTTATTTCTTAACTCTATTAGAAAAGAAACATTAAAAAAAAAACTTTTGATTTAATTTATTCTGTCTTTTTTTACTTATATACAGGAATATTAAAGATTTCAAATCCTTTTACTGATATAGAAATGACATATATTTTTTAATTAACAAACTATTTAAACAAAAATAACTGAAAAATATTATTAATTAAAATTTATACATATTTTTATTGTTATTAAAAAAAAGATAAATAAAGGTATGATCTCATTCTTACAATTTTTGTTTTTACCTGATATAGTAAAACTATTTATTAGTAAATACATAAATATATATTATATAATACCGAAGATGAAAATAAAGTTATGTATTTTATTTTATGTCATTTCTGTATCAGTTATTAAATATATTATATTTAAGCCATTTTTTTTCTTTTTCTGAAAGATATATATGTTCAAATTTTATATTTATTTATTATTGTTTTTGAAACATTTTTTTTTTTAAAAAGTATATATATATTTATTATTTCAACTTTTTTGTTTGCTTTATTTTCCACTCAAAACCTTTACACAAGAACAATCATGTAGTTAACTAATTTTGAAAATTACAAAAGGATATAATCATTTATTTATTTTAAGATAAAATAATTTAATAATAAATAATGATGAAAATGAACATTTCCGACTAATAAATTAAAAATATGAAGAAGTTTATGGGGCATGAGTTGTGTGAGGCAAAAGAGGCGCACCCTAGAACCACTAATAAATCACCACATTATAATGGTTCATTTTCCACACCAATAATCTCAGAAAATGTGGCCGAAGAAAAAAATGTGGCTTTTACTTGTAAATTAAGAAAAGAAAATAAGAAAGACGTAAGATGGTACAAATCAACTATTTTTGAATTTATATTAAAATATTATATTAATTTCAAATTAGTTTCCATAAAATAAGACTTGAGTGCTCCTCTTACTGACTTCATTTTTTTTTTAGCCCTACCTTCTGGAATATTCTTATTTAACAGGGGGGAAAAAAATTATTAAAATATTTTCAGTTTTACTTTTTTTTTTACAATGCACTTACTTAAAGTGTAATCATAAATAAAGGTTCATAAGAACATTTATTTTAACGGAAACAAACTTATCGTTATTTATGTATAATAGATTTTTTTTTACAATTTACCTCATAAAATTCTTAATATTTTATAACATCAATTGTTGTAATTGATAAGGTGTCTTAAAAAAAAACAAATTAATTTAATTATTATTGTCATAATGTTTTCTTTTTAACAATATTAATTTCATGACACACATTCACACAAAACTTTCGGCTGCATAATTTAAAGAAAAATATTTTTGTTTTCTTTTATTGTATAAAATAATTGCATTTTTGACTTCGGCTATTATTTGTGTGTATGTTCATAATTATTAAAATTTATTATTATTAAATTACAATGTATGTTTTATTAGATTCAGGCTGTTATAGAAAAAATATGAGAAAAACCTAAAAGTAAATCTTCTTTACAGTGGCGTGCCAAGGTCTTGTGGCACCCGGGGCGGGATATTATCTTGTCACCCCCTCAGGATGATTTTGGGGGTGTTCTTTTTTTCTTTCTGCCACAGTGACACCCCCTAAGGCTTGTGGCACCCGGGGCAGCCTGCCCCCCCACGCACCCACCTTGGTACGCCACTGCTTCTTTATGCATTTTAAACTAAAAGATATTTAAGAAGGCATAATTTAAATTAAATTATTATAATTATAAGCAAAGGTTTTATTAACTTTAATAGATATTCTATCATTAGGGATGTTATACTTCCCTTTATTAATGCTAACCAGGTATATTACCGGTAAGCACATACAATTGTCGGAAAAATTAATTAAATCTAAGATTAAAAAAAAAAATGGTCTAGATATCATTCAGATTATTAAAATGTATATCTAATAGAAGATTGGCCCACGTTATTAATTACTTGTTTTTCTATAATAATATACATATTTTTTTAACTTATTATAAATTACATTTATTATAAACTGGGTTACTCAAACATATTTTTTCTGTATTCACACTCATCTATGTTAATATTATATACCTTCTTTTTAAGGGATTTAAAAAATTACAAAGAAAATGACACTTAATTTATTTGATAAAAGTTATGGAGTAACGAGACAGAATTTGAAATAGTTAACAGGAATTTTTATGAATAATGCCTGGGACAATTTGTGCTTCTTTTTATTATTAAAAAAATAAACAGTAAAATAATGGGTTTTATAAAGAAAAAACAAATTGTATTTATTTATTTTATTTTTTCAACCAACTTCTGAATAATAAAAATAACTCTAGCACAAATTCTGGAAAGTTATTTTTTATTTTCCAAAAAAGTAAATAAAATTATTATTGTAATAAATAAATAAAAATTGATTATAGGCAAACAAATATTGTTTATTTATAAAAAAAGATAAATTGTGTTTTCTTTTTTGCATAAAAAACCCTTTTATAGCAAAAACTTTTGTTTATTTTTTATTAAGTATGTTTTACATTGTAAAAATTAAAAGAAAACAAAAATCAAACAAAAAAATATATACCTAATATACATTAAAATGAAGTGCATTAATAAACTGTTATTGTATGAATTTCCTAAAATAAGTTGTTAACAGTAATACCTTTTACTTAAGAGTTTACAAACACATCTAAAGTCAAGCAACATTTTGTTGAATATTTTAGAAGTCAAAAAGGATGCAGGTAAGAAATGAAGTTAATTTCATTAATATTTTTATTTTTAAGCAGTATCTGTAATTAACCCTCTGCCCAGAACATGTTTTTTACTCTGAATTCCGGAACATAGGTTTTTTTTACCATCACCCTAGTTTTGGCTATGTTTATAGGTTTTTATTGCATTATTGCTTTAGCGTATGACACATGGTTATTAGAAAACATAGACATATTGACTTTTATCACTATCAACTAATATAAATTATATTTATCTACGATTGATACGAAATATAAACATTATATCTTTGTTTAGATGCGTAGAAAGTGATTATTTACGTACTTGTATTCATTGCGCACGCGCGTCTCATAGTTCTGAATAATTCCTCTTCTTTACCACACTAGTGCGGTAAAGAAGAGGAATTCTTCAGCTTTACGCACGATTAGTGAGTTTGTTTGCATTTAACAAAACTAATTTGGTGTTCTTTTTATTAAAGTAACTGTTTATATCGAGGTTTTAGTGAAAAACAATGAGTGAATCAAGTGACTTTGACGATAATGTGGAGAATAATAATCCTCCAGAAATAATTAATTCGGCAAAAAATACAACTAATGAATTAATGCCATCTTTATCAAGAGAGAGATACGAACTTACATACAGCAAGTTTATTTGTTTCTGTATTTATTATTTAAATCTAACAATCGTAGATAAAGTACGGTACGCAACTCGTGCGAAAACGGCATTTTGCATTGCTCGTGTGCAAACTCCACACTCGCATACGAAATGCTACTTTCCGCACTCGACGCGTAATGTACTATTATCTCTAACTGCTGTTTTTACAAAACAAACAAGTAAGATGCGCTTCACGTAAGTACGTGAGGAGATAATTGCCGGTTTCTGTACGATTAAGTTAAAATTATTATGTGTGAAATTTTAATAGTTGCATATTCTTTTTCTAAACTTCAAGACCTTTAAATTGATGTATAACATGTCATGGTCACTAAAAACTTTTTTAGTCGCCCGCCATATTGGCCGCTACCTTGAAAATATTAAGTCTGAAAACTCCAAAAAGTGCACAGTTGTCACAAATGTGTGCCGAATTTCATGTTCCTAGCTATAGTAGTTTATGAATTGAAACAAGCAACGGACAGACAGAGCCGTTATATAAGGATTCTTTTCATTTTTTAGTTTAAATTTTAATTTAAATCAAATTATAATTATTATTAACAACGGGAGATAGACAGAGAAAAATAGACTCCAGCGCCGGGACTTGGACGATGGGCCTCTATATTTCTTGTATTGACTTGCCAACTAAGCTACACTGAAGAATAATTTCCTCCGTCAATAAAGATACCTAGTCCCGAATTAAGCTTTCGTACAGAAACCTAAAAGTACTGCTGGAAGAGCGGTAAAAATTAATTCCAGAGTGCTGGATTAATGGTAAAAACTACAGGTTTAGTGATAGAATATCAGTTAAGATTACACCGCTTCAAAAAAAAAAAAAAAAATCCAAAGCTGCGATACCGTTACTTGACAGAAGAGAAAAAACATGTAGTAGAGCAGCAACGCTTCCTCCATAATGATAAGATGTCCGCTGAAGGTGTCCTTCGGGCC
Source organism: Gerris lacustris (assembly GCA_951217055.1). Classification (NCBI taxonomy): domain Eukaryota; kingdom Metazoa; phylum Arthropoda; class Insecta; order Hemiptera; family Gerridae; genus Gerris; species Gerris lacustris. The sequence goes on from OX578278.1 coordinate 76,953,334, forward strand.
GCAGCTATAAACATTCACATAGAGTGCTGCCGGCAGATATTTAGTAATCTATAGCGATGGGAAATGCCGATGTTCCAGGCAGAGGGTTACTGGACTGGAGCAAAACATCTAAAGCATAGAACCAAGAAAAGATCTCTTGTTTGCAACAGTTAGGCCGCTCCCTAATGTGTCGGTACGGTATCGGTACGCTAGTATGCCGATGCGGTAAGATTCTTTACCGAGCGCCTATATCTTAATGAGTCCACCCTGAGTACTTTACTGCTTCTGTTTTTACTGCTTGCGGTATATCGATTCCTTACCGCCCAGTAAAGGATCTGTACCGAATCGGTACCGAGCGAGAGCTTACCGATACCGTACCGACAAGTGAGGGAGCGGCCTGACTAGGGTGCATGCGTGGGAGCGGGGCGGTAAGGAATCGGTATACCGAGAGTCGGTAAGAACAAGCAGTAAAAACAGAAGCGGTAAAAAGTACTAGATTAATAAACTCAATATGATTCTTTCTTTGAGTGGGTCGAGGTGTCATCGCAAAATGGCAACGGAGAAAGATATTCATGTTATTTTGGTCTCAGAAATTGAGAAATATCCATTGTTGTACAATTATAAAGTACCGGAATATGCTAGAAAGGACCAGACGGAGAAAGCTTGGTCGGAAATTTCAAACAAAACAAAAATTTCAGGTATTTACTGTTTATATGTATTAATTTTAAAATTATAATAATAAATTATATATGAAAGGATAACACCAGTACTTCTTTCTTTTTCTACGCAATCGCAAATAAATATAACACTCTATAATAGTATCTTCTTCTGACGACGACATAATCACGCCCGTGACTGCAAGATTCTACCAAAAGTATACCGACATGTGGGGAGATAAAGGCGGTATCGGTAAGCTGCCGGTAAAGCAGAAAATACCGCATACCGATACCGTACCGACAAGTCAGGGAGCGGCCTTACTCTTATAATTTTTATCCCCTTTCCAGTAGAATAAAATTTAGGGTGGTTTTAGTATAGTAATATTAGACATGTTTGTAGTATAATACCCTTTATTTCTATACTATGCTTATTCTTGTTCAGGTCTGTAGGGTTTTAATAACTTGATTGAATCCATTTTTGGGCTATATTTCACCTCCTTGGCACTTCAGGCCTTTAACAATTTCTCCTAAAAGATAACTTTATTTATTTTTCTTAGAAATTTTCTCTCACGGCAGTCCACCTGCGCGTCTATACATAATCATTATTTATTTAAATCCCTTTCCTTTACTTCATTATAATTTAATTACAAACATTTATTTCCTCGTAGAGCTCTCAAAGAAGGTGAAATATAGCCAAAAAATGGATTGAATCAAGCTATTAATTCTTTACATAAGAATAAGCATAGTATAGTTATATTAATATTTAAATTAGATTCCCCTATACAAATGTAAGTTTAGTTACAATTTGAAGGTTTATTTCATCCTCTGGTTTTGTAAGAAAAGTAGTTGGTGGTCAAGGTGTGAAGTTTATTAAATCCTCAATAAGTCTGCGAGGTAGCCTTAATTAGTAGTTTGCAGAATCAGTAATCCTTTTTTTCGTGGATTTCTTTGTGTAATCAATGAACTAATTTTTAATGTACCAGCAAAGATTTTTTTCTGGAACTAAAATTGACGAAACAAAAACGTAAAAGCAAGTAAGGTAGAAGCAGTCACTTTGTTTTGGGCTCTCCTTCTTCCTCAGGCATGTTTGTCCTTTCCCCAAACCACCAATAAACCTATATTTATTTTATCTTAGTATTTTTTGCTGCTTAGCCTTCAAGCCATTACCACCTATAACAATAGCTGTATTCTCTTAATCAATATAATAAACTTTTCAGATGCTATCAAATAAGTCGAGGTCTTTGAGAAATTCAAATACTTTTTTAATATTCTCCTGGTTATCACCTAGAATGTCTGTTAGTGTTATGGAGAGATCAAATTGTTCTCTGGCTTGATCTAGTGTGAAGCAATCAGCCAACAAGTGTCTAATCAAAAGCACATCATGACAGTATTGACAACAAGGTGGAATCTTGTCCCTTGAGAAGTCTACATTTATTTTATTTTTCTGTTCGTTACTTTATCCTTATTTTTCTTAGGTTCCCTAAGTGAGTAATGTGTTTCCATCTCTCACTGGGTGATAAGATAGTATAGGGCAGCGCTTCCCAACCTTTTTGACGCTGCGAACCTATAAATTTCTCCTTAACCCTTTCGTTCCAGGTGTCCAGTATACTGGACATCATTTTCAGGACAAGTTTTAATCTACATTGTCATTTATCTTTATTTAACCAACCTGATACCTTCTTTAGTGATTTTAACTCATCAGTGTTAACAAAAATAATTTTAACTATTAGATCAACATAATTTTGACAGGTGTTTTTCATCCCAACAACATGGCGTCCAGAGGAATGTATAATATGTTTCACTTTTTTGTTTTAAATTTTCAATATTTCTTATAGGTTATTTTTTATTATCTGCATTAAAATAAGTAACAAATAACAAAAAATCTTATAGATGTAGTTGTGTATTATCCATTTATTTATACATTAAATTATTCTGAAGTCCATTCCTTGGTCATAAGGGCATACATAAATACTAATTTTTAATTCTCATTTGCGATATTTCAGCCCCACTTGGGCCATTATCAAGCTTAATAATTGTTCTTATAGGACATCCAAAAGTATCTCCTACTTAATTTTGACATATTCGTGGTAATTAGTTCAGCAAAGTACTTAATTTGGCACTAAAACTTATCTTTTCTTGTCATGATGTGTACAAATTACTAAATAAATAGTCTTCCAATTAGTGTGGCACATTGCTTCCCTGCATCCTATTTCTTATATACTTTAGTGATTTTTTTCTTTTACTAACTATTATTGTCACATTTATTTAATAATCCCCCGTTTTTTAAATCTGTCAAAATTGTTTTGATTTTTTACTTGAATTAAAGTATCAATTTAGCAAGATTCAAAGTCCAGACTGTTGAAATAAATGAGGGGTTATTAATTTCGACAAACCATCCAAATTTCATAAAAATCCTATTATTACTTTTGAAAAATGTAAGAGTATATAAATGTATGTTTGTGCCTATGTGGAAGAGAAACAAATGGGTGCAGAAGCAGTAGCGTAGCCAGACCATTGGGGGCCCCCCCGCAAAAAATTTTTGGGGGCCCCTCACCAAAGAAAATCGATGACCAAAAAAAAAAAAAAAAAACCTCTTGCTTTCAGGATTGGGGCCCCCCTCGACGTTGGTGCAAGGGTAGTAATTCCAGTTATTTCTGGATTTGGGGGCCCCCTGATGCTGGGGGCCCTCCCGCAATGCGGGCCCATAGTTACGCCACTGTGCAGAAGGTTCAAAGTTATATGGGACCAACACTGGGCTAATTATGACCTACAATACAAAGTTCATTAATATTAGACAAATAGTTTTTAAGATATTTTATTTCACATAAAACTGATCAGACAGATAGATACTGAAACGGATTTCTGTCTTGGAATTTTTCAAATTGGAAACGATCACACAGCTTCACCTTCGGTAAGCTCGAAAGCAAAAACATTTCTCCAAGAGAAAATCTGTATTTTTTGTTTGTTTATAAAGTCAAATAGATACATATCATGTCAAATAATAAATAAGTTTTAGTGACAAAGGCAGTACTTTGCTGAACTAATTACCATGAATATACCAAAAAAGTAAGAGATACTTTTGAATGTCCTATAAGAACAATTATTAAGCTTGATAATGGCTCAAGTGAGGTTGAAATATCGCAGATGAGAATGAAAACTAAGTTTTTATTTATACCTTTAAGACCAAGGAATGGAACAGAGTATTTTTATTTTACATTTTTGGTTGAATGAATTGTTGTATCTTTGTAAACCCTTTTTTATCCCTCCTTTACTTATCCAACACCTGATGTAGTCAGGCCCGGATTTCAAGTGAATTGCGCCCTGGGCTGCTCTCAGCTTTGGCAAATTTATTGGAACCGTACAGAGTGACAGATAGAGGAACGAAATTATAAAGGGGTTCTTTTTTTTTTTGGTTTTTACCCTAAAAATCAGTAAATTAATATAGTAGTGTATTATTTTATTAAAAAATAGAAAAAGGTAGAGAATAATAGTAGTTTTGGGTCAACACTGCATGGTATAGTGGTATAGCAGTAACCAGATCAATGGTGACAAGCATTAGTAGATTGAGAGCCAATCACGGAAAATGAAATTTTTATTTTCACAAAATAGGAAAAGGGCAATCTTCGCTGCGTTCAGAATGCGGTGTAGAGGAGGATCTTGAGCATATTATCCAAAAAAAACTCCATTGTAATAAAATAATTCAACATCCTTTCACATATAAATCACTGTTGCACATTAAACAGGAATCCATGTACCAGTTAATCTATACATGCGTATCAGACATTAATATCAAAATATACAAATATGAGAAGTAATTAAAAGAAAATAAATTATTAAATAGAAAATATTATTAAGTATTAGGTACGAAAAAAAAAAATGATGTACATTATTTACTATAAGGCTATAAGGCCATCATTGGCATTGGATGTAAGGCCAATGAGTGACATTTGCCTTAAGAAAGGAAAACATTACAGTCAGGCTGTAGGGAGGGAGACACAATATTATAAATAACACATTTTTTTTATTTATTGTTTGTAAAAAAGTTGTATTGGAAAATTTTGCGCTCTCCAAAATCTGGCGCCCTGGGCTAGAGCCCATTTATAAATTGGGGCCTGGGTGTAGTCTTACTTAAACGAAAATACGAAGTGATAACAAATAAAAAACAGGTGAGATTAAGTTCTAAAGAAAAGGTGAATTAATGTAAATTTAAAGGGTACAGTAGAACCCAAGAAATACAAACTTATTGGGACCAAATTTTTGGCCTGTTCGGATTTATCAATTGTTTGGGTTATTGTGGTCTCTGCTTTTATAGTCTTAAAATTTATAACATTGTTCCTGTTATACCTACATTATAGGTATAATATTCTTACATTCCGACATGAGGAATACCCAATCAGAATCAAGAATAATAATTATGAATTTGTTAGAACATCGACAAATCTTTTTCATTTCCATAGAAATGTAGGGTGGGAGGGCCAGAAGCAGTTTTGATAGAAATACATTGCATACGACTGGAAAAGGGAGAGGGTTTATAAAAAAAACCGTAGTGGCAGCCCAATGCATTCCCAGTAAATACATTTAACTCCTAACTTTTTAGCCCCAAAATTTGTTTGTATTATTTGGTGTTTTTAATTTTTCCGGGGTTCTACCGTACTTACAGATTTTATTTTAGAATCATCATCTGATTATACTTAACAGAGCAATGTTTCCATCCTCTACTTTCAATAATAAATAATAGAATAAATAAAGTATCCACATAATTTCAATAAAAACTTTTTTTATTTAATGAAAGAAGAAAAAACAAATGTTCATGCATAAATTATAAAAACATAATGAATATTACAATAATAATAAAAAAAAAATTATTCTTCACAAATATACATATTCACAATTTATATTTTTCACTTAATTACAAAATAATTTTATTTTTTACATTATTTACACAAATTAATAAGTCTTTTCAGAATAAAAAAAAGAAAAGTAAAACAATGAGGCATCAGTTTAAGCCGAGTATACACGGTTAAAGCATACTTAGACCAAGTCATCTTTGACTCACTTGGATCGTGTAAAGAGAAAGTATTGTGATGGCGCGGAAATTCGATTTTGATGGATCTACAGGTTTTGAGGTCCCCTGAGTCCAAAAAAGTAGTTTTAAAAAATGTCTGTCTGTCGTCTGTGCAGATGCGTGGAGCATAAACTACTGGGCCTTTTGACAAAATTCGGCATGCATGTTCAGAAAAATCATACCCCGAGGCGAAATTGAAAAATGATTTTTAGCCCCAATTTTGGGGGCGCTGTCTCCCCAAAAACTCTGAAAAAGAAATTATTTCTTGGAAACGGTTCTGACGATTCTAAAAAAAAAAAAAATATTAAATGTAGTCCATTTTAATACGAATCTAAGGATATAAGCCATTTTCCCAGGAAAAATTTAGTTTCTGAGATATTGATGAAAATAAATCTGATTTTGTTGAAAATCGAAAACAAAAAGTAAACAACCACCTATTGATAAATGCCGGGTGGGACCCTTACTGCACTTGGAAGGCTATAGTAACCTTGCTAAAGGTGGGTTTACTGTTACAGCTAGCAAATCGACACGCGTATCTGTCTGTATAGATAACAATAATATATTCATGTTTTCTGGGATCTGGGGCCAAGATTATATGAGAAAGTTAGTCTGAGTTGTCTCGGACCGAGTGTATCAAAGTTCCAGTACTTGGCCCAAGTGTACTTGTGGTAAGTATAGTATGGATCGTGAAAACCTGGTTTTAAGAAAAAATTCTGTTCTCCAAAGTCAAAAAAAGCTTATAACAAAAATCTACCTACTAACTGCACCTTCAAGGAAGTGAAGTCAAATATTTTACACAAGCCTTTAGTATGGAAAAATTAAGTATTTCATATTATGTGTAAGTCAGTAGAAATATGCGCCTGTTTGCTTTAATCATGAATGTAATTTTAAAACACAAATTACTTCAGCATAACGTACCCTCAAATTGAATTTATGACCTGGTTGATAAAGGACTGCACCATGAAACTATAGTTTAGTTTAGCACCCACATTTATTAAGTAAGTAATGTACCATCTAAATAAATCTTAGCTATACATATTCATAAAATTATATTATTTAAGAAATATTACAACTAGATGTTACGTGGATGTTTCATAAAAGAGCAATGCATATACAAGCAAAGCGTTACAACTTGACCACATATGCACGCAAAATAGAACACTTATTAAATAGTGCTTAGTTATTCATAGTTATTACTTTTTTCAATTGCAACATTTAAAAAAAAGTTAGAAATGTAATTAGAGCTTTCATATTTTTAAAATCTGTGTTAACTCTTTTTCAAAATATACAAATGCAATTTTAACCCTTATTGGATTTCCTTAAACAAATATGAAGGAAAATAATAGTATCTACCTTTATAAGGTAAATCAAGTCACTTTATTCTCCGATCACTACTTCATGATGTGGCACTGAATTTAAGTCGAAGCCATCGGCGGAGAATATTAATTGACCGTCACTGCCAGACAGCTGACCGGTCACATTACCTTTTTCATCTAACACGTAATACACAGCAGGAGATTCTTCATCTTCATTAATTATTTCATGTTCGGTTAAAAATTGATCGGGTTCTATCTGTTCGATTTCCTGTTGGTCTTCTTGAGGTTCGTTCTCTATAACACGTGAAAATGTTTCTTCCAAAGCGGCTTCATTCACCGCAGGAGGTAAGGGCCTAGTAAGGTCGGCATCCTCGACTCTCTCTCCGTGGAGCCATTTCGCCACGGTTTTCGGATGAGGGAGTCCGTTAAAACAATCCCTTACGAGTTGATAAGCTTTAGGTGAAGTCATATAAAGACTGATAACAAAACCTTTGACTTCGGGAGGTGCTTTGTTAGCAGCTGATTTCGAATCCAACGATCTTCTATTTTTAACGGTATGCAAACTAAATATCAACTTACCTAATTCAGACATATTTGAATTGTTCCACAAGACCGCTTGTGACTCGACCAACTCGAGAGCTTTTCTCGTTTTTTCAAGTTCTTCCTTGCAATTGTCCAACCTTTTCGTCAGCCTTTTTCTTTGGGTGCACATCGTTTTAATTTGTCTTCTCTTGATAATCAATTTGTCCTCTAAGGTTTTAAGAAGCATGGTGTTTTTCCTCTGCTCGTTAAGTTGCCACTTGGTCACATCCAATTCCTCTTTTAGAGATTTAATTTTGTCTTGGAGATACTTTTGGGTCTGTAAAAGAAGAGTGGAGTTCGTCGCTTCCTTCGTTATCTTCGGGAGGACCTGTCTAACGGGAAAAGTAGGTTCCTGAGACGGGCCGGCAGATTTGAAAGGAGCCGACACCTTAGTAAGAGTTTTAGTAATTATTTTAGGAGAACCCGGCGGAGCCTTAGGGTCAATCATAGTGATTTGTATCTGATTAGGTTTCGGCTTGATCGGAGGCAAAGTTTCAGAAACCTGTTTTTTAATACCGGATTCAATCTCGGATGAATCAGGTGCAACCGGAGAACAAATAACATTAGTCGCAACCAACGGCGAAGGCAAACTCTGATTGCCACTTGTAGCAACCTTCAGCGGTAGATTCTGACCGACTTTCAAAGTGGCAACCACCGGCGAAGGCAAAGAACTCTGATTACCACTTGCAGCAACCTTCAGCTGTAGATTCTGACCGACTTTCAAAACCTGGGGGGAACTATCGGCATTTCCTACAACAGGAGTCGAATTTAATTGGTTCTGATTATTTTTCGATCCAGCTTGCAGTGGATTTGCAGTCTGGTTCTGATTAACTGGCGTAGGCTGGTTTAAAACCAATTTCGGCACAATTCGATTAGGACTGGTAATTAAATTTTCCGAAGAAGTGGCGATGAACTGATTAACATTAGCATTGGTCTTTTTAGGTACCATATAACATGTGATAGGTTGTTCGTTATCTTTTGCCAATACAACATAGGGCGCTCCATACCCGAATTCATCTTCCTCTTCCTCAACAAGCCTTTTCCTTTTGGTATTTATTTTGTCTCGCAATTGACTTTTCATAACCCTCTTAATTAATTTTCCATTTTTCTTTAAAGAACAATCAGATTTACTAGTCGAAGGTTTAGCAAAGCTTGCAACTGATTTGTTATCCTTTTTAACACAACTGAAAGACAAGATCTGTACTTCATCTTCCGATGATTGAGAATTAGTATTGCATTCCATTCTCTTTGAATGTTTAAATGCAAAAAAAAAAAAATTACATCAACATCAGTAATACTCTTTGAGACTTTTAGGAAATAAAGGGGTCACTTCATCCCTAGAATCACAACTGGAAAAAGTTAGAGATGATGGATTCAAATAGAATCAATTCTGAAATAAATCCAGGCGATGTAACCAACTCAGAGGATTCAATCTAGAGATTCAATCAAGTGACTTCATGCTGTTAAGTGATTCTGAAACAGTGATTGTAGTTAATACTTCAAATTCTTCTTTTGTCAAAAAATCCACCGTCTGGCATAGTTTACTAACTGGTCCACCAATTTATGGATATCGAAACATACGTCATTGGCCTCATTGGTATTGCCTTCCTCATTTCCTTAAGGCACAAAATTAATTTTTCTTTACCTAAAATGTAAAATTGCAGACAGATTAAATATATCAGATTATTATTGTAATAACACGCTATAAAGCAATAGATAAACACGTTTAAGGCGGACCATGTTCCAGCAGCATGCTGCTGGTCGGATCAATGGGGAGGGCCACGTGATCAGGAAGCGTGCTCTCCCAACTACACTTCGATCTATTTTCTAATACACAGACCCATGGTTTAGATTCTAATCAGTTAGCCCTGTAGAAGGCATTTGTAAGAATTCTATACATACTTTCCCCTCTTTCCTAGCTTATTTTTCCTTCATTAAAGTTGATTTTTTGTTTTATTACCCAGGAACTGCAGTTCTAATTTTAACCAAGCAATTATTCGTCTTCCGTGAACGTGTAAGCAAGTAATAAATAATTCTTGTTAACTTGTTTTACATTTACGATTACCTACATGTCTAATGACAAGAAATTAAGATAATAACAACAAATCAAATAAAGAGAAACATTTAATAATAAATTTTAAGTTACTAACCAGAAATATCCTAAAGGCTGATACAACAATTAAAAAAAAAAGCTTCAAGATAATATCAGTCTAACACAAAACGATTTAATCTGAAAAAAACACAGAACAATACATTAACATTTTATTTATAATTTTAGAGATGAGTGCACAGTTATACGCATTATTTTGTGACTATCAAGAGTTGTTAAGTGACTGAAGTTTAGTCATAGCTCATGATATTTATCAAACCAAACAAGATATTGAATTAAATTTAGGATATTGTTTGTTGTACATTTTCGGTTTGCCATTATTCTAATTAACATAATTGTTGCTATTTCAGTTAGATTGTAAAACAGATATTATCCCCATTATACACAAGAGATATAATTTTTATTACTTAGCAATATATATTGAACAAATCCATGCAGTATATTACAATGATAGTGTAAAACTTAAGAATACGAGGCAGTTTGTAGAAAATTAGGACACTTCTTTAGATTGTTACTCCCCTTATAAAAATAACAGAGGGGAGTAACAATCTAAAGAAGGAATACGGAATGTTCTTCTTTATACTGTTACTCACCTTATAAAAATAACAGAGGGGAGTAACAATCTCTAAAGAAGGTGTACAAATGTTCTTCTTTATACTGTTACACCCGTTATAAAAATAACAGAGGGGAGTAACAATCTAATGAAGGTGTACAAATGTTCTTCTTTATACTGTTACTCCCCTTATAAAAATAACAGAGGGGAGTAACAATATAAAGAAGGTGTACAAATGTTCTTCTTTATACTGTTACTCCCCTTATAAAAATAACAGAGGGGAGTAACAATCTTAAGGTGTACGAAATGTTCTTCTATAGACTATTACTTCCCTTATAAAACAGAAGTGTGATATTCCTTTGTCTCAAAATACATTGGACTAAACATCCCTTTGTCTTAATAGTTATTTAGGGATATCAACTAAGGTTGGGACATCGATGTCGATGTATCGAAAACATCGATGTTTTGGCTAACATCGATGTTTGTTCTTTCAATGTTGATGTATCGAAATCATCGATGTTTGTTCTTTCGATGTTGATGTATCGAAAACATCGATGTCGTTTGTTCTTTCGATGTTGATGTATCGAAAACATAGATGTTTGTTCTTTCAATGTTGATGTATCGAAATCATCGATGTTTGTTCTTTCGATGTTGATGTATCGAAAACATCGATGTTTGTTCTTTCGATGTTGATGTATCGAAAACATCGATGTCGTTTGTTCTTTCGATGTTGATGTATCGAAAACATAGATGTTTGTTCTTTCGATGTTGATGTATCGAAAACATAGATGTTTGTTCTTTCGATGTTGATGTATCGAAAACATAGATGTTTGTTCTTTCGATGTTGATGTATCGAAAACATCGATGTCGTTTGTTCTTTAGATGTTGATGTATCGACAACATCGATAATAAGCTATCGATGTCCCAACCCTAATATCAACTACAATAATTCATATGTATGTAGTCTCTCAAATGTACAAATCAAAATCATTCAAATGTACTGTTTGACAAAGGGATATAATCTCTTAAGTGAATAAATCAAGTAAAATAGTACCGCCGAGCCATTCTCGACTGTCTTATTTCCTTCAGTTAAGCCAAGATTAGTCTTTGTTAATACTCCTATGGATTCATTAAAGGCTATTAATTATTATAATGAAAATTGTTTAATTTTACATTAAAAAATTAAATTACATAGGAAGTTCCTTTTTCAGGAAAATATAGTTAGAAAAGTACCTTGAACATAATCTACAATTGCTTTTTTCATGGATTTAACTGAAAATTCTCATTTAGTTTCAAAACCCTTGTGCAAGAGATTAGTCTTTTTCATTTGATTTTTATTATAGGTACTTGAAGAGAGTTATGTCCAAATAAGAGTCAATAATGAATAGTTTAAAGAAACAACTACGTAGGTGTAGGTATACAATTTGAGAACTGTTGTTCTGAATTTGTTTACAGCCCACAATCATTTTTAAGTGTATTTGACCACCACAAAGAAGCAATTTGAATCAGTACCAGGTATTCAATTCACAACTTTTTATCGACGGAATAACTTATATGATGTATACGTACGGACGTATACATTAGTTCAAACACATTGAGATAGAAATATGGGAGAAAAGATGGAGGATGGAGTAACAAGCAATGGATATTGGCCAAGATAAACTCTCAGATAATACATTAACATTACTAAAAAAAAATCAGATACTTACCACGTTCAACGTAAAACATTCGAATAAAGTGATTATATTACTTCATATCGTAAAAATTATATTTATAATGAACAATCGTAAAGAAAATTAAAAGCAACTTAACCCCTAAAAATCCGTTAAAAGTTTCTCCACACACGGCTTAAATTTTAAGCTTAAAATAACTTTGGAAGAAACAAGATAAGAAGCGAGAAACCCAAATTCATTTACATGTTGTCTTGGAATGTATATAGTAGTCAGAGAAATTTTACACGGTTTCTTCAAAAAATAAAAAAAATATTTACAAATTTGGTACTTTGATCTCCGAATTATATATTTTATTCTTTATAAAATCGTTTATTTTGTGTCCTTAATAATTAAAAATGAATCGATGATTAAGAAAAGGTTTTTATATGGTATACGTTCAAACCTGCACGATATGTTTGTAAACGAAATATGAATGTATCTGGGTTTTCGATTGTTCAACAAGGTTTCAAGACTCCCCTTCGTGAAGGTTACATTACAGTGTTCCAAGCCCGGGTTTTTTAAGAATTTGTTTTGTTGTAGTTATTATTTAAAATATTTTTAAGTTCCTAATGAAATTTTATCGTGGATTGTAGTTTTTTCTGGAAATTTTAAAACTTAACTACCATGACTGAAGATTCAACTTGCCCGAGCTTAAATCTAGTCGAAATAAAAGCCGCTTTACAGAGAACTATTCCGGAATGCCAAAGGAGAGGATTGTTTCATACTACTAAATGGTATGTTTGTTTTTAATATAGAACGCTCTTTTTATTTTTCTTTGCAATTGTAATTGTAAACATTAATATGTAACTTTTAATTTTAAGGTTGAGTGAGCTTAATTATTCTCTCAAACATAAAAAAGTAGAAGACGTTAATAAAAACATTATTCTTGTCGATTGGGATTCTGAAGAGTACGATACCTATTTATTAGCAAAAACTGCTTTTGACATCAAGGAGTATGATAGGTATGATCAAAATACTATATCTTATGTATCTATTATTTCTTAATCGGTACATTACCGGTTAATTGTGGCATTTGAGTTTATAATATTGATTTTGTTTTGATTGGCACTAAAATAGTGATATAAACTCTAGTGTTCAGAAGGAACACTAGAGTTCCTTAACCTCACCAATACCAATAGCCAAAATGGGGTTCTTACTTATTCACTATCAGTCCTTCTAAATTGCGTATTATAATTTCAGGTGCACTTATTTTTCCAAGAGTTGCACGTCTCCTTGTGGTAAATTTTTACACATTTATTCAAAATATATGGCCATCGAAAAGAAACGTTTAGAAGGCTTGGGAGAAGATAGTACCAAACGATTAGCTATGATAGCAGCTGAACTAGGCCGTGAGAAAACACTAGGAAACCTAGACGGTTATTGTATGTATCTATACGGTACGATATTAAAGAAACTCGACTTATTAGATACTGCAAGAACTGTCCTTATGGAAGCTGTTATGAAGGAACCTATGAACTGGGCAGCCTGGTTACAGCTTTCATCTCTTATAACTGATATTTCAAAGGTAACCATTATTCTTTTACTAGTTTTAAATTGTAGATCAGTATATTTTTACTTTGGAAGTATATAAATAGAATTATTACAGGTTATTATAGATGCTTCTCAAACACTATGTTCTCTTTAATGATATTCCAAAGTGGCAGTATTGAAGTCATACTGTTTAAATACAGTAGGACCCCATTAATCCATACACGTGGTAATCGGGGACCCTCGGTAATCTGGACAATCCTTCACGGAGAATACAAGCCCGCAACAATAAAAATTATATTGCAAATTACTTGCTACAATCATTTTTGCTGGCACTGTAGACAATGAAAACTTGGAAAATGCGCTGAAAAATGTAATTTTTATAAGATTTTGTGTTCAGTATAATAGCTCACTGTTGGAGACTGATAGGAATGTTCACATACATATGTAATTACATATTATGTTCATGCTGTACATTTAATCTATACATACTTATGTTAATACAAGTACAGTACCTAAACATAAAGTATTTTGTGTTACTTCTTTAAAAACCTTGCTAATTCAGAAGTCATTTCTATCTATTTTTTTATACCAAGGCCCACAGTTCAGATTCATTTTAACCAGTTAGCCCTATATATTATACACTATCTGCACATCAGTTTACGGTGCTAATTGAGTTTTTTCACGATGTTAATTGATTCACCACATAATATGTCACTTATTAGACCAGCCATTGTTGCAAGAACTGTTAAATTTCCCTTTCTTGCTGAAAGAATAGATTGTGTATTGGCAGGTAAGCGTTGTACCCACAAGGAACGAATCACTTCGTCAGCAATACGGTTGCCTGCCAACTCCTTCATCTGTCGCATTAGATGACGGCTTTTTGTCTCCTAGCTGCACTTAATTCAAAAGGCGGCATAATTTCTTATCATCACTATCCGAAATTACGGCTATTAGAGCAGATTTCAAGGTCTTATATTTGTTCTCGGGTAGGGGTTGAGGCGTTATCAGACACATACTCCAATATTTCCCCATCTAATAATTTAATTACGTATAAATATTTAGTATGGTCGGCAGTGACATTAGGCATTTCGAAAGATGCCTCGGCGTTGCAAATCAGAGCTCTAGCTTACTTCTCCAAAAAATTGATAGTTTTACTGCTACCGTAGCTACCTTTACTGCGTTATTTTCGGTATTTGAATCTTCTGCATCCAAATTAAGTAAAAAATTATTCAAATTTTTATTTTTTTAATAATACGAAAATTTGATGTCAAAATAAATTGAATTAATAGTAGTATGTTACCTATGTGGGACTATTTATTATTCTTAAACTCACAGCTTCACTCACCAATTTGTGGGTACCACACTTATTATTATAAATGATAAGACTTTTTTTTATGACGGCACAAGAACAAGATATATTTTTATTTATTTTTCTATAACAAGAAAAAACTATATGTCAGTCTAAAAAATTAATAAACAATAGTTACTAAAATTAAATATATTTGAAACTGGTGTTGCAAATGTACGTCCACCAAGATGTTTCAGAAAAGCAAAACTTGCTCAACATCAATTTGTTAACACATGCTGCAGGAAAGCCGAAGCCGGTCAATTGTTGCAATTAAAATCATTCTGTGTGAAGTCGTTGTTTGATTATTGAACACATTAGATAGTTACACCTTTTTTATAATGAGTTTTGTTCCCAAGTATGACAAGTATACTGCACCCTGTCCATACTTAATGAATGTTTGTTTACCTTTATTTATTTATTTTTTTTTTAGTTGAAATCATTGACTCTTCCTGACCATTGGATGAAGCAGTTTTTTCTTGGACATGTTTATATTGAATTACAATTAGGTGATGAAGCTCTCGATGTATATTCTGAGTTAAAGAGGGCTGGTTTTGAAAATAGCACTTATGTTCTTTGTCAAGCAGCTATCGCTTTGCATAATAAAAGAGGTAAGATAAGTGTTTTTTTGAAATTAAGTGTTCTTATCATTTTATTTGTCAGAATTTTTTTTTTTCTTATAAGTGTGAATCACTTTTAGGAATTTCTTCTAAATCACAATTTGGAAAATAAATGGCTTAAAATTCTTCAAAACACCCTTTGTATCAGATTTTTTTTTTAAATGTTTGTTAATATTTAAAAAATGATTAAGATCCTCACTTTTCTTTTAAAAAATAAATAATAAATTGTCTCAAATGCTGAAGTTTGTAGAGGTGATCACTGATAAAATTTTAAGAACTATGGAACACAATCAAATACTTATGGCTAGAAATTGAGAATGAATGCACATTGGAGTAGGGATACAACTGTTTATATACTGTCTTGTCGGACCTCCATACAACAATATTGATGGTTCCAGAAAAAAGATTCACTATGTTGAAATATCATTATATTTTATTTTATTTATTTGTTTCCTTTTTTTTAAGAGAATAAATGAGTGATCCTGAAAGAGGAAGATTTTTCTCCCGTACCATTTTCACCCATTACAGGGCTGCTTCATCTGCGTATTCATATTAACAATCTTTATATCTTTTGTTTTAAATCTCCTCTTGTTTCATAATATTTTAAATATTAAATCCCGGTTTTTCAAAATTGTTAACACTAAACATTGAGGCCATTTTTATATTTACGGGATACTTCTTTGTTCTTCATTCCTTTAAATTATTAATTTTTTCTTCAAGTGAGGATTTTCTTTCAAGTCATTTGTACAGTGTGTAAATTACAGTGTAAAAAGTGTAGAACTTCACAAAGCTCTAAATGAATTCTAAACTAAGACTAAGAGATTTTCTCTACACTGTGCAAAGATAATTCCGATTCCACGTAATCTTACAGAGGTAGAATATGCTTAATTATTATAGTGCAAGGGCTAGAGATGGGCAAAATAACTCATTTTCGAGATCAGATCAGATCAGATCGCTCGCCAAAATGATCAGCTCTTTTAACTAGTTCATTGATCACTTTTATATATATATATATATATATATACATATACATATAAAATAGACGAAAAAGAAAGTACTTTTCTTCTTTTCCAGTTTATTAAGAATTAATCTGTTAGTTCTTCACATATATTTTTATTATTAATGTAGTATAACAAATAAAACTTTTTTTTTTAAGTATGTAAGATTATTAGGAATAAAATTTTAAGGGTAATGGCGTTTGTCCGGTGCAAATCGGAGCAGTAGAACAGCAGTTGTAGTTGGGGGGGGGGGGGGGGGGGAGGGGGGCCGCTGGGGCGAGTGAGCGACTGCTGAGCGAGCCGCCCCGAAACCCGTAGCGATGAGTGAATGCTGGTTTGGAGTTGGAGTTAGTTGGGGTGACGAGACTACGAGATCCAGTTCTATTTTAGCCGAGAGGGGATGCTTAAGCTTCTATTGGTCGAGAAGGACTATTTAGAGGAGTAGGGGTAGAAGAACTAGTTTTGCAGGTCCTATGCGTTGCCAGATCTATTTCTTTCCTTGTTTCTCTTTAAGCTTTGGAGTCTTGGAGTAAGTTGGGGTGTCGAGACTACGAGAACCAGGTCTTTTTCAGCTGAGAGGGGAGGCTTAAGATTCTATTGGCCGAGAAGGATTTTTTAGAGAGGTAGGGCTAGAAGACCTGGTTATGTAGCTCCTATGCTATGATGCCTCAAGATTCAAGATCGCTGTGAGTCGTGAGTAGTGACTAGTGAGTAGTGAGTGTGAACTGTGAGTAGAGTAGAAGTGGGAAGGGGGTCTAGAGAGGGGGAGCGCTTGCGCATTGCCCAGCCTAGGGCCCAGAGAAAGTGAAAGTACAACCAGCAAGCAACCACTCAGGACTCAGACCTCTAACTCTATATCTTTCGCCTTTTCTCTCATTATATGGAAGAGCTGCCATTCTTTTTTCAAGAGCGTTTACTCACTCACTCTCTTGCAAGAGCTAGCTCTTTTGATCAGTTCATGACCGGATCGCCCATCTCTAGCAAGGGCAAGATAATCCTAAGAATTGTTCTAAGAAACTAAAGGAATGCAAAATCAATAATAATTCACGGAAAGTTTGTCGATCGGATCTTTATCTTTATTTCTATGTATTTTGCTTGTTGTAAAGAAATGATTTTCGTTCTATAGAAACACTTATAGAAAAACTATGTGAAAAAATATGTCGGCACAATATTTGAATAACGCTAGATTATTTCTTCTGTTTTGATGAATTCATACCTATTTCAATGTATTCTAAACTATATTACTTTTTGCAGATGTTATTGGCTCAATAGCTTCATTCCAAGAGCTAAGAAAGATGGATCCTTTTAGACTAGATAACCTTGACACTTATTCTAATCTATTGTATATACGAGATATGAGAGTTGAGTTAGCACATTTGGCCCAGCATGCGACCGAAGTGGATAAGTATAGAGTTGAAACATGTTGTATTATAGGTAAGATTTCCGGTTCAGTGATGTCTTTGGTTGACTAAATTCATTATTAGTACTATTCTAAATATAAGTAACTGATTAAAATTGATCAGTTTGTTGTTTATTGCAACAAATATTTAATATCGATTGACTTACTTAAATTACCGTATTGCTTCGAATATAAGATGCATCCCGATTTACAAACCAAAGACCTGGAAAAAACATCAATGCATCAAACATAAATATGCGCCCTGTTTTAAATAAAAAAAAAAAAAAAAAAAAAATGTAAATTATCTTTTTCACCAATTTGTTCAGACGGTAAATTTAGGCATTCTACTGCGAATATTGTTTAAATATTGAATCTTTATTTTGATGTAAGGTGGATTTGAATTTTGAAGGCAGGCACCACGCTGACAGAGAAGTAACAAGTTTAGATTTTCAAAAGACATCAAAGAAGTCTAATTGTTAATTATCTAACAGTTCGATGGCATTGAAGGCTTTCCTTGATTCGATGCATGTAAAAAAAATATGATTTTATTTGTGCCAACTTCACATATTACACTCCCATTGTTTTTCTGCGGCTTGATTATTTACAGTTATTCCAATGTAATCACTTCTCTTTTATTACCGGCTTCACAACAAACCTGTCTTTCTTCCCCCCTACATCGAAATAGCGAACATTAGGGGAGAGCGGGGTTGGTTGGGACACTTTTTTTTAGAGGCCGTGAGAGCCACAGTTTTGCATGAACTTTTTTGCTTTTGTATGATTATCATACATAGAGATCCTAACTAACATATTCCAGACTTATAGCGACTAAAAAAACATGATCACCCTATTTTTTTATGTTTTTCCAAAACCTTCACTTTGTCCAATGTATCCCAATGGGTGGGATACATTGGACACAGGGGTGGGATACTTTGGACACACACCAAAACTCCTGATTTTGCAGTTAAAATCATGAAAAAAATGCATTTGAGTACTTAAAGAGAAGGAATAATAAATAAGTAAGTAAGTAGGCAACCAAAAGAAGAAATAGGTGCGATGTGTGTGTGATATGGGGGATGAGTGGGAAAGTTGGGGATGAATGGGACATACTGTCCAACTCATCCCTCGACACCATTTTTTTAAAAAAGCACAAACAACATTGGAACACATTGTTCCATAGTAAGCAACCAAAGTGATTTGTTATCATAAATAAATCCATTACCAGGTAAAAATAGTAGAGACTCCGAAGAATATTGTAGAGGGGCTGGAAAGCTTCCGACGTGGGTCTCAAATTTTACATCAGCTTGCCTCCAAATCAAATTAATTTGTTTAAAAATCAATGGTAATCAACAACACGTGAGACCACTTGTTGGATTGAATAGCAACTGAAGGGCACTGACTGGTCCTCCAGGGTTGCTAATCTCACCTTCATTTCAACCAAAAACAACAGTGTCCAATTCATCCCACTGTCCCAACCAACCCTGCTCTCCCCTAACCGAGAAGATAACAGGCGAGTTACAGTAAGAGAACTCAGATAACTAGAAATTGTGCAAAAAGGTGGAGATACACATGCCTGTATTTGTACAAAAACATACCAGCTACTTGCACGTGTATATGTTAAAAGGCATGCCTGTAGTTTGTACAAAAACATACCAGCTACTTGCACGTGTATATATTAAAAGGCATGCCTGTAGCTGGCAAGCAAGCTGATAAAAACTTAATAAAAATCCTTAGTATGACAGTTACTGGCAAATACCTTCTTTTGGTGTGCAAGCTACTTTCCCAATTTGACGACATGTGTATCTCCACCTTAATAGTCATTCTCCAGGTCCACTGAGGTCTCCCTCTCATCCTTTTCCCTGCAGATTCCAGTCAATACCTCTTTTGGTCAATAATTCTCAGGCCTACCCTTAATAATTTTCTCTCTCGGATCTTAAACTACCCTGCCTAATTTCACATAATATGGATTAATGATTCTTTTGTTATTGCAACTAGCTCGATACAATATGATGATGTCTTGCAACTTGGTTGGTATAAATACATGCTAATTAAGTTGCTAAATTAACTGGTTACATTTTCTATTTGTGTTTTATTTAGGATGATTAAGTTCAGCGAAATCTTAGTCCAAACAAGTACCGATACAACACTTGAAATACATCTTGGACATTTTTTTTACTATATTACATCTAAACAGATGTTTTTTCAGCCTTCTTGGGGGGAAAAATAATGAAATATATTAACTCCCTTGTTACTTCTTTAGTTATTTAAGAATTTTTATTTAATTGATGATTTATTTTTTTATTTTTAGGTAATTATTATGGTTTGAGATTAGACCATCAGAAAGCTGTTAATTATTTTCAACGAGCTCTAAAACTGAATCCTCAGTATTTATCTGCCTGGACTCTTATGGGACATGAATATGTTGAAATGAAAAATACTAACGCAGCTATTGAAAGTTATAGAAGAGCAATTGGTGAGTCTAAATTCATTTAATCAATGTAGTAATCCATCGATAACCATGGGGGTTTTTTATATGCAGTTTTGATTATCCACAGTAAAATATAAGACCGAAAGGGTTTGAAAACGAGGGATGTTAGATAAAAGAGAATGGAAAGATCCTTTAACTTTTGATTTAAGAATCAGACAAGGAAAAAGTTCCTTTGAGCTCAGTTATCCTCTGGAACACTTGGGTGTGTCCACAGTAGTATTTATCCGCATTTCTTTTGTTTTGCTGACATTGATCTTAAGGCCAGCTGTCTCCGCTTCTCTTTTGCAGACTCTTCAGCTTCTTGACTAAGTCTCAGAAGCACTCGGCAAGAACATATTATGTCATTTGCAAAATCAATGTCTTCAAGTCTCTCGTTTAAACCACACTGACTGTCTCTCTTTCTTTCCTCCAAACTCGTTTCCTGAGTACAAAATTAGTTAGTTAACAGAAAATCAAGTTTATGTTAGTTTGTCACTTGATAGGTC
Organism: Gerris lacustris; assembly: GCA_951217055.1. Classification (NCBI taxonomy): domain Eukaryota; kingdom Metazoa; phylum Arthropoda; class Insecta; order Hemiptera; family Gerridae; genus Gerris; species Gerris lacustris. The sequence continues at coordinate 76,974,130 of OX578278.1, forward strand.
AAGTTATTTAAATATTACTCCAAATCAAAGTGGTCACCTATCAAGTGGCAAACTAAAATCAACTTGATTTTCAGTCTACTAACTAATTTTATTATCCGGATCATGAAAATCACACTGTCCACTTTAATTGGCGGGACATAATTGCTCTCCCTCCACCTGTTTGTTTTTTCAAATGCCTGTTGCCAGGCTTTGTCCCGCAGGCGAACTTAGCCGACTGGTGCCTTATATTCACTTAGCCGAACTGGTGCCTTTTATTCATTAAAGGCACCAAACTTATACACAAAATTGTAGCTTGATATTAGTCAGTTGTTTTTTTTTTGCTTGCTATCTTTGGACAATAAATCAAGCTAAAAAGTTAATTCATACCTCTATTGTCAATTTACTTTCTTTTGGTTTTGGCTTTTTTATTTAATTGTTATTTCTGAAGAATTTTGTTTTAACACTGCTAAAGGTCGACCAAGAAGTCATGGAAATCTGAGGAGTGCGC